>OZ038496.1:14687422-14737422 GCA_964036315.1 Acanthosepion esculentum | reverse complement strand
CTACATAAAAATAGAGCGATTACAAAATTGTCGCATTGCTGCAATTTGTAAATTGCATATAGTAATGGTGATTATTTAACCAATGAATGCTTGGCGTTGTATGTGATTTGTATTTTTGTATGTATGTATGTATGTATGTATGTGCATAATAGATTATACATACAACAAACTATTTCTTATTTTAACAGTTAAAATATAATCCTTGAAAATGGCTAAATGTATAGCCGAAAGCGCACGGATAAAAAGAACATTCGGACAGTTTTTATATAATTTATCATCCAAAAAGAAAAAAATTATTAGATTGCATGAGAAATTGTATAAAAAACTAAATAAAAGCACCTTGTCTGTTATTTTCAATGAAATGTGCATGAAAGAAGGATTGCTGCCTAAATATACAAATATATATATATATATATATATATATATATATATATATATATGTTTTTAATCATTTAACTCCAAGCAAAGTGATAATGCCACTAAGATGCAAAGGGTTACTGGGAGTGAAAGAAAATGGGAAGACTTTAAGAGAAGGAACAGGAAACAAGGGATAAATCTCTATTGTTCAAAAGACGGGGGAGGAGTGTGAACCAGGTGATAAACAAACCTTTCAACTCATTAAATATGTGTGTGTTTGCATGTGTTATGTTACGATTTTAAGTGGAATGCCTACTCTGACAAGAAATTGATACATGATTTGAATTATTTCAGTTGGTGAACACTTTTGTAACAAAAGTTAACTTTGGGGTCTGGATAGCCCAAAAAAGAAACCATAAAAAAAATATGACATCAATTCAAAGAAATTTTGTTTCCTTTTTTTTCTATTTCACTCAATTTTTTTTCTTTTTCTATTTTGGCAATTTCATAGCTCGCAGGGGGAAAATAAAGACAATGAACAGAATTCTACTCAACCAGTAAATTTCCAGAAAATTGTGAAGAAAGTCACAAAACAGAAAACCATTCAGGATACACTCAAACGAAAGATACAAATGAGGAAGAGGGGTAAGGCACATCATTTTTCTAAATTTGTCTTACATTATAATATGTTAATGATCATGTTAATATTAGCCATTTTCTTGTGAGGAAACATTCGACATTCATTGATCAAGCAGCCAATGTTACTCAGATTATGCTTTTCTTCACATTAAGCTGTAATCAAAGCGAAGTATCTGTTCTCATTTTAGATAGAAGAAGCCAACTGATCTCTGGGATTCCAACCCTGTAGCAGTGACTGTTTATATAAACTTAGGCACGTGGCTTAGAACATTCACTTCCAGTCATCTGACCCAGGTTCAAATCTTACCACAGTCAATTTGTCAAGATGATGTTATCAGCCTGTAGAGGCGATCTCAGCATGCGGCACCTTTGGGAAGTGCCTGAAAACCATACCACGGGTTGCCCTTGTGAGTGAAATTGGGTAGGCAGAACTATTTGTGAGTTGTCAGAGTTTGAGCTAGCATGAAGTTACAAGTCATTATGACTGAGGGTTTGAACATGCTGGCCTTGTTCAGACAGTTGATAATGCCAGATAATGTGCTCACACCAAGAAACTGTAACAGCATAGTTGCAGTATAGACTACAGGTAAGATCTGTGGGTTTTAAACAAATGCAAATGTGCCTGAGCAGGCGTCTGCAATAGGGATTGTCCAGCTGTTCTTACAGAGGCATAATCAAATAGAAGCAGCCAGACATTACTGTTTTATTCCCATTTGGTCAAGTGGGTGGCTGATATGAAAACCCTCACTTCACAGAATTTACTGCAGGTCATAAGAATCACAAAACATTTAAAACTGTGATGAAAATCATTTACTATCTTCTTATATGCAGGTATCCTGATTAAAAATGTAATGTCACAAGTGCATTCATTCATTAACACAGTGTCTCAATAATGACGGGTTATTCCAACATCATGTCATTGGGCCCAACTTGCATAGAATTAATTTGAGAATCATTTTGGAGACTTCTATTGAATGGTGTGGCCACCAGGTTTACCCAATATGAACCTAATCAAATATTTATAAGATATGTTTGTTTGTATGCAAGATTTTACACCTACAAATATCAAGAGCCTGTGGACAGCTGTCATGGCTCAACATTTCTCTAGAGCAAGGGTTCTCAACCAGGGGGGGAATTACTGGGTTTTTTAGGTGGAGGCAGATCTTTTACTTTTTCTTGTCTTTTTACAGAATTTTGTTTATTGAATTACAATACTCTGGTATTCTTTTGAACTTATGGCTTATTGAAGTATGCTTCAGTTTATTTTTTAATAGTTACGAATTAAAACAAATTACTGGACATGTATTCAAGTTTAAAAATCCATCTACATTTTCTATTGCTATTAAATTGGTAAAACTCCACTATAAAAATAATCCATGTAGATGTACTAATATGGAAAAGAATGGAGATTTTCAAATATATATGCATTTTATTTGAAATGCACCTTTTGAGTTGGACAATCTTGGAAAGTTGGGAAATTCTTACATATGTTGAAAAGGGTGCATTGGGCAAAAAAGCTCTAGAGGTCTTCTGTCCACTTGTGGAACTGATTCAGTGTGAAGGTTCCATACTTTGGTGGACTAGATGGGGGTCTTCTTAATACTAGGCAACTATCATTTGACATTTAGCACATCAATTTCTCATGGAGTTTTGCAAAATATGAAATGTGCATGAAAAAAATAGGGAAGGTCTCTGAACAAAAAATAGCATCAAATGTTTTTTGCATTACAAAGTAACAGACACTGGGTTTTATATATAGAGATTTTTTTTTTATCCACAGGAAGAGTTAAAGAAGGACCTCAGAAAAATGAACCTTACATCCACAATACCGAATCAATGCAAACAGATATTAACTCACTTTCCAAAGATATTAACTGCATTCGTCAAGAACTTCGGGCGACAATTGAGTTGCTATGCAACTTAACAAAAGTCTCAAAGGACACAGTGATCTTCCCAATAGAAGAAGAAAAGCCTTTGGCATCTGCAACCAATGTTGAAAGTCACATGGACTCAGGAAAAGAGGAAGTGACATCTGACTTTTTGAAACCACAGATACATAAATTTACAATTAGCACAAGGGACTTGGAAGACATCACAAGTGAAACTGGTGTCTCTGACGTGACACCCGACGACAATATAACCGATACCTGTATAAGTGAGGACTATTCAGGAAAAGAGAGTATAGAATGCAAAAATGTGGACCCATTAATCGATTCCAACTCCAAGATGGAGGAAGGTGAGTATACTGAGAGTTCTGATTTCAAAGAAAGTCCCAGTGCCAACAAGAGTCCACATATCAGTGTCATTTTCGAGCCGAATGTTGTTAAGAGGAAATGTCCTGCTAACTCCAGTGCAGACATTTTACAGAATGCAGGTAAGCTCGACAGCCAAGACAGTTCTGTCTCAGGTCCCTCAGCATCTAGCTTAAATTCTCCATTTGGACTGACAGACTTTCAATCAACAGAGGAAGATAGCCCCAAAACACATATTATTACAGAAACCACCCACGTATAAATACAATTAGAACATATATATTTTCTTTTCGTTTTCAATAAACCCCTTCAGTAGAGATGCCTTGTTCTGGAAAAAGACATTTACTTCATTTTTTTTTTTCCTTGTTTGCCAACTAAAATGTCTAGCAAGGCAAAATTATAAAAGAGAAGAAACAAAAAAAAACAGGCTGCTATCTCTCTTCTTGTTCCAAAAGGATCACTGAAGGGACCTAAATTTGAATTATCTTTTGTTTACAAGAGATGACAGATTCTGAATGGTGTGTAAAGACCACTACAGTGTCTTCTAGTTTAAAACTTCAACATCTGTGCATTGAAATACTCTTTCAAACGGTTGTCAATTTCAACTGGTAAAGAAAACCTTTTGAATTTAATTGAAGTACACGGGAAGAAAAACTTTGGTTTTCAAAGTGTCTGTTTAATCTTCTAAAGATGGGTATAAAATATTTCATTTTCTTCTAAAATCACATTCATTCACTCTATAAAATAGAAAGCATTTCATCATAGTTTTATATGTTTTCATTATATTGAAAACAAAACAAAAAAATTAAAAGGGAAAATTAATCAATGGAGTTTTACAACAGGCCTGCAACCAGAAATAATCATAAGTTTCTATAAATTTACAGAGTAAACGTGACCCCCATTATTATCTTTTCTGAAATTCAATTTTTTTTTTCATCCATAGGGGGATCAATTTACAATAAATTTACATAGCAAACTGGACCCCCATTATTATTTTTTCTGAAATTCAATTTTTTTTTTCATCCATAGGGGGATCAATTTACAATAAATTTACATAGCAAACTGGACCCCCATTATTATTTTTTCTGAAATTCAATTATTTTTTTTTTCATCCATAGGGGAGATCAATTTACAATGAATTTACATAGCAAACTGGACCCCCTATTATCTTTTATAAGATGTAATCATATATTTTTTTGTTCATAATCTGGGGTACTTAGTCTATGGTAAAAAAACAATTTACAGTACCTATTATACCAAAAAATCAAATCCTGACATGGTGATGTAAAATATTTGAACATTTCTACTCATGTTGTTAGCCTCACCTTCAGAACGCACCCATCCATACCACTAAAATGAGCACTTCCATAACCTCTGTTCTCATATGTATAATTGTGTGATTTGGATATTTTTATCTTACAGATATATGCCAGACTGCTTTGAGCCCTTTGGCATCGTATAATGGTTAGCAAGCTTGTCTCGCCATATCAATTACTACTGAGTAATTAGCTCTATCCTCACTAGGGGCTTCATACTTTCGGTCACATTTGTGCCACATCTAAGATTTGCTTAGTAAATCACTATCTGCCAGACTAGGTTCCTCATATATGATTAGCATCCCTATATTTTAAGTGAGTGTCTAAATAGGGAAAAATAAGACAAGTAAATTTCCATCTACCAGTAGATTCCATTCTGATGATAGATTTCAGATCCTTTTACAACTGCTGTTTATCATTTAACACTTTGATTTTTTTTTTTCGTCATCAATGGTAGATAAGCTGGCAAAACTGGTTTGAATATGTTTAGCCAACAGAATAAAATGACACTAATAAAATCATGTTTAGGATTGTTTTAGATAACTATGCAAATTTTGAAAAATGTGTCACAACTCTCAGCAAGCCAACCAGGCATCATTCGTGTGTAGTTTCATGTTATTCAAAAACGAATGTGCTAAAGATATAAACATATTTGAAGAGTTTTTTTGTTTTTTTTGCTGTCACCTACAGTACAAAACGACATTAATAAATCGGCCATTACGCCCATTAGTAATACAACCATTAGTAATACAACCATTAGTAATGGCTGTCAGAACTCAAAAACTATCAAGAAATGGCCTTTTATGTATATTTTTTGGCTAAGCCACCTATAGCATAAGACAACAAACCAGTTTGGAATATTTTCAATAATAATCATTAAATGCCCTTTTTATGGATATATTTTTAGCTAAGCCACCTATGGCATATGACAAAAAACAGTTTGGAATATTCTCAATAATAATTATGAAGTGCCCTTTTAATGGATATTTTTTTAGCTAAGCCACCTATGGCATATGACAAAAAACAGTTTGGAATATTCTCAATAATAATTATGAAGTGCCCTTTTAATGGATATTTTTTTAGCTAAGCCACCTATGGCATATGACAAAAAACAGTTTGGAATATTCTCAATAATAATTATGAAGTGCCCTTTTAATGGATATTTTTTTAGCTAAGCCACCTATGGCATATGACAAAAAACAGTTTGGAATATTCTCAATAATAATTATGAAGTGCCCTTTTAATGGATATTTTTTTAGCTAAGCCACCTATGGCATATGACAAAAAACAGTTTGGAATATTCTCAATAATAATTATGAAGTGCCCTTTTAATGGATATTTTTTTAGCTAAGCCACCTATGGCATATGACAAAAAACAGTTTGGAATATTCTCAATAATAATTATGAAGTGCCCTTTTAATGGATATTTTTTTAGCTAAGCCACCTATGGCATATGACAAAAAACAGTTTGGAATATTCTCAATAATAATTATGAAGTGCCCTTTTAATGGATATTTTTTTAGCTAAGCCACCTATGGCATATGACAAAAAACAGTTTGGAATATTCTCAATAATAATTATGAAGTGCCCTTTTTATGGGGTATTTTTTTGGCTAAGCCACCTATGGCATAAGATAACAAACCAGTTTAAAGTTAATTCATATTCATTAACTTTTTGCAGGTTATTTAAAGCCTAAAAATATTTTTAGATTGTAAGAATATTTTTTGAGGTAATAATGCTTTAATGATACAAGTCTTACTAATTAACCCATAGATGTAGGAAAAGAGGTGGATTCATACCTTTCCCAAGGGTATTTGCACATAAGTGAATGTAACAAACCTAATGGGAATTGGAACTCAGCTCTCCAATTAACAATCCTGAACCATTATCCATTACACCACCTGCACAGCCAAGCTTACAGAGCCTGGTATTCTCAAGTGGTCACCCATCAAGGTACTTACTAGCCTCAACGTTGCTTAACTTCAGTGATCTTATGAGAATTGGTGTTTCTACGTGATATGGCTGTAAGCCCTAGCCTTGAGAATAACGAGGCCTGCATTGGAGAGACAAACTCTGCCACATTCATTACAAGTAACTTGTTGGATTGTTGGATCAATGGTTTCCCTTTTCCTAGCTGACTGCTTGATATTTGCCCAACTCATTGCATGATCTTGGAAGGTGTCTTCATGAATAATACACCTTCACTTATTTCAAAATTAACTTAGGTGATCATATTTGAATCAAGGTTTCAACATGATATAAACCAATATTATTGTTGTAAGTTTGACATACACTTGATGCAACACACATGGACTTGTGCCAGACTAGTTTAAGCTTAGTAATTATCAACAGTATTTTATCCATGCTATAAAGGTCTGTAGACTGTTCACCACAGAGCTATAATAAACCTTTTAGCGACTATTGTTCCACTAGTGGAACATACTCTAAGACATGATTTTTTGATACCAAACACTAATCTTGACTATTTGATTGTGAATATACACAGTAAACACTAAAATACAATGTGTGCTTACACATCAAGTTAAAATACAATTAATGCTTGTCTCGTATTTAAAAAAAATGTTCAAAAATGTGTTTCACTTATGAAGCTATGGGTACTAAGAAGTTAATTCCCGGCTTTGAATCCTTCATTTCTTCTACACTGAAGAAGACTGGCTAATTAACAAACCTCCAGACCAGTATGGTGCATTCACTTTCACACTAATGATCATTAGAAAGGCATGAATCTGACTCTTCCCAAAGCTAGGAAACCCAAATCACTTTGCCGGTCAAAACAGGATGTCATCTTTGACTACAGCAACAGAAACTTAACCTATTTTCTAGAATCTCAGCCAGGCTGATAGGACTCTTTTTTTTTTTAAATAAATGATGACTAGCAGGATAGACTATGCTCTTTAGCTTTGAATGACAGTCAGGACCAATAATATCGAAGATTATTTTTATTTTATCAAGAATCTCTAAATACATAGCAAAGCACCAGACCAGATGTGGCAGCAATATTCAATGCATGGATGAAAGGTAGATTTATAAATGTGTAAGACAGATCCTGGCTAATTCAAGACATATTCTTTTGGTACCAGACAAGCATTTTTTTTTATTATTAATAAGCCTAGAATAAAATATATGCTTACATATAAAATTAAATGCAATTAATGCTTACCTAGTATTAAAAATAAAATGTCTTAAAATATGTACAACTTATGGGAAAATAGGCACTTAAAGGCTTCTTTTCTTAATCATTTCACACCAAGCAAAGCAATAAATCCACTAAGATGCAAGTGATTACTGAGTGTAAAAGAATTAGAAAAAAGAAGCATTATTAATGAGTGAGAACACTCTTTTACTGTTGAAATAGCTAAATGCAACCATTACTTCTACTCCAAGAGTTTCTTTTCTTGCACTTCCCACATGTGGAACTCCTGCATACTAGTGGCCTTCCCTTTCATCTTTTGTCCTTTCCTCAATCCTCCCTATTCTCAGTCTTCTCTTTCACTTTCACTCCCTGTGACCCCCTGTGTACTAGTGACATTCCCTTTCATTTTTTTGTCCTGCTCTTGTGCTAAACTTGATTTGGTCAGATATCTGTGATTATTTTTTATACTAAATTTCACATACTAAAAGACTCGAGAGTCACTCAAGGTAGAGGTTTATAGTCAAAATAGTAATGATGATTGAGATGTTTTGAATGGAACAGAAGGTGGTAAGAAGTAGTGATTTTGATGATAAAAAGGATGGAAAACAATTGAACCTTCAATTTAAGGGGTTAAGTTTGAAGTGCTTAGGGAAGCACCCATGCGAGAAACTCTTCCACAAAGTGGAATTTCTTAAGGAAAAGCTATGTGAGTGCAACCTCATTCTTACATTTGTAACATGGGGGAAATGAGGCTGGTTTGACTTTGTAGAAGTCATATGGTATGTCCTAGCTGTAAAGATCTGAGTGGAGCTCATCTGAACAATTGCCATGAAAAGTGTTTTTTTTAATCATTTTCCCCCAAGCAAGTTGATAAAGCCACTAAGACACAATTGTGATTATTCATCAGGTTAGTGAAAAACTATACTAATTTACATGTATCTACATACATAAAAAAATACCTGCTACTTACTTTCGTTTATTAAGCATTGAACTGTATAACCCCACATCTATGAACTTGCCTGACTTTTCTGCTAACCTGATGGATATTAATGATCACCCCTATACCAAAAATTTTGAAAAACCAATAGCATTTTTGCTCTTGTATATAAATACTTGTCACAAAATAAGATCCTTACATTTGCCTTGATAAGGTCCCTCAGGGGATGAAATGAGTCGGCTAAGGTAAGTTTTCCTTTTTTTTTTTCATATATATATATATATATATATATATATATGTATATATATATATGTATAACTTTAAAAATCAGGAGGTCAGTTCTAACCTTATGTTATCCTCAGGCAATTTTTATCAAATGACCTCTTAACACTTTATTTTTTTTAAAAACTAATGAACACTATATTATTATTTTCAAAAATAAATAAATAAATACACAACGTTGGGTGTAATGGAAAGGGAGGAGGTGGAGGTGTAATGGAAAGGGAGGAGGTGGAGGATATATATTATCCTTACATATTAGGATATTTCTTCATATGTAAGCAAGGACTCAAGACTAAGTCTTGAGTCCCTGTTTATATATTAGGGAATTCCTCTTAAGCACATATGAGACTGGATAAAAAAGAAAAAAATGTCATTTCAATTAACCCCTGCCAATACATTTATAATACCCTTGCTCTTCTTCTTCTTCTTCTTCTTCTTCTTCTTCTTCTTCTCCTGCTTCTTCTTCTTCTTCTTCTTCTCCTGCTTCTTCTTCTCCTGCTTCTTCTTCTTCTTCTTCTCCTGCTTCTTCTTCTTCTTCTTCTTCTCCTGCTTCTTCTTCTTCTTCTTCTTCTTCTTCTTCTTCTTCTCCTGCTTCTTCTTCTTCTTCTTCTTCTTCTTCTTCTCCTGCTTCTTCTTCTTCTTCGTCTTCTTCTGCTTCTTCTTCTTCTTCTTCTTCTTCTCCTGCTTCTTCTTCTTCTTCTTCTTCTTCTTCTTCTTCTTCTTCTTCTTCTTCTTCTTCTTCTTCTTCTTCTTCTTCTCCTGCTTCTTCTTCTTCTTCTTCTTCTCCTGCTTCTTCTTCTTCTTCGTCTTCTTCTGCTTCTTCTTCTTCTTCTTCTTCTCCTGCTCCCTTTCTATTACACCCAACGTCATGTGTTTGTTTATTTATGTTTTTAAAAATAATGTAGTGTTCATTAGGTTTTTAAAAAAAAAATAAAGTGTTAAAGGGTCATTTGATAAAAATTGCCTGAGGAGACCATAAGACTGAAACCAAGGTAGCTGACCTCCTGATTTTTAAAGTTAAAAGCTCTAAATGTTATTTTTACTTTTATTTTTTCACACGTTTATTGAGCACTTTTTAATAATACAGTTTCCTGGTCTGATTCAACTTTGACCATTAACCTTTTATGTATTTTATATATATATATATATATATATATATATATATATATATATATAGATAATATTAGTGGTCAATATACATATATATATATATATATATATATATATATATATATATATATATATAAATTTCCAAGAGGACAGAATCCAGGTAGAACTCTATGTCCAGGTGAGAGTAAGAATATAATATAAAGGGCTCAAACACTAATATTCCATGGTTATAATTTATTACATTGGAATTGTAATCATGATCCAATTCATCAGACCTACAAATTCAATTATATATATATATATATATATATATATAGGAATGGGTAGGAAAAAAATATACATAATACACACAAATACTTGTAGATATATATAAATATATTTCTTCCTCGGGTGTTATAAATGCCGTGCTCAATTTTGGGAAACAGAGCTATAAGTATATATCAGTGAATATACATAATATCCAACATCAATAGCACGACTCGGAGTTTCATGCTGTCTTGCAATCTTCAGGTGTGGTGATATTCTGACTGTTCTCATGGTGATGATTCAAAATTGTGTGTTAAAAACTTGTTCATTTAATTATTGTAACTATTAATATTTTATATTATTCAAATTCATAAGTTCAAAAGGTGGAGAATTAAAAAAATAAAAAGATTTTTTTTAAATATTAGAATTATATATATATATATAATTTTCGATGATTTAATGTTAAAGAATAAAAACTAATGATAAAATAAAAATATAATTTAAAATATGAGGCCACTGCAGGTGTGTGACCCTAAACTAGCTTATTTAACATAGGTAAACCTAGAACTGACATTAAATAGTGATAATGTAGTGACAGGCTTGCAATTTGTCAACAGTGGGAAAGAGGTTGCAGAAAACTGTCTTAATTATAAGGAACCCTATCAAGGCTGGGAAAGGAGAACTGAACCATTCCAGCCCAGATATGGCAACAATTCTTGTAAAAAAATAAAGCATGATAGAAGGAGTCACTTTCTGGAGTGATAGAATTAGCCGACCATTTTCCCAGCTTCTTCAGCAACGGATTGTATATATGAATTTTGATTGAGACTCAACAGACATTCAAAGCATGGAGTCTCACAAGCTCACTTGTTCTGTCCAAAGTTCAAATCATCCAAAAGAAAGAAAAAAATAACACCTGCAGCTATAACACTGGAGGATAATAATGGCTTTGAAATTAGTCAATACTGATTAACTGATCAGATTTTTGCAACATGTTTCACATCAGACACTGTAATCCAATCAGCCATTCAGGTACTTAACAATGATCTGATTAAAATGCTGACTTTATTTTTGGATTCTGTGTTGAACTGTTTTTCATTATTACACACAGTGAATAAGTTTTTTGGCAAATTTGGGCCTTTGTGGCCACAAAAAAATCAGTGTTAAAAGGATGGTTTTTCCATTGATACTGCTATTATTTTAGTTACCTTCATGCCTCGCCAGTGTTTATTGTTTTAAAAAGTGATGATGTGAAATAAAATTTCAACAAATGTAAGTTGATTTATGTGTTTTCATTGTTCCTGAGATTTTACAACGAAAACAATAAACTGTTTATTTATTAGATTGTTTATTTGCACTATTTATTATATTATTTATTGGAATGGTTGGTAAGGCATCAGCTAATTGCCAATTGATTCAAACTTAATAAAATGGTAAATAATAAGGATTTCCTTGTAGTTGGTTCACATATTTTAATAATTCAATAAATGTTTATAAATTTTGAATAAAAAATTGTTTTCAGATTTCTTTCTTTATAAATTGATAAATGATAAATGTTGTACTAGTTTTAGATGTTGTAATTTTAAAATTATTTTTGTAAATGAACAATCTAATAAATAAATAGTTTTAATATTTTTGTTGTCACTTTACAGTTTAGCTGGCTAGATGTAACTGTTAGTTCTGTGCTAACAGTTTCTTTTCTCGCACTTCTCACTTGTAGAACACTCTTGCGGCTTCATGCTTTCCAGCCAAATTTAATCTGCAAAAATTTAAATGCAATATCAATTGCTATCTACTGTCCTCCTGATTACTCTTTCCACTCATTATTAGTGTTTCTGTTCCTAATTCCTCCACAACCTGTAACCCCTTGTGTCTTAGTGGCTTTACTGCCTTGCGTGGGATGATAGTGATTAAGAAGAAAAAAAATTCTCAATAAAAAAGAATGTATAAATTCACTTTCATCATATGTTTAGGTTTTATTTTCAATTTTAATCATTGCTTTTTAAAACAATAAACATTGCCATGGAGTGAAGGTAGTTAAAATAATAGCGGCGTCAATGGAAACACCGTCCTTTTGACACTACATGTTTTTGCAGCGACAGAGGTCCAAGTTTGCCAGGTATTTTTTGCAACCCTTGAAATTGAGATGGTGCTGCATGTTGGCAAAGAAAACTTCAGTTTAGAAGAAATTAGACAAACCAAAGAATATGGAGGTATGGTGGATAGTGGCTCGGATTGAGGAATCAGAGAGCCGAGATCGAATTCCTGTCAAATCCATTACATTCACATATGTGTTAATACCCTTGGGAAAGGTATGAATCCTATTCTTCTACCCCCAACTATGGGTAAATAGCAGGACAGGCTGGGTTCTATAGCCTTGGATGGCAACTGGTTTACTGCAGAAAGAAATGGCAAATTACTGCAGGAAAAAATCTGTCTCGTCAGTCATGTATCATGCAAGGCACATAACTGACTGACTGAAAGAATATACAAAATGAGATTTTTTAAGTTTGTATTTTTATTCTATCAGGAAATTTTAGCAAAGGGGAGTTTTCAGGAGTGATGTGCAAATAAAGTAATCATCATTATCATCATCATCATAGCTACGTTTTTTTGTTGAGACTGGATCAGGATTAATTTTGCACATAGCAAGGTGGGTCTTGCTTGGCAGAGAATCTCAGTTTACATCTCCACATATGATTGTCAACATACTGAGACTTTTCATAACAATTTGAAGCAAGGTTTTACAAAGCCAGATGCTCTTCCTGACACACAACTCAGGCACTGTTTTAAATGCCAACCACTTTTCCAATCAAAAGTGTTACTGTTATTGCTCATTTCTGCATTGATAAGGGTTTCCTTCCAAACTTTTTGTTTGAATTTGTGTGGAACATCAACATCTTGATTATGTCATTATTTTCTCATCAGGTTACATGTGATATACATTTTAGTTGTTGCTGCTGTTGAAAGTCTTCAAGTGATGTGGTTTCTGTTATTTGGTACAGTTCTTTCTTTGTGAAGCTGTAGTATGATAGCCTTTAATATTAAAAATATAAAAATATTTCATGTCTTCAGATTCTGAGGTGGATACTGTGATGGCTAAGTTTTCAACAAAATAGAATCAATTTTTTAATAGAATTAGAAACCTAACATTACTGGTTCTATCCATGGATGACAAGTTTCCGTGATATACACGGTGAATTCAACTCTTGTCAAAGCTGCTTCTTCATTTTGAATTCATACCAGGCATTCTCAACCTTTTTTGCATCATTGCCAACTTTCACAAGGAGAAATTTTCCACCACCCACCTGTATAGTAAATATTCAAAAGCATAGCAAAATTGTTTGGTAAAAGTTTGTTACTGGTTCGTAAACTGATTTTATGATGTAATTAAAAATACCATAAAAGTTAACAAATAACACCGACTTATGCAGTGGCTGCTACTACCATATTAAAGAACAAACAAAAGCATATTTTTCTATTGAAAAATATATATATAATTTAGTTTTTGGTTAGCCACAGTGTTGCAAGTGTTGACAAAAATTAAAAGATTTTGTGCATAATTATAATTAAAAGTTTCCATTTTCTCTAAAATCTTGTCATTGCTCATATGTTCAGTCCATGGAAACTGATACATAATTTTATTAATTTATGTAAATTTTTGTTCATTACTTAAAAATGTATATATCCATTTGTTAGTTATTTAAGAAATGTCTTTTTATAAACCCACATGTAAAAAATGTATGTTTTCGTACTCAAAAGAGTTAAAGCCAGAAACTCTGTAAAAGTTGAGGATCGATTTCACACTGTATCAATATTATAAATAGGACCTCCCCTTCTAAATTGAAAAAAAGTTAATATTTTTCAATTCAGCCGAAGAAAAGTCTAAAAAAAATTCTCTATCTTTTATGAGTTAACCAATTTATTTAATCAAATGACAATATAGCACAAGAAGGGGACATAGTGTAATAATTAGCAAGCTTGTCTTGCTAGAGCAATTAGAACTGAGTAATGATCCCCACTAGGTGCCCCATGATTTTGGCTTTGTACCACATCTAAGCTACGCTTAGAAAATCACCATAGCAAAAAAAAGGTTGAACAGTCCAAAATTAAGGTACTTATAAGAAAGAAAAATTGAGTGGATATACAAACAACAGAAAGATTTATGACTGGTGTGAAGAAACCCTTACCATACATCGAATATGTCGTCATCATCATCATCACCATCAACATCAGGAGTGTTTCGACTTGAAGACATATTTCGAATCAGTATGATTTCCCATCTTCAGAACCAGTGCTCATTTCTGAGTTTACCAATCTGCTCAGGCAGTATAAACCTGTTGCAGTATAATCTCCCCACTGAGACAGGATGTGACTCAAGGTTGGGTTTAATGTGGGTAACCCAGGGTGCTGGCATCAATATGACCCCCTTCTCCCGTGCACCTCACAGTATTTTATTTTCCCCAGAGGTGTCTCTGTCCATGGACAGAGCCACAACTGAGTCACACGCTGCTCGAAGACAGAGATGCAACTGAGAGATGATAATGAAATGGTTTATACTGCAACAATACTGAGCAGATTTTAATTACAGTTCAAATATGCATTTTGTGTATGGTTTTGAATTCAGCATTGTTCTTTTATACTGGTGGCCAATCACAGCTCATGAGCCCAGTCTGCTCTACTATTTAAACCATAGCTAGAAGGCAAAGAGATAGATTCATACCTTTCCTGGTGTTATTTACACAAAGGTGAATCTACTGATCTAAGCTAGGATTTGAACTCAGCTCATCGATTTCACATTCCAAGCTGCTAAACCATTACACCACCTGCACATCTGTGAAATGAGTACAAACAACAATAATAATAATAAATAGTCAGAAATTCTAAATGAAGCCATTGTCATTTTTCCATGAATTACTTCAACTTACCAAATTTTGACTGGTATTTCTTCCATTTTACTTTTCTCTGAACCTCCCAGAGTGCAATGTCTCTTCAAGGGAGATAACTGCTGTAATATTGTTTGAATTTCTTAGATGAAGCATGGTAAACTCTTATTTATAACTAGTATTTCTTTCATCTTAATTTTAGTTGCTTTTCATCACATCTAAATTCTGATTTGTGTTCAAGGGAGATAACTGCTGTAATTTTATTTGAATTTCTTAGATGAAGTATCGTCAGCCATTATTAATTTCTGATTAGTGTTTCTTTCATTTCAACTTTAGTTGCTTTTCATCGCAAACTATCAGTCAATGGCAGTGAGTAAACAAAGTGGATCTGAAATAAATAATCTCCAGGCAAGACTTGAACACATAACCCTTTTATTTAAAAAAAAAAAAAATGAATGTCTGTCTAATATAGCTGTTTTAATTTTGAACTGTAGGAGATTTTACAGTAGACAGAAGATCAAATCTAATCTTTAAACTTCCTTCAGAACTTAAGAGATCATGGCTCTCCACAACTTCCAAACCTTCATAGCTCTTAATAATGTTTAGTTTTTATTTATTATATTTTTTACTAATGTTCACCCAATACAAGGCCTAAGAGCCACTCAAGGTAGAGGTTTACTGTGTAGTGTTATATTAGCATAACAGAGGACAAGCATTAGGCATATAGAGCTGAAGTAAACTTTAGAAGGAACCAGAAACCCAATCCTAAACAGGAAACAAGGGATAAACCTCTACTCTTGTTCAAAAGACCGGGGAGGAGTATGAACTGGATAATAGGTGAACATATCTACTTCTATTAAGTTTTTATCTCTTTACCATCCCTTCTACTCCCCATTCTGCCATTCGTTCACATAAGCTCATCACGTAAGTAGCCAACAGCCTTGTCATGTTCTTTTGCCTTCAATATGTCCTGTGAGTGTCAAATTTTCTAAGCACTCTTTCCTTATTATATATCCCAGAAATTTCAACTTTCTGATTCTGATTATAAGTGTTCTTCTTTATTCTACTTTCCTTAAAACTTCCTTGTTGCTTACATACTCTGTCCATAATATTCTTAGCATCCTTCTGTAGAGCCACATTTCTGGTATCTCTTTAGTCTATTACCTGTAATGATTGCCACAAGTAAAAATCTCTAAGAATTTAAATAAAAGATTATATTGGCTTGGAAACAGTTCCCAAACAACTTTATATATATTTTTATTAAAAGTTATGTAGGAACTTTGTTTTCACTGGATATAACCAACATCTTTATCCACTGGGCCATGTGTCCTGGAGGACACAAAAATCTCCTGAGCTGATCAAGCATAGAAATGAATACAATATGGCTACCACATATATACACATATACAAAAACACATATACACACACTTAAATACCTCCAACTACAAAGCTATAATTATAATTCAAATATAAATATATATATATATAATAAGTAATTTTAAATATAATACAAATGTACACACAAATATGACATTTACATTTGTAAATGTTGATGCATATATCTATTTTTGTACGTGGATGTTATGGTATTTGTGTGTACTATATTTAAAATTACTTATCAGATGAGTATATTTGTATTTGAATTGGGCAAACGCCAATTATTTTGTGCTTGAAACTCAGAGTTGTGTAACTGATGAGAAAAAAAATGTATATTTATTATTAATATAAATTATAGCTATATATATATATATATAACCATCCACTTTAATAAAATAAACGTTTGCAGTACTAAAAGTGTGGAATCACCTCTTAACTGCAGTTGTTTCCAGGTCCGCCCTGATCAGGGGTGGAAGCACCTGTCAGGGTCCCAGCTATGGGCAAATAGTGAACCTCCAAACAAAAACTAAACACTGTGAAAGTATAAAACATTTTTATTGTGAAAATACCAACAATACATTTTTATAAAAAAATTAACAATACCTATTTATATGAAAATAATCAAGAATACATTTTACCTGTATTTGAAACCATAAAATTACATACAAAATAATTAGATTTCAGCATTAAATAACCCATAGAGGTGTTGATATGCTGCTAAACGAAATCAACCAACAGTAAAAAAAGAAATGCCATTATTTTACAAAACATGTTTTCATGGCTATATTTAGCTATAGATGAACCGTTCTCGGCAGATGGAAATCTACACCTCCTCCCATCTGTGACTGGGGGTGACTGCTCCCCCTAAATTCCTTTCCTTATTAGACCTCTGAGTTTATCAGCATACTGATTAAATCAATACACATAGTATTTTCTCCAATGTAAATGCAAATCACTGACGTGACCCTAATTATTGTACATTTTCACTCTGTTGATCACAAATGGTGACATAGAACCAAGTTTAACTTAAGGTGTGATCATGTGACCTTTTAGTAACAGTACCAGGGCCTTATCACTACATCTTTCACAAATTTACCTGAAATATATATGCAATGAATTGACTATTTGAAGAGTGCTTTATTTTTGTTTGCCTGTGTTGGGTTAAGCTTACTAAATAGCCATTTAAATTAGCACCAATCATGGAGAAATAATGCACACACAAATCTTTAGAATATTCAGCCATGGCACAAGGTCAGTTTTCATCGGGTGCCACATTATTATGGCCTTTGGTGATGATAAGCTAAATGTAGTAAACATTAGAACTAAAATATTTCTATTTTCCCCCACTACTACTTGGAGGTCAGTGTTCAAGCCCAGGTAAAAGCCATGATTTCAAATGCTGTTTTTTAAGGCAAGTAGGAAGATCCTTTTCACTTGGAAGATTGGTGGAACACCAACTCTGTTTTATCCAATAATATCCGGCTTGTCCGTGCTGTAAAACTTGTTACAGTTTTAGTCCTTGAGACAATGTAATCCTTAGACAATATAGCAGTTATAGGGACTGAGATGTAACATTTTAAACAAGATATACTTACAGTTTCTTCTCACACATTTCTGATTTGTGGAAGTCACTTATGGATTTCCAGTTAACTTTGATCTTCAAAACTTTAAATGCAATGTCAATTGTTATCTTCTGTCTTAATTTCCTGTTCTTTTATTGTTCTCTCTCTTTGATAATGTTTTGTTTTTCTCTTGGTCTCTTGCATCTCAGTGGTTTTATTGCCTTGCTTGGGGTGAAATGATTAAAAAAAGAGAGTACAACAGTTTTAGATATTGAGAGATTAGACAATTGAGTTAGTTTAACATTTTCAAACCCTAAGATAATTTAGTAATTTTTGACCCTGAGACAATAGAGCAGTTTTTGAACCTGAGACATTGTAATAATTTACCTGCTCATCATTATTCTTTAAATGGAAAGGCATTATTATTACAGATATTTTTTGACTACTATCACGCTCTTTATTGTTGTTCACAAAACATTTTGGCCTACCTATTGGCAGAGAAGCAGTTTGAAAAACTGAGACAATATAACAGTTCTGAAACCTGAGATATTATAAGTTTAGAACTTGAGTCATGTAGTAGTTTGGGACCCTGAGACAGTGTAACAGTTTTAGACTATGTCAGTTTAACAGTTTTATAGCATGAGACAGTGTAACAGTTTTATAGCTTAAGATAGTGTAGCTGTTTTAAACCATGAAACAGTTCAACAGTTTTACACCATGAGATAGTGTAACAGTTTTAGAATATGTGAGAGTGGAACAGTTTTGAACTCTGTGACAATTATATCAGTTTTAGACCCAGAAGTATTTTTACAGTTTTAGATCCTGATGTGGTATAGCAGTCTTAGACACAGAGATAATGCAAGTTTTTGAACCTGAGACATTGTAACAGTTTTAAACCCTGAGGTGATATAGCAGTTTAGACCCAGAGTCAATGTAACATTTTTAGACACTGAGTCAATTTAACATTTTTAGACTCTGAGTTAATGTAGTAATTGTCAAATGGATTTGTTATCATCAGTGTAGTCCAGACTACTTTGTTTCCAGAGTTGATGTGCATAAAATAAACAAAAGAAGGATTGAAAGATCAAATAATTCTTGTGGTGCCTGTTTATCACTAGACATATTCTTCACTTTCTATTGTACATAAAATACTGTATATTTCAGCACTTAGGAATACCTTAAAAAAATCAATGACACCATTTTCTGAGAATTTTATATTAACTTTTCTTACATCAATTTTTGGCAATGTTTAACCTTTTTGCCCACAAAAAGATGGTGTGTCAAAAGGACAGTAATTCCCTTGGCGCTACTATTACAGTAGGCACTTTTGACTCCTTCAGCAATGTTTATTGTTTTAAAAAGTTGTGATTAGAATTTTAATAAAACTCAAGGAAAGATGACATATCTTTTCAAAGCTCCAAAAGTTCAGAATGCCATAACTAATACTAACACTGCTTAACAAATCAAATGCACATGAAGCCTACTTAACCAATTAAAATCAAACAACAGAAAAATAAAAGTACCAGAATTTCTTTCTTTCTCCATATCTCATTCTCTGATGAAGCTTTAATAAAAGCAAAACATGTTAAATTTGTGAACGTTTCCTATTTCTTCTTTATCCTATCATTCTGTCAGATTCCGATCCATATTTTATCCCAATTCATATATATATATATATATATATATATATATATATATATATATACATATATATATATATGAAGAAATATAGTCTTAAAGTGTGCTATATTTATGGGATAAAGTGCTCAATATCAGAGATAGAGCGTGTGTAAATATAAAAGTGAACATAGAAGTCAACACTTAGAGGCGACTCTATGTTCACTTTTATATTTATATATATATATGTTTTAGGAAAATCTATGACAAAGTGAAAAAAATGGGCTAAATAGTCGAACTTGTATTTGAAAGTCATTATTTGGAAATCAAAAATGTATAAAATAATAGCAGTGTCCTTTTGACACCATGGCTTCATGGTGTTTTTTTGCAGACTCAAAAGTTAACCATTGCCAATTTTTATATGAGCAAGGCTATTTTCCTTGGCTTAAATTCCTTGAAAGTCACAGATATGCACTGAAGTGGTAACTACATACTGGTTTTTGAAACAGTCATGGGGAGGGACATTTTTAATATTTAATAAGTGTCCCAATTTGTGTGATTTTGAGATGGTTGAACATAACCTTTCAGAAAATGTATATATTATTGTTTTTACCTATTTTGGTAACAAAAAATTATTAACTTTGGTCTTGAAAAATTCAACGACTCGAGGTTAATGAGAAATTAATTTTAAATACAAATGTTGCATCTTTTTATTGTGTTTTTCTTATCCTTCGGTATTTCTTTCTGTCCTCACAAGAAAAAAAATTAAGAATTCTCAATTTTTTTTGATGAATTTTTCCATTTGAATATGTATTTTTTCATGTTCAAACTAATAAAAAAAATAATAAAATGTAAATTTTGTAAAAAAAAAAAAAGAATGTTTGTAAAAATTCAAAAAGTTCATTTTGTTTGCTTGCATTTAAATTTTGTTGTTATTTTTTCATATCATTCAAAATACAATATTTGTATCCTCCCAGAATTGATAACTTAAAACCAAAAAATCAAATCTGTCTAAATTTCTGAGAGTTATCATTATTGACATTATTTACATTTAACTAATGTCCTCATCACAACATTTCGGCTGTTGTGCCCTCCGGCCTTCTTCAGGTGACTGTTGATCCAGGTAAACTTCAGGGAACTTTGAACTGGGGAAGGTCAAAGAATAGATTGGCCAAAATCCCTAGACATGAACAGTGGAATGGAAACAATCTTCCCCATCAAGTAAATAAGTAATCTATGTGGGTAGATTGTTCTTGTTCTGCTATCCGTGTTTAGGGATATCTTGTCTTGTTCTTTTTTAGCACTGCTCAATTATTGCTCACCTGCCGAGTGGATTAAAGAATTGTTTTTTGAATTTTGTGGCATAGTAATTGTGAGTTCAATCCCTGGGTCAGTTAGTAAAGACTCAGATGAATGCTCAGTAGAAACAAGGGGAGCAATAACTGAGATAAAGTAATAACGACAACAAAGATGAGGATATTCGTCTGAGTGTAAGTAATGTAAATAAAAGCAAAAACATTGTGTTTGTTTGTTTGTTTGTTTGTTTTTCCCTTCAATTAAAAAAATTATATGAAAGAAAATCTCTGCAAAATCAATTTTTTTTCTATTTCACTGAAAATTGCAGACTGATGTTTTCTTAAAATAATTTTTAATTTAAAAAAAAAAAAAGACAAAACATTACCCATGATCTCAAACATGGACTCTGGCCTCTACTTCAGAGACCGTTAATTAATTTGTCAATATTTGACACAAACGCCCGTACAATGGCATAGCTAGAATGTGTGCAGCCCAGGGCAACACTTGATTTGCTGCCCCCACAAAAAATACATATTGCACAGTGACTCACTCTTAAAATTATATCTATATATAAACTAGTTTGTGTACTACAGTGAAAAAGCAGTAAATTCAGAAAGACATGAGACAACCGTTGAAAGCTGCTAATGACCGATGCGACTGAAAAATTCAGGAAGAATTTCTGCACATTTCGTCAATCCCTACGTCGGATGTTCTTCTTTGAAAAGTACGATAACTTGATGCTCAAAATCAGTGAGTGGTTTAGCCATACAAGAAGGGCAGAACAAAAGATGAAAGTTGTCTGCAAGTAACCTTTAAATGATGAGTCTCAAGATCGAACAGCAATTAATCAATCATAAAAGTAATTACGCAAGAGTCGAATGATTATTCAAGGTCATGAATATTCAAGAAATTTATTAACTCTATAGACAGTAGATAAACTATGGCATACGTATTGGTCTAAGTTATTTGAAATTGAAAAGGTCCTTCAACTGAGAGTACTGTCTCGACATTAAAGCTTCTTTTATTTTAATACAGCTTACACAAGCTTATAACAAAATTGCAGCCCACATAAAAGTGCCACATGGGACAGACAGCAACCACTGCCCCACTCTATCTATGCCACTGCATCTGTGTATTGACTACGCTCACCCCTATTTTTTGAAATACCTTCTCATCATTACGCCTCAAATGGAATAAAACTAAGACATTATTATTCCAGATATTTTGTAGACTACTATAAACTTCTTTATTGTCATTCACAAAACATTTTGGCCCACCTATTCTTTGGCCTTCCTCAAATGCGGGTTGCCTCCACTTGTTTCTAATTATTGCTTTAGAAGTAGAAACCTCCTGGGTGGATATGAGGGTAGTGCAATGGAAACTGGGTCAAGGGCAATGAGAAACCACTTCATTATCTTTCCTAAAAAGACTTACCAATTTGGAGATGATAAAGAAATGGAATCTGTGGAGATCCATTATCCCTTACATCTTGAAAGGACATACCATTTAAAGAGAAAATATACCACTATAAGTAACACTATTCAAAACTGTGGAGAAGGCAATGAAAAACTACACCATTGACTTTCTTAACAAGTCTAAGATAATAAAGAAAAGGAATCTGTGGAGAGGCATGATTGTCAATATGCAGTAGGAACATTGAAATTTGGTTTGTTAACTTAGTGAATGCAAAAACATAAGAGAAAAGTTGAATAATATATTGACTAAAAACATTTTAACAACAAAGATGAAAACAGTGCTCTGAAGTAATTTTGGAAAGTTTGCCGTAAGCTAATTAGCAATAAATTATAATTAATCACCAATGATAAAGATTCTCACTTTTTCTAAAGACTAACAGAATTAAGATTCTGGAATACTGATTGGTCCAAGAGAAAATGGTTTAGTGAAAGACTATCTTTCCTTTCAATGCTTGTCAAACCAAATAATAATTATCAATGTGTATTTATTTATATATTTCCTGTCTCATCTATAGTGGAAAGGGAGGTAAATCAATTTAATCTAGTAAATTTATGAGTAATTACTTCCCTTAGTCATTTTAATAATCTATACAAATAATTTTTGTTTGTTTGTTTTTTTTTTACACTAAGGTTCACCCTGTACAAGGCCTGTGGGCCACTGGGGATACAGGGGTAGTTTATATGGATAGGAGGGGAAGATAACAGTTGACTTGAACAGGTTAAGATTGTAGCGATCAGGGAAACATCCTCTGGGGAGTTTGTTCCATAAGGCAGTGGGAAGAAGCAGTTTGAGTGGAACTTACTTCACACCGATGGAATACAGGGAAATGTGAGGGATTTGCTACTACATAAGTAGCATGGTGGATCGTAGCCATGAAGATCTGACCTGATGGAACCAGGAGATTCAGTTTGTCCAAGCACTTTCCATGGTAGTTGCAATAGAACAAGGAGAAGCTTGCCACATCCTACCTGTGAGAGAGAGGTTGAAGTGTGGAAAATAATTCATCTCTCACAAGAACTTGGTGATGCTTTTGAACTCTTGATACAGAATGGAAAATGAGGTCTGTGCAGCCCCTGTCCAAATATGGTAACAATACTCTATTTTCAACCCGATCTGGCTCTTATAAAGGGAAAGGATGGCATGAGGAGTTAGGTACTTACTAGGGCATTACTTGGAGCTGATCATTTTACTTGCATCTTTAGCAATGGATTGTATACAGGAATTCCACTTGAGGTCGGGTCAAGACACGGGGCCTCCTCAAAGGGACATCCATTCATTGTGATTGGTGGTAGTTCAGGGTCTGATCATTGGTGGTGGAATTTATCTGCATTTAAACAAAATTACTTCCCGAGCAAAATGAACTGTTTAATTAATAAGTTCCTTTACTCCTACGTTTCTTAGATTGCAGTCTTATTTGTTCAAGCCTTTCATGTGAGGCACTCAGATACCTTTGTCTATTAAATGATCATCTTAGTCTTGAAATAAGCTTTGTCACTGTCTTTTTCATTCTGCTGCTAATATATATTGAGTAAAAAACGATTTATATAATACCAGGAGTAATGAATCATAGATACTATTCAGTGCCTAAATAATCTAAAGGGAATGGATTAAATAAATGGTTCATTGGCATCTATTTTAGTTGTGAATTCTTTATCTCTGCTTTATTGAATCTCAATATATTGTTTCAAGACTTTTATTTCATTGCATCTCAATATTAAAACTTTCTAACACTTTCCATCATTGTTAACAGCACGGGTACACTAGTATGTTAATAATTTCTACCATTGAAAAAATGTTCTTATCTCCTGATTTAAATCAGAAAAATAATAAATGTAATACTTTTCTATTTTTTTTTTTTATTAATGTTCACCCTATACAAGGCTCCATAAATATGTGAGATAGATCCTAGCAAGAAAAAATGTCTAGCACAACACAGGAAACCAACTTTTTTCAGCAGACTTAGCAATTGATTCGATATAGTCTTTCCACTTCATATCAGCTGAAAATGTCAGTGAGAGAAGGCGCAATGAATCACTCTGATGGAGATCAGGTATCAGCCGAAATGATAGACGATGATTAAAAGAGAGCTGTTCCATTTTGGAGATGTTGCAATTAACAAGCCATTCCTTGCTCCAGTTAACAACAGAAAGTAGATCATTTTTTTAGATGAGTTGCCAATTTGAGATTATCGGCCTTTGCTATGAAGACATGATCAATTTATTACTTAAGAACAATTTAAAACTGAACCCACTTTTTTTTATTCAATAGAATTTTATATTAATTTATTCATGCAGTCAATTATAGTGACATATATGAAATTGATATTTTAAGTAATTACTTTTATTAGAAGGTTTTCTGATACGAGTTTCTTTTTTAAATATATGATTGATTCATTTTCTATGGTTTTATCAACCCTTTGCAGGTTATTTAAAGCCAGGAAAATATTTTTAGATTGTAAGAAATTTTTTTGTTGGGGTGGATAATAATGATTCAGGGACAAAATTAATCCATAGCTGTGGGGAGAAGAGGTGGATTCATAGCCTTCCCAAGGGTATTTGTGTGGTAGTGAATTTAACGAACCCAACAGGAATTCGAACTTGGTTCTCCGATTAACAATTCCAATCCATTTACACCACCTGCACATCCAAACTTACAGCACCTGGCATTCCCAAGCAGTCACCCACCTAGATAATGACCAGGCTTGATGTTGCTTAATTTTGGTGATCATATGGGAACCAGGAGTTCACTGTGATGTGGCTGTAAGCCATTTTCAAATATATTTTTGCCAATTAATATATTAATAACAATACAAAACACATCCCCCACTTTATGTCCAGTAGAATCTTATAATACTGCTATAGTGTTGGCTCAATGTAAATGATATTTTGTTAAGTCCTTACTATTAGCAGAGGGTTTACATATCTTTCTTTCTTTTTATGTGCAGTGTCCCTTCAGGACGTAGGCAATCATGGCTCTCCACTTTCCCCAGCCCAATAAGTTTCGTCCCTCTGTCACCTTCCCCAGACCACAGTCTGTCATCTACTTGCTTAAGCTCACCATGTATGTCATGTGTTGCTTTCGCTTGTCTCTCTTTCCCTCTATTTGACATGTGAGTATCAGATTTTCCAGGTCCTCCTTTCTCATTACATGTTCCAGAAATTTCAGCTGCCTCTTCCTGATGTTAAGTATAACCTTCCCCATTATTTGCATCTTCTGCAAAACCTCATCATTGCTCACAGGCTCAGCCCATGATATCCATAGCATCCTTCTGTAGAACCATATCTCCATTGCCCCGAGTCTCTTCTTCATTTTTGAGGAGACCGTCCAACATTCACCGCCATAAAGGAAGATAGATGTCAAGTAGCAGATCCGTATTCTTTTTTCTGTTACCAAAGAAATCCTCCTGTCTCATAATATTCTGCCTAACTTTTGGAATGCGTCCTTGGCCTTCAGATCTCAGTGTCACTGTCCTCCATCAAAACACTTTCCAGATATTTAACTTCCGTACCGGCTTGATTTTAGTGTCCCCGAACTGCAAATTGCATTTTGGGCTCGTCCTTTTATGGATACAAATCTTTAAATATATTTTTTAGAATTATAATGTAAATTTTTTTTTTATTCATTCCATCTGCCAAGTAGGGTGATGATGCCACTGAGACACAAGGGGTTGCTGAGAGTGAAAGAGAATAAGACTTTAGAAAGGAGAAAGGACAATAAAAAAAAACAGAATTCAGAAAGACAGAAAATTGCAGCTGAAGTTGCATTTAAATTTTTAAAGTTTGTAGATGGCAGGGAAGCCATATACCGGAAAAGAACTTACAGTTGCATCTTGCTATTTCAACGGTAAAATGATCAGACCTCGTAGCCAATATAGTTATACATTTAAATTCATAAGATCAAAGTACCAAGGAGAAGACCTCATTAGAACAACTGCCATGAAAACATTTTTTTCATTTCACCCCAAGCAAGGCAAGAGTGCCACTAGTACGCAAAGGATTACAGAGAGTGAAAGCAAGAGTAAAGAGTGTGTTTGAGGAAAGGATATACAGGGTGTCCATAAAGTTCATGTGCACTTTAAAAAATTTATAACTTTATTTGTATTTGCGATAGAAATAATCTGTAAAAAATGTTATAAAGTTTAATGTACCTAGTTTTAAGTATAGCTAAAATAACTAATGTGATTTCAGGCATTACTGTAAATCAGTTGGCAAATGTTTTCCGTGAACTGCAAAATCGTATTACCCTTTGTATTGTTAATGATGGAGGACATGTGGAAACTTAAATAAAATTTCAATAAAATCTTAAAAAATATAGATTTACTTCTTTCTAATACTTTTTACAAATTATTTCTATCGCAAATACAAATAAAGTTATAAATTTTTTAAAGTGCACATGAACTTTATGGACACCTTGTATAGAAGGACGGGGATCAGGTACAAGCCATCAGAAGATGTTGATTGACATTACATTTAAATATCAGGGAAGCAAGTAAGAGGAAGGGAGTTCTACTGTCGGGAAGTGCAAGAGAAGAAGCTTTTGGAGTAGAAGAGGCAGTTACATTTAACTGTTTCAATATTGAAAGGGTGGGACTGAGATGCCAACCTAGTAGCATCCTTAAATTCATGCAGTTGGGGTACCAGTGAAAGTAGCTTGTCAGAGGAGTTGGCATGAAAATATTTGTAGAAAAGACAGAGGGAAGCCACAGCACATCTGTTAGAAAGTGATTTATAGAAAATACAGAGGGAGGCCATGTGATAGTGATGGAAAAATGAATAGAAAAGCAGAAAGCTGATCCCTTACTTCATACCCAGGAGGATCTTATATTAATACCCATTTACCCATGCCATCAAAAATGATAGTATAATATAAAATTGGCAAAGTTCAACATACATACTCAAAAAAAAAAAATGGTGAATCAAAAGGATATTTTTTCTCTTTTCTTTAAATCATTTCCCCCCCAAGCAAGGTAATAAAGCCATTAAGATGCAAGGGGTTACTGAGTGTTAGAGAATATGAAAAAAAAAACCTATTAAGGAGAGAGAACAATAAAAGAATAAAAGTTAAGTAGATAATGATTGACATTGCATTTCAATGTTTGAAGATCGATGTTGACTGGGAAGCAAGAAGCCAGAAGAGAGTTCAACAAGTGAGAAGTGCAATAGAAGAAACTGTTAGCAAAGAATTTACAGTTCTATCTATAGACATTTCAACTATAAAATGATGAAACCTAGCTGCCAACCTGGTACTGCAATTAAATTCCTAAAGTCTAGTTACCATAGAGAAAAGTTCCTGAAAACAATTACCATGAAAGTATTTATAGAAAAGGCACAGGGAAGATATATTATGGCGGTGGGAAAAGGACTGAAGCCAAGATACAAAGTCATGACCAATAACATTGCAAATTCTTCTTTAGATTTTACCAAGAATCTTTAAATATATTGTGGCAACAATATACAAATTAAGGACAAATGCTAGACTTATAAATATCTAAGATAGAGTCTGGTGAGAAAAACTGTCTAGCACAACACAGATCTCACCTCTTGCAATTCTTTCCTCTTTCCAAAAATCAAATTGTACTTGAAAGGAACAAGATTTCAAGATTTTGAGGAAATCCAAGAGAATTTGGTGTGGCAGTTGCTTGCTATCCCCAAAAAGGAGTTCCAGGAATGCTTCCATCAATAGAAATTACGATGGATAAAGTGTGCAGCTGCAGAAGGGGATTATCTCAAAGGAGATTAAATTTCAAATTGATATGTGTTCTAGTTTTCTTTTTACAGTACCAGTCGAGATACTTTTTGATAAGCCCACATATATAGATGCTTACTTGAATTCAAGACGCACTCAAAACCTATTCAAAACAACACAAAACAATATCTTATACAGTCATACATGAAGAGAAATTTAAAAAATTAATTAAATTTTCCTTGTCTGTAATATTCAACAAAACACGTTTAAAAGAACAATTGCTTCTGAAATATACATTAATATATATATATATATATATATATATATATATATATATATATATATATATACATATATTACAATGAATCATTCATACAAAAAGTAAGTAGATTAGTAAAGTTAAACATTTTGTATGAATGATTTATTGTAATATAAATTGAACTGCACCACATAATTGATATATATATATATATATATATATATATATATATATATATATATATATATATATATATATATTAAAAAGAAAAGAGCAATTTCAAGCATTTTTGGTTATAATGTGGAATTTTTTAAATATATATTATAATTTATTTTCAATATTTTTGCTTCACGTGTTTCTGGTCTCATGACCTCCATCAGGTAAAGACTGATATTTCCACATATTATTAAAAGGAATTAATTTTCCTTATGTTTTTCAATGTTTAACCATTGTCTTTTTTGTGTAGTACTAAGCCAAATGTTTTTCTTGTCTAGCATTTGTCCTTAATTTGTATATTGTTGCCACATCTGGTTTGGTGCTATATATATATATATATATATATATATATATATATATATGTTCAAATTTATAACATATACATGTTATAAGATCACTACAAAGTTGCAATTTTGTTTCAACACTGCTGGTGTTTAATCAAGTGATGATGTTGAATGGAAAATAAATGATATTGAGCACTCTTTTAAGAATAGTGTTTTTGATTATTGGAATTTTATTTATGTGTACCAACCCTGTACTTGTGTGTGTGTGTGTGTGTGTGTGCGTGTGTGTATATATATATATATATATATATATATATATATATATATATATATATATATAAAACACAAAGCATTAATGCTGAAAAACATATCAGTCGGTAAATGCCTTGTCTATTGGACAGGAGTATTGGTTTATCCCTTATTTCCTGTTTAGAATTGGGTTTTACGGTTCCTTCTCCTAAATTATTCTCATTCTTTTTCCTTCCAGTAACTTCCTTGCATCTTAGTGGCATTATTGCCTTGCTTCAGATGAAATGATTAAAAAAAAAGATTTCTTATTCTTTAAAAAATTTTTACCCCACAAAAAAACCTCAGTGCCTTGATTTGCAGACATTGAATATTCTTGAAAAATAAAAAAGAATGGCTTTTCCTCCTCATCTTGGATGATTTACTTTTATTTTATTTATTCTTCTTGTCACTGGGTAATACATAATTAAATTGGACAACAGACCCCACCCATAAATTTTCGGAGGACGAATATTTTCTATGAAAATTTCTCGGACATTCTGGCCGGTAAATGTTATTTGATACTGTTTATTATAAACAGCATTTACTTAAATACTTGTATCTATAAAAAGAATGTTAAACATAAAAATGTCTATAAATAATTGTTGGACTTTGTCCATTTCATAATATATATATATATATATGTATATATATATATATATATATGTATATAGGGAAGTGGTTATAGTTGTTCCAATGAGAGAAAAGTGTATATTTTTAAAAGAAGAGAGAAACTGCAAACGTTTTTGGTTGTAATATGGATTTTTTTAAAAATATATGTTATGCTTCTTAATAAAGTATAATATATATTTAAAATAAAAAATTCACATTACAACCAAAAACTTTTGTGGTTTCTCTTTTCTTTTTAAAATATATATATATATATATATATATATATATATATATATATATATATATATTGTTAATTATAACAGACATGAAATGTCTATTATGTTTGATCATGAGCTGTTCTAAGCTTTGTATAGTAGCTTTAATTTAGAATCACAATGAAGCGGTTATTAAGGTAAAAGATGGCCATATAAAATACTAATTTATATTGAAATTAATGGAAAATAAACTGCTTTTAATAAATTTGATGAATTGAAGCAAGTACTCCTTTTTATATTATGCTATTGACATTTTTGTTTTTGTCAAAAAATGTTTGCCTATGACTGATTATATTGAATCAATTCGTAGGTCTGCTGCTAAAAAAGTTGGTTCACTGTGTCATGACAGACAATTTTTCTCGCCAGAATCGATCTTGCATGTTTATAGATCTAAATAATTGTATATACAGATTCAAACACACACACTTACACACATATATATATATGCTTTATATAATTCTTTTATAATTACAGTTATGAATGATATAATATAGGAAATAATCCCTATATAAATTTTTGTTTGTTTTTTATTAATTTATTTTGTTTAAATATTTGCCCATTTACAATTTGGGGGTGAATTTTTAAAACTATACTCTAAATTTTCTTTTGAAAGATCTTCATCCTCAGTAAACATGTGTTGTAAGTGATTCACTGCGCATGTTCTCGTGTATGGAGAACATTTGTAAACCAATTATTTGAGTACAGCTATGAAAATAAAATCTGTAACTTAAATTTGTCTTTCTTCTTTTTTTTCTTCATTTCTTTCTTTCAGAGATTTTTACCAGACTATTTTTTTCAAGTTATTCCATCAGTTATTAATATCATTATTGTTATTATCATTATTATCAGTTATTATTATCACTATTGTTGGTTTTTATCCCAAAAATCTATGACTATACAGTCTTTCTGTTTTACTCTATTTTATTGATGGTCTTTATTGCATTTTGGAGATATATATTATTACTATTACTTTGTTACTATTACTTTATTACTATTAGATTATTACTATTATTTTATTACTATTATTTTATTACTACTATTTTATTACTATTACATTATTACTATTACTTTGTTACTATTACATTATTACTATTACTTTGTTACTATTACTTTATTACTATTATTTTATTACTATTACATTATTACTATTACTTTGTTACTATTACTTTATTACTATTAGATTATTACTATTACTTTATTACTATTAGATTATTACTATTACTTTATTACTATTATTTTATTACTATTATTTTATTACTATTATTTTATTACTATTTATTACTATTACATTATTACTATTACTTTGTTACTATTACTTTATTACTATTACTTTGTTACTATTACTTTATTACTATTAGATTATTACTATTATTTTATTACTATTATTTTATTACTATTACTTTATTACTATTACATTATTACTATTACTTTGTTACTATTACTTTATTACTATTACTTTATTACTATTACATTATTACTATTACTTTGTTACTATTACTTTATTACTATTACTTTGTTACTATTACATTGTTACTATTACATTATTACTATTACTTTATTACTATTACATTATTACTATTATGTTGAGTTATAAATAATTTCTGTTTCTGGGAACCAATCGTAATGATGAGTGTATCATCCCAACTGTTCCTTAAATAATAAATGAGCAATGAAAATAAAAACATCTAAAACACAATGATCTAAAACCAACTACAAACCAGGTATTACACGTTGATCTTGATTCTTTTTATCATCTTTCTGAGCGGGTATTAATAATGTTATCAGTTCGAGAAATCCACATTGTTAGTGGGAAGGAATTAAAATTTTAGTGGACGGGAGAGTTTGACTATATAAAAACAAACAAAATACCCAGAGGCATCATTAATAGACGATCATAATTTTAGTGGAGGGGAGAGTATGACTGTATACAAAAGATATCTGTCCTTCTGTATAGCAGAAAATGTTGGACAATCTGCTCAAAGATGAAGAAGAGACTTGACGCAACAGAAACAAAGAGAAGAGTACAGAACTGTTGCATGATATCTGTCCTTCTGTTTTACATTTTTAATTTCATCAATGCATGTTGTTTGTTTTTGTCTACTGCACAGTATATTAGGGTCAGTTGGGCACTGTCTGTGAGAGAAATACCACCATGATGCAATTCACTGTGCCAGTAAAAAACAGCATGCCTGGCATTCATGCCACAAGCACCACTACAAACATTTCAAAGTTTTGGGGTGTCAATCTGAGGACAGTGCAGAGGATTTGAAAAGAGTTGGATGAGTCTAATGGCGATTACAAAGGTGTTTGAAGTAATCAATAGTGATGGCAACATTATGCCTCTATTCATCTTCCCACAGGGCCTTGAACTCAACATGGAGGCCTACATCAAGTGCCTAGAAGAGGTAGTGCTGCCCCGAGTCAAGAGGGTGGCTGCTGGAAGACACTATGTCTGGCAACAGGACTCTACACCATGCCGCACAAGCAGGAGAACCCAGTCATGGCTATCAAACAATTTCTGTAACTACATTACCCCTTACATTTGGCCACCTATCTCCCCAGACTGCAATCCCCTTGATTATTATGTGTGCAGTGCAGTTGATCAAGAGACCAACAAAACTCCTTGTAACACTAAAGATGAACTGAAAGGCAAGGATTATGGCAGCATTCACCAAATTAAACAGAAGAGTTGCAGGAGATTCTAAAGTCGTCTGGAGGCCATAGTTGAAGCCAATGGCAATTTTATTGAATAAATTTACTCTTTAATATTTCAAGATATTTTTTGTAATTTTGATAAATATATCTGTTAAAATGAGATGTGAGTATTATTTTCATTTTGCATAAATTAGACAACAATCTATCCTTTATTCCCTGTATATATAATAGTTTAAACTGATGCCTTCTTTCCAAATATTTCAACCATTTTGTATAAAGTTTGTATTTTCTTGTTTTCAAATGAATACATGGTTATTTTCAAACATGTTTCAGTGAAATTTTCACCTTGTAAAATTATAGTTTATAATTATAGCTTAGATACATGGAAATAATATAAATGTAATAAGCAGAATATGGCTTAAAAAACAAAAGAGAATTTTCCCAGAAATATTTTATTTCATTCCAAATTAAAAAAATTTTTTAAAATTAAAAATAAAAAAAATTGAAAATTAAAATTAAAAATAAAAATAAAAAATTAAATAAAAACAGATGAATACTATAAACGTGCATTATAAAATGCTCCTCATTTTTTTTAAATTTAGAAATGTTTGAAAAAGAAAAAAAATCAGTTATCATGATGGAACCAACAAAGGGAAAAAAAAAAAATAAATGAAGAATAATCATCCTGGATTTATATTCTTCAAAATCAGTTTGCATTGTAAAAATAGGAAAAAAAATCAGATAAATTTGTAACATATTCAGACAATCTCTGAAGAAAATGAGACAGGAAGGAAAAAGAAAAAAACACTTATTTACCGTATTTGACGGCATATAAGGCGCACTTTTTTTTACTAAAAATATCTTTTAAAATTCCCCTGTGTCTTATATACCATATGTAGGTTTTAAATTCATGATAGTTCTCCAAAATTAGCTACCTGGCAACTTCTGTTAGCTTAGACTTTAGAGTAACTTTCATATACCTATTGTCATTATTTAAAAGGTTATTATGCAGATTAAAAGTGATATCATTGATAATATTCATTATATTAATTTCATCATGTTTAATATTAGTACTTAGTTTCACTAAAATTATATGCAATAAATTCAAATTATATATTTTTTAAATATATTTGTTTAATTAATATTTTTCTTGCGATAACTTCCAGTTGCATTGGTATAAATACAATCAGAATTTTTATATCCTAATTATTCCGATAAGACGTTTACAAGACACAGGTTGTACAGATATAATAAAGTTTTATAAGCTTGTGTTCTTTTTTCCTATTATTTTTCATTTAATTGTAATCATGGCTAGTTTAATCAAAATAATACCTCATAAATATAGCCTAGACTGTACCATTTACTAATAATTTTACTAATTATTAATTTTTTCTTGACTTACCCTGCTGAAATTGGGGTGCATCTTAGACATCCGTTCATCTTATATGCAATCAAATATGGTAATAGAAAATAACACCTTCAATGTAAAGTTAGCACAAGTACTCTTAAATGTCTAATAAACAGGGAGAGAAGGAATGTTTATTTTTGAGGGAATTTCCAACCCACACCAATTTATTAATTTCACACATTTTGACGCTTTAAATAATTTTCTGACCCCCACCACTTTTATTGCATATTGAGGAATATTCCAATCTACCATCCTTATTGGGCATGTAAGAGTATGTATTGGTTAAGAATACATCAATATGATTCCCCAGAGATTGCAAAATTGGAAATTAGGCATTAGTCACAGCAGAGGGCAAAGGACAAAATGAAGACAAGGTGTAAATTTCAAAAAGGGGATGTTAATTAAAATTGTTCAGTGCTTAATAGGCTAAGTAACAAAAACATTAATGTTGTTTGATATAAATTAATAAATTTTAAAGTGATTCCATATTGCAACTCTGCCATGTTTTACACAAAAAAAAATGGAATCAGTGATCTATTTTTAATTTTCTTTATTTATTTGCTGGACAAAAGTCTTTGGTGCACACACCATTTGTGTATTTAAATTTTATCTAAATAAGACTAACCAGCAAAAAAGTATTCTTTATACTATTTTTATTCTTCTGTTTTAGTCATCGATCTCACCAACTGGTATTTGAATTCCAGAAATGATAAGCTAGAATTTTCTGATCAAACTACACAAAAGTATGCTTGTAGTATTTTTATTCTAAGTCAACAAGATCACCTGAGGATGATGGGGAAAAAATGTGATTGATACATTGTGTCAATGACGCATCAAGATGAGGATATTAGTCCAGAAAAGATTATAAATTTAATTTCATAAATACTGAACCATAATGTTATCCCAACTTTCACTAGCATAGAAAACAAACAGCATTTAAATAAAAAAAAGAGACCAAAATAAATTTTACAGTCAAAATTTAAGTTTGAAAATGTCAAGGTTTTTTTGTTGTTTGTTTGTTAAGTTTTGGTCATGGGAATCTGTAACATTGAATCCCTTCAAGAGTAGCCTTAGAATTTAGGCTGATCAAACCCAGCACACCATTTCATATTCTGAGAGAGAAGAGAAGGAAAAAAAGGGAAATAGCAAGAAGAAAAAAGAAATAGTAAAAAGAAAGAAAGAAAGAAAGAGAGGGGAGAAAAGAAAGAAGGAAAAGAAAGAAAGGAAATAATAAGAAAAAGAAAAAGAAAGTAGAGAGAAGAGAAAAAAGAGAAAGAAAAGAAAGAAGAAAAAAGAAAAAGTAAGAAAAAAGAATCAAAGAGAAAAGAGAGAGAAGAGAAAGGAAAAATAAAGAAAAGAAAAGAGAAAAAAGAAAAAGTAAGAAAAAAGAATCAAAGAGAGAGAAGAGAAAGGAAAAAGAAAGAAGAAAAAGAGGAGAGAAATAATGAACAGAGAAAGAAAAAAGAGAGAGAAAGCAAGAAAAAATTGACACTGATTTCATCTGATCTTGTTTGAATGTAGTCATTTATCTAAGGGAGATAACTTGCTGACCATATTTACAGAAATAATTCACAAATATAATTTTTCGTTTTATTTACAGATATAATTTTTGGTTCGCAAATAACTTTTTAACGGTTTTGCTTTAAAGGTACGAAAAATTTTCTTTTCCGTTTTTAAGAAAAAAATTTTTTTTTTCCGTTTTTAAAATCTTTTGCCATATGCTAACATTTAATCAGTTTGCAATATAAAAATGAATATTTTGTAAGGAAGATACCAAAATATTTGTCTACAGTTTATTCAGCTTGTATTCATCAGTCGTATAAATTGTTTGATTAAAATTTTTTTTTGTTTTTTTAAGGTTTATCAACCCTTTGTGGGTAACTTAAAGCTGAAACATATTTTTTGGATTGTAAGAATAATTCTTCATTTTTTCAAATTAACATTGCATTAACAAATTTTTAAGAATGATGATTTTTCCAGATCCTACTATTTAATCTATAGCTGGGAGAGGTGACGGATTCATGCCTTTCTGAAGGCTAATAGCACATAAGTGAATGTAAAAAACAGGAAGAAGGATCATCATTTCAATTTAGAGCTAAAGAGATCAATTAGAAAATATCCAACTCAATCCATAAGACGTTTGACGTGTGAGAGAGGACTTTCAACTATCACAGTCCAGACAGCAGCAAAAAAAGACTTGAAAATGGAATAATACATGAAACGTGTGAGGCAACTTGTTAATCCAGGACAGAAAGTTAGAAGGTTAGAGAGGGCAAAGATCATCTTGAATAAGTTGGAAAATGATCCTGGAATAATATATATATATTTGAAATTTATTTCAATCCTTCATGAGCTTCCGATCCTTAGCTATGATTAATTAATGATGAACATGTCATCTTCGTTTAATTCGTTCAATTTCATCACAATTCTTCTGTTAAGCTTGGAAACTAATTATACATTCTTACTGCTCAAAGTAGAGTCCAGTAGTGTTATAAAAACCTCAGAAAATACCAGTCAGATATCTGTAACCATTTCTAAGATACAACAGTTCAAAGCTTAATCTAACAATTGGACATTTTTTCTGTTACACCCGGTGTATATATATATATATATATATATATATATATATATGTATGTATATATCTACGGTAAAGCAAATTTTTTTTTCCAAATAACGTTAGAACATTGTGGCATTGTTCATAGGTGATATTATTGAGTCTTGAATAAGATCTTGTATATGTATGTGTGTGTATATATATAATAATTGACTTCCTGTTGGATTCGACGTATGAGGATCTGACAGCTTAGTTGATTCAGTTATGAAATTTTGTGCAATAATCTTAAGTGGCATTTAAGACCCGCTAGTGATTTATAAAGGAGGCCACATATGGAGCAAGAGTGAGGACTGTGGGATGAGATCACTGTTAGATTGGCTGACCTTTTAGATCTTGCTCTCGCTTCTTGAAGATGATTCAGACAAGCAGATTGAAAACTGCTGAATCCACTAAAACATGTTGATCTCCATTCTACCCGCTCTAAGGCTAAGTGCTCAAGGGTGTTATATGGTATATTGACAGCTTGAATATATTAGGACCTTGAATAAGGTCTCGCTGTTTTCCAACATATGGTATTCCCAGAACTGCGTGCATGTAGTTTCAGATGGTAATGCATCTCTGCCGAAGTAACATAAGCAAGCTTGAAACTCAGTGTAAGTCATTTCGCCAACGTGTAAACAACTCTGTTTTTCATATTGTTAAACCTGTTGGATTTCGTGCCAAAGAAAGTGTATTTGCAGGGAATTTTACTGCACTACTTTATTCAAAAGAAATCTGCAGAAATCTTGTTGAGACACGGCAACTATTCTCTTCAAAAATATGATTTTCATGTTGAAGATAAAGACTGCTCTGGCGCACTGAATAAAGTTTGAAGACAAAGAATTCTCACTGTCCACTGTGAGAAAAGAGCACCATGATGCAATTTACTCTGTTAAAAAATTAGAAACAGCGTGCTGTACTGCTCCGTATTTGTGCTGGGAGCTCCAATACAAACATTTCAGAGTGTTTGCATTGTCCTCAGACTGACACCCAGAGGATTCGGAAAAAGTTGGATGAGTCTAATGGTGATTATAAAGGTATGGCAGCTTGGAAAACTCACTCTGATCATTCTGATGAGAAAAGAACTTCTGAATTTGTTGGTGAGGGCCTTAGACTCAACACGAAGACCTATATCAAATGTTGCCTTGAGTCAAGAGGGTGGGTGCTGGAAGACATTATGTCTGGTTACGGAACCCTGCACTATGACACACAAGCAGGAGAACTCAGTCATGGCTGTCAGACAATTTCTGCAATCAGATCACACCATAAATCTGGCCACCTAACTCCCTAGACTGCAACTCCCTTGATAATAATACGGGGGCACACATTTGAGTGAAAGACCAACAAAACTCTTTGTAACACAAAAGATGAACTGAAGGCAAGGATTATGGCAGCATTCATAAACTTAAACAAAAAGACTGTCCAGAAGAGTTGCAGGAGATTCCGAAGTTGTCTGGAGGCCGTGGTTGAAGCGAATGGCAATTTTATTGAATAAATTTACTTTTTAGTATTTGAAGATTTTTTGTGTAATTTTGGTAGATCTATCTGTTAAAATGAGATGTTAGCATTATTTTCGTTTTTCTGTAATTTTGACAGCAACCAAATAGGAAACATTTATAAATCTGATTTCACTTTTATTAAAGCTCCATCAGAAGAAACTCTGTAAAAGCAAAATTTGTTAGATTAATAAACATTTCCTATTTGTTCTTTATCCTATCATATATATATATATATATATATATATATTCAAACATAATTTGTTAGATATAATGGACAACAAATGTCTGTTATGTTTGATTATGAGCCATTCTAAACTTTGTATTGCTTTAACAAAGATATTCACCATCAAAGATGATATTCTATTGTGTTGACATAGAAGATTGTTATGTGATGATAAAAGTCGGGGAATAGCAATCTTTGTTTAAATGTCCATAAGCCCAACTCTGAAGATGTGGCTCTAGTGAGCCGAAAGCTTACATCAAGGAAAAACATAATAAAAAAATATCCAAATGTTGGACAATTTTTGTCTTTATTTTCAACCAAAATTAAATCAACTATATGAAGTTTAGAACGGCTTCTGATCAAACATAATAGACATTTGTTATCTGTTATATTTAACAATATGTTTGAATAATGATTTGCTGCCCCAATACACTATATATATATGTGTGTGTGTGTGTGTATTGTAATGATAGTGTTATTTAATGAGGTATTGTCTCATTTTTAATTTCTATAAATCTTCTAATTATGTGATGCAAGAAAAATAAAAATAAATCAGTTTATGTAGACTTTATTTAATACTTGTAAAATCTTCTGCACAACCAATATAAACAGGACATTTCAAACAAAGAATTATATTTGGTAAATCTTAGAGAAAATAAAAAGGGAGAGAAACATGCTTGTAGATAATCAATATTTAATTAATAAGAAACATTTTGGGGGGGAATGTTTGAGATGAGGAACAATCCTTATTAAATGCTTTGCTATTTTAACCAGTATTCTCAGCATTTTAGCTGTTATACCCACCAGCCTTCTTCAGGTGTTTGTGTTCATATGTGGTAACCATCTCAGAATTTCAAATCAAACACTTTATTCAATCGACAGGGGTAGATTGTCTCATTCTGCTTTTCATGCTCATATCACTTAATATTCATCAGTTTCATTTATCTTTGTGTCACTTTGTCTATTTTATCCACTGAATAAACGTATTAGACTTTTCAGTCAAGAGACAACACGATAAATGTCAATAATTTAATTGTTAAAATATACTGTGTTAGAATATCTCCAGGAATAACTGATTAAAACCTCAGCTCAAATTTATAAACAAATTGTACAGATGCATTCTGGGATTTCTTCTCAGACAATAAAGAAATGTACAATTCTCTGTCTTACCAGAACAATTTTGTTCTTTTTTGCCTTGAAATCAGAAGGTTAGGACCCACTTGACTGCATCCCTTTTGCATGTGAGCACTATTCCTATGTTATGAACTTTTTGCTCTATTATTGTCTTAAAGTTGCTTTGCTTTTGACTTGCATTTTATATATATATATATGCACATTTCATTGAAAACGACAGATAAGGTGCTTTTATTTAGTTTTTTATACAATTTCTCATGCGATCTAAATTTTTTTTCTTTTCGGATGAAAAAATTATTAGATTGCATGAGAAATTGTATAAAAAACTAAATAAAAGCACCTTATCTGTCGTTTTCAATGAAATGTGCATGAAAGAAGGATTGCTGCCTAAATACACACACACATATATATATATATATATATATATATAATTTTATTTTAGAGATTATAATAAAAACACTTTTAAATCGCAACACAAAAGGTTTTATGTTTCAGTACTATGATTGTACTTCTTCAGACAATGGTTATAAAATGATTTCTTAGAGAAATTTAAAAACAAATTGTTACCTCTTTTCTTAAAGTGGGAGTCATAAGGTCAGAAATTAAAAATAGACTTGGATTAACCAATTAAATATCAGCTCTATGCTAAATAGAAAAATACAGTCAGAGGGTGGAGGCAGGCAAGTTATTTTTTCTTCATGTCGCGATAAACCGACATATAGTCATGCCATAATTGACGATTGTGGAGAATATGACAGCAATAAATTCTTGGACTTATCTTGGGTGCGTGTGCGTGTGGATAGATAGATAGATAGATAAAAAACAAGAGGAAAAACTATTCTTAGTCAATGTGTTTTGTCCTCTGAGAGACTTTATGAAGGCAAATGTAGGATTTATTTTGTTGCATGTGTTTATATACAAGAACAAGGATGTCATTGGATTATCAAGGCTTTTATATTTGATAATGTCCATGAATATTCACCAGGTGATTGAAAGATCAGCCAATGTATATGGAGGACACAAAGTGCCATAATTCAAAGTCTGGTAAAACAAAAGTAAGCAAATAATATTCAAGAAATATTTAAAAATTTTTTTCAACCTTTCAACCACCTATTCGTGAATGTTCTCAAATTTAAAAGCCTTGATAAATCAATGACATCCTTACATTTGTATATAAATATGTGCAACAAAACAAATCCTACATTTTTCTTGATAAAGTCACTAAGAGGACGAAATGCGTTGGTTAATAGTTTTTCATCATCTTTTGAGTAATTTTGTCTCTTTATAGATACACTCCTTCTGAAAATTATATATATACATACATATATATATATATACACAAGTATAGGATTGGTGTATATGGAATAGATTCCAATAACCAACAATTACTATTCTTAAAAAAGTGCTCAATACAGAGTAGAGCAAATATAATTATTTGTTCGAAAACTATAGCATAAATATGTTATAAAATCACTACAAAAATATCCATTTTGTTTCAACACTTCTGGTGTCTTATCAAGTGATGGTGTTGAAAAAATATATATATATATATATATATATATATATATGGCATGGTTGAAATATGAAATATACCCCACATAATGCTAAGACATTAGTGGCAATGGTGTCTTCATCTAGCTAATGATTTACCATTATGTGGGAGGTATTTCTGCCACACCCTGTATATGTCTCGTATTATTTTGCCCTGTCCTATTTTTTCTTTCTCTTCTTATTGTTTATTGAGAATCTTGTCAATTACACTTAACCATTGCCGGTTATTCTGCATATTAGGTTACCTAACAATTTAGGGTTCAATCCCTGCATTTGGTTATGCTGAAAAGTCACTTGCTCTGGTTCAGTGGAAGAAGCAGACAAGTGACACAGAGGTGAATAAAAATGAAGTGAATATGAAAACTAAAACAGAACACTGTATCTCTTGAATAAAGAGTTTGGTTAAAAAATTCCGAGACGATTAACAAATAGCAAAGCATAGAATAAGAAGAAACATTAACATTTTCAAGATAGTTTACTTCAGCTTTGGAACAAATGTTATTGGTCATTTAGAAAATGACATAAAGTTGAATAATAATTAGTAGAGGAAACTAAAATGAAGGGAGATAATCGATAGAATTATAATGTAAAAAAAAGTTTCATTAGCCTCTTGTCATGAAACGGCAGTTCTTTAGATTTTTATGAATTTCCCGGTGAACTAACATAATTCCTCATGTATAATACGCCTTCATCCATAATACACACCCCTAAAATTGTGCTGAAAATGTGGTAAAATGCTTCTACTCATGCATAATACATAGCTCTTGTTTAGTAATCAAACCCTATAAATTGTACTTCTCCAATTTCATTAAAGCCAGCATTTCCTACTCTTATCAAAAAAGTAGTTTTAAACATATAATAATATTATTCTAATTTAGTTTTATGATAATTCTTATTTTATTTTACATTTGTAAGTATTGTTAGGTATATGATTGTATTTGACATCCAATCACCAAATGTTAGTGTCAAATTGTCATATGTTTGTGGTGAGTAGTCAACCTATGAAACAGCAATATTTTAAAGATTTTTTTTTAGCTGTGCATAATACCCCTAATTTTGCTTATTATTTTTTAGAAAAAAATGCGTATTATACATGTGGAATTACAGTATGTCCAAAAAAGAAAAAATCTTTAAGATTACTTGGTTACTTATTTTAGTGCATCATTTTACTTACAATTATTGTCACATGACACAAAAAATACTCAGTACAGTATTTAAAGAAATTAGCCGTAATTAATCAACAATGTACTGGAAGTTGAGAACTAATTCTTGCACAAACATTAAGTGTACTGGTTAAAACCCTAAGTTACTTATTAAAAAAAAAAGAATTTATACTTTTTACACAAGTATCATCTGTAATTTGTCCTAACCTGGTCTCTTGGCTTCAGTCACTTTCCCAATGCCTTAATATGGCTTTCCACCCTCTCTTTTCTATACATATTTTCATGGCAATCCTTTATGATGGATATCTTGAAAACAGTACAATTTGTCTATTTATTGAATATTGCTGTTATATAGCACCAGACCATATATATATCAAGATTGTTGACAAAATCCAAAGAAGGGCCTGTAATATTATGGGTCCTGATCTGGCATCTTGGCCAGTCACCTTCTCACCAATGTGATATGGCTTCCCTCTGTCTTTTCTATAAATATTTTCATGGCAGTTATTCTGATGAGCTCTACTCATTGGTACTTTGATTGCATAAATTTAAGTGCTATACTAGATTGGTAATTAGCTCTCATGGTTTTACTGTCGAAATAACTAGATGTAACCCAAAGTTCTATTCTAATAGCTTATTTTCTCACACTTCTCACCTGTGGATCTCTCTACTAGCTTCTGTCCACTATGATCCTCAAAAATTTAAGTGCAACATCATCTGTATTCCTGAACCCTGTTCTTTTATTGTCTTTTCTCTTTACTGAAGCTTTTCTCATTTTCTTTCACACTTGGTAACCCTTTGCGTCTTAATGGTACCATTGCCATGCATGGGGTGAAACGATTAAAGAAAAAAAAAAGGTACATTCCTAAAATTGATCAGGTCGTTTTCTGCAGCTTACAACTTTGCCGGTTATTTAAAGCCAGAAATTTTTTTTAGATTGTAAAAATTCTAGGGCGAGATAATGATATAGTGATACAAGTCTTACTAATTAACCCATAGCGGGGAGAAGAAGAGATGGATTCATACATTTTCCCAAGTGTATTTGTGCATCAGTGAATATAACGAACCCAACAGAAATTTCAACTCGGCTCCGATTACCAATTCTGTGACATTATTTATTACACCACCTGATCATCAAAGCTTACAGCACCAGGTTCCTTAAATTAAGACTTGAATAGTACTAAAATGAGTCATTAAAACATAGCATAGACATGCAAGTCTCCATTGAAAATAACTGTGGTGAATTCAACAAATGATGTTTTAAAATTAACATTTTTGGACTGTCTTTTTTAATTTCCTTTTTTTCTTTCAGTTAGAGACCTAAATCTCCAGATTTTGGGATTTTTAGGTTGGAAGGTCTGTATTTTTAACAGTGTGACAGACGCAAGTAGTCCTGGGTATGACAACAAACTACATCTGGCAGTAAGGCCTCTGATTGGGTGACTGGGGGTTTTGGAGGATTGTGGAATCAATTCTTAATTACTGTTGTTCCCAGGTCCACCCTGACCTGTGGTGGTAACACCTGTTAGGGTCCCAGCTATGAGCAAACAGTAAACCTCTGAAAAAAAAAAACACTATGAAAGCATAAAAATACATTTGTATAGTAAAATGACCATCAATACATTTTATCTCCATGCAATTGCTTTCAAAATATATTTAGTTGAATCCATAAAATTGTGTTCAAAATATTTAGATTTCAGCATTGAATAACCCATAGAGGTGTTGATATGCCGCTAAACAAAATCAGCCAACCAACCAACAGATGCAAGCGAAGGTGACAGACATTGCTAAATGACTGGTGAGTAAAAAAAATAAAAAATTGTATATCCCTGTAAATAAACAGCAAATATTTTGCTTTATGCTGGGGGTCTACATGAGTATGAAGTAAATTTTTTTATCTATGAACATCAGTGCTATTTCACTGAAAATATTGTCCAGCAATCACTTTAAAATACTGACACTGAACAATATAGAGCCAGTGTTTGTACAAGTGAGATTACCCCATTTTGTCTACCAGAGCACTCTCCTTAATAATCACCAGCTGGCTTGGTAATAAATAGTATAAAAGGAAAGCATATAAATAGTCTCTGTTTTTGTTCTCACCCACAGGATGCAGGAGATAATATTTTTTCCGGTTTCCCCATCTAGGGAGATAGTAGCCAGCAAACTGATTTCTTAATTACAACCAAACTATGTGGCATACACATTACATTTGATCATGTAAATGCTTCTCTTTCTTTTCTTAACTATGTTGTTGTATATATAAGATATATATATATAAAAAAACTTCCACTTATTGAATTTATTTCTTTTTAAAGTTACCAATCACATACATTACATTTGGTAGCCTGTCTGCTACATATATATCTCATCCAGAGCTATGTTCTGGAACTATTGAAATATCTCTCTCTGTACATCTACCATGTGATAAATTATTGTATATGTATTTATTGACATATACATGGTACATTTCAGAGACTGTCCACAGTGCTGTCTTTTATCATTATGTATTTTAGAAGTTTAATATAATTTACTATAAATATTTGTACCAGAAATAAGGTAGCTAACGAGATTTTACTGTATTTAAAGTTTTTGATTATTAACAGGCCATTGCTACAAAACCAAAGCATTAAGCTAAAACTTGGGTCATGTTCTTAAATACCCGTGTCAGATCAATTCAGAAATATCTAAACTGTCAACTGTATAGAATTGCTTTTTCAGATCAGTGGTTAAAAATGGCTGAAACCTGTAGGTTTCAGCAAGGACCATCTTCCTTCAAACTTCATGGACTGGCAATACAGAATCATAAAGAACTGTACGAAATAACAGAAACAATATCACTTGAGGACTTTCAACATCAGCAACAACTAAAATGAATAGCACATGTCACTCAAAAAGAAAATAATGACATCATCAACATGTTGACATTGCCACCAATTCAAACAAAAAGTTAAGGAAACTCCTATCAATACTGGAAAAAGCAATAAAAGTTAGTGGACTTGAGAAAGCTATTTCCCTGAGAAATTGTTTGATTTATAAATATCAATTGAAAGTGACAATGGCTGCTTGGTCAATGAATGCCAAATGTTTCCTTATAAGGAAACTGTTAATATTACCTTTTGAAATATTTGCAAGAAAAAGGCTAGAAGTCTAACCAGCAAAAAAATAAGGATATTAGTTGATATATGCTGACATGTTTGGGTTCAATAGGAGTAGATAGGTGTGCCTATCATGCCATTCACACTTCTCACCAGTCTTTTGAACAGAAGTAGAGGTTATCCTTTATTTCTTGTTTAGAATTAGGTTTCCAGATCCTTCAAAAGTCTTTTCATTCTCCTTCATGCCCAGTTGCCCATTTCACCTTAGTGGCATATATATATATATATATATATATATATATATATATATATATATATATATATATATATATATATAAAAAGAGAGAACAGTAAGATATAAAATCCGGTGTCCTAATACATATTTTTATTTTTACACAATAGTGCTCAATGTAAATTTACAGAGCATTAATATTATAAATTAATTGATTGAAAATATGTCTTTTTCGCTACACAGGGATAACTTCCATTTTTGAAACATGGTTATCACTGTGTAGCGAAAAAAAACATATTTTAAATCAATTAATTTATAATATATATATATATATATATATATATAAATAAATAAAAGTGAACATAGAAGTCAACACTTAGAGGCGACAGTCTGTTTCATGCTAGATGCAATCATCAGGCCACATGATTGCATCTAGCATGAAACAGATGCTAGATGCAATCATCATGGCCCGATGATTGCATCTAGCATGAAACAGACTGTCGCCTCTAAGTGTTGACTTCTATGTTCACTTTTATATTTACACATGCTCTATCTCTGATATTGAGCACTTTATCCCATAAATATAGCACACTTTAAGACTATATTTCTTCATATATATGTATATATATATATATATATATATATATATATATATATATATATGCATGCTTGGAGTGAATTGATTAATATATATATATATATATATATATATATATACACTGAACACATAATTTTATACAATTATTAAGCTCTTACTATACCATAGAACAATTTTTTCATAATTTTGCACTTTTTACACCACTTTCTTTTTTTTTACACATTTCATTTTTTACTTTTAATTCTTGCAGATATAAAAACTAATTTTTCATTTTGTGTTTATCGAATTTTATTCCCCAACAAGCATGTTTCTCAGCATTAATTTTTTTTCTATTACTTTCTGAAATTGTTTGATGATAGAAAGTAGAAAAAAAGTGAAATGGTTGCCTCAAAATCAAAAAGTGATTGTTTTTCTTTTTAAATCCAAAAAAGCAGTATGTTGCAAATCTTGGGGGAAAAGAATTAAACCCGCAATTTCTGGGGAAAAGATTATAGAAAAAAAAAATGAGAAATTTCAAAATTTATAAAACATAAAAATGAATATATACATCATTGTTAGAACGTATTCCCAAACCGGATATATTGTCGTCCGGGAAAAAAACAACCTTGTCAAAGGGAGATAATTCCTACAAGCGTTCTTTACACTAATGGCATTATTATAAGTAAATTTAACCCACAGTCAAATTATCTTTATTTTAATTAAGATTTACAAATGAACATTGATCCATTCTTTTAATAGATAAGAATTTATTTTCGATGAATAGCAAATATGATTGGATAAGTAATATATATATATATATATATATATATATATATATATGGGAAATATGATATACCAATGTCTATATACCAGAAAAATGTTAAGCAAATGAAAGACAGTTGAAAAGTTCTGTGTGAAATATTTTGTCCTTTAGAATAGCATTTCTGAACCAGTGCACCAGGATGCACTAATGTGCTCTAAAAGGTAGACAGATGCACCCCAAGTTAACAGAAGAGTAATTTATGAATTATTTTTATATTAAAAAAGTCTTTATTTTAAAAAAAACTAGAAACAACAAGTACATGTCTTCCATGTCTAAGTCAAGTTTTTGTCATTTGATATTTTAAATTGGATGCTAAATTCCTTAATCTTTAATAAGGAGTGGATAATCCTTTCCCTTTTGACTTCCATCATTTGTGGAAGTCAAAAGGGAAAGCGTTATCCACTCCTTCTAAACCAGTCATTATCAGCCTCTCTAAAAAACAAAAAAAAAAAGCAAATTCTTCATAAATCCCTTTAATTTTGTGGGGGGATGCTAATGAGAGTATGTTTATGACATATAAGGATGGACATTAAAAAAAAACACATCAGGCACAGGTTTAACATGCACATACTTAAATATACAATGTAATGTCTTAAAAATGAAATTCTTATTTCAAGAGACTTCTTTATTGTTTGCCTATTTTCAAGTTTCCTGATTAATTTTTTCTTATTAAAATTTAAATTGCTCCCCAGAGTTTTAGGTATTCTACAAGTGTGCACTAAGTCAAAAATGTCAGAAAAAAATTGCTATAGGACTTCATTGTACTTAAGTAATGTTTTTATTGATGGAATTATATAGGTGTGGGAGGGGGGAGGAGTTGAGAGGGGACATGTTGATTATAATTATGTACCATGGGGAAATAATAAAGATGTGGAATGCTAAAATTTAAATTTAATCTAAATAAAAAAATTATATGAATAGAAAAGTGATCTTTTGCAAAACAACACACTCAATATGTAAGTCATTCACCAGAATGAGTCTATTCTTTCAGTTCACAAAATGATACTAATTAAAAGAGAAATCAATTTACTAAGAACATGTATAGAAAGTGCTCTGATTACTAAATCAACCATGGTAAATTTGCATTGAGGGTTTTACAACATTTCACCTGTAGGAACATTGTTGTTATTATAAATACAAATAAAATAATAATAATATGTGCCACATGGGAACATCAACAATCCCCATTGTAGTTGGAGGTTTCGGATTGGTTGGAAAAGATTCCAGTAGACTAATTGAAGAGATTCCAGGAAGCCCATGCCTTAAAGAAATACAAAAAATTGTTCTCATGAGTACAGCCTACACCTTACAAAGGGCTTTATCCATGTAAAATGTTTTGTTTTTTTTTTGTCAGTGGAAAATGTCATGATGCCATTTCTAACCTTAGGTCTCTGGGTGGGACCCGGAAAGAAATGTGTACATGCCAGAAATAAGAATAAGAAGAAGAAGAAGAAGAAGAAGAATAAGAATAAGAATAAGAATAAGAATAATAATAATAAGAAGAAGAAGAAGAAGAAGAAGAAGAATAAGAATAAGAAGAAGAAATAATAATAAAAATAATAATAATAATAATAATAATAATAATAATAATAAAAAAAAAAAAAAATATATAAAATGGAATGAAATTTAAACTTTTTTAAAATAAATTTAAAAGATAAAAATAATAAAAATTACTCCCAGCATGCAACAGAGACTGTTCCTGCCAGAAGTATGGACTTCCTGCTAAAAGACATGAGTTTCACTCTCTTCACCCAAGAACTGTTGGGATGCCAATATGTGTGTAAATTCCCTCCGTGATGTGACTTGTGATATTACAGAGTTACTTACTCTCTTTTATAACATAAACCTTATCACAATTGTAATGTAAAACACACACACATAAATAATTGCATGAAATTATCATACAATTTACCATGTTTTTTTTATTGTTATTGTACAGTGTAACCCGGATATAAGAGAGTTGTCGGGACCAGAGAAGAAGTCTCTTATATCAGGGTTTGGTCTATTTTGTTTTATTAACACAGGCTCTAATTTGGGACCAGAGAAAATCTCTCTTATATCCGGCTTACACTGTATACATTTGTTTGTACTGTTTTTCCTCCTGAACACAAGCCTAAATTCGTGACTCCAATGGCATGAGAGAATACCTCCACAAATTATGGTGACCATTGACATGTACAAGAAAAACATACAAATATATCCATACACCTTTCTTGGTTTTCTGTTATTCCAACATGGAATACTTAAAAAGAAAAGCAAAATCATAGGAAAACACAATGAAAGCAACAAGATTGTAAGTCCAGACATGTCTGAAGAAAAAATTTACATTTCAAGATTTCATATTTTCAGTGTTTTTCATTTGGCAAATAATTATGAACTAATGCTTGCCTTTTTACATCTCTTCCTCCTTCTATACATTCCATCAATTAAAACATTACTTTAGTCTGTTGAACTCTTTCAAGAGGGAAAATGTGTTAAACAGATTTTTTCCACTGTTATTCATTTGCTTAATATATATATATATATATATATATTATAATAATATTTTTAGTTTTTAAAAATATGATTCCTCCGCTACATAAGAGTTCTCATGTTTCAAAAGCGAGAGCCGAGACCCCTAACATAATTTTTTAAGTTATGAAGAGTTAAGGCGTCTGGACCCGCTTCCTTGTCAAGCGAGAATTTGGGAATAAGCTATCTTTTGGTTAGCTGGTGTTTATAACTTCGGTATCATTTGGAACATTTGTTGCTATGGAAACGGCTAGTTTCGGCCGTTGAAGTTTGGTGGTTTAAGGGGCTAAGAATTAAGAATTAATTTTTATCTACAGGCCAGTCCCTTTCTAAAGAAGCGTATCAAGTTACAATGTCCAGAGTGTTTTTGGCTTATGGTAGTCAGACGGCGTCTTTTTTATTTATGGGT
>OZ038496.1:14652878-14679722 GCA_964036315.1 Acanthosepion esculentum | reverse complement strand
GACAAGACGAACACAAGCCATTTCGGCAATTGACAGACGATGACAGACCCCTAATTTGATTTAAAGTTAATTCCCGAGTTTGACAGATCTGCATCCGGTCTTCCAATGGTTGAATACATAGAGAAGCTGGAACTCATTTGCAGGCTATGTGGAGTGAAGTCTTTGGAGCACGTGATCCATTTGTGACTTACGGGTGGAGCATTTGCATTTTACCAACAACTGGATGACAAAGCAAAATCCATGGTGACCAGATAAAGACTACCTTAGTTACAGTCTTGCTATGGATTCGTTTATCGTATACTAAAAGCTAACTGAGTGACATCTGCAGTATGGTGAATCAGTGGATGTATACCTGACTGAATGAAGTAAAGAAACTCGCGTTCTTGATGGGTGGGGTGAGTGACCATATGCTGGCTTGCACATTTGTGCACAGGTTAGCAGGCAATATAAAGTGGACTCTTTATGTGTTGTCTAGGATGGACATGCTGTCTATTGACCAGCTGCTTGCCCAAGTGATTACAAAAGACGAGGAGTGCTCCTCACATGTGAATGTGCAAATACCAGACCATACTAAACAAACAATATACACTATATATATATATATACTAGTTTATCCTTGCCGTCAAAGATGATGGCATCTCGGAAACATTTGAATTCCTTATCATACTTCACATATAAGTCTTTTACAATTAAATAATAGTTAATGAGGGACCATTCTCTTAATTAATAACAAATATACAACACTTCATATCCAATAGAATCATATAGAACTACACCACCAATCTTCTGACAATCAATGGTCCATGACCTCTTTTAATCCAGACAAATATTTGAATTTTACCCAGACAAATATTTGAATTTCATATGATTGCCAGACAAATTCACTGGGTAGCCACAGGTAGCATTACATTAAATATTGGTGTAATTTATTTATTCTTTTTATCACTGTGCAATCCACAATGAAATTGGACAGCAGTCCTCAGGTGCACAAGCACATACACAAAAACAAGTGGTACCCAGGATGTCAGCATGACATTGATATTACATCAAGTGAAACACCCTTCTTCTTACTTGCTTCCCTGATGGTTATAATCTTCAAATATTCAAATGTAATGTCAATCAACATCTTATGATGCCTTGATCCTGATCCCCCTCCTTCTCTATATCCTTTCCTCAAACACCCCTCTTTACTCTTGCTCTCACTCTCTGTAACCCCTTGCGTGCTAGTAATTTCCAGTCCTGACTAAGACAAGGATCCGTCTTGGCACCTATGTTATTCTCTTTGTATCTGGCTTCCCTGATGGTTATAATCTTCAAATATTCAAATGTAATGTCAATCGACATCTTCTGATGCCTTGATCCTGACCCCCTTCCTTCTCTATATCCTTTCCTCAAACACCCCTCTTTACTCTTGCTCTCACTCTCTGTAACCACTTGCATGCTAGTGGCACTCCCACCTTGCTTGGGGTGAAATGCTTAAAAAAAAAACAAAAACAAAAAAGACCTCTCTTAGTGCAATGAGAAAGGTGCTGCCATAGAGTTGGAATCCCACTTTATTGAAATAATTATAACCTTTTCATCACACGTGATGCACAGAGCGTAGTGTAAATAACTTATGATTTGTACGATCTGTGGATCACATGTGATGCATGGGTTTTATTATGTAAAACACTATATATCAGCACATTACAACTGAATAGTGAGTTCCATCCTCACCAGGTGCCTTATACTTTCAGCCTTGTGCCACATCTAAGATATACTTAGAAAATCACCAGGGCACCTCGAGCCGGTGTAATGGTTAACAAGCTTGTCTTGCAAGAACAATTATGACTGATTAGTGAGTTCAATCCTCACTGTGTACCACCTACTTTTGGACTTGTGCCACATCTAAGCTATTTTTAGAAAATCACCGTATCAGTACATTCTCTTTACCAAATAAACTGAGTTGCCTTGCAATAGTTATAAACCTGAAAACAAGCATGAATATTTCGATAGTACACACGAAAATGCCTTTGACAGGCAAAGGGTTAATATGTCTACTTTTACTGCAATAATATTGTTATTATGTTACTATTGTTGGTCTGGCAAAATGGAAAATCTAGCACAATTCTGGAACCTAGGGTACCAAAACAATGGTGGTGTACCTGTATTAATACTAGCTTACCTACTGCCATAAAAACGTGACAGCTTATATGAAATTGATACTTTAATAAATCATTAGTCTTTAAATATATATATATATATATATATATATATATATTATATAGGTGCGGTACTTATTGGAAAGCGCTCAATATCAGTGATAGAGCTAATATACTTAGTTGTATGGTTGTGAGTTTGTAACTCTGGGTTTCACGCTTTTGTTATCCTCAGACAAATATATATATATATATATATATATATATATATATATATATTGTACTTGTAGATAATTGATTAAGAAAAATTCTGTGATTGTTATTTTCCTTAAGTACTTTCATTCTCATCTGAGATCATCTTCAGAGATTGAATTTCTAAGACAAAGAGTTAGTATAGGTTATGAATATGTGAGCATGAACGATGTAGAAGTCAAAAAATGTTTTTTTTTTTTTAACTGCTATATAAGGGAAGTAACTTATGTAATTTCTTAGAATTGTATAAAATATTTTTAATTGTAATTTTAATTATAATTTAATTATTTTTTAAAAACTTTGTTGTTATAAACACTTTAGAACTTTGCTGCTATATTCATAATTGAGTTTATTTATTTTGGGCTGTAATTTTTTTATATAAATAAGAATCAAGGCATTTTTCTTAATCAACTTCAATGCCATAATTCTGCAGGTTTTATTACTTAAGAACAACAGAGAGCCGGTCCCCCACTTTATGTCCAGTAACATAAGGTTTTAATACTAGTTTATACTTTCAAAGACGATGGCATTGTGGAAATATTTTGGCAAGTCCTTTGGAAGGTTTTTGCATGTAAACCTTTAAACATTTTATTTACAATTATTGTAACACTCCAGTTTTTCATGTAGTGAATCTTTTCACCTCCAATCTTTGTAAATATTAGCAAACAGTCCACAAAGACATTGCCACTTAGCATTGCCAGTGTAAGGGAAATAACTATACTGCGGTAAAATGTTACAAGCATTACAAACAAAAAATATACTTGCTCACTCTCTCTCTCTCGATATATATATATATATATATATATATATATATATATATATATATGTATATGTATATTTAGGCAGCAAATCTTCATTCAAGAATGTTTGGTTAAATATTTTAGGTGTATTGTGTACTATTTAATTTTAATCATCTCAAGTTCATGCATTAATTTCTTTGTGCTTGTAAGAATTTGATCAAGAAAAATACCTTGATTATTATTGATATAAAAAAATTACAGCCCAAAATAAATAAAGTCAATTATGAATATACCAGCAAAGTTCTAAAGTGTTTATAACAACAAAGTTTTTTAAAAAATAATTAAATTATAATTCTTAAAAATTACAATTAAAAATATTTTAAAACGCGTTACTATAATACAATTCTAAGAAATTGCATAAGTTACTTCCCTTATATAGCAGTTAAAAAAAAATAAAAAGCATTTTTTGAATTCTACAAGAGTTAGTATAGCTTATGAATATGTGAGCATGAGCTCACATATTCATAACCTATACTAACTCTTTGTCTTAGAAATCCAATCCTTGAAGATGATCTCAGATGAGAATGAAAGTACTTAAGGAAAATAACAATCACAGCATTTTTCTTCATCAATTATCTACAAGTACAATATATATATATACATTTGTCTGAGAATAACAAAAGCATGAAACCCAGAGTTACAAACTCACATCCATACAACTAAGTATGTTAGCTCTATCACTGATATTGAGCACTTTCCAATAAGTACTGCACCTATGTAATATAAATTATATATGTATATATATTTTTATGTTTATACATTCTTTTTATATATATATATTTTTGAAAAATACAATATATATATATATGATGGACTCCCCCGTCGAACTCGTATGAGGGTCAGGCAGATCAGTTCCTAGAAACTGAAAGCCCGACACCGACACATGAGATTTGATCATAGTGGTGAAGGCTTTGTGCAGGGCCATCCACACTTTTTGGAGGGACGAATACAGGGACCTGGTGCAGCGAATGCCACAAGGTCCCCAAACGACCCTCCGCAGGTTTTGAATTCAGAGTTGTCCTTCTCCTAGACCAGTTGCCATCCAAGGCTATAGAACCCGGTCTGTCCTGCTATTTACCCATAGTTGGAGGGAGAAGAAGAGGATTCACACCTTTCCCAAGGGTATAAGCACGTAAGTGAATGTAATGGATTCGACTGTAATTCGAACTCGGCTCTCCGATTCCTAAATCCAAGCCGTTACCCATTACTCCACCGTGCTTCCTAATATATATATATATATATATATATATATATATATATATATATATATATATATATATATATATATATATATATATATGTATATATATATGTATATGTATGTATATATATATATATATATATCTTTTTGAGAAATACAAGATTGGTACCATCAAGACCTTCATATTGCAATCACAACTATGTTGGGATAGCCATGTGGCAAGTTTGAGTGATGATCACATACCAAAAGTTCTTTTCCACAGTGAACTCTGTAGGGGTCATAGAAATGTTGACCTTGGCTCAGGTATAAAGATAAGCTGAAGAGCAACCTTTCTTGTGTCAACATTCCATTTAAAAACTTTGAAGAGGTAGCTATGAAGAGATCAGAGTATAGTTCCAGCTGCCATTCAGGAATAATGCACCTTCAAGAAGTAAGCAACGTTTGACTACGTGAAACACGAAAGCAAACTAAGACAGCTAACAGTGTTCCTGCTGCACAATACATTCTCCTGCACTGTTTGTGGTCTTTTGTGCAATTCTCAAACCAGTTTCAAAAGTCATGCTCGTCATAGGCATGCAGATAATTAGTTTATGATTGTCGGAACCTCATATGTCAAACTCGACGAGAGAGTCCATTATATATATCTATATATTTGATAGAAATTGGGAGGATTTGAGATAATCATAATTAAGTAGACTTGATGAATTACTTAATTATATATATATATATATATATAGATATATAGATATGTAGTAATAAATGAAATTAATGTTCTCATTATGTCTCTACTTTGAGTTATGCAAAAATTGTATGGATTGTAAAATTGAATTTATTTAAAAAAAAAAATAAATCCAGTTTTACAATCAAGTCTCCTGATGAGTGGATGTAAAGTCTACAAAACACAGAGCTGAGATAATGTAAGTGATTGTTCAATTTTTTTTCGTTATGATTTTCGTTTCGATTAATGGTTCATCCTTGATAATGTACACTTAAATTGCAAAGATATCTTGCCTTAAAAATGTTTTCTTCCAGAAATACCTACCCTGGCCAACTTTTGTTGTTTTGTTTTTTTTGCCATAACACAATCATTGTTAACATTATATGACAAAAATTAGTTCAAAATTTTTATAAAAAAAAAATATTGAATATATGTCCTTTCCCAAAATGACCAATTATAAAATTTTGGGAGAAAAAACAAAATAAAATTAATATATATCCTTTTCCAAAATAACAAATTTTAAAAGTTTTAGGAGAAAAAAACAAACAAAACACAGGCAAACAAATAGGGAACAGGTCAAACCAAATTCTAGAACTTTTGTCTCTGACGAACTTTGACCTCTGAAGAAGGCTCTTCTTTTTTAAGATTTAATCATCCTCACACGTTTTATCTACTTTAACACATCTTGGATTTTTTAAATTAATATCAGAAGTCATCTTCTTTTTACCATAAAGTGTTTGCATTTTTCAAGTTTAAATTTTTTTTTTTTTTTTTGGAACAGTTGTGAAAAAATAAACCCAGAAATAAGAAAACTTATTATTTCTCTCCCAACCCATTTTTAATTAAAAAAATTTTCTTTTTAGAAAAAACAAAAAAAAGTCATTTTCAAAGAGATGATTAAGTCCATAAATTCGTTGGCAAAAGGGCTTCCTTGGATCCTGCTGAAGGGGTCAAACGTTCTTTTTCTAGAAATAGCAGAGGGATGAGCACAAGATGGCCACGGATATTAGTCAGCAGATTTCTGGCCTCTTCTGGATTGGAATCTGATAATGCTGGTTCTTTGGAATAACGCCTAAGGTCGTCGAATGTTAACACATGATCACTTGGTAGGCAGTGAAACACCTAAAAGAAAGATGGAGTAAATATGAATCTTAATAGAAGGAAAGTATTCAAATGTTTGTTCTTTTACTCAACAAATTGTTATAACGTGAAGAAGGTTGTAATAATCTCTTCTCAATACTCATTGGGCACCACATTTACATTTACATTATTCAGACTATTGTCCTCATCTTTGTCACCATATTAACTACAACATTTCGGCTGGTGTATGCTCCAGCCTTCTTCAGGTGGTTGGAATGTCAAACTGAACCCTTTATTTCGCTCACTGGAGTAGACTGTTCTAGTTCCACGTGCTATGTTTAATGGATGTCAGTTATCAGTTATCTTCCCTCTCCAAGTTCTCCACTGCCTTAAACAGGTATTGAACTCACGCTCTTTGAGTCCTGTCACTGGATCTAAGGTTAAGGCAGTGGAAAACATAGAGAGGGGAATTAACAGGAGATAACTGATAACTGACATCCATTAAACACTGTATGTGGAACTAGAACAGTCTACCCCAGTGAGCAAAATAAAGAGTTCAGTTTGACATTCCAACCACCTGAAGAAGGCCGAAGCGTTTACAACCGAAACATTGTAATAAATATGGCGACAAAGATGAGGACAATAGTCCGAATAATGTAAATAGCATACATAATACCTCATCTCAGAAATATAGACAGATACATTTACATTTCTATTATATATGGGAACTTTCAGTCTATTAGTCGACAAATTATTGTAATGTGGAGAAGGTTGTAATAACCTGTTCTCAATATGGACTGGATACCCCATTTACATTTTTATGTGTGACCTTTTAGTCTATTAGTCAACAAGTTGTCATAATCTGGAAAAGGATGTAATAACGTTCCCAATACTGATTGGACACCACATTTCCATTTTTACTATGAGACTGTTCTGCCTATATCTCTGAGATGAAGTATTATGATTACTTACATTATTTACATTATTTGGACTGTTATCCTCATTTTCATTGCCATATTCACTACGTTTCAGTTGTTGTACGCTCTGGCCTTATTCAGGTGATTGGAATTCATCCTGAAGAAGGCCAGAGCGTACAACAGCTGAAACGTTGTGAATCTGGTAAAGAAAATGAGGATAACAGTCCAAATAATGTAAATAATGAGGCTGTTCTATTAGTCAAGAAATTGTTATAATGTGGAGAAGGTTGTAATAAACTGTTCTTAATGTGGACTGGACACCACCTTTGTGTCAGATTGATGTTGTAAAAAAAAAAAACTTCTGGTTACTTGAACCTTAGCAACTATCCTCAGCTATGTGTGGCTCATAATATCTCGACTTATGAAAAAAAGTTTTAAATTACCTTTTCATAAATACCGGTGTTAATGCTTGCCTGTCGGATCCAAATTTCTTTGTAGAAGGAATTACAGACTGGGTCAGAGAGATCAATCGAGTCATCATCTTCTGCTATTCCTAAATGTTCTCTGTAAAAAAAAAAAGCAAATTAAAATGTTTTTGTGCTAAACAAATTTATCGGCTGAACTGTTGCATTACAGAAAGAGATTTTACAATTGGAGATGCAATAGACTTCTGTCTACATATGGGGGAAACCTCATCCTGGAAAATGGTTTTATTGGTTGAAATTTCCAGCAGTCTATCTGATTGGTTTGAAAAAAAACAAAACAAACACCTACTCTATCTTCGCTTTCTTTATTATTATGTATGCCATTCTTTTCTCAATAAAAATAAACAGCATTTCTGATATATCTTTTTCTTCCATCTATCTTTGCAATCAAAACAGAATGGTCCATTATTTATCTGAGGTAATGGCAGGCATAATGCACATGTTAACAAACAGAAAAACAATCAAGGCTTCTCACAGTCATGAGCAGAGAATCACTATAAACTTCATGGTCCTTTCATTAACTACAGAGTATGTGATTCACCAGGGCTACATATGGGTTTGAATTCAGAGTTCTTTCTCCTAGACTGATTGTCACCCAAGGCTGAAAAGCCAAGTTTTCCCTAATATTTAAACAGGGAGATTCCAAAGAGGTAACAAATTCCTAAATCCCAAGTTTCAGGCAAATTTCTCTTCAAATCCATGATGTAAGTTTTTGTATTAAGGCCTATGATAAATCAGAGAAGTGAGTTCAAATTCCAGTCGGTTTTGTTGCATTCACTTATGCACAAATACACTCAGTAAAGGTATGAATTCATCGCTTCTCCCTCAAGCTATGGTGTGAATAGCAGGACAAACTGTGATCTATAGCGTTAGTCGGTAAAGAATTGGCAACCAACTGCAGAAAAAGCTTCTACCTAGTCAGTTATGATCACTTAAGCGTGTATCATGTATGGCACTTGGTCAGTAACCAGTCTACAGCAGAAAAAAATGGCAACCTACTGCAGAAAAATCTTCTACGTAGTCAGTCATGATCACTTAAGTGTGTATCACGTATGGAACATAACTGACTGAATTGTGCACATATATATTTAAATGTTGTCATATCTGTTGATGCTATTACATTGTACAAATATTTATAAAGTTAATTGGTCAATTAAAAGTTGAGAAAAGCATCTCATTTTTCATTTTATAAAAGTTTCTTCGTAGCATCTTTGTTTTTTAATGTACAGTGCCATGCAAAAGTTTACAACACATTACAAAAAATGTTTGTCAGACATTTCTAATACAGTTCCATTAATTAAACTTTTACTTCTCATAGAACATATATTTAGGTATTCTGTCAAACAATCAGAATTTTAAAAAAACTTCAGAAAAGTATCCCATCAAGAAAAACCAATATTTATTAACTCAAAAGTTTATAACACATTTTTTTTATTTATAACAGCTTTTTTTTTATAAAAGTGTTCAAATTTTACTTGAATGTTCAAAATGAAGATGGGGTTGTTTTTTAGAATGTTCCAGATTAATTTTATGATTACTTTTAGGACTGATTAAAACTATTGCATCATTCTTTTCCTGTCAATCATCCTTTAAACATTGACAAAATAGGGAAAAGAAAAATAATTGATCAAGACCTTCGTAAACACATTGTTGACCTTAATACAAATGAAGTTGGTTATAGGAAGATATCTAGTCAGTTAAATGTGCCATTGAGTTTAGTTGGTACAATAGTTTGTCATTGGAAGACGTATCATTTGATTTGTCTCCAAAATAGTTCTGGTCGTCCTAGAATGGTAATGGAACATATGGCAAGATTACAGACGAGAAAAGTCGGCAATGAGCCCCGAGTTACGCTTAAAGAACTTCGGGGAGGACTAGAAGTAAGTGGAGTAAATGTGAGTACAAATACAATTAGTTATTCACTTCATCAATGACATCTTTTTGAAGACTCCAAGGAAAAAAACACTTCTTAAGCAAAAACACGTTCTTGCTAGACTGGATTTTACAAACAAGTATTGTATCAAACCTGCAGCATTTTGGGAAAATGTACTTCGGTCAGATGAAATGAAAATTAAACTTTTTAGCAGAAATGCAGTGGCAAAGGTCTGGAGAAAGAAAGGGTACTGAATATTCGCCAAAGAATACTATCCCAACAGTAAAATCATGATCTGGGGTTGCTTTTTAGGTGTGAGGAACATTGAAATAATAGAAGGCAGGATGAACGGAGCATATTTTAGGGATATTTTGGAGATAAATTTACGTCAGAGTGCACATTTGCTGGGCTTGAAACCAGGTTGGGTCTTTCAACAAGACAACCATCCTAAGCATACAGCAAAGCTTACAAAATAATGGTTAATTTCAAATAGATGTTCTAAAATGGCCAAGTCTACCTCTAGATCTCAATTCTGATTGAAAATTTACGGAGAGAGCTGAAACTGAGAATTCAAAAAGGAACCTGTAAAACCTGCATGAACTAAAGGAATTTTGTTGTGACGAATGGAAAAATATTAGCCAAGAAACATGAAAGAAATTCGTAAGGAACTACTCTAAACGCCTACATGATGTAATTAGCAATAACAGTTATGCTATAAAATATTAATAGATGATTAAATAAATGTATTGTAAACTTTTGCGTTATTAAATATTGGTTTTTCTTTGTGGGATATTTTTATTGATTATTTTTTAAAATCTGATTGTTTGACTAAAGGCTTAAAAATATGTGTTATTACCAGTAAAAGGTTCATTAGTCTGTGTTAGAAATTTCTAAAGAAATATTTTTGTAATGAGTTGTAAACTTTTGCATGGCACTATAAGTGGAAGAAAGCAGTGATATATACTTTTGTATCTACCATATTCACGATGTTTCGGCTGTTGTACACTCCGGCCTTCTTCAGGTGACTGGAATTTTGAACTAAACCCTTTATTTCATCCTCCAGGTAGATTGTTCTAGTTCTATATACCATGCCTCTTCCAGATTTCTTAGTTACACATGGCCAGTGGATAAATGCATTAGTTAGATCCAAAAGAGTTGTGAGTTCAATACCTGGCTACTATAGTAGTGAACAAAAACAAAACAGTTGACTTAAAGGGAGATAACTGAGCAATCCAGAAGAGGCATGGCACGTGAAACTAGAACAATCTACCCTGGTGGACAAAATAAAGGGTTCAGTTTGAAATTCCAATCACCTGAAGAAGGCCGGAGCATAAAACGGCTGAAACATTGTGAATATGGCAACAAAGATGAGGACAACAGTCTGAACAATGTAAATAGTGTAAATAAGTATTACAAGTAATACAAAACAGGAATAATTACTTATATTATATAAATCAGAACTTTAAATGCATATAAAGTCAACTGCAATGTACGAGGAAGTACTGAAAAGTAATTGACCCAACCCTCTTCCCAAAATCTGACCAAATGATCAATATCAGAATTTTTTTAAAAAGTTGAAGAAAGAACTGTTTAGCACCTCCCTCATATTAAGTCATCACAGAAGAATAAGCAAAATTATAATTTAAGAACAAGCAGAATTGTAATTAATTATAATATAATAATAATTTAAGAACAGAATCATAATTATAATGATAATTTAAAGAACAAACAGAATGATAATTATAATTATATAATTAAAATATAATTATAAAAACAAGCAAAATTATGATTAATTATAATTATATAATTATAATATAATTATAAGCGCAAACAGGAATATAATTATAATATACTGTATTTCACAAAACGGGCTCAGATTTTTCAAAAAATTTACCCTGCGTCCAATATAGAAGTATCATGTATGAGAGAAAAATTAAGACCATGATAAAAAGTGGGGTTAACCAGGAATCAGTTTACACATAGAACTTAGCACTGAAACTAGGACCCCTGAATGTCATCAAAGATGATTTAAATCAAAATATCCCTGAAAAATTCACCCAGGAAAAAGAAATTAAGAAATTTGTGGAACTGTACAATATTTGGCTGCTTGTTTTGCAGAAATACAAGATTTCACAGAAGTATTTGCTTTGACTGGTATTTTGCTGCTTGCTTTGTGTGTGTTTTTGTTGATATACAGGTATTTGCTTTTCTGCATGTATGGTATGGAACTTCATTTACCAACAGGTTACCTTATTAATGATTTTTTGCCTATTACCATATGTACCAATGTTCACTGATATCAGTTGGTTTCTTTGTAGCTATTATGAATTTACTGTATGTGAAGATGTTGTTCCCTGAAAAACAACTAAAACAATTTTCAATAAATGCATGATGAACTAAAATTCCTCTTTTCCCTAAATAATGTCCTTTATTAAACCTTACCTCACATCTATTTAAAAAAAAAGTCCCAGTAGAATAATTTGTGTTAATATTTTAACTGTTTCTTTATGGTTAGTGAGAATGTCACATAAAGGTAAAGTCTTCATTTTCATTATTTTTATTTTGACATGTTCATTTTTTTTTTCTAAATATTCCATGCCAAAATCTGGGTGCATCCAAATACAGTAATTATAATTTAAGAACAAGTAGAATTGTAATTAATTATGATATAATTATAATTCAAGAACAAGTAGAATTGTAATTAATTATGATATAATTATAATTTAAGAACAAGCCAAATTATAATATGATTATACTGTATTTATAAAGTTTAGACAAATGTGTGAGATATTCATTTGGGTTATTTTTGGTAGATGAAAAAGAGTAAAAATTGAGCAGGACTCGCAATCGTTGGAAAGGGCTGTACAGCCATGCACTTGGTTCAAAATCTAATCTGATTAAATATAAGATTTTATCTGACTGGTTCCAAACATCACTTTCTATACTCTTTAGTGATTGGGGACATCTGAGATGTGAGATCTACACGAGAGTCAGGACATATATCCAGGAAGAATACTTGCCCAAGATTATGCTGTATGGTGAACTCATCATTGAACACCATAATAATAAGGCCGTCAGAATGAGTAATAAAGACACTCAGAAAAAAAGGTTCAGTACTTGTCAACTTATTTGTTGATATTTTAGTTACTTCTATCTTGGATGAAAGGAAGGATTATGTGCCCTTTGTGGAGGTAATCCCAATAACAATTAAAGAAATAATACAGATGTGGGTCGTGATACACTTTGCAGGAATAATTCAGAGGTGAGACATGAAACCAAATGCTGGAATAATTCAAAGGTGACTTATAATACCCTCTGCAGAAATAATGCAGAAATTGGTCACGATAGTCCCGATACCCTCTGCAGAAATAATTCAGAGGTTGGTCACGATACCCTCTGCAGAAATAATTCAGAAGTTGGTCACGATACCCTCTGCAGAAATAATTCAGAGGTTGGTCATGATAGTCACCATACCCTCTGCAGAAATAATTCAGAGGTCGGTCACGATACCCTCTGCAGAAATAATGTAGAGGTTGGTCACGATAGTCACGATACACTCTGCAGAAATAATTCAGAATTCAGTCACGATACCCTCTGCAGAAATAATTCAGAGGTTGGTCACGATACCCTCTGCAGAAATAATTCAGAAGTTAGTCACGATACCCTCTGCAGAAATAATTCAGAGGTCGGTCATGATACCCTCTGCAGAAATAGTTCAGAGGTCGGTCATGATATCCTCTGCAGAAATAGTTCAGAGGTCGGTCATGATACCCTCTGCAGAAATAGTTCAGAGGTCGGTCATGATATCCTCTGCAGAAATAGTTCAGAGGTCGGTCATGATACCCTCTGCAGAAATAGTTCAGAGGTCGGTCATGATATCCTCTGCAGAAATAATTCAGAGGTCGGTCATGATACCCTCTTCAGAAATAATTCAGAAGTTGGTCACGATACCCTCTGCAGAAATAATTCAGAGGTCGGTCATGATACCCTCTGCAGAAATAGTTCAGAGGTCGGTCATGATACCCTCTGCAGAAATAATTCAGAAGTTGGTCATGATACCCTCTGCAGAAATAATTCAGAAGTTGGTCATGATACCCTCTGCAGAAATAATTCAGAAGTTGGTCATGATACCCTCTGCAGAAATAATTCAGAGGTCGGTCATGATACCCTCTGCAGAAATAATTCAGAGGTCGGTCATGATACCCTCTGCAGAAATAATTCAGAAGTTGGTCATGATACCCTCTGCAGAAATAATTCAGAAGTTGGTCACGATACCCTCTGCAGAAATAATTCACAGGTGAATCAATGAATAATTGGAGCAAAAATTAAAAAGCATCTTACCTGCTACTCAGAAACTTACATAATCTGGCTGGTCGTTTTAAACTGTAATCATTAAGACATGCTTGCTCTCTAACTTTTCAGTTGCATGTTGCTCATCTGCTGCCGCGTTGTAATATTAATACTCAGTAGCTGCTTTCTTTCCCCCCCAACAAGATAAGAACCAAAGCCTCTTCACAAAATCTAATCCCACACTAGTTACACTCTCAGCTTATCATGTCAAATTGCTGAAGAAGATATCAACTAAAAACATCGTCAGGTAATAACAACAGACAAGATACAGAAACTAACCAATAATTAATAACATATTTTTTATTTTTTAAAAATGCCAGAAGAAATTAAGAAGAAACATGTTGATGCCAATGCTTACCTGAAAAGCGTTCGTCTCAGAGTAGAGGAGAAGTAACCCACTAAATGACTATTCCCATCAAACTCTACAGAGAATTTCTCCAAATCTTGGACCATGACGGCAATTTCACTGTCCCGCACTCCCAGCATGCTTCTGTCATTAATATTAGCAGATCCAATTATTGTTGTGTCATCATCCACAATCATCATCTTACTGTGAACATAAACCAATTCTGTCGTCTGAAAGCACACAAAAATAAAAGTCAAGAATAATAACAAATTGTAATGTTATTCCAATAACTGTGCAGACTATTGAATGCATTCTTGTTTTTGCATCAATCTCCTCTCCCCAGCTATGGGTTAAACAGTAGGGCTTATATCTAGAAAATCGTTGTCACTCTCAAAAAAAAAAAAAAAGAAAAACTGTTTATGTAATTTCCCATTGCAAAAAAACAAATATTTTTACAATCCAAATATATATTTTGGTTTAAATAACTCAGAAAGGGTTGATAAGTCATTAAAAAAATAAATCAATCAAACAAGGAGTATTGCTTTTCTTATTATTACTAAATTTCAGCCAATTGACTCTACAACCTTCTTCAGATCCACAATCTATATGGAAGTTATCTTCTGTGAAGTGTCATTATCATAATTCCATAATTATAAACAATTGGCTTGCACAATAGATCCAAGCAGACATTTGTGGTTTTTAAACCACCCGAATGATTGTACAGAACTGTATTAATGCTATTTACACTATTTATATCCAGACTATTGTCCTCATCTTTGCTGCTGTTATCATGTTTGTGGCCTCTGGTATATACTGATCTGTTGATTTATTTCTGAAAACACAGAAATTGTGGCACAAGGCCAAAAGAGGGGGAGGGGTAAAGGCTGGTCGTAACTAACTATCCTATACCTAGCTAATCAGATTCGCGACCCATTCATACATTACAATTGACACATTCACCACAAGAACTCGTCCGTCACCATTCAATCCTCCTTACACCATAATACCACAACCTTACAAGGGGGAACCTACAAAAACGCGCCCCACACCATAAAAATTGGATGATGATAACAATACGTTAAAATTCTAATAATGAAAAGATGAAAGGGGAGGGAGATGAACCCATTAACAACCAAAAAATTCAACAAATTTTAAACTAAACATAATTTATGTTAGTAGGGCCCATCCAACCCTCAAAACAGAGAGGCCACTGTATTCTGCCGATAGGGCAAAATCAAGAAGCACTCACACTAAGGGAGTGGGAAGGAGAAAAATAACACGGGCATGGGGAAATAAAAGGCTGAGCCAGTCAAGATAAAAGGGGGGTCAAAATATTGATCTGGGTAACCTACAGGGAATTTATTTAATCTACAAGAGTAGACTGTTCTCATTCCGCTGTCGATATCAAGAGATATTGTCTAGTTATTTTTTAATCTTAGTACTCTGCTCATTTAGTACTCTGCTCATTTAGTACTCTCCAGTTTCTACTAAGTTCAAATACCAGATTAAACCAGATTGAACCAGATTAAACTCACAATCACCATGTCACCAAATTAATGAACCATCACTTTAATCCATGAGGTCATTGTCCTGTCAAACAATTTGCTGGGTACCTGAAGAAGGCTGGAGTGTACAACGGCCGAAATAGTGTACATAATACCTCATCTCAGGAATATAGACAGATACTGAAGGGTCGAAACGTTGTAATAAATATGGTGACAAAGATGAGGACAATAGTCCGAATAATGTAAATAGTGTACATAATACCTCATCTCAGAAATATAGACAGATACTGAAGAGCCGAAATGTTGTAATAAATATGGCAACAAATATGAGGACAATAGTCCGATTAATGTAAATAATGTGCATAATACCTCATCTCAGAAATATAGACAGATACTGAAGGGCCGAAAGGTTGTAATAAATATGGTGACAAAGATGTGGACAATAGTCCGAATAATGTAAATAATGTACATAATAACTCATCTCAGAAATGTAGACAGTTAATGGTATTATTAATGTTAATAGCATTATTAATGGCATTATTAATGTTAATGGTATTATTAATGTTAATAGCATTATTAATGGCATTATTAATGTTAATGGTATTATTAATGTTATTTGTATTTAAGAAAGATTAAAACAAAGCTTTCACATTTCTCATTAAAAAATAGAAGCATTGCTCTAGAAACACTGAACTATCAGTGAAGATCCTAAATTTCCAAAACTTTTAAAGTTCCACAAACAAATAAAAAAAAATCTGCTTAATCTCTGTGGTGCTTTTAACTTACCAATTTTCCAAGAAGTTCACCGTGGTTGCGAAGGCCATAAAATGTAATGTACTTGAAAGGATCATGAACTGAAAGGAACCAAAAAAAAAAGAACATAAAAAAAGTAATCATCAAAAATTAAAGATGTGACAGTTGAGCTCAAAATGCCTAAATGATATCCACATCCGTAATCAGGTCATCCTATAAATAATATTTCAAATTTGATGGTGATAGACTGAATTATATTTTTATTAATCCCAAAATGCCTAAATGATATGAACACATGCAAGTATGGGTTTATTAAGTTTATGTATATAGAGAACATGGAGAATTTTCTGTGATTTTAGAAAAGGCCAGAATGCAAATGAACCAATGTCAAACATTCAGACCGTTTATGGGATAAATTCTTTAAACAGAAAGGAAGATTTGACAAACCTCCTGCACGTCTAAGTTTCACCAAAAGAGAATCTTCGCCACGACAGATGGAACTGTAATTCCAGTGAGTAATTGCCTGGATGGCCGTTCCCTTGTTGGTACCAAGTTCACCCTCGAATGCAGGTAACAAAGGCATTACAATGTACACGCGGAATGTTTGCTTGTTACTGAAAAGAAATTAGGTTAAAAAATACAAAAAACTTTCATTTGGATTAAAACAGTAAATATTTATTAGCAGTTTATAGTAAAAGAAAAACATTTAAGTTTGGAAATTCTCCAATTAAAATTATATTATAATTTTGCTTGATCCTTTGTAAATTAGTTAATATGTGTTATACACTGCCATTGTCTCAGATAAATAATGAACCATTCCTTTTTGACTGTGAGAAAGGATAGAAGAAAAAGATATATCAGAGAAACTATTTGGTTTTAGTGAGGAAAAGGAAACATATATAATAAGAAGAAAGAAAGAAAAGATAGAAGAAATAATGCTCTCATTAATTTAACGCCTGCTTCAGTGAAATGGAAAAAACTTGTCAATTTTTAATTTTTTCATTCATACCTTCATACTTTTTAAAAATAATAACCAGCTTTCACGTTTATGATTGTTATTGCCATATTTAGTTTCAGTTGTTAAGCTCAAATATTTAACAATGTCGGTAGAGTCGTGGGAATTTGCAAGGAGCTTATTCAATCATTATTTTAGAATTATGACTCCTTAGAAAATTCAAGGTAAACATAGATAAACATGCCTAAAAAAACCAGTGTCAAAAGGATGTTTTTCCCATGATACCGTTTTTTTTTTAACTATCTTCACTCATTGGCAATGTTTATTGTTTTAAAAAGCAATGATTAGAATTAATTGGAATAAATCCTAAACATGAAGTGAATTTAAACATTTTTTTTGTTCTTGAAAATTTACAACAAAAATAATAATTTTATATTTACATGTTAAAAATACAATTGTATCAAAATTAATGTAATGCAATATTTATCATTTACCAATTTATAAAGAAATAATTGCTATAATTTTTTTATTTATAAATCTATAAACATTTACTAAATTATTAAAATATGTGAATCAGCTATAAGGAAATTCTTATTATTTATCATTTTATAAAGTTTGAATCAATTGGCAATTAGTCGATGTTTTGCCAAACATTTCAATAAATAATATAAATAATGTAAATCAAAAATCTAATAAATAGTGTTTATTAATTTTGTTGTAAATTCTAAAGAACAAGGAAGATGAATAAATTCACTTTCATATGTTTAGGTTTTTATTTACATTTTTGACATATCTATATTTATAATCTAGCTGATCTTGTTCAGTTTTCTACCATTTTTGTTTTTATTGATATTATTTTAAAAAACCTATATTGTAATATGTAAGCGTTCTGGGTCTGCAAAGGAAATATTTGTTGCAGATTACTTCCACCATGCAGAGAACAAATCACTGTAAGTTCAGACTCGAATATTCGGGGCAGAAAGAAATGCCGAAAACTCGATTCGCAGGTCCTGTGTCACAAATCACAATGCACTTAACCAGTCAGAAAAATTACTCACTCTCCGACGAACACGATAGCCAAAATACCTGAATTTGTCTTTTTCTCCCCGATTCAAGAACACCAACTGCTTTTATCGGCCAAGCATTTTTTTCATTCGTCGACAAATGGGAGAGAACGCCCAATTTTTGCATATCAAAATACTTTTATAGCGACTCCTGACCCTGACTTGTTTCTAATCTAAATATTCCGTCTTTAGCATGTCATGCGGAATACATGCTCTTTTATTTTGGTAAGTAATTTTCTTTTTCACCACATTTTCCATCATAGGATACACACGACACGCTGTCACTTGGTTTGGCAAGGTAAGTTGCCATTTTCTTCACTATATAATAGTGTTGTTGGCCAGTGTACGTGTTGTGAGATAAACAAGGGTATCTCCTGAAATGCCCACAGCAAACATGGCGGACTCGGAGTATGAGTCCACCAGAAATAATGTAGAGAAACAACAAGAACCGATATATATGTACAAACAAATGAATGTGCATTAACAAACAAAGGTTTACCAGTGACAAAGACAATATCTGTGTAACAAATGAATGTGGAAAAATTTGGGTCCAAAGTATGTGAAGTGAGTGAATGTGCATATGTACATGTGTGTGCAAGTGTGTGTGTGTGTATGCATGTATTGTGTATGCATTTCAAAGGTGGGAAAAATGCAATTTTCCACAAGAGATTTACATCTTGCCGTATTAGCGGACAAGTTAGAAGAGAGGGGCGCGAAAAGATATTGCCAAGTAGTTATAGTGTTGGAGAGTGACCCCCGGAAACTGTTTCAGAAATTAGGAGAAAATAACCTGAAAATAGTAATAGCCTCAGGAGAAAATAACCCAACAATAGTAATAGCTTCTGGAGGAAATAACCTGACAATAGTAATATCCTTGGGAGGAAATAACCCAATAGTAATTGCCTCGGGAGCAAATAACCAGAAAATAGTAATAGCCTTGGGAGGAAATAACCCGGCAGTAGTAATAGCCACAGTTATAGTTATCAGGGAAGCAATAAGAGGAATGGAGTTTCACTGTTGGAAGGTGTATGAGAAGAAGCTGTTGGAGTAGAAGAGGTAGTTACATTTAACTGTTTCGACAGTAAAAAGGTGGGACAGAGATGCCAACCTAGTACCAAGCTTAATTTCATACAGTTAGGGCACCAGTGAAAGTAGCTTTCTCAGAGCAGATGCCTTGAAAATATTTGTAGAAAAGACAGAGGGAAACCACATCATGTCTGTGAGAAAGTGACTGGAGTAGATATGCCAAATTAGGATTTTGTCGAGAACCTCAAGATATCAGCAGGGCACCAGATCATATATGGCAATAGTATTCCATGCATGGACGGATGGTAGATATTTAGATTTGATAGATGAACTCAGACAAGAAAAACCTTCTAGCATGACACAGAGAACTAACTTTCCTTGCGGTAGATGCAGCAATTGATTCAATGTAGTTGTTCAACCTCAGGTCAGTGAAAAACGTGAGATTGAGAATGTGCAGTGATGTGATCTCATGAAGTTGAGCATCAACCATGCTGATAAAAGGCAGGGAAGTTTCTCTGTGGTGAGTAAATGACAGCATATATATATATAATTCCATCAATACAGATATTTCTTAAGAAACCTTAAGTTATGTGGTCGTGTCAAACAAAAAAAGAATTAACAAGCACATGCATGGAAGGGACCAACAATCAGCTAACAGATGACATAAGCATACAAACTCTTCTGGACACAATTAGTCTGATCCCAGTCAGCCTCTTAATAATGAGTAGAAACCTTAAGGTATGTTGTTGTATCAAACAAAACATATCTATGATTCCATCAACACAAATATTATTTAATCTGAAGAAGTCTTTTTGAAGGATATAGGATATATATGAAGGATATAGGATATATATGAAGGATATAGGATATATATTTTTATATTTTATTGCCAATAACTGAAGCATAAAACAAGTAAGTTTTGTTTGGTTTGGTTTGGTTTTACAGCATATCAATGTCAATGGGTTATTTAATGCTGACAAAATTTTTATTGTTGTAATTTTTTTTATTTTCAAAAATCTATTTCTGGTAATATTTTTTACTTCCAAAAATCTATTTCTGGTAATATTTTTTACTTCAAAAAATCTATTTCTGGTAATATTTTTTACTTCCAAAAATCTATTTCTGGTAATATTTTTTACTTCCAAAAATCTATTTCTGGTAATATTTTTTACTTTCAAAAATCTATTTCTGGTAATATTTTTTACTTCAAAAAATCTATTTCTGGTAATATTTTTTACTTCAAAAAATCTATTTCTGGTAATATTTTTTACTTCCAAAAATCTATTTCTGGTAATATTTTTTACTTCAAAAAATCTATTTCTGGTAATATTTTTCCTTCAGATATGTATCACTGATAGATTTTTTTTTTTTTTTTTTCAAAAACTGTTTGCTGGTAATAATTTTTTTTACAAAGTATTTCTGATATTAAAACCTATTTTTACACTTTCATGGTGTTTTGACCCCAGTTTAGGGGTTAACTATTTGCCCATAGCTGGGACCCTAACAGGTGCTACCACCCCAGGTCATGGTGGACCTGGAAACACCAGCAATTAAGAGATGGTTCCACGCTCCTCAAAACCTCCTGATCAGAGGCCTTGCTGCTGGACGTAGTTTATCATCATACCCAGGATAGAAAACAAGTAGGAGACGCTTACATATAAATCCTATTAAAATTAGTAGATACAAAAACCTTTACATCTCTGTACAAAACATAGCTCCAAAATTAAATAAGTAGTTTTTCGAATCTGATTGGATATGACAAGCTACGTGATGTGCTCTCTACAATGCCCACATTGTTGAACTCCAAATGACCATGAAATATGTCAGAGCTTGGGTTAGTGAGGACATTCCAAATAGAATTTGTGAGCCAATCACTGACTTGCCATAAGCCATATAAAGTCAGCAGACAGATCTGAAATGGAACAGTCAGAACCAGATCCACAATGACACTGTCATCAAAAGAGAGCCAGTGAACTCAATTAGACTCGACACATGTTAATGACAAAGCATCAGTCAGCGATGATCTTTCTTCACATGACAAACGTAAGTTCTAAATCGCCTTCACTTTGTTGTCCATGTTCTGGAAATCGATATTATCACAATCAATCCATCTCACATGTTTCATTAGCGCATGCTTCACACAAACATATTGGCATATATATTACTTCAAAACTTTGCAGACTCACTTGCAACAGGAAACATTTTTGAGCACTCAAAATATTGGTCTCTTCTTGGCCACAGCAAAGAACATTTATTTTCAACAGAAAAGTATATGTACCACTGTAGAAATGTTACTGTCATATTTAGCTTGGTCTTCTTCCTTTTCTGCAAACAGCATTTCCTTTTGTTTTTATTTTGTGTTGTATTTGTGGACATGACACTCAGATTTTATTTTCCCACATAAAATGTGGGTACACTGACACCCACAAGGACGAAACATGTTACAAAAGATTTTTTCCATTTTATTATTCAGTTACCTACCCTACAAGAGAGTGTTGGGGGTTAGTAGAATAATAGCCAAACAAAAGTGGTGATCTGTCTATATTTCATATGGTAACAAAGATGAGGACAATAGTCCGAATAATGTAAATAGTGTACATAATACCTCATCTCAGAAACATAGACAGATACTGAATGGCCGAAGCGTTGTAATAAATATAACAACAAAGATGAGGACAATAGTCCGAATAATGTAAGTAGTGAAAAGTGGAGATAATGAGACAAAGTGAAAAAACTTGTTCAGACAACACATTTCACTTCCTTCTGGCAGATGTCTTCAGATCAGAAAGAGAGACAAATCCTGTGTTTAAGGAAAGTTTGCTGGAATTTTTTTAGGAAGGGTTAATCAATAACCTTAGCAGATGTTACAACCAGAAAGTTTTTTTTTTGTTTTTTCCTTTTTTCCGAATTGAAGCATGATTTGAATTTAGAACACTCTCAGTATAGCTGATTTTTGTTTTGTTTTTTGTTTTTTTTACACACAGAGTGCTCAGAAACCTTGACCTATTTGAGAAAAATATTAAAATAATCAAGAACATATATGAGTAGCAAACTGACTGCATATGGATAGAAAATGAGTTCAGCTGGTACACAAAAATCGAAACGAGTGCAAGACAAGGATGCGTCTTCTCAACGGATTTGTTCAATCTATGCCATGAAGCAATTCTGAGTGAATTAGATATCCCACCGGGATTTATTGCTGGCAGTCACAATCTTAACAATATAAAATAAGCAGATGACACAGTATTGATAACAGACACTGAAAGGAAATTACAAAAGCTCCTGCAGAAATCAAAAGGATGAGCCCAAAATGTAAATAACAAATCATGGATACTAAAATCAAACAAGTATAAAAATTTAATTATCCAAGAAGTGTTCTAACAGAGGACTGAAATCTGAAGGGATAGCCAAAGATGCATTCCAAAAGCTAAGCATAGTATTAAGAGACAGAAAAACATTTTTAGAAACAAATACATGATATCCATCCTCTTATATGCCAGTGAATACTGGACAATCATCTCAAAGATGAAGAGACTTGAAACTATAGAAAGATGCTGAGGATACCATGGACTAAACATGTATGCAACAAGGTTTTAGAGAAAATGGAAACAAAAAGGAAACTTATACTTAACATCAGGAAGAGGCAGTTGAAATTTCAGAGGCATGTAATAAGGAAAGAGGGCTTGGAAAATCTGACACTCACAGGACAGATTGAGGGAAAGAGGGACAGGGTAAAGCAGCACATAACATACTTGATGGGCCTGAGCAAATCAATGGCAGAACAAAGTTTGGGAGAAATAAAAAGAACATATTAGGTGCTATAAAGGACAGGAAAATGTTGAGGGCCATGATTGTCTACGTCCTGAAGGCACATGGCACATAAAGAAGTGCCAATTTCAAGTCCAGCAGATGTTAACAGCGTCAATACGGAAAAAGAAAAAAAATATCTGGTCATGACGTCTGATATTCTTATTTGCTAGCACTTCCTCAAAAATTTCAACACGCTTTCCTTACGCAGTGTTTGTTGCTTATTCCGACCTGAAGACACCTGCCATAAGCAAGAGAAATGCGTTGTCTGAACAAGCTTTTCCACTTTGTCCCATTATCTCCACTTTCGTTTGGATATTATTCAACATCCTACTATCACCCATACTCTCTGTGAAAGTGTTAAACGAAAGGAAGATATGAGATGACTAATGGTGGCTTTCATTATGTCTTTTTACTATCTTACAAATGAATATATAATTTTTAAAATGTCATCTTACCAATGAGCTGTGAAAATTCTGTGGAACAAGGCTTCATTGATCTTATTGAGAACTGTATTATCTGCACTTGACTTTGAGATGAAAAACTGATTCTGAAAATACAAAAAAATATACAGAAAATTAAATTAAGTCTCATTTGGTTGTTTTTGTCTATATTTCTGAGACGAGGTATTATGTACACTATTTACATTATTCAGACTATTGCCCTCATCTTTGTCGCCATATTTATTACAACGTTTTGGCCGTTGTATGCTCCGGCCTTCTTCAGGTGGTTAGAATGTCGAACTGAACCTTTTATTTTGCTCACTGGGGTAGACTGTTCTAGTTCCACATGCAATGTTTAATGGATGTCAGTTATCAGTTATCTCCTGTTAATTCCCCTCTGAAAGTTCTCCACTGCCTTGAGGACACATCACATGGCACAGTGGGTAAAGGTGTTAGTTAGAGCCAGTGACAAGACCCACAAGAGTGTGAGTTCAATACCTGGTTACGGCAGTGGAGAAAAACGTTTTGATTTTTGTTTGGGGGTTCACTATTTGCCCATAGCTGGGACCCTAACAGGTGCTACTACACTAGGTCAGGATGAACATGGGAACAACAGCAATTTAGTGGTGTTTCCACACTCTTCAAAACCTCCAATCTCCCAATCAGAGGCCTTGTTGCTGGATGTAGTTTATCATCATACCTAAGAAATTTTAATATAAGTAATGGGAAGCCAAATAACTGGAAGCAAAAACCAGGATCATGGAAATTCCACAGGTCTTAACAACTAAGATTATCCATTATCTACTCTTGTCTCATCTTTATGTGTATCTTCTCCTACTCTCCCTTATCCTTTCCAATACAATTATGATCGTCCATTTTCTCAGGCCTTTACTCTTTTCTCACCCTCTTTGTTATTTATTATGTACATAAGTGAATATATAATGAACCCAATTGGAATTTGGTTCTCCGATTAACAATTCTGAGCCATTATCCATGCTTCATATCTACAAGAGTCAGATTAAACCCAAAATGAAATATTGCTGCCATATCTGGGCTGGTGCTGCCCAATCCTCATTTTCAAGCCACAGCAGAGTTTAAAAGTACCATGTATATAAGAAATAATCCTCCTCTCTGCAATTCTTATCCTACAGATGAAATGTCACCAGCATTTCAATATTATATTGTTATTATTAATATAGCAATTCTTCATTCTTTAGTGCCAATCAACTGAGACCTTTACAGCTAGGATCCCCCATGCCACATTCACAATGGCAAACCATTCCTATTTCCTTTGTGTTCCTTTAATTAAAAGCAAGTTCCATTCAGACAGCTTCTTCCCTAGAACTCCCAAGAGAATGCTTCCCTAATAATTACAATCTTTGACTCATTAAATCTAGGGTCAACCAATATCTATCCTACTCATCATAATAATACTCTCTTATTTCTTCCCACCTTACAATATCTCTTGGTAACTGTTGTGGACCCGGAATAGGTCCGAAAGAAAACTCGAACTCAGTAATTTAGTGAAAACGTATTATTAACAAAAAGAACGAATGCAGAAGTGTTGCACGTCCGACTGACGGCTAAGTACAGTAGTCAAGTCGTCAACTGTCTACAGTCCTCTTGCGAGGCATAATATAGTCATAAGACGAGTCTATTTTGTCCATGAAGGTAGGTCCCCATAACAGTAACCCTCTACCTTGAATAGTCCTTGAGCCTTGTACTAGGTCATCTATCAGTAAATAATAAAAAAAAAGAGATGGCTGTTAATAATGTACTGTTCTTCACTAGAAACTTCACACTAGTGGCCTTGTACCAAACTAAGATATCAAATACTCACCTCTATGTAAATGAAATGTTTTGCCTTCTGGATACAATCAATATATGCCTCGTGGATAGAGTTCTCGGGTTGCTGTGTTCCAGCAGACCATTGACTCACACTTCTCAGGACCTGCAAAGAAATAGAATAATAAATAAAAAAAAGGATTCTCAGAAAACAGTAGTATTTACTTTATGCCACATCTAAGCTATGCTTAGGAAATTGCTATAATGTTTGGTTTGATTTGGTATGGTTTACAGCATATTAACTTCAATTGGTTATTTAATGCTGACAAAATTTTTATTAGTGGTAATTTTTTTTTCCAAAATGGGTTGCTTGTAATATTTTTTTCCTTCAAAAAATCTATTACTGGTAATATTTTTTTTAAAAATGTATAGCTGTTAATAATTTTTTTATAAAGTATTTCTAGTATTAAAACCTATTTTTACACTTTCGTAGTGATTCGACCTCAGTTTGGGAGTCAACTATTTGCCCATAGCTGGGAACCTAACAGGTGCTACCACTCCAGGTCAGGATGGACCTGGGAACACCAGCAATTAAGAGGTGGTTACATGCTCCTCAAAACCTCCTGATCAGAGGCCTTGCTGTTGGACATTGTTTATCGTCTTACCCATGATGCAGATGTAGTTTATTGTCATTCCCAGGATGGTCACTATAATGTACCGGGTGAGCACTTTGATGTAATGGTTAACAAGTATGTCTTACTTGATCAGTTACAACTGAATAGTATATTCAGTACTCAATAGGTGCAACACATTTTTAGCCTTGTGCCACATCTAAGCTATGCTTAGTAAATAGCTATATTACAAAAGAAGAACTGATTTTTTGTCCGTCACACATTATGTAATGTATATGCATATGTGCATTGTGTGTGAGTAACTTACATGCACTTGTGCAATTTGAGGTACGCAAATACACATATGCAAAAAGAAACAATAATGAAAACCTATGTTGAGAGAAAGAAATATATTCTCACCTGAAGTGTCATTTTGCCAGATGTTTGCATGTTGCTCGGAGTGTTGCCAGACTTGGGGAAAAGAAACGGGTATTGAGGATCATTACGGACTTTCTTCACCTGGAAAATATAATGTTAAAAGTGAAAACGTTCTACAAAAATATAAAAATAAATAAATCTTTAAAAAAAATTTTGGTAAACTTGTACCTTTATGCCAACAAAACCATGAGTTTCAAAAGTACAGTTTTTCCCTTAACACCACTATTATTTTAACTACCTTCACTCCTCAGCAATGTTTATTGTTTTAAAAAAGCAATGATTAGAATTATAATAAAA
>OZ038496.1:14600378-14647878 GCA_964036315.1 Acanthosepion esculentum | reverse complement strand
CAATTCCTCAGAGCTGGTAGCCAAGAGAGAAGTTGCAGCTGCCTCTTTCAGTCATGATACATATGCAATAGGATTGTGTCAGGCAACTACAGAGAGCTTTAATGCCTCTATTTCTAATTTATTTCTAAGTGTTTATAAAATAGTATACTGAACAGTAATGTTGGAAATTAGTCCCAGCTTTCCCATATGAAAGGGCTAAGGTTAAATGTAACAGAATTGATAAAAGCTAGAATGGCTTGAAAGATTAGAGCAGAATAATAAAAGCTCAAACTCCTGCTTGGGGTGTAACATAGAAGAAAATGTTTATTTATATAAACAAAAAAAGGTAAAAGGATAATACACAAATATGAGAGAAAGAAAGGGAGAAGAAAATCTCTTTAACTTAAAGGAAGAAAAAATATTCATATAACGGCTTGCTCAAAATATTTCTCTGAGTGCCTAAAAGTTCTTTAAGTGAGTAAATTGTTCTTAAGAGGTTAACACTCATATAGATTTCTTCAGAGCTCTTGTTGAGATGGAAACTGTTAGAAGATCCAAATTTTCTTGTTGAATGAGTTTGTAGGCCAACAACAGGAATTTTATAGATGCAAAGAAGCAGATCTCAATTAGTCTTTAGTAGAGGGCTTTAGAGCCCAGCAGGTAGATAGATCTCTTTCTTGAAACAGGTTCCGAATATGACTGGAGTTCTATCACAGACCTGATGCTATCACAGACAATGTCAAGTACTCAATGCCAAAGAGGCATATATTCTACATATTTATTGAGATTAGAAGGCTCAAAAATATTGGGTACTTTTCCCTCCAAAATTGCTATACACTTTCCCTGCCTTCTCATTCACCAGGAAATATATTCTTATCTCTGATAAAAATCAAAGTTTTGGGATTTGCTTTTGGAAGCAAGGATCTGACAAGTTGTGAGCATTATCCCCAAAATTTTATGGCACCATGCTCAGGGCAAGGAAGGTCAGACTCCTTTTTATATTTTCCAACTCTCTCATTCATCAGAAAATATATTCTTATCTCTGATAAGGATCAGGGGCCTTGAGAGCCGAATTTGAAAGCAGGGGAAAAAGTTTGGGCAAAGATCAGAAAAGAGGCTAGAACGTGAATTTGTAAAACATTGTAGTAGCGGGTCTCAAATTAAATTCTAATAGTAAATGGGTAGATATGAAAAGATTTAAATAAATAGGTAACTATGAATCTAAATATTAATTTAGATAGGAACAGACTTCGAGAGGTGGATAGATAGATAAAACCAGAAATATAGATATTAGACTGATATATATAAATTGATTTGAATAGGCTAGTATAGATTTAGACAGAATTAGGTAGATATAAGAAAAGACTTATAATGGTAGATAGGCACTATTATACTTTTGCATGCCCCCTTGTAATATTTTGCCGTGATGTAATTTTTTCCCCAAGAAAAAAAAAAATCAACTCTATATTCTGTACATTACTTTGGTTTTCATACTGTAAATATGGTATAAGTAATTTTTATTTATTCATTTTATTTATTTTGGTCCATGTTGAAGAAAGAGAAACGTGGTTCAAATAAATGAACAGAGGAATCAATGTTGCCTACCTGAATGTCTTCAGCAAAACTGAGTGAATGAAGAGGATGTTTTTATGGATAAGGACAAAAGCATTGTGGGTAAAAAAAAAATCATTTATATAAAGCCCCAAGATAGTTGGTGTTTTATTTTTTGTGTTGGAGGAGTTGGCTTTTTAGTGGTTACATTTGGGGGGGGGAGGCTGCGAAACAGAATCATATTGCTAAAAGAAAAAAGAGGAAGTAGAAGTATTGGAATTTGTAAGAGAAAAACAGGTCAAACTGCAGAACTTGTATTTGGTTCGTTTGGTCAAAGTGGTCAGATTTCTAGCACTTCTGCCACTGGCACATTGAAAAAGAAATGGATCAAGACTTAAGGCAAGGACACACTTCCCAAACTGCCTATTAGGTAAAAGCATTGGTTTGTGAATTTGGTAAGATAGTGGTTGTGAATTCAGTCCCTAGGCTGAGCAGTGTGTACTTTCACTCAGTGGAAACAGGCAAGCAATAACTGAACAGTACTAAATAAAAATAAGAACTAGACGATATACCTAGACATGAGCAGTGGAACAAGAACAGTCTATCCCCATAGATTAAATAAAGGGTTCAGATCAGGTTTCCTTGTAGGTTAACCAGTTTGATATGCACCTTAGGAAAGCCAGCGGGTACAACAGCTGAATAGTTGTGATAAATACAACAAAAGTCCTACAGGACAATGGCCTAGTGGGTAAAAGTGTTAGTCTGTAAATTTGGTGATGTTGTGGCTGTGAGTTCAATCCCTGGGTCAGGAAGTGTGTAATTGCTAAAAGCAACAAAGATAAGAACATTAGTCCAAATATAAATAGTGTAATTAATGATAACTCCTCATCCCAGAAATTAGGGATACTGCTCTTACCAAACTGTGGTGGACCTTGTTGCTGTTCCAATTCTGTTCTTTTATACATACAAGTTAAAAATAAAAACTAGACAATATCCCTAGACATGAGCAGTGGAGTAAGAACAGTCTATCCCCATAGATTAAATAAAGGGTTCAGTTCAGAATTCCCTGTCAGTTACCAGTTACCCAGACCAATATAGACCTGAAAAGGGCACAATGGGCAAAGCATTTTGATAACAATAACAACGATGAGGACAATAGTCCAAATATGAATAGAGGAAACAGTCATTTTAATTGTTTTTGTAGATAATTAAAGTGAAAATAAGGATAAACGCTATCCTTTAAAGAGATAAATTTTCTCATTTTTTTTTTACTGCTATGGTAAGAACTAGTTACCTTCTTTACTATAATGAATAGACTAATCCATTCATGATAAGTAGTCCTGGGCAATTGTCAAAGAAAGAAGATGAGACTATTGCAGTGACTTGTCTAGCCAAGTATGGAATACTTTTATCAAGACTGACTCTGCCGAGTTAAGTGTTTTGTCTTGCCAGACCCCACATCACATTTACCCATTTGGTGTCAAAATTCATGTAACCTCTTTCCTTTATTTAAGGGTTAAAATGATTCTTTTGTGTTTAAAAAACTCACAAGAATTTTTAAAAACTTACAACCACAAATGTTGAAATGAAGGTGCTGAAAATTTTTGAGGTGCTATTTTTAGAGATGTGTGACTTAATAAGATATTTGTGAGAACAGGAAGGATTTAAAGAGTTTACCTTTGTTATATTCCAGCGCTGAATAAAATGGCGAGCAGCATCTTTAGCAGCCTTGCCATAAACAACCATCCCAATATCATGCCAAGGCATTCGAGGGGTTTTTGTTCGATCAATCATATCTGGAGAAAACAAAAAAGAAAATAGTAATTGCGCTCTCACTTTACAAGAAGATTTGAATCTTCAACACAAACATCAAATCAGTAACCAAACCAACATCCACAAACTTCAGACATTTACCAACCAATGTCTCAGGAACATCCTCAATATCAGGTGGTCGGAAGTCATTTCCAGCGACCAACTGTGGGACAGGATCAGACAAGCCCCAATCGAGATTGACATCAAGAAACAAAAAAGGGGGGTAGATCAGCCACACACTCCATAAGCCTGCTTCTAGTGTCACCAGGCAGGTCCTTGACTGGAACCCACAAGGGAAGTCATCTCCAATGATCAACTGTGGGACAGGATCAGACAAGTCCCAATTGATATTGACATCAAGAAACAGAAATGGGGATGGATCAGCCACACACTCCATAAGCCTGCTTCTAGTGTCACCAGGCAGGTCCTTGACTGGAATCCACAAGGGAAGTCATCTCCAATGACCAACTGTGGGACAGGACCAGACAAGTCCCAATTGGGATTGACATCAAGAAACAGAAATTGGGATGGATCAGCCACACACTCCATAAGCCTGCTTCTAGTGTCACCAGGCATCTCCTTGACTGGAATCCACAAGGGAAGTCATCTCCAATGACCAACTGTGGGACAGGATCAGACAAGTCCCAATTGGGATTGACATCAAGAAACAGAAATGGGGATGGATCAGCCACACACTCCATAAGCCTGCTTCTAGTATCACCAGGCAGGTCCTTGACTGGAATCCACAAGGGAAGTCATCTCCAATGACCAACTGTGGGACAGGATCAGACAAGTCCCAATTGAGATTGACATCAAGAAACAGAAATGGGGATAGATCAGCCACACACTCCATAAGCCTGCTTCTAGTGTCACCAGGCATCTCCTTGACTGGAATCCACAAGGGAAGTCATCTCCAATGACCAACTGTGGGACAGGACCAGACAAGTCCCAATTGGGATTGACATCAAGAAACAGAAATGGGGATGGATCAGCCACACACTCCATAAGCCTGCTTCTAGTGTCACCAGGCAGGTCCTTGACTGGAATCCACAAGGGAAGTCATCTCCAATGACCAACTGTGGGACAGGACCAGACAAGTCCCAATTGGGATTGACATCAAGAAACAGAAATGGGGATGGATCAGCCACACACTCCATAAGCCTGCTTCTAGTGTCACCAGGCAGGTCCTTGACTGGAATCCACAAGGGAAGTCATCTCCAATGACCAACTGTGGGACAGGATCAGACAAGTCCCAATTGAGATTGACATCAAGAAACAGAAATGGGGATGGATCAGCCACACACTCCATAAGCCTGCTTCTAGTGTCACCAGGCAGGTCCTTGACTGGAATCCACAAGGGAAGTCATCTCCAATGACCAACTGTGGGACAGGACCAGACAAGTCCCAATTGGGATTGACATCAAGAAACAGAAATGGGGATGGATCAGCCACACACTCCATAAGCCTGCTTCTAGTGTCACCAGGCATCTCCTTGACTGGAATCCACAAGGGAAGTCATCTCCAATGACCAACTGTGGGACAGGACCAGACAAGTCCCAATTGGGATTGACATCAAGAAACAGAAATGGGGATGGATCAGCCACACACTCCATAAGCCTGCTTCTAGTGTCACCAGGCAGGTCCTTGACTGGAATCCACAAGGGAAGTCATCTCCAATGACCAACTGTGGGACAGGATCAGACAAGTCCCAATTGAGATTGACATCAAGAAACAGAAATGGGGATGGATCAGCCACACACTCCATAAGCCTGCTTCTAGTGTCACCAGGCAGGTCCTTGACTGGAATCCACAAGGGAAGTCATCTCCAATGACCAACGGTGGGACAGGATCAGACAAGTCCCAATTGAGATTGACATCAAGAAACAGAAATGGGGATGGATCAGCCACACACTCCATAAGCCTGCTTCTAGTGTCACCAGGCAGGTCCTTGACTGGAATCCACAAGGGAAGTCATCTCCAATGACCAACTGTGGGACAGGACCAGACAAGTCCCAATTGGGATTGACATCAAGAAACAGAAATGGGGATGGATCAGCCACACACTCCATAAGCCTGCTTCTAGTGTCACCAGGCATCTCCTTGACTGGAATCCACAAGGGAAGTCATCTCCAATGACCAACTGTGGGACAGGACCAGACAAGTCCCAATTGGGATTGACATCAAGAAACAGAAATGGGGATGGATCAGCCACACACTCCATAAGCCTGCTTCTAGTGTCACCAGGCAGGTCCTTGACTGGAATCCACAAGGGAAGTCATCTCCAATGACCAACTGTGGGACAGGATCAGACAAGTCCCAATTGAGATTGACATCAAGAAACAGAAATGGGGATGGATCAGCCACACACTCCATAAGCCTGCTTCTAGTGTCACCAGGCAGGTCCTTGACTGGAATCCACAAGGGAAGTCATCTCCAATGACCAACTGTGGGACAGGACCAGACAAGTCCCAATTGGGATTGACATCAAGAAACAGAAATGGGGATGGATCAGCCACACACTCCATAAGCCTGCTTCTAGTGTCACCAGGCATCTCCTTGACTGGAATCCACAAGGGAAGTCATCTCCAATGACCAACTGTGGGACAGGACCAGACAAGTCCCAATTGGGATTGACATCAAGAAACAGAAATGGGGATGGATCAGCCACACACTCCATAAGCCTGCTTCTAGTGTCACCAGGCAGGTCCTTGACTGGAATCCACAAGGGAAGTCATCTCCAATGACCAACTGTGGGACAGGATCAGACAAGTCCCAATTGAGATTGACATCAAGAAACAGAAATGGGGATGGATCAGCCACACACTCCATAAGCCTGCTTCTAGTGTCACCAGGCAGGTCCTTGACTGGAATCCACAAGGGAAGTCATCTCCAATGACCAACTGTGGGACAGGATCAGACAAGTCCCAATTGAGATTGACATCAAGAAACAGAAATGGGGATGGATCAGCCACACACTCCATAAGCCTGCTTCTAGTGTCACCAGGCAGGTCCTTGACTGGAATCCACAAGGGAAGTCATCTCCAATGACCAACTGTGGGACAGGATCAGACAAGTCCCAATTGATATTGACATCAAGAAACAGAAATGGGGATGGATCAGCCACACACTCCATAAGCCTGCTTCTAGTGTCACCAGGCAGGTCCTTGACTGGAATCCACAAGGGAAGTCATCTCCAATGACCAACTGTGGGACAGGATCAGACAAGTCCCAATTGAGATTGACATCAAGAAACAGAAATGGGGATGGATCAGCCACACACTCCATAAGCCTGCTTCTAGTGTCACCAGGCAGGTCCTTGACTGGAATCCACAAGGGAAGTCATCTCCAATGACCAACTGTGGGACAGGATCAGACAAGTCCCAATTGATATTGACATCAAGAAACAGAAATGGGGATGGATCAGCCACACACTCCATAAGCCTGCTTCTAGTGTCACCAGGCATCTCCTTGACTGGAATCCACAAGGGAAGTCATCTCCAATGACCAACTGTGGGACAGGACCAGACAAGTCCCAATTGGGATTGACATCAAGAAACAGAAATGGGGATGGATCAGCCACACACTCCATAAGCCTGCTTCTAGTGTCACCAGGCATCTCCTTGACTGGAATCCACAAGGGAAGTCATCTCCAATGACCAACTGTGGGACAGGACCAGACAAGTCCCAATTGGGATTGACATCAAGAAACAGAAATGGGGATGGATCAGCCACACACTCCATAAGCCTGCTTCTAGTGTCACCAGGCATCTCCTTGACTGGAATCCACAAGGGAAGTCATCTCCAATGACCAACTGTGGGACAGGACCAGACAAGTCCCAATTGGGATTGACATCAAGAAACAGAAATGGGGATGGATCAGCCACACACTCCATAAGCCTGCTTCTAGTGTCACCAGGCATCTCCTTGACTGGAATCCACAAGGGAAGTCATCTCCAATGACCAACTGTGGGACAGGACCAGACAAGTCCCAATTGGGATTGACATCAAGAAACAGAAATGGGGATGGATCAGCCACACACTCCATAAGCCTGCTTCTAGTGTCACCAGGCAGGTCCTTGACTGGAATCCACAAGGGAAGTCATCTCCAATGACCAACTGTGGGACAGGATCAGACAAGTCCCAATTGATATTGACATCAAGAAACAGAAATGGGGATGGATCAGCCACACACTCCATAAGCCTGCTTCTAGTGTCACCAGGCAGGTCCTTGACTGGAATCCACAAGGGAAGTCATCTCCAATGACCAACTGTGGGACAGGACCAGACAAGTCCCAATTGGGATTGACATCAAGAAACAGAAATGGGGATGGATCAGCCACACACTCCATAAGCCTGCTTCTAGTGTCACCAGGCATCTCCTTGACTGGAATCCACAAGGGAAGTCATCTCCAATGACCAACTGTGGGACAGGATCAGACAAGTCCCAATTGAGATTGACATCAAGAAACAGAAATGGGGATGGATCAGCCACACACAGTTGATTGGAATCCACAAGGAAAGCAAAAAGTGGGTTGACCAAAATAGACTTGGCACAGAAGTGTTGACGGAGAGATGAAGGCAGCCACTATGACATGAGCTGAGCTGAAGAGGATAACTTGAAGCCAAATCTGTTGGAGAGGTGTTATTGCGGCCTTATGTTACTCAAGGAATCAAGAGTCAAAATAAATTATAATAATAATTGCCAAATATTCACTTGAAATAATTTTTCCTATGTGATTTCAGAAAGAAATGAGCAGAAAAAAAATTCTATGTAATGCTTTGTTTTTTTAATCATTTCACCCCAACAAGGCAATAAAGCCACTAAAACGCAAGAGGTTACTAATTGTTAGTGAATATGAGAAATAAAAACACTATTAAGGATAGAGAATAATAAAAGGATATAAATTAAGATGAGAGAAGATAATGATTGACATTGCATTTACATTTTAGATTTTCCCACTGCCATAACGTTGTTTCTATGTGCTTTTTCTATAAATACTTTTATGGCAATTGTTCTGATGAACTTTCCTCTATGGTACCTAGACTTTATAAATTTAAACTCAATATTAGATTGACAGTTGAAATGGCTAGATGCAAAAGTAATTTCTTTGCTAACAGTCTCTTTTCTCGCGCTTCTCACCTGTGGAACTCTTATCTGACTTCTTGCTTTCTAGTCAAGTTTCACCTTCAAAAATTTTAATTGGATATCAATTGTCATCTTCTGTCTTAATTCCTGTTCTGTTATTGTCGTCTCCTTTATTGCTTTGCTTGCAGTGAAATGATTAAAAAAAAGATCAAATTTGGAAAAGTATGAATCCCCCTCTTCTCTCTTAATCTTAAAAATATTTTCTGGCTTTAAATAACCTGAAAAGGGTTGATAAGCCATAAAAAACAAGTCAATAAATCTAGACTGGCTGCCAACAATGACTAGAGAACCCATTTTGCTTGGCGGGGAAAAGATGGGTTCATGCCTTTCTCAAGGGTATTTGTGTGAAAGTGAATGCAAGAAACTTGACGCAAATTCAAACTCAACTCGCTGATTTCTCACTTGATGCTACTAAGCTTTACACTCTTTGTACATCCAGATATTCTTATTCTTCATGTGTCATTTCTCTTCAGGATATAGGTGAACATGGCTCTCCACAATTTCCTGTCTTTCGTAGCTCTTTAATAAATTTTGTTTTCTTGCTATTTCTCTTAAACCTTGTTCCAGCATCCATTTACTAAAATTCACAATGTTATGCATTGTTTTCCTCTGTTCCTCTTGCCTTCAATCTGCCCTGTGAGTATCAGATTTTTCAAGCCTTCTTTCCTCATTATGTGTCCAAGAAATTTCAACTGCCTCTTCCTGGTATCAACTATGAGTTTCCTTTTTGTTTCCATTTCCTCTGAAACTTTATTGTTGCTCACATGTTCAGTCTATGGTATTCTCATCATCCTTCTGTAGAACCTCATTTCTGTTGCTTCAAGTCTCTTCTTCATCTTTGAGGAGATTGTTCAGCATTCACTGCCATATAGCAGTATAGATATCACGTAACATTTCAGTACTCTTTTCTTTGTTTCTAATAGGGAACAAAAAAAAAAAAAGATTGCAAAAACTAGAAATCATTTCTAACCTTCAAAAGGGGCTTCCAGATCAACAAAATCCTTGCAAATGAAATTGCAATAATCTTTGCCTATCCAAATTTTGGCAGCATTTTCCACAGCTGATATTGTTTGCTGACTTTCTGAAGATGACCTGGAACAATGAGAATAAATTGAATGAGATAAACTGAAGGTAAAAGAAGACAGGATAAATATGGATAAACATTCCAGCAATCATAAATGACGATCTTTCCCTTTGACATGCTTTTTTTTAACTACCTTCACTTTTCGGCAATGTTTATTCGTTTAAAAAGTGATGATTGTAACAAAACCTAAACACGTGATGTAAGTGAATTTATACATTTTCTTTGTTCTTGAGAACTAGCAACAAAAATAATAAACACTATCTATTTATTAGATTGTTTATTTAACTATTTATCCTGCTAATACCTCATAAATAATCGACTATTCCATTTTGATTGTGTGGAAAGACATCAAAAATGCTACTTGGTTTCAAGAAAGAAAGAAAGAAGGAGAATGGAGAAAGAAAGAATGAAGTTTTTAATGCCTGTTTCATTGAAAGGGAAAAACTTGTAAATTATAAATATATTCATTTGTACCTTCTACCTTCTTAAAATAACAACCTGCATTCATTTTTATGATTGTTATTGCAATATTTTGAAAGTCACTCATGAAATAAAAATAATTGTTTGTATGGAAAGTAAGGACCTACATCTTTAAATTAAATAGTGACAGAAGAATTATTATTGAACTATTAAAAGGTAAGCTTAAATATTAATACAATACTTAAATGTAGCAATCAATTGACTTTACTAATCTACTTTTTGTATGATTCATGTAATATAAATTGAACTGCACCACATATTTGATATATATATATATATATATATATATAGTCAAACCTAATGAGCCAGACAAACCTACCAAGGTTTCACTTAGGCAGATCGTCAGGGTCAGCTGACTAAAGAGGCAAAAGAAAACGGCGTATTTATAGGCGACAACCTATATATATATAAATATTTTTTAACTTATTAGAGCAAAATTTTCCCAAGAAAACTAAGTTGTATAAAATATTTAATAAAAGCAATGTAAAACTTAGTTACTGCTGTATGCCTAATGTAGAGACCTTAATTAGTGGAGTTAAAAAGAAAAAGACTAGGGACAATCCACGCATTAGTTCTTCCAGTTGCAATTGTAGGAATAAAAATACCTGCCCCCTACAGGGTAAATGTCAACAAGAACGTGTGGTTTACCAGGCAAAAATTTACAAGGATATAGACGATATAAATCCTAAAGTATATACAGGAGCTACTCAGGATACATTTAAAAAAAGATATTATAATCACACGAGTAGTTTTAATAATGAAGCGGGTCATAAATTCTGTAAGCTATGCACTGAGGAAAAATTAGCCATAGCATTATACAGTGTAACTCGGATATAAGAGAGTTGTTGGGACCAGAGAAGAACTCTCTTATATCCGGGTTCTCTTATATCCGGGTTTGGTCTATTATATATACATTAACACAGGCTCTAATTTGGGACCAGAGAAAATCTCTCTTATATCCGTGTTTCTCTTATATCCGGGTCTCTTATATCCGGGTTACACTGTATAACAAACCTAATGATCTACTAAATTCTAAAACCGAGATTCTTAACAAATGTAGGCATAGAAAATCATGGTTATTGTAATAGGCCTCCCCTGATTGTATCATTATCATTCATGTTTTCTTAAAATATCCCCTCCCCTTTTAGTTATTTGAATAAATTATATACCCCATCCCCCATGGGGTTGTCTTTCTTTTCTTCTCTTTTCTTTTTGGTCACATGGTGTTGTCTTGGTTGTCACCTATAAATACGCTGTTTTCTTTTGCCTCTTTAGCCAGCTGACCCTGACGATCTGCCTAAGTGAAACCTTGGTAGGTTTGTCTGGCTCATTAGGTTTGACTAGATCTGCTCTACGTTTGTATCGAGCTCTTTAGTTAGTTGTTTACTCGTATCGGGGTTTTTTCTTTGGGCCTTGAACCTGTAGCTGTGCAATTATTTTCGACAGACTTTCATGTTCCTGGCTCTTTCTCTTTTAAAACCTTTTTTTCCCTTCGAGATTGATTTGGCTATTGTTAAATCAAGAATTCGAAGGTTTTTTGACACGAGTATAGTTATATATATATATATATATATATATATATATATATATATATATATATATATATATATATACATACATACACATACAAATAGAAGGATACATATTTTCTATGAAATTTAGCAGTAAATTTATCCAGTAAATTTTGTTAATACTGTTTATTATAAACAGAGCATTTACTTAAATATTTGTGTATATAAATAAGGTCTAAAAATAAAATATATTAAAATAATTGTTGGACTTATTTTGTATTGTTTTTCAATTAATTTTTTTAATCTGGCAATATTTTTTATTATTACAATAAACTATTTTTTTTTGTTAATGTTCTTAAGTTGACATCCCTGTTTGTGTATAACATTTTTTTTGTAGCTGTAGAAATATGGAAAGGAGAGGAGAAAAAGTTTGTCAGCTAAGAAATGAACAACAATTAAAATAATTATATATTAAAAGAAAGTTTTTAAGTAAGACTGTCTTACAGTAAACTCTTATTTTCAAGAGAGCTGCCCCTCCATTGACAATTCGTAATGCACCTGTCCATCTGAAAATAAATAAATATACTCATGTAAACAATTTATGCTTACTTATAGCTACTTTTTTTGTTTTAAGATTTTTCTTGGCCTTTTTAAAAATAAAGAAAATATATTTGCAGACAAAATGAATAATCAGAAACTTGTAAAAAATGCAGAGGAATGTTTAAACTAAAAAACAAAGTGTTCCAGGGGCAATCATGTCTCTCCACAACTTCCTCTCTCTTGTAGCTCTAAGCAATATTTAACCCTTTACTCTGACAGCCATTCACACAAACTCATTAAGCAGGTTACTTACTGTTTCCTCCTGCTTCTCTTGACTTCCCTATGCCTTGTGAGTGTTGAATTTTCCAAGCTCTCTTTCTTCATGCATCCCAGAAATTTCAACTGTCTCCTTCTGTTTTTTTTTTCACTGGAATTTTTGTGAGAAATCCTCACACTATTTAGTAAATTATCGCTATTGCCAAGATTTATAAACTCTACGTTTCATTCTACTTCACAAACTAATCAATGAAATTTGAATTTGCTGATTTGTTTGGAAAAATACTTTGACAAAAACCCTACTTCGCGGTTTAATAATTTCTTTCATTTTATAGTACTTCATGGTAAATTTATTTTTTTCCTTTTTGAAAGCAAAGAATAAATTCATAGGATTTCTTACTCTTGAGCATGCAACATACAGTTGGTCATGTATAAATATTTATTTCTGGAGCCAAATTCCAACCTTTTGAAGCATTTGGCCATGTGTTTGTTTATAGTTCTCACTAAATATTTACTCAATCATACAAGCAATCTCACAAGTTGATGAAATAAAGTAATCATGTTTTTTATCCCTTCAGCACCAATATTTGTTCATTGACATGTGTCAGCTAATAACAGAACAATGAAGATTCCTAGAGATGAAATAGCATTAACAGAAAACAAGTATTGGTCCTGATTTTGCATCTCGGCTTCAGTCACTTTCCCAGCACTGGAAAGTTGCCTCCCTGTGTCTTTTCTATAAATACTTTCATGGTAATTGTTCAGATGAACTCTTCACTATAGTACCTAGACTTTATGAATTTAAATGCAGTACTAAAGTGACAACAAGTTCTCATAGATATACAGTTGAGTTGGCTAGATGTAGCCATTAGTTTTATGCTAACAGTTTCTTTTCTCACATGTCTTACTTGTGGAACTCCCTTTTGGTTCCACGCTTTCCAGCCAACTTTAATCTTCAAAAATTTTAAATACAATGTTAAACACTATCTACTGTCCACCTGATTATTCTTCTATACTCGCTTCTTGGTGGTTTTTCTGTTTTCTAATTCTTCCACACCCAGTAACTCCTTGCATCTCAGTGGCATTAATGCTTTTCTTGGGGTGAACTTAATTAAAAAAAACAATTCACAAAATGTGTGGAGGACAAAATGAAGACAAGGTGCACATTTCAAAATGGGGATGCTATGTAATTAATGTAATTTGATAACTGGTAAATTAAACATTATTTGGCAATTAATTTTTTTCTTTTAAACACAGATATGTTTATTTTTCTTGAGAAATTTAATTTTGTGGAAGTACATTGGAATGAGAAAACTCCAATTTGTGAGAAAATACATCCTCTCAACCAGGTGACAGGCTAAACAAATATCCTAGAAATCCTGGAGTCAAAGTATTTCCTAGATATAATGAAACTGAATAACAACTAAGTCATTTATGCCATATTGTTACAGGAAGAAATAATATGGTCAGATTTAATGAGTGAAAAAGAAACATTCATCAGTTTATAATCTGAGCCTAAGTTAATTCCAGATGCCCAAGGCAGAAATGAACAGCACTTTTTTCTAATCAGTTTCACCCCATGCAAGGCAGTAAAGCCACTAAGACGCAAGGGGTTACAGGTTGTGGAAGAATTAGGAACAGAAACATTAATAATAAGCGGGAAGAAAAAAGAGTAATCAGGAGGGCAGTAGATAGCTATTGACATTGCATTTAAATTTGTGCAGATTAAAGTTGGCTGGAAACAACCTAACAGGTGCTACCACCTCAGGTCAGGGTGGACTGGGAACAACTGCAATTAAGAAGTGGTTCCATGCTCCCCAAAACCTCCCCATCTGAGGCCTTGCTGCCAAATGTAGTTTATTGCCATGCCATGGACAAAGCAGACAATCTTTAACACTTCCACACTGGACATAGTGACATCCTAGTCTAAATAATTCATGCATATATCAGCAAACAGAAATAATTCATGCATATATCAGCAAACAGAAATAATTCATGCATATATCAGCAAACAGAAATAATTCATGCATATATCAGCAAACAGAAATAATTCATGCATATATCAGCAAACTGTTCACAGAAAGAAGAGTTTTATGCTTTACTTACAAAACGCCTTTTGCTTTTCGGAGTGGATGGTTTCATATTTGCTGATTTCTCATCCAAACCAGGAATGTTACTGACAGTAACTTTATCATTTACAGGAGGCACCAGTTTTGAAACATTTAGATACAGTCTCCAGCGTCGACGAACTAAAGATGATTTTTCATCATCGTTCATCTCACTCTTGCCATTCTTCTCAGCAGAGTTATTGTTTTTTGTTTCCTCAGCTTCTTGAATAATGGGGACATGATTTTCTAAGCGACTGTACCGCTCCAGGATGTTTTCATACATGTTACTATTGGACGACTCAAGCACTGACATATTCCGTGAGTAGCATTTCAGAGGCCCCTTGTTTAGGACATCAGCCCCGGTAGAAAAGCTTCGGCACAGGGACATCTTCTTGTGCTGGCTGTACAATGCTCTCCGGTCAAGGGCTTTGTTTCGCCAGACCTGTTCACATTTCACAGACATTGCTAGAGAGGCCAGTCCTGGTTTTGTGAGACTCAAGTGAGGAGAGGCATTCGCAGAATTATTTGAATCTGAAAAATAAGAAAAACAATGAGAAATATTGGCAAACATGGATAAACCTGCCCATTGCCTTATACCACGCACATGATATTTATGGAATTCTCTGCAATGTCTTGTGCTGTTTGACCTGGATTATTTTAATCAGCATTTTGATTTGGTTATCATCAACAGCTGCAGATCTACCAGTATGCTTTTGGTCTTCCAGATCAAAAATTTCAACTTCTAAACCTATCGAAATATTTACAAAATAGTTCTTTCAGCCATGGTACAATCTCCATAAATGGCATCTATTAGGTTGTTACATATATTCATTCATTTTTTTTCTGATATTCTGAGAATGATCTTGAAGAATAATCTTTCATGCCATTTTTTGTTTCTTAGTAAATCTGGTCATCCTGTGAAACTGTTGTCTAACGTTATTGAAATTATATTTCAGATTAGATGCCCCTTTTAGATGGAATGCCAAGTAGACAAGAATGACCATGTTCGATATCTTCTTCTCTTTGCTTTTAATGAAGGCCACAAGATGGCTAAACGTTTTATCTGAAAACCTGGAAAAAAGAAACTCAATTAGTTTAGTGTTTTTTTTTTTTAGATATTAAACATTTTGTTGGGTGGACAATTATGCTGTTACATGATTTGGACAATTTTGCTGTTACACTTGGTATATATAAAACTGACAGCTGCTCCAGAAAATGATCGCTAATCAGTAGTTAAACGGTACAAGGAATGGCTTATAAAATTTAAAACCTCCAAAACAAACCTGCTTTCTTTTAATCACCATAGAAACCCTTTCTGTCTTCCATCACTATGGCTGATACTAGCTTCCATTAAAACAACTCTTTGCACCTTCAAGGTCTTACATTTTTCACTGACATGAAGTGAAGTGATTATATTGAATCATGTGCTCAGTCTACTGCAAAGAAAGTTGGTTCACTCTGTCGTACCAGAGAGTTTTTCTTATCAGAATCCATCTTGCTCATTTATAAATCTACCATTTATCCATGCATTGAATACTGCTGCCAAGCTCTGAGGAGCTGCTTTCGCTGGTTCCTAGGTCTCATGAATTTAAACGTCCTACGAGGCGGGCATCCCATTCCCACCCCTTCGCCGTTGAAACTGTTAGATGTAGACGTCTCTTCTACTCCAATAGCTTCATGTCTCTCACATCTCGCCTGTGGAACTCCCTTCCTTATTCCTGTTTCCCTGACAAATACAATCTCCAACTATTTAAGTGTAACGTCAATCGACATCTCCAGCTGCCTTGATCTATCCACTTCCCTTCTCCACATCCTTTCACCTTTCATTCCTATCTGCTCTCGCTCCAAATCTTCTGTAACCCCCTTGCCTTGATCGATCCACTATCTTTCTCCACATCCTCTCCTTTACCACTCCTATCTGCTCTTCCTCCAAACCTTCTGTAACCCCTTGCGTGCTAGTGGCTTCCAGCCTTGCTTGGGATGATAAGCTTAAAAAAAAAAAAAAATATCTGGTCTGCTGCTCCTGCTATTAAGTTTTTACCTATGTTCATTTGTATTTTTCTGATGTTCTGTGAATGATCTCAAAGAATAATCTTTCATAGCATTTTTTGCCATTTTAGATGGAATGCCATGAGACAAGAATGACTATGTTTGACATCTTTGCTTTTAACCAAAGTCACATAGCTGCCCAAATTACTCAAAACATTTGTAGAGTGTACGGGAATGAAATGCTTCAAAACAACCATTACAATTGATGCTTAGTCCTTTCTTCTGGCTTTCCTTTAATACTTTTTCTTGGAGATCCTGTAGTTTGTTTCTGTGCCTGCCATCATCTTATTTTAGTTTACTTTTTCAGAGGAGATTTCCTTTTATTTGCACATGGAAAAATATCCCTAAAATATTGCCTTTTACGACTGACCATTGGAATTAGGGGTATGTGTGAAGAAATCATTTCAAAACATGTCTGTCCGATCAAGGAATATATGTTCAGAGCATTTCTCCCTAACTTGTTTCAAATGAGCCAAGTTGATATGAACCCCTCCCTCCATGTAACAGAAAATGATTAGGTACTTGACTATTATTTGTTTTATTAGAATCTTTTCCATCCATATTTTTTTTAAGCATTTCACCCCAAGCAAGGTGGGATGTCACTAGTATGCAAGGGGTTACAGAGAGTGGGGGTGAGAGTAAAGAGGTGTGGTAGAGGAAAAGATGAAGAGAAGGCTAGATCAAAGTATCTGGAGATGTTGATTGACATTACATTTGAATAGTTGGAGATTATATTTATGAAAGAAACAAGTAATCGGAAGAGAATTCCACAGACAGGAGGTGCGAGACATGAAGCTATTGGAGTAGAAGAGATGGCTACATTTAACTATTTCGACAGTGAAAGAGTGGGAATGAGATGCCAGCCTAGTTGCATGTTTAAATTCATGCAGTCTGGAAACTAGCGAAAGTAGCTCATCGGAGCAGTTGCCATGAAAGTATTTGTAGAAAAGACAGAGGGAGGCAACGGCACATCTGTGAGAGAGCAACTGTAAATGAGATGTCAGATCAGAGCTAATCACATTGCATATCCGTCTCTGGATTTTGTCGAGGACCTTAAGATGAACAGCAAGGGCACCAGACCATATATGGTAGCAGTATTCAATGCAAGGGCGAATGCTTGATTTAATGATATATTTTCTCTTAGACTTGTCTGTTTTGAAATTGAACTGTTTTATTAGGTTGCTACATATATTCATTCATTTCTTCTTCTTTTTTTGATGTTCTGCAAATGATCTCAAAGAATAAACTTTCATAGCATTTTTTTGCTTCTTAGTAATGCTAGTCAACCTGTGAAACTCTTGTCTAATGTTACTGAATTTTTATTTTAGATTAGACACCCCTTTGAGGTGAAATGCCAAGTAGACAGTAATGAGCATGTTTGACATCTTCTCTTTGCTTTTAATCAAGGGTACAAAGCTGCCAAAGGTGTTTGAGACATTTGTGCTGCCTATGGAGATGGCTTCATTACCAACAGAATGGCACAGAAATGGTTTTTCCATTTCAAGGAGGGGAAGATTGAACTCAGAGACTCTTTGTGTTCTGGCTTACCTGTTCAGTTTAACAACCAATTGCAGCACTGATTACTGAAGAACCATGCCAAACCCAGTAGGGAATTGGTTCAGAAGATGGCAAGATCTCATTTTACTGTCACTTGTCATCTTCACACTGTGGTTAAGGTCCAGAAACAAACTCCAGCACTCCTCCATTGATGCCAGTTCAATGATAGTGTTCAATTGGTTCACAGTACATCAAAAAAGAAAAATGAACGAATGTATCTAACAACTTAATATATCTCTCTTGATTCTTGACAAAATACAAAGAAGATTTTGTAATGTCATTGATCTTGACCTGGCATCTTGACTTCAGTTCCTTTCCCATTGTTATGATGTGTCTTCCCTCTCTCTTTTCTACAAATATTTTCATAGCAATTGTTCTGATGAACTTTCCTCTTTGGTGCTTCAAATGTAAACATGATACTAGATTGGCAACTAGGTCTCACCATTTTAATGTTGAAATAGATGTAATCATATATTCTATTCTAATAGTTTCTCTTCTCACACTTCTCATCTGTGGAAATTTCTTCCAGTTTATTGCTTCCCTGCCACCTACAAGCTTCAAGAATTTAAAATCAATGTCAATCATCACCTTCTATCTTCTGGAACCTTGTTCTTTTATTGTCCTTTCTTTTCACTAAAGTCTTCCCATTATCTTTCACTCCTAGTAACCTCTTGCATTTTAGTGATATTATCACCATGTTTAGGTTGAATTGTCTTGCTTCTTAGTAACTCTGGTCGTCCTGTGAAACTGTTGTTAAATGTTATTGAAATTTTATTTCAGATTAAAAAGTAATGAGCATGTTTGACATCTTCTTTTTGCTTTTAATCAAGGGCACAAAGCTGCCAAAGTTTCTCAAGACATTTGTGCTGTATTACTGACAGAATTGCGCAAAAATGGTTTTCCTGTTTCAAGGAAGTGAAGTTCAAACGTGCAGACTTTCTGGCTGACCTGTTCATTCATCACCCTCACTCGGTGGGTAAGATTCAGAAACAAGGTGCATGCGGGCTACCCATATTGACCAAGAGAAACAAGGTCTAGCACACCTTCATTATCACCAGTTTACACCCTTGACACCAGGTTAGTCATGGAAAGAATTTAGTTGGGAAGTTCTGTCATACACACCCTTCAGACTACCACCTTTTTTGGTCACTTTCTAACAATTGAGGGGTGTTTCATTCAACAACGATGTGGAGCTTAAAATGTGACTTTTGATGAATTTTTCAAGCCAAAACCTAGCAAGTTCTATCATTGAGGAATTGAACAGCTAGTAGATCATTGGTTGGAGGGTGTAAACAATGAAGGGGAATACATTGAATGATTCATCAGAACTATTAATAAATAGTAAGTATTAAAATAAATTATAAAAAAATGAAAAAAAAATTATGTAACAACAAAATATCTATTTTACTGTTTGTTCAGCATTTTTTCATTTCTGGAAATAAAAGTTCCATGAAATGACAAAAAAGGCATTTCCTTTTCCTCCATTTTCACTTTTAATGTAGAAACATTTCAAACTCACAATTGAAACATGAATCCTATCGAAAGACATGTTGAGATCTCACCTTTTAGAATATGTATATATGTCATAAATTTCAGTCAGATGTGAAATGAAATCATGTGTTTAAATGCCACTTATTGAAAAATACTACAAACTTTTATACCAACTCAATAATTGAATAAGGCCAGAGGGTACAATAGCTGAAATAAAAAAGTGGCCACCAGTTTGAATATAATAATAATCATTTATATCTAAAAATGATAATCTTATGATGATTCTGTAATTGCACAAAGCAAATTTTATAAAACTATATACTGTATATTTCCATGTATAAGTGAACCTATAGATAAGACGAGATGCAAAATCGGGGTAAAATGACTGAGGCAGTTCCTGCTCTTATAAATAGGAGCAGGTACTGCCTTTGGTGAGAGCAGGCTCCTATAAATAGGAGCAGGTACTGCCTTTTGGTGAGAGAAGTTTCCAGCAATCAGCTCTGACTGTTGGACCAAACATTTTTGCTGTAACACTCTCATTTGTATAGGTTTGTATTACTGATCCTGTTAAAATATTTGTTTAACTTAATTCCTCTCTTGTGTCTTTATTTCTGGCTCTAACAAGTCCACAACAATTTCATACTTACGATTTGTTGCGTATTCTGTAATGAGAAATAAACATTTTATGGCATCCCAAATGTTTTGTTTCTTAACACCACAAAGAAAAAACAAATGTATAATGTATGTCTTTGAAAATTGAATTGAATTTCACTGGTTGTTTCATTACTGGGACATTTTGCTGTTCAGTTGGAACAGTTTAAGTTTAAAGTTAGCATTATCCAAAAATCAATATTAGTAACAAGAATTGGGTGCAACTGAGGCACATCCCCAAATCGGAGGGGGGGGGGTCAACAATATGAATGGGAGGGTTGGCTATGAAAAGGGTCGTTTTTGCATTCTCAATTTTGCAAGGAAGGAACCACTTCCATGGACCATAATAATAATAATGTATGATAATTTTTATTTATAATATAATCTTTTTTATAATTCTAATAATCTTTTGTGTTAGATTTCAACTCTCGAAATTTATTGTATGCTGTTTTTTACGGACATTAAATTTTGCCTTTGATTTTTGCGCAAATTGTAAAAAATCAGTTTTTCGATTTTTCACCGTCAAGGTTGTAATTTTTTTCAGCAAATTTGGACTCAAAACCGGCACCGAAGAATTATCTATCAAACAAAAAAAATCAAAATCAGATGAAAACATGGGAAACACATAAACAACATTCAATCGCACATACATACGCACATACATTTTAAGAATTATAGACATAGGTAGATAACTGTAGTACAACATTATAAAGTGAAATGTTTCAACTAAAAATATTTACATCAGTAGTTACTATATCAAGGCAGTTGTTAGCCTACAACAATCCATGGTGAAAGTATACTAGCCTACTTATCAGTGCCAAAACACCATAGGATTTACAGTTAGGTTTTTGTAACTGTTAGACAACCCCCTATTTTAGCAGTAATGTTTATAATTTAAAGGTCACCTTAAATGTGGAAATATATGGTAAGTATTATTATATATAATTATATAAAATATATATAAGGTGAGAATAAAGTCTTTCCCTGATGTCAAACATGAATGTCATCTTGATAATGGTTATTATAGCATCACTTATAAAGAAAAATTTTTTTACTTATCCTTTAATGTCCAGTGTAAAATCTGATACTAATTATGAAAATGAAAATAAAAACATGGTATTAATTAATGGACAAAAAAAAATCCAGCATTAATTACAGTTTTTTTTACCTATTTATAATTTTTATATATGGAAAAAGATGTTATCTTAAACTGATATCAAGGGAATATACATCCTTGTACAAATTAATTGAAACAACCAATTTAGCTTCACTTTCTTTCACTATACGGTGAGTTTTAGACCCACTGGGCTGACAAGGTGTAATCAATTTCTATTTTTTTCTCAGATTAGGTTATTTGCAGTGGTGTGCAGTAACAGGAATCTATTTTCGGGGTGTGTGATGAAATTTGTTTGGCTTTGAAAAATATTGCATCATCTGTGATTGCATCAGATTTTAATCATGCCCAGACACTATTGTCTCGACTGTCGATTAGTTGTCCTACGGCCATTGTCTGAACTGGACATTACTCCAAGGAAGCGTAAAATATTTTGTAATGCTGCATGAATGCAGTAGCAAGCCTTACCAGTGAGCAAATCAAAGTACTATAGACTGGCCTGGAAACTCTCCTGATTTAAATCCAATCGAGAATTTGTGGTTACTCTGCAAGGAACAACATTGTGGAATGGACATACAAAATACTAACATGATTCATTGGGAAAATATGAAAGTAAATAATAATGGAATTATTTGTTTTGTTTCAATTAATTTGCACAAGGGTGTAGTTTACTGACATGTTCATATTTCATTGATTTCAAATGAAATCATGGTTCTTTTCCAACATATCTTTTTTTAAACATATCTCCCATCAGTATCACCCCATGCAAGGCAATAAAGCCACTAAAACGCAAGGGTTTGCAGGGTGCAGAAGAATTAAGAACAGAATTGTTAATAATGAGCAGGAGGAGAAAAGAGTAATCAGGAGGACAGTAGATAACAATTGACATTGTATTTAAATTTTTACATATTTAAAATTGGCTGGAAAGCATGAAACTAGAAGTGAGTTCCACAAGCGAGAAGTGTGAAAGAAGAAACTGTTAGCATAGAACTTACAGCTACATCTAGCCAGCTCAACCATAAACTGATGAGATCTCGATGCCAGTCTAGTACTGCGCTTAAATTGAAAAAGTCTAGGTACCATAGTGAAGAGGCATTCCGAACAATTGCCATGAAAGTATTTATAGAAAAGATACATAGAGTCAACCTTATTGTGTTGGGAAAGTGACTGTGAGCCGATTTGCCAGATCTGGACCAATAATATTTGCTGAGTTTTCTTTGTTTTTTATGACGGAGCTCTAGATAAATAGCAGGGGCACCAGACCGTCTACGGTAGCAATATCCTAAGTGTAGATGAATAGCAGACTTATAGATATGCAAGGTAGATTTTGGAGAGAAAAATTGTCTTGCACGGCACAGTGAACCAATTTTCATAGCAACTGACCTAGCAATAGATTCAATATAGTCTTTCCACCTGAGAACATTAGTCCAAGAAGGTGCAACAAGTCATTTTCCTGGAGGTTAGCATCAGCCATGATTAATGAAGAGAAACTTCTACTTTCAAAAATTATGCTCTTAATAGATCTCCTTTTTTCCAGTGCTGTTCTAACAAGTTTAGCTGCATATAATGTAGTTAGTTATTGCAAATAAGCCAGTGACCAAAACTGTAGATTTCAAACAAAAACAGCAAAATGGGAAAATAATTACCTTCACTTCTGGGAATGTCTATTTTTAACTTATCCAACATGATGGAACTTGCATTTGTTGCTTCTGAAGATAGCGAAGTAATTTCGGTCTTTTCACTGTGTTCTGGGTTCCCACTATTGATTGTGTCCTTGCTGCCACCTAAATGCATCACATCTTTGCTTATATCTAACGTACTTTCAGTCACATTTACATTTGCCACAGTTGACTCCACTAATAATTGCGGTGACTTTTCAATGATCCTACTCTGGAAAAAAAACAAAAAAAACACAGTAAATAAAATAATAATTTTAAAATGGTAGAAAATAATAAGATAATGATCAAATTTTAATCACTGAAAATTGCTAAAAAAATAAACTTTATTTCAATAAAAAATAGAATATTCATTTTGAAAATCTAAAAATGAAGAAATAATTTAATCACTTTGAATTAAATAAAATGGGATTAAATAAAAAAAGTATAGTATAAATTACCATATTTTCCAGATTACAAGACACACTTTTTTTTCCTAAAAAATACCCTGAAAAATACATGTGCATCTTCCAAGATGAATATAAGACAATGCCCAGGCTCAAATAATCTTGGACAGTCACCTAATTAGCTTGACTGATAGGAATGTGGATTTGTATTTTGAGTCATTACACTATAATGTTAACTGCCTATCTAATTCAGCCGTTCATATGATGTAACCTCAGTACTTAGCTGTTACAAGTATTTCCAAGACTATAAACCTTCCTGGAGCTGAGCCACAATCTTAAACATGCTCTGTTTACTAGCAGCAGCAGGAGCTTTTCTGCTCTTGACTAGTATGTCATTGCCATACAAACAAAATCGGACAAGTGATTAATGCAAACAATACATGGTGCCAGTATGTGAGGGACACATGGTGAATGTTTTGTTGTATGAGAATGACTTTTTTTCTTAGAAATCTCTTTCCAATATTAGGGTGCATCTTCCAAGATGCAGTGTTTTGGGAGCCATAAAATACAGTAATTAAAATAATAAAAGAAAAAATATTAAAACAAAAAGATGCAGGTAAAATGATCAGCCCCTTGCACGACTGCAGTAACTACCTGACTCCTCATGCTATCCTCTACCTTGATAAAAGTCAGATCAGGCCCAAAATGGAGAACTGTTGCCATATTTGAGCAGGAACTGCCCAGTTCTCACCTTCCAGTCTTGATAAAACTCAAATGAATCTCTAAGTCCTTGGTGGAGAAGAATTACTTTCCACCCTCCAATTTCTCTCTCACAGGTGGGATGTGGTGAGTCTCTCCCTGCTCTATCACTGCTTCCATAGAAAGTGTCTGGTCTAACCTTCACAGTCAGGACTCACCATACCACTTACATAGTAGCAAACCACCCACATTCCTTCCATATTCCAGTAGCAAGAATGGTCAGTGATTAGCTGAAGTGCTTCATGGGCATGGTATTCTGACAGTGATAGATTGGCTTTGTCTATAAGTCCAAAAATGGCATGAATTCAACAAAGGCTTGCAAAAATTTTGAAGCGTCAATATGCCTGCCACACCCTGGTTGAGAGACTTAGATCCCCCATGGAGGGACACTGAGCCAATGTACAACATGCGTTCTTCTGACATCATTCCTCCTGTTGCCGCTTAGAATCCAAGCTGCCACCATTTTCTTCTAATAAAATAAATAAGAAAAAGAAATGGTCCTTTTCATTGATTCCATTCTATGTAGTAGCATGGGGACACAGAACACAACAGATTCAAGCAGCCTAATCTTCACTTTCCAGTCTCTATAGAGTCCAAAAGCATCTACGCGTTCTTGTGAGTGATAAGTTATTTTCCACCCTACAACCCAATTTCTCATAGAATGAAATATCACAAGCCTTTCACTGCTCTGGTCCTATTTCCATAGAAAGTGTTCAGACGAATGATATTCCTTAGTTCCATCAGTTCTAACCTTTACAGCTAAGACCCACCATGCCACGCCCATTGTAGTATACCACCCTCGTTCCTTTTGTATTCCTATGCCAAGATGGTAGTTCCACTCAAGCAACTTCTTCCCTTGAACAGCTGTTTTGTGGAACCAACCGACTCCCAAGAGGATGCTACCCTGATCTATACAATCTTAGTCTGTTCAAGTGTAGAGTGAACCATTATTTTCCCCACATATCCACATGAACTGTATTGCTTACTCTGTAACTCACTACCTTACAGAGTAGTACATCACTGTAAAAAAAATAAAGGCGATTTTGGGAGGAGGGGATTAATTTTTTTTTCTTTTAAATAGAAGGGTTTTATAAGATATCAAATTATTTCATTTATGCAGGGTCAAACTCACCTCACTCTCTGCAGTTCGAGGTACATTATTTGCTGTTGAGCCAAGGTCATCAAGTCTATAAAATAAAGCAACACAAAAGAAAATCATTTCGGCCATTGTGCCCTCCAAACTTCTTCAGGTTTCTGTCAATCCAGGTAACCTTCAGGAAATTTTAAAACTGAACCGTTTATTCAATAAATAGAGGTAGATTTTACTCACATCTAGAGAGAGGTAGATTGTACTCACGTCTAGAGAGAGGTAGATTGTACTCGCGTCTAGAGAGAGGTAGATTGTACTCACGTCTAGAGAGAGGTAGATTGTACTCACGTCTAGAGAGAACTTTTATTCGTTTTTATATTGCTCAGTTACTGTCAACCCTGTTTCCAGTGAGTCTTATAAAAATTTTAATTCCCTACAAAAACATCAATTTTTTGTGCCAAACATAAAAAATTTAGTAGGGATAGAATGGGAAAAGAGGGCACATTCCTCTCTTATCTTTAAAAACGTAAAACAAACAAGACTTGACCACAACATGAGAATTAAAAGGAAAGACATTTATTGCAGTACGTAAAATAAAACAAATACAAAATTTACATACAAAAGCTTACACAAAAATTTCCTTTTGTATGTCGTATATAAAAACTAAGGCAGGATAACACTTCCAATATACAACAAAAATAATTACACCTTACCTTTTGAAAATTAAAAAAGGGAAAAAACTCGAGGAGGCAAAAATTGCACACAGCAGAAAATACAAAAGTGTATGAACCAAATTTCTCCAAATGTGTGTGTATATATATATATATATATATATATATATATTCAAATAGCATCATGAGATTGCTTAATAATCCAGATGTCAAAGAATTATCCTAATTTTGCCTCAATTATTTTTTGGGAGAATAACTGATTTTAAATCACTTTATATTTCACTGTACATGTAGTATAACAAATAACAACACAGAAAGTGAAATTCGTGAGCCAAATTCAAATTCCAGGTTAGTACCCAGGAAACTATGAATATATCTCTTCTCCCTCCAGGTATGAGTTAAATAGTAGAATAGACTTTCTCATGTGCTTCATCCATTGTATTCTTGTCATGATTCTTTGGAATCACATCTCTTATACCTCAAGTTTCCTCTTCATCTGTGCAGAAATTGTCCAGCATTCATAGCTTTATAGCTGGATTGATACTTTTTTCAGTTTTCCTCTTTCTTAATGCTTTAATTAGCTTTTGGAAGGCATCATTTGCTATTCTAATATGCCTTCTGATTTTCATGTTTTATATATATATATATATATATATATATATATATATATATATGTTTCAAATAGCCTCATAGTTTAATAATCCAGATGACAAAGATTTACCCATTCTAATAAATAAATAAATAAATATATATATATATATATATATATATATATATATATATATACATATATATATATATATATATATATATATATATATATATATATATTTATTTTTCAGATAGCCTCATAGTTTAATAATCCAGATGACAAAGATTTACCCATTCTAATAAATAAATAAATAAATAAATATATATATATATATATATATATACATATATATATATATATATATATATATATATTTATTTATTTTTCAGATAGCCTCATAGTTTAATAATCCAGATGACAAAGATTTACCCATTCTAATAAATAAATAAATAAATAAATATATATATATATATATATATATATATATATATATATATATATATATATATATATATATATATATTTATTTATTTATTTATTTATTTGTTTATTTATTTTTCAAATAGCATCATAGTTTAATAATCCAGATGACAAAGATTTACCCATTCTAATATTAGAATTTAGGGTTGCTTGTATTGCAACAGTAAAACAAAGAGAACTAGTTGCCAATCTAATAATACACTTAAATTCAATAGGTTGAGGTACCAAAATTCATTAGAACAATTGCTATGAGAATATTTATTGAAAAGGCAGAGGGAAGTCATGTTACAACAGTGGGAATCTGATTGAAGCCAACATAATATGGAATCTGTGTAGAGCTATGGTCGTTTACATTCGACTGTCTGAATTTCTGTATTGAGGAGATCATTATTTACATTATTTTCACATGGATTATTGTCCTTATCCTTGTTCTTATTATCACAATGTTTCAGCCATAGTATAAAATGTTTTAACTCCCTGACAAACACAAAAACTTAATACTAGGGATAAAATCTGATAAGAGAATATGTGCCTCTCCTATCCTTAAAGTTGAATAACGAGCAAAACAAAGAAGACTCGACCACAACACAATATTTAAAAGAAAAGACATTTACCGTGGTGCACAAAATAAAACAAATACATAATTTACATACAAAAGCTTGCACACAAATTTCCTTTTGTATGTCTTACATAAAAACTAAGGCAGGATAATGCCTCCAATATGCAACAAAAAAGATTACCCTTTTTGAAAATGAAAAAAAAAGGGAAAAAGGTAGTTGTCACAGGACTTTATGTAGTCCTTTACTGCAAAGTTCAAATTGAATGTGTGGTTTTGTTCAAATAATTCTCTGGAAACAGCTGAAAGGAATTTTCTCTCTCTCTGCTTTCAGGTTGAGATTTAGCTTCCAGCTTGTCTCCACCCCTCCCCTCGATGATGATTTATGACCCTTTGGCTGGGCAAATCCTCTGACCTTGAAGTGTGAGTACCTGGAAGCTTTCTCCTTGACAAGTAAATGCTTTCTGATCTTATCAACAGGCCAGTCTCATTTCATAAGAAAACACAAGGCTCACAGAGACCTTAATTTTGGAATTTACAAGGGGATTAGACCACATCTCTGATTGGTCAATAAATATGATAAAATATATTCTTTCCACAAATTCAAAAAATGAATTCACAACAAGCCACAAAGAAATAATTTTGGCGGTTCTTTAACCACTAATTCTCAAATATAACCATTTCTTTCTCACAGACCATCTAGCTTTTTAAAAAAATAATCTCAAAAGAACATATATAAAATACAACAACCTAGATGATTAAACATTTATTTATGGCTAACTTAATTTTAATGTAATAAAAATAAATTTTTTTTTACACTATTTCCATTGTTCAGACTGTTGTCCTGATCTTTGTTGCCATATTCACAACATTTCAGCCATTGTATGCTTTGGCCTTCTTCAGGTGATTGGAATTTCAAACTGGACCCTTCATTTAATCCACATGACCCAGAGGATAAAAGCGTTGGTTGGATCCAGTGATTTGACTCAAAGAGTTGTGAGTTTAGTACCTGGCTACTGCAGTGGTGAACAAAAAAACTTGGAGAGATGAGTTAAAGGGAGATAACTGAGACATCCTGAAGAGGCATGGCATGTGGAAATAGAACAATATACCCTGGTGAAGGAAATAAAGGGTTCAGTTTGAAATTCCAATCACCTGAAGAAGGCTGGAGTGTACAACAGCTGAAACGTTGTGAATATAGCAACAAAGATGAGAACAACAGTCCGAACAATGTGAATTACAATACCTCATCTCAGAAATATAGACAGATAATAAAATTTTTGTATACTACCTGGCCCAGGGATTGAACTCACAAATGATATGTCACCAAATTCATGAGCGAACATTTTAATCAATTATGTTCCATTTAGTGTTGGTTCATAAATTTGGTGGCATATTAATTGTGAGTTCAATCCCTGGGCTGGGTAGTTTTGATAGAATCAGTAGAAAAAGGGCAACCAATAACTGAGTAGTAAGCTTGAAAGTTAACAGGAAAAAGCATTACTCACTGCCACCCACAGCAAAAAAGCCTCAGGTTACCATAACAATGCAATATCTCATGAATAGTGAAAATAGGTTGCTTTTTATGTCTAACAGGAAATAAATAGACATGAAAAGCAATCTGGTTATTCTACCCATTGGATATTTTATTGTTATGGTAACACAAATGCATTTTTGGTTTTGGGTGGCAGTGAGTAATGTTTTGTGTTACATAACACTGGAATATCGCTTGATTAAGTAATGAGACCAGGCTGCAAGTCAGAGTGTTTTATTCAGATTATTATAATTATCCTTGTAAATTATATTATTAAAATTTCCAACCACTTCTTGGTTATCTGATGTTACAAATATCAAGCACTATGAAATAAATACATTTGATTTCTCTTTACCTGTGATCTTGGCCATCCCAGCGACCATAACAAAGATCAAATCCACCAAGGAAGGCCACTTTCTGGTCTATCACAACAAGTTTTTCATGATGTGCCCACAAATACACACCACCTGGTATATGATCTGGATGCCGTAACACCTATAAGTAAAACAAATATATAATAAATCAAAAATGGATGACAAATTGATCGCTGATGTTTTGTGGTTTGATGATTTCGTTTAAGGTGCCTTAACAGATCAAACAAGAATCAATCTTTTCTGAATTTATCAGTGGCAGCACCTATCCTGAATTTATCAAAGATTCAGATTGTGGAATTAGTAAATACTAAACACTTCAAATACTTAGGTGTATGAATCAGTTATAATAAATTTAGTATGGGAGATAAGGAAATTAAACAAAGAAGAGGCAGTATGAGGGTAGTTTTAGTTGCTACCAAATCATTAACCTGAAAACTTGAGTCACCTATATATAAAATTCCTTGACTTCTGTTAGTCTGTCCATCGCACCCTCTAAAATAGCCATACAATGATTGATCAAAACCAAATTTCAGGAAGAAGTGCAAACAGGTAAGGAGGTACAAAGTACAGTTGATTTTACTAGGGTGTGTAGCTTAGTACAATAAATTTTCATTAATCTTTCTGGAAAAATTAAAAGTTTTATTACTTAACATAGAAAATACTCTCACTGTTTTAAAAACAATTTAATGATTAAAATAACAAATACTTATTTAATAAAAATGCAATATTGTTTTTTTGCATATCTTTACCTTAAGTTTTTATATATATATAAGAATCAAGTTTCCAGTTTGCCCTGCATTTGCAAGAACTATAAACAAATCATAAGGCCAATCGCTTCAAAAAGTTGGAATTTGGCTCCAGGAAGAAATATTTTTATGCATGACCAGTTGTATGTTGCATGCTCAAGAATAAGAAATCCTTAAATTTTCTTAAAGAAAAGTGTTTACCATGAAGTGCTATAAAATTAAATTAAATTAATTATTAAACCAAAGTCAAAGTATTTTTCCAAATAAATCAGCTTACTCAAATTTCATCGATTGGTTTGCAAAATTGAATGAAATGTAGAGTTTGTAAATCTTGACAAAATATGTTAGTGATAACAATACTAAATACTGTGAAGATTTCAATACACATCAGCATGTTGCAAAAAATTCTAGTGTTCTTAAATAGCCTCATCAGATCAAGACTTTCATATGGATGCCATGCATGGTGTCAAACTTGTTTAGAAATAAATAAACTGTCAGCTGTATTCAACGGCTTTCTCAGATCAATGTTTAGAAATGGCTTTGAGTGATTGAAGCCTGTAGATCTTAGTGAGGACCATTCTTCTTTAAACCTTGTAGATTGGTGCTATAGAATTTCAAAAGAAAAACTGTACTGAATAATAGAAACCGCATCACTTGAAGACTTTCAACAGCAGCAACAAGTAAAATGGATAGCACATGTACCTTGAAGAGAAAATAATAATATAATCAAGATGTTGCCATTCCACACTACTTCAAACAAAAGGTTAGGAAGGAACACCCCATCAATACTGGTAAGAGTCATAACAGTTACTGGAGCTGAGAAACTTATTTTCATAAAAAATTGTTTTAAAGGTAAGATTTCATAAACTTCATAACCTCATAAACTTCATAACCTCATAAACTGCATTTCTTATCTCATTTTCTTACATTCTTACAACATTATTCAGTAACACTCTACACTGAGTGGCTCCTGGGCCTAGTATTAGGGGATCATAAGTGTCTAAAATAAAGAAAAAGGAGAGATATATAAATGATATTGTGTTGATGGCAGACATAGAAAGAAAACACCAGGACCTCCAAGACTAGAGAGTAAAAGAAAACAGGATAAATTTATTTGAATTTTTTTAATTGATTCACCTCATAAAAGGCACTAAAGCCTCTAAGACTCGGGGGGGGGGGTTTACAGAATGTTAGAAAATATGAAAAAAAATACTATTAAGAACAATAAAAGAATAATAAGTAAGAAGACAGAAGATTGACATTGCATTTAAATTTTTGAAGATTAAAGTTGCCTGGAAAGCAAGAAGAAAGTTCCACAAGAGAAAAATGTGATAGAAGAAACTGTTAGCATAGAACTTACAGTTCCATCTAGCCATTTCAACTGTAAAATGATAAGACCTTGCCAACAATCTAGTACCGTGCTTCAAATTCATAAAGGCAAGGTAACATAGAGGAAAGTTCATCAGAACAATTACCATGAAAATATTTATAGAAAAGCCACAGGAAAGCCACATTATGGAGAAGAGGAAGTGACTGAAGCCAAGATGCCAGGTCAGGACCAATAACATATCAGATTCTTCTTTCGATTTTATCAGGAACCTCTAAATATATACCAGGAGCACCAGAGCAGATGTGACAGCAATATGACGGTATGGACAAACAATAGACTTATAAATATGTAAACTAGACTCTGGAGAGAAAAATTGTCTAGCATGATACAGTGAACCAGCTTTCCTAGCAGCAGACCAACAGTTGATTCAATATAATCTTTCCACTTCATGTCAGCCCAAGAAGGCATAACAAGACACTCTTCTGAAGGTTAGCATCAGCCATGCTGATGGGAGGCAGAAAGGGGTCTCTCAGATGATTGACAGAGGGCAGTTTCATTTTGGAGGTGTTAAAATTATCAAACCATTCCTTGCTCCAGTTAACAACAGGCTGTAAATCATTGTTGAGATCAGCGACCAATTTGACCTTATTGAACTAATCAGACTTAGTATTAAGACAGGAGTAAATAGTTGTGTCATCGGCATAGATACCAAGTTGAGAACTGATGCCATCAGGAATGTCATTGATGGAAATTAGGAACAACATATGTCCAAGTATAGAACCCCGGAGGACACCTGCATTAATGCAGAAAGATCTAGAAGAGTGGCCATTCAGGACAACATTAATTTCACAATTTGAGAAGAAAGACTGAATCAGTTCAAAAACTTGTCCAGAAATACCATAACCTTTCAACTTGTGAAGAAGACCAGCATGCCAATCCCTTTCAAATGTTTTCTTGATGTAATTTTGTTTTTTTTATAACTTATCAGCCTTTCATGGGTTATTTAAAGCCAGAAAATATTTTTTGAGTGTAAGAGTTTTTGGGAGATAATAATGATTGACTGATACAAATCCTGTTAATAGCTGGAGGGGAGAAGAAGTGGATTCATACTTTTTCAAAGTGAATATAACAAACCCAACTGGAATTGAAACTCTGCTCTCTGATTTACAATTTTCAGCTGTTATCCATCTACACATACAAGCTTACAGCACCTTATATTCCCAAGTGGTCACCCATCTTGGTATTGATGAGGCTCGATGTTACTTAACTTCAGGGATCATACATGAACCAATGTTTCAACATGATATGATGGTAAATCAGATTTTGGCAAGTGTGCCAGCTAGTTTATGTGGGGTGCTAACTATTCCTGATATTATATCAGGAATAGTTAGGGTCTCACTAAAATACCTGGTTTATGTACTTTTTGTAATCTGTAAAATGGTGCCTGGGAAATTTAGTAACAGAAAATTGGGTAATGGAAGATTCAGTAACGGAAGATTCAATAATTTTTACAAGGTAGGAAAATCTGGTAACTATGAAATAAAAGGCAATTTAAAATTGACTTTAGGGCCATTCTAGAGTGGGGATTTGGGGGCTAAGCCCCTCCCCTATATTTTTTAAATATAAATGAGGTGATATAGTTTTTGCTTCTTTAAAAAGAAATAACTATCTAAAACTTCATTTATTTTCTACTTTTTATTCAAATAATAATTTGAAAAAAAGATACAAGAACTTATCTTTAACTTAGATAAATTGATATTATTTGCTTGAAAACAATAGAGTATAGTATTAAATAAATACTTATTTAAAAACTATTTATTTAAAAATATTAGAGGGGTGATTATCCCCCTAAACCCCCCACCCAGAAAGTACAGCCCTGGTATTATTGCAGTGGGGTTTTATCTAGACTGGAAGCCATGATATTTTTAGTTAATACTTATTTAAACATATGGGGTGGGTGACTGGCCCTCTCCAGAAAGTAGGGCCCTGGTATTGTTGTAGTGGGATTTTACCTAGACCCTCCCATAGTTAATACTTTTTAAAAAATATTGGGAAAGGAGGCCTAGCCCCTTAAGCCCCCACTTCTGAAAGCACAGCCCTGGTATTGTTGTAGTGGGGTTTTATCTAGACCCCCATAGTTAATAATACTTTTTAAAAAATATTGGGAGAGGAGGCCCAGCTCCTTAAGCCCCCACTTCTAAAAGCACAGCCCTGGTATTGTTGTAGTGGGGTTTTACCTAGACCCCCATAGTTAATAATACTTTTTAAAAAATATTGGGGGCCTATCCCCTTAAGCCCCCACTTCTGCAAGTACAGCCCTGGTATTGTTGTAGTGGGGTTTTATCTAGACCCCTATAGTTAATAATACTTTTTTAAAAATATTGGGGAAGGAGGCCTAGCCCCTAAGACCCCCTTCTGCAAGTACAGGCCCTGGTATTGTCAAAATTACTGAATTTTCCTAAATTCCTTCAAAATATGAATGTTTTCAGGTGATGTTGGATTAACTTTATCTCAGGAAAATGTCTCATTTGTTTAATAATTTCATGGTTTCATATTTAAAGTTTTGTGTTTTTTTGCAATCTTGCGTTCAACAGATACCCCCCTCCCCACATTTCACTTAACAGAGAAGTTCAGAGCATCTTTTATTTACAGTCAAAACAAGAAAGACATAACCTTTTAAAAGAAAGATGGCTGCTTTGTAATAATGTAAGTAGGAATCATGTAGGAATAAAGATATATGTAGAATCCCTCATAACTGGAATCCCTCACATCTGGAGTGCCTCATATCCAGAATCTTGCATATCCAGACAAGATATTGATGTGTATATTTTAACTATTTGGGTGATATGTAATTGATTAGAAATTTCTGTTTTTCAGGAAATTTACTTTGGATAATTGCTTATGCTTATTTTACCCTAATGGCTTGTGTTGGTGCAAAAGATGATGGGAATAAGAGGAAAAGAACAACTTTGGGGTTATTGCAAAAAGTGGAAATTTTAAACAGACTAGGCGCTGGTGAAAGTTCATTGTAACTAATGGTTCAGTTCATCATAGGAAAGTCAATATTGTATGATATAAAATCTTCCAAAGAAACTATTCTCCAACATTCACACTGTCATAATGAACAAGGAAATAAAAAACATGATTGTGATGAAACCTGGACTGAAATTGAAAAAGCTATTGAAAAGGGTGTCAGTTTTATGGAAAGAAATCCAGCATTCAGCTATGACGATTGCAATAATGCACACAGTTAAAAAAAAAAGTGTCTTTTGTTTAAAAAGTTTCAAGAACAAAAACAAAATTAAATGTGGAAAAAGTTGAGAATGACATTAGAAGAGAAAGAATCATCATGCAACAAAATCATTGTTACATTATTTGTTTTGCATACGTGGCAGACTTAATTTAATGAATTTTCATTAACATTACATAATTTATTTCTTTTCCCTTACAATTGATACCATTATATTTCACTCACTATTAGCTTATTTTGTTTACTATAAAACATTGAAAATAAATGTTAAACCTGATTTCAGTTCTTTTATTTTAATCTAAATATAACCCCTCATATCTGGACTTTGTAACCAATTCCTCATATCCGGAATCCCTCATATCCGGAAGGCCTTCTTAATCCGGTTGTCAGGGATTTTACTGTATATTATTTGGAAGACAGTGTAGTTGAGTCATCACACTTACCTTGATGTTTTCACATTCCATCAACTTGTGTTTGCTGTAGTAGCTATTTATACCAAGGGCTAAGGCTATCTCTTTGTACAGTAAAATAAAAACTTTCACTCCAGCTTTCTGATGAAGAAAAACAAAACAAGGTATTACAAACAAAAAATATCATCAAATTCTGAATTATCTAAATTTCTTAAAAGAAGCATTATCATTATTAATTTTTAAGCATTTCTTTAACCCCTTCCCTGCTAATTATTCTAGGAAAAACGTTTCGTTTGCAGACAATTTTTTTTTTATTTGTTTTTAATATTGTAACTAATAATCCTTGAAGTACCCGAGCGGTGGCTAACACCTCTATCAGATGTATAAGTTGACAATTGGACACATTTCAAGCTGAGAAGGGCATAAAAAGAATCAAGATCATCATATAGACATGTCTATAGCTGATTTTTGAACGTTATATTTTCGACATGTTTATTCGTCCATGTCTGAAAAAGACAATTTTGGTAAAAATGTATACACACGACTATGCCTGGGAAGGGGTTAATTAACATGAATTATAAGCTTATCCATTATTTGTATTCTACAATGCTTACTCAATGCATATCCTCCTGAGGCCAGTTAAAAACAGACACATCTTTTCAGTGAAATTTATAATCTCCATAAATTATAACTTTATTAAACTTCAAGCTGGTATCCACTCAGTCAGAACATATCTTAATGATTTTTCATAAAAAAAATTATTTTGCCTGAAACTGATTAATTAATAGAATATGCTTAATAATAGATTACTTAATAGAATGTTTAATAATTAATATTACTTAATAGAATGTTTAATAATTAATAATATATGTTTAATAATTAATAGATTAATTAATAGAATATGTTTAATATTTAATAGATTAATTAATAGAGTATGTTTAATATTTAATAGATTAATTAATAGAATATGTTGATTAATTAATAGATTAATTAATAGAATATGTTTAATATTTAATAGATTAATTAATAGAGTATGTTTAATATTTAATAGATTAATTAATAGAATATGTTGATTAATTAATAGATTAATTAATAGAATATGTTTAATATTTAATAGATTAATTAATAGAATATGTTTAATATTTAATAGATTAATTAATAGAATATGTTTAATAATTAATACATTAATAATGTGTTTGCTATAATTTGTTTTATTTATTATTTTTTGTTATTGACTTCAGGGTTAAGGGAAACTTGTCTCTGATCCAGATCCATTGGTCTCTCATTCTTGTTGGAGTAATCTCCCTTTGATTGACCATGTCTATGTTACCATACTCATCATGCTTGACCAATTGCAGGCTGGTGAGACTACTTAACCCATAATTGGAGGATTTTAATTCAGAGTTGTCCTCCTAGACAGGGTGCCACCAAAATCTATAGGACCCTGTCTGTCCTGCTATTTACTCATACCTGAGGGGAGAAGAGATGGATTCACATCTTTTCCAAGGGTATTTACACGTAAGTGAATGTAACCCAATTCCTGCTCTCCATTACTCAAACTATGCTACCACTTTTATCAAATTTTAATTTGTACAGATTTTTAATATTTTTCTTCACAAACACTACAAAAGTGGGCTGAAAAGTTCATAGGCTGACTATGAAGGAGTGATGCGAGAGCTGTGAAATCTTGCATGCATTCATTTCAGTTCTGCATTATTTTTTTTTCAGGTAAACTGTCATCTGACTGTTCAAAGAAGACTTCAAAAGTAACTAGTAGCGAATTCTCTTGAAAATTTTGGCATTGTGGTGTTATCAAGTACCTGTAGAAAGAGGTTGGTAGACCCCCATCCCCCCCGCCAAGGATATTCATCCTGACATGGTTGCTACATTAGGGGATGAAGTTCCAGCTTTATCAATAGTGCAAAAGCAGGCAACTGAATGTAGGTGGTCAAAAGAACATCATGGTCAGTTAATCTGAAGGAAAGGTGATGGCCTCAGTTTTGTGGGATGCAAAAGGCATTGTATTTATTGACTATCTTCAAAAGGGCCACACCATCAATGGAAAGTACTATGCCAACTTTCTGAGGCAGTTACAAAAGGCTGCCAAGACAAAATGCTCAGGAAAACTGATGAAAGGGGTCTTGTTTCATCAGGACAATGCTCAGGCACACAAGTCCTTGATTTCAACGGCTGCTATATGTGACTGTGGTTTTAACTGGTTGATCACCCTCCCTATTCTCTTGGTTTGGCCCCATCTGACTATCATATGTTCCTCAACATGAGAAAAGACTTAGCTGAGAACCAGTATTGCAGTAATGATGGCATCAGATCTGCCATTGATGATTTTTTTTGATCAACAGAAAAAGTTTCTTCACCAATGGGATTCAAGCACTGCAGAACTGATGGAAGAAGTGTGTGGACCGCAAGAAAGACTATGTTGAAAAATAAACTTCATTTGGTCACATTCCATGAGAGTATCTTGGTCAGCCTACGAACTTTTCAGCCAACCCTCACACAAGGTAATAACTGTCACAATCTAGAACATTTCACATATTAAAAAAAGTCTTAAAAATGAAACTTACTGCTTTTCGTTCAAGTACGACATCCAATCTCCAGTTATTTCTGTCATGATCCATTCGTTTTAAATAAAGTTCTGGACTCAGCCTTATAAGAAAAAAGTAAAGAAATAAATATAAATGCAGACAATAAAACAACCAAGTTTATTTTAAACATTTTACCAATTTTATTAGAAGCAAATTTAAAACATGTACAACTGGAAAATAAAAGTTGGAAATTTTTTGCTAAATTCATTTTTTTTTTTTTTTAAATAACAAACTTAACTTAGTGGGCATTTTTAAAAATTTAATAAGTGAATTTTTGATTTCAAGAAATATTTTGTGCTATATTTTATCCTAGTAAAATAACCTGACCTGGGATAAAATTATGTCTATTTTTTTCTATAGATAGTAGGCATCCTTTTATCTCGCAAGATAAAGGTAACACTCTGTTTTGTCAAAATTCATTCCTTTGATGGTGAGACTGGAGTGAACTTTCCAGGGTGCAGATCTGGGCAATGTTATATGGAGGCCGTGCATTATGTATAATAGCAAAAGATAAATCTATTTTATAATATAAAAAATATGATATATAACAAAATATAATCAAATAAATGTTCTAGCTGATAATACAAGCAAATAATATACATAAACAAAGCAACTGAAATGCTATGTAATATCAGTTTTTCTATACAGCAGTGAATGCTGGACAACCTCCTCAAAGATGAAAATTTAAATTTAAATTCTTAACTCTAGTTAATAATTTTATCTAAGTTAGTAGGTATAGACTTCAAAATGTGCTATTAATAGATGTGCATTTCTTAAGTTGGGTAATTGAGTCTTCTTTTGCTGCAGTGACTTCTTTTAGTTAATTAGTAAGGCATGCCTGGCTTGAAGGTTGTTTCCCAGTTTAAAGTTAAATTCCTGTTGAGTGGAACACTCTTGGTAATAACACATTTGATCTCTAGTAGATGTTAATTTCCCCATTAAAAAAAAACTAAACAAAAATCAATAAATATAATGTTTATAGTAATAACAAATAATGTTAATTAAAAAATGCATTAATTGCTAAAAATTTACCATGTTTACATTTCAGATACAAAAATAAATTTAGCAGCAAGACTTTCATTTGATTTTGATTCATTTGTCTTTTTACACCTTATCAACCCTTGCAGGTTATTTAAAGCCAGAAAATATTTTTAGATTATAAGAATTTTTTGGAGTTAATTATGATTAAGTGATACAAGTTCCACTTCACTATCCAACCCTTTTTTTTTTGCAATCTATTTACACAAGCTTGTTAGCTTGGTTACTCAATGATTCCTGCAGTCTCTCTTGCCTTCAATATGCCCTGTGAGGGTCAAATTCACCAAGCCCTCTTTCATCATTATATATCCCAGAAATTTCAACTTTCTCTTTCCCTTCAGGAAGTGGGTGATCATGACTCTCCAGAACTTCCCATCACTTGTTGCTCTAAGCAGTGTTTAACTCTTTACTATCCCCCGTTCTCTGAACTCTTACATACATTCTTTGATCCAAGACTGACGAGGCAGAAGATTTTCCTGCAGTAGGTTGCCATTTCTTTCCACAGTAGACTGGCTGCCAAGGAGCAAGTCTGTCCTGCTATTTAACCCATAGAGAGAGGAAGAAAAAATGAATTCATACCTTTCCAAAGGGTATTTGCACGTAATTTAATGTAACAAACTTGACTAGAATTCAAACTCAGCTCTCCAATTTATCATTCAGAGACGATTACACCACAACTATACTCAAGGGGGTGCAGAATTAATTTCAACTTCACCCACTGCAACGTGAATAAGTCCAAACTTTTATTGTCAATACTCCAAAACGGTAGATTTTATCATAATGTCTTTGTTATTTTCTAATTAAACATGTATTAAGCATGTACATTTAATTAATTAAATTAATTAAATTTAATGAATTAAGCATGTACATTTACACCTAAATGGATCTATTTGATAAATTTTTACTAGAAGCTGAGTGCAGGGCTTGAACTGCAAATTACCTTTTGGAGTGCCGAGTTGAAATGAATTCTGTCACCCTACTCAAGTACAGTAACTAAAATGGAAAATAGTTAATTTGCAGTATAAGCACCAAAAGCCCTTGATATTGAAAATATTCACGACATTCTTAACCCTCAGAGACTGCGGCCCGTTGCGTTTCTCCATCTGGATGCACTTGGCAAGGCAAGACTCAGCAAGTGTGATTCAGCAGCTGGATATGGTGTTCTTTGAGTGTGGTCCACTGTATGGACAATGACACAGCCTTTTGCAGCAGGGAGTTCAGAAATTTTGTGCAGGAGTGCGGAATAAGCCTGCAATTCCGTTGTGCATACGCTCCAGCCAGGAATGGCAGAGCGGAGCGATGTCACCATTCAGTGAAACGAATTGTGGCCAGGATGCACTGTTCTATCCAGGAGGCTGTCTACTAGCACAATGAGACCCCAAAGGATGACCACTCACACTTGATCACACCAGCCAATGCAATCTACTGATATGAAGTTCAGGTCAGAAGAGTTGATGCTGTGACAACACTCTCATTTCCTGAGCATAGCCCTTACCAGGTTGGAGATCGCGTGTGACACAAGACTCCGCAGAGTTGGCGTACCACAAAGCTCAGTAAGGATCAAGTAACAAAGATAATTAGCCCACAGTCCTGTCTAGTGAAAGATGTAGCGGGATCCGCAACGAACGATGGGTCAGCAATATGAATGTGAAGGATTGCCAACCAGATGTAACGGACTACACCACATTTATTTAACTTTGATTAGGAATGACGTGGAAAAGGACAAGCAAAGACGCTGGAGGTCACCATCGAATGAGGCAGTCACATGCAATTTATATTTGTCGTAAAATACCACATAGCAAAAATACAAGACAACATAATGGTTCAAAACATAACATTTGAATTTATTTGTTTTGATGTACGTGCATATAAGCTAAAGGCTTGATAGAGTTACGTCTCTTAGATTTGGGAAATATTTGTACTGGAGCTCACGAAGTTGAATTAATTATTAAACTGTAGTTTTAGAAGAATAAAGTTCCTGTTTCATGTTAGGAAATGTGAATTGGAAAAGTTGGTAAGAGTTCAGAAGAGTTAAGAGTTTGTACTTGTGTGAATGTTGGTAATGTTCTTTAACGCAAGGTCAAGACGAGAGTTCTTGATGATCACATTTTGGCAGCAAGGAAGGAGACGAAAGAGAAAATGAAGAGAGAAGGCTTACTCCTGTTTTGTTTATATAAGGTTGGTGTATCACATGACAGGCTCCAGCTTAGTGCACGGGAAATATCATTCCTCGCGTACAGGCGATCTGATTGGTCGGAATTGACCAATCAGCGAGCTAGTTTAGAGGAGATTAGCCAGTGAATGCTTGTCGTATGATCTGTATGTATGTATGTGTGTGATGGTGATGATAATCGCCATAAAGACATGCACCCACATTGCAGTGTTACCTCAGAGGAAGACTCCGACAGTACATCTTCAGAAAGTGAGTTGGAGCGTCTGTTGCATGAAGTTCTGAGTCGGACAGTTCACTTGAAGAACCTGAAGAGGAAGCAGAACCACCCTCCTCGCCATTGTGAGGAAGCACCCGCCAAAGATGATCACCGCTAAGCTGCCACTTTTGTGAGCAGGAGATCAGGGTGGAGTGTAGAGAATTACTTTGGAGGTCCAAGAGGGCTAGAGTAACATAGCCTAAATGTGCAAGCGAAATGCTGGTGAGGCAGACCATCCAAGCATTGACGCTGGAATGATGAGGCAAATGTATCAGTGAGTCAGATCAAGGCTGGCAGTGTGCTCAATATGCAAATTCTCTGGCTTGGCAAGAACGTATAAAAAATGCGAGTGTTGAGTCAGCAGAACAAGTTTGTGCGTTTAGTGCTTTTCACATTGGTGTGTACTGAACCAGAATTCGTTGCGAGGGTGTTTCCAGTGTCTGTGCTACAGAATCCCAGGTTTCCTGCTACTGGTATGAAATTGCCTGGTTATTTAAAAAATGACATTAAAACACTGCGCTTGATTAACTTTTAGAAGTTATGAACAATGTAAGTTCGACTTCTTTCTTGTCGCGTACACAGAACGTCAGCCATTACTGGCTTTGTTTATATACGTTTGCCTCGTGTAGTGATGCGGCGTGGAAGCTTCACTTGTCTTGATTACTGTGCAATGCACGAAGTTTGAAATGAATGCGCGATAAAACGTAAAAAAATCCGACGTTTAAAATAACATAAAAATTACATGCCTGCAGTGAAAAGTAAAGAAAGGATTTTTCCTTTTTATCAACGATTTTTTTTTATGTGTCGTGAAAATTTCTTGAATTTCAAAGCTTCAAAAATTATATTTTAGGGTGAGATTCTGTTTCATTAGCTATAAGCAGATTTATTAAGGGCAATAAAGAAAAATACTATTCATTTAAAACTTCATTTTAAAAAATAAACGCATTTTAAAATAACATCCGCGAAAATCGCGTAGTAATCAAGACCAGTAAGATATGAAAAGCTGTAAAAAGGCCGTTAAGTAAGTAAACTACCACTAGAAGAAAACATATGTATGTAAACAATGCCAGTAATGGCGGCCGGACAACGCGATATAGATCGAACTTTCATTGACGATAAATCGAAAAAGGTAATCGAGTACAATTTTTTAATGAATGTCGATTTGACACCAGAATGGTACATTCTTAATACCGGGAGCTTTTGGTGCTTATACTGCAAATTAACCAGAAAATGAATCAATTTTGTGAGACTAAATTACTTATTACTTTTTTACAGTAAGGCGATCCTTCAAGTTTAAGTAAAGTGATAAAAAGCATGAACAGATCGTAAATTTTAATAAAATATTTTGATGAAATATCATTTGGATTATTACATCCTTTAATTGGACATGGAAAATAAAACAAGCTGTAAACATATAACAGAGTTATCTACCTTTAGCCAGAAATAAAAAAGCAGAGTAATCTCCATTGATCCAGAATTGCCTGTACTTAATATTTTCTTTTTTTATTACTAATGTTCACTCCATACAAGGCCCAAGAGCCACTCAAAGTAGATAATTACTGTGTGGTGTATGAGCGTAAGAAAAGACAAGAAGTGCAGTTTATGAGGTTATGCAGGAAATATAAAGGTTAACCGTACACTTGAAGACATTAAGATTGTAATGAGTAGGAAAACAACTTGCTGGGAGTGTGTTCCACAAAGCAGCAGTTCTTGGGATGAAGCTGTCTGAGCGGAACTTCTTACTAATGGAATAAAAGTGAATGAGGATGTTTCATTCGTGTGTACATGGCATGGCAGATCCCAGCTGCAAAGTTCATGGCTGGTGGAACTAAGGAATGTAGCTGAAAATTTCTCTCAGAATAATGATAAGAGGTGATTGTCTGTCTGTTGCACACTGTCTGCATGTGACACTGCATGTAAATATGCAGTGTATATGCCTTTATTTACATTATTTCTGTACTACTCCGGTGGATGAAAATAAAGGATTTGGTTCAAAATTCCAATCACCTGAAGAAGGTCAGAACATACAATGGCTGAAACATTGTGAATATGGCAATGAAGATGAGGATAACAGTCCGAATAATGTAAATAATCATAATGCCTCATCTCAGAGATACAAACAGATATGCATTTGTGCTGTGCATGAGTGACTGGTATGTGAATGTGCCATTTAATATATATACACAAGCAAATTAAATATACAATTTGATGGAGTTTGAAATAAAACATTGGAATAATATATTCCTTTCCTCTCTGGAAAACACCTGCTCTGGGCTGACCAATGAAATCAAAGTAGGAAACAAAAAAAAAAACACTTAAATTTTTTAAAGCCTAAAAATTCAGATAATTTTAAAATTCTACTGAAATTTTTGGAAATAATTTGGTAATAAATAGAATTGTTTTAAAAGTTTATTTTAATTTTATAAAAATATTTTTAGAGTTATCATTGAATTAAATATACATGCACACACGCAAATGTAGACACAGAATTTGAATAAAATTGTATCACAAGGGTTAATTTCTCTTTTGTTCTGGTAACAACCCTTTGGGGAATGTGTATAAGTTAAAAGGTGTTGCCCTTTTAATAACTCCTTTTGAATTTAAACCAAATATGTTTTCTACTAAATGTAGTATTTTAAATGAACAAACAATTTAGATTTTAAATTTGATTGTCTTGCCATTAGTGAAGTAATAAGGAATGAACTAGTACCATATAATATGAACTGATACTTTGGTAAGACATATTCAGGAGAAAAATAAAACTATATAACTTTTTTTAAATTCTAGAATTATTTTGACTTCACTTTACCTAGCCAGGCCTCCAGAAAATGACAATTCACAATGCCCATAGTTCACATTTCATTATCTCCATATTCCCATAAATTAACCACATGGCTCTCCCACCAGTGAAGGATTCCTTGCCAGGAATGTAAAATAATGATAATAATAAAAATTGCAGACAATTGAGATTATTGTAGAAAAGGGACATCTGATTTCTTGCTAGTCCTCAGCTTCACATTAATTTCACTCTTAAAAAAATAAAAAATACCCAACCATAACCTATCAGCACATGAATTCTGTTCTGGATGAAAAGGTACTTAGTGCTGATATCTATACTTGAAAATACATACACGTACAATGGCTATGCTCAACACGATGTGTACCACAGCCACATGCTTGCTAAGGACAGCTGCCCATACATTTTCTTCTCTAAGGTTCGTACCCTGCTGAAACCAGAATTGAAATTGCCAAACCATGGGTTTAATTTTCTGTTTATTTAAATTTTGACCCTCAAATGCCATATTTACATTCCTACTTTTGAAACGTTGATTTCAGGATTGTTACCCTTTTACACATACACCATGAACAAATTCATTACAAATGTTGTTTCTACTGTTGAGTACTTAGAATATCATGGACAGAACATGTGAAAAAAAAGGAAGTCTTAAGGAAAATAGGAACAAGGAAACTTAAATTTACAATTAGAAAGAGAGTTTAAATAACTTGAATCCATAACAACAAGAGATGGCTTAGAGAATTTAACACTCACAAGACATTGAAAGCAAGAGGAGGGTAAAACTGAATAAGCTACTTAATGAATGTATAGAGGGATGGCAGGAGAGTGACAAAGAGCAATGGTAAAAATTCAAAAGTTACACTGAGCAACAAAATCAGGAAACTGTGGAGACCCATGATCGCCCACATCATGAAAAAATGGCTTGGAACATTCAATACCTTAAAACATAGTTGGTATTTTTTCATAATCACCACTCAAACCCTGAGTTTTCTTCAGTTGTAATGAACAATTGTGAAACTCTGTGCTTTGGACATCTCTTGGGTCTCAAGTTTATCTCCAGACCTCAAGTAGAACTCTCTTGTGTGTATATATGTGTGTGTATATATATATATATTGAGGCACGGTGGAGTAATGGATAATGGCTTGGATTGAGGAATTGGAGAGCCGAGTTCGAATTCCAGTCGAATCCATTACATTCACTTACTTGGGAAAGGTGTGAATCCTCCTCTTCTCCCTCCAACTATGGGTAAATAGTAGGGCAGACTGGGTTCTATAGCATTGGATGGCAACTGGTCTAGGAGAAGGACAACTCTGAATTCAAAACCTGCGGAGGGTCGTTTGGGGACCTTGTGGCACTGAGTGCACCAGGTCTCTGTATTCGGCCCTTCAAAAAGTGTGGATGGTTCTGCACGAAACCTTCACTACTATAATCAAATCTCATGTGTCAGCGTCGAGCTCTTAGTTTCTAGGAACTGATCTGCTTGACCCTCATACATCGAATTCGACGGGAGAGTCGATGATATATATATATATATATATATATATATATATATATATATATATCTCTGATTAAATAAATCAGAGACATTATGGTACTAATAATATAATACTAGAGGACATATAGTTACATCTGGGCTGGTGCTCCTGCTATATATTCAAAGATTCTTGATAAAATCTAAAGTATCTGCAATGTTATTGGTCCTGACCTTGCATCTTGGCTTCACTCCCTTCCCCACCACCACAATGTAGCTTCCCTGCGCCTTTTCTATATAAATACTTATATGGTATTTGTTCTGATGGACTTTTCGCTATGTTACTCATATTTTATGAATTAAGCGCAGTACTAGATTGGTGGCAATTGAAATGGCTAGATGTAAATCTAAAATCTTTGCTAACAGTTTCTTTTCACACACTTCTTCAAGTCAGTTTAGATGGGGTATTGCTATCATATCTGAACTGGAGTTCTTTGATCTTCATTAGCCAATCTTGACAAAATCCAAATATTTACAGTCTTTTGAGGGAAGGCGTATTTTCAATTCTACAACCTCTTTCCCACAGATGCAGCATTGCAAACCTTATACTACTCTATTGTTATTTCTCTTGCAAATGGTCAGATGAGCTACACTCTTAAATTCTACTAGTTCAAACCTTTACAACTAAAAACACACCACCTCCTCTTTCACTTGTATCTCACCATATTCATCAACATTTTAGCAGTAATTCTCTACTTTGAGTGCCTCTTGAGCTTTGGTTTAGTTTGTTTTGTTTTATGGCATATCAACCTCAATGGGTTATTTAATGCCGACAAGATTTTTATTGATGGTAATATTTTTTTTCCAAAAATGTATAGCTTATAATAATGTATTGCTGGTAATAATTTTTTACAAAAATGTATTGCTGGTACTAAAACCTATTTTTACACTTTCATAGTGTTTTGACGCCAGTTTGGGGATTAACTATTTGCCCATAGCTGGGACCCTAACAGATGCTACTACCTCAGGTCAGGATGGACCTGGGAACACCAGCAATTAAGAGGCGATACTATATTCCTCAAAACCTCCTGATTAAAGGCCTTGCTGTCGGATGTAGTTTATCGTTTTACCCAGGACGCGGATGTAGTTTATTGTCATACCCAAGATGGCTTGAGCTTTGTATTGGCTGAACTTTAGTATATATATATAAAAAAAAGAAAATCATATATAACATTGTTGCATTCCATGTTGTCACTGGATACCAACACCACTGCATGAATGGAATTATGAAAAGACGGTTTCTTTTTCTTACTCATTTTATTAAAGGAGATGAACAGAGATGGCAGCTTGGATTCTAAGAGGCAGCAGGTGGAAGGACTTTGAGTGGATGCATGTCACTAGTTGCCATAGTGTCCCTCTGCGTGTGGTCTTAGCCTGTTTCTCGAAGCTGGGTCTGAGAAGCAGCATATCCACACTTCAAAATTCTTGCAGCCTTCTGTTGAATTCATGCCATTTTAGACTCATATCCAAAACCTAGGCAAACGCAATCTATCACTGTCAGAATGTCCTGCTGATGTGGCACTCCGGTCAGTTACTGACCATTCTAGCCCTGGCTTTTGCATTCTCTAACAACGCATACCTGTACTCATAGTTTTATATTAGCAATTTAAAGTTTTAAGTCCATCATCACAAGTAACTCAAAAAGAAAATAATGTCATAATCAAGATGTTGACATTCCACACGACTTCAAATAAAAGGTCAGGAAGGAAAACTCCATCAATAATGGAAAGAGTGATAACAGCTACTAGGCTCGAGAAGAGAAAATAATGACATAATCAAGATGTTGACATTCCACATGACTTAACAAACATAACTGATCCTGCATCTCGGCTTCAGTCACTTTCCCATCACCATAAGGTTGCCTTCCTGTGCTTTTTCTATATATACTTTCATGGTAA
>OZ038496.1:14545378-14595378 GCA_964036315.1 Acanthosepion esculentum | reverse complement strand
TAACAGGACAGACTGGGTTCTTAAGCATTGATTGGCAACCAGTCTACTACAGAAAGAAATGTCAGGAAAAAATCTGCCTCATCAGTCATGTATCAAAAGATACATGATTGCCCAAGCATGTATCACGTATGGTACTTAACTATTTTTTTTAAAAGAAAACAAGTACTATTTTTTTTTTTTTCTCAGATAACTTCACACTCAGTAACCCCTTGCATCTGAGTGGTATTATTGCTTTGCTTTGTGTGAAGTGATTAAAAAAATAAAAATACAAACTTACCACCAATCTGTAATAAATATTTCTTCAGAGGCTGCTTCTAAGTTATCTGCAACCGCTTCAAAGTAAATATCACCATCAACAAACCTAAAACAACAGAAAATACTGCAAGTTAATCAAATTCCAAGATAAAACATTCACATTATCATTTGATTCATTTTGTTCATTAAATTGGTACATTTCTATAACAATGAATATTTGTCATATGTGATTCATGAACTGTCTATCATTCTGAGATGAGGTATTAAGTACATTAATTACATTATTCAGACTATTGTCCTCATCTTTGTTGCCATATTTATTACAATGTTTCGGCCATTGTACACTCCGGCCTTCTTCAGGTGGTGTGAATGTCGAACTGAACCCTTTTTTTCGCTCACTGGAATAGACTGTTCTAGTTCCATGTGCCATGTTCAATGGATGTCAGTTATCAGTTATCTCCTGTTAATTCCCCTCTTCAAGTTCTCCATTGCATTAAAAAAGGGTATTGAACTCACTTTGGGTCCTGTCACTGGATCTAACTAACGCCTTTATCCACTGTGCCATGTGTCCTTCAAGACAGTGGATAAAGGCGTTAGTTAGATCCAGTGACAGGACCCAAAGAGTGTGAGTTCAATACCCGGTAAAGGCAGTGGAGAACTTCAGAAGGAAATTAACAGGAGATAACTGATAATTGACATCCATTAAACATGGCACGTGGAACTAGAACAGTATACCCCAGTGAGTGAAATAAAGGGTTCAGTTTGACATTCCAACTACCTGAAGAAGGCTGGAACATACAACGGCTGAAATGTTGTAATAAACATGACGACAAAGATGAGGACAATAGTCCGAATAATGTAAATAATGTGATTCATGAAATACTAAAGGTCTGAACCAAATTGCATCAGCATATGTGTTCATACCATGGACATCACTATTGTAGATAGGTTGTACAATAATTATTTTATTGGAAAATTTGGGAATAAAATGAACTGACTCAAGGGTTTAAAATAAATAATATATTTTTTTATTTATTTTCTTTATAGCAAGGAGTGATTCATTTGGTATTCGGTATAGCAAAAAGTTCATTACTCAGGCAAATATTGGTAGCAGTCTTGAGAAAAGTCCATTAGAAGTTAGACTGTAGAGGACCGTGTAGGTTTAGTGTTGTTGGATTAGAAACACATGCATTTATTTCCTTCTAGAAGGTTCAACTACAAGAACAATGCGGACTCAAGTTGAGTCCAACCGGAGATGTAAAGAAAACAAACAAGACCGATATATATATGTCAACAAATATATGTATTAAACAATAATTTTACAAGTGACATAGACATTAACATTTGTGTTAGTTTGTGAACGTAAAGAGTTTGTATTTTGGTGAATGTTCGTATGTACGTGTATGTGTGAATAATGTTCACGGCGTCTCCCACAAATGGGAAGACGCTATCTTTTGTGAGAGCTTACATTGTAGATGTGTTCGCTGAAATGAAGAAATGAAAAAGAGAACGAGGCAAGAAGTCGCCCAGTATTTATAGTGTAGGGAGAGTGTCCCCTAGTGAACAATTAGGGAATTAAGGAGGAGCTAACTCTGACAAGACCATGATAGGGGTAGTAGTAAAGTGAGAAATTAGGTCAGTGTCAATCTACTGTGTTCTTTTCAGCCCAGAAACTGGGCAAAAATATCAGCAGCCGATGGCCTCTTAACTGCTTCTTCACACGTCATGCATGGGTGGTTTCTATGCAATAGCATTCTTTTGTTCCGTCCTCTTTTGCTGTCCTTCTGGTCTCCTCTGCTCTTCTGTCAGGGGTGTCAGGTTTTTATCCGTTTTGATCAGGCTCAAGAATTTGGCGCGAACATCAAATGCCCCTTTGTGTCAATTTTTCTGGATTAGCCAAATTATTTTATTTTCCAGCATTCCTTTCTTTTTCATTTTTTTTTTATGACAGAAGTTATGCATGGAGGTTCGCTGATTTTTGGTATTTTTTAGTCCCAAATAAGTAAGCTTGTCTCCTGCAAACTTCTTCTTTCTCTTTTTATTTGACGGTTGCCTTCTTGTGAGTTGTGAGAATTATACAAAGAGAAGTTTAGAGAGAGAAAGAGAGGGACAAGGGATTTAAAGGAAACTGCAAATGCCTCATTTGAATTTTTTATTTTGGGATAGGATACATATTTTTATTTTTATTGGGACTCACTACAAATTTAAGGTCAATAAAGAGCCTTCGTTCTAAAAGAACATTGATCTGTGAGGGAGCATTGATTGATTTGTCTTTTTACAGTTTATCTACTCTTTGTGAGTTATTTAAAGCCAAAACATATTTCAGATTATATGACGTTGCTTACAGGACGTCTGAGGGAGTAATTAAATGGAGGGTAGGGTGTGTCATTAAGAACCAAATAATATTTCAACTCAAACGATAGAAGTGAAATTTATGAGGATAAAAATGATTGGTTTTTGAAATGAAAAAGTTTTGGATGATCACTTTCACACTGAAAACTCTGGTTCTCATTCAGTCACCGGATTGATTGATTGATTCATTCATTCATTTTCATTCATTCATTTTCATTTATTCATTTTCTATGGTTTATTAACCATTTGCAGGTTATTTAAAGTCAGAAAAAAAAATTTTAGATCGTGAAAATTTTTTGGTGGGGAGATAATAATGGCTTAGTGATACAAGTCTTACTAATTAACCCATAGCTGGAGGGAGACAAGGTGAATTCATACCTTTATAATGAACCCAACTGAAATTAAAACTCAGCTTTTCTATTAACAATTCTGAGCCATTATCCATTACACCATCCTCGCATGCAAGCATACAGCAACTAATATTCCCAAGCAGTCACTCATCCAGATTCTGACCAGGTTCGATGTTGCTTAACCTTGGTGATCGTATGAGGACCTATGTTTCAACATGATGTAGCCGTAAGCCTTAGTCACAGGAGTTAAGCAGTGTCAAGCCTGGTTAGTGCTTAGATGGTATGATACAACCTTCTACAATATTAAAAATGTTTTGGGTTTAAATAACACACAAATGGTTTTTAAACTGTAAACAATAAATCAATCAGACATTCACTTTCACACAAATACCCTGCCATTTCTTCTCCTAGTTATGGGTTAAATAGTAAGCCTAGGTGTTCTCTCTCTTTAATAGTTGTTTTTTTTTTTCTTATATTCTCTAACACTCAGTAACCCCTTATGTCTTAGTGGCTTTATTGCCTTGCTTGAAGTGAAATGATTAAAAAAATTTTTTAAATAAAAATTGGCCACTTTCTTATTTTTGAACTTGATATATTTTGTCCAGGTTTGCGATACACGTGACAAATAATATTTTTGCTGGGTGAACTGGAATTATATCGCTTTGAGGTGGGTAGATATTTACTGAATAATTACAAATTTAACTTCGGCAGTCAAAGCTTTTATGGCCTGGTTAACCACATGTAAAGCAGGTTAATGACATTATTAGTTTGTGGCTTTGGTCTTAGCCTTTGCATTCGAAAGGCCATTATGGTATTTTCACTGTTATTCTCTTCAATCAACTCAGTTTCCTCGAAGCATCATAATGCTACTTTAAATTCACACAATGTTACTATTTTGTCTGAGTAATAACAGATGTGAACAGTTTAAATATAGAGAGAAAGCCTTTTAGGATCATGGCTATATCATGGTGGAGTAGGTAATGGCTGCTCCAGTTACTGCTATACAGTAACTACTTATTTAAGATGTTGCATTCTGAGAAAGACAATATTCAGAATTTGAAAAATTGGAGCTGGTCTGAAGATTAACACAGACTAAAACAAACCCCAGCTGATATGTTTAGAGACAGAATGCAAACATTATGGAAAAGGATTTGTTGTCAACAGTAAATGGAAGAATAATGTACATCGATGTTGGAAAGTATCAGACTGTGTGTCTGTAATACAGCTCACTGTTCTAGAAAAAAAACATACGAATGTCAACAAACAGAATGGATCCAGAATGCCCAGCTAACAAAGCCATAGAGTTTTACTTTGAAAAGACTGACCAGAATATTCAGAGTTCATCCAAGAACCACCATAGCTGAACCGAGACATTCAAAGAACAAGGCAGAAAGATCCCACTTTCCCTTTTTGAGAAGTTTACAATCAAGGAAGATCTGAAAGAAATCTGAAAACTCACAGAGGACAGAGAAGGCTGGCAAAATATTGTCAAATCAGTAGACAATTTCACTGAAGATGAGAGAACATGTTAAATCATGACCTCAAATTGAAACAGTTTTGATGATCATGATCATGGCTATTAGCAAACTGTTGCTTATCACTTCTGATGTTTTTAATAAAGTTGTAACATTTTCAGCTCTAATAATAAAATTCATTATACGTTTGCCACTTACTTTTTTTAATTACAAGGAGATTATGTTTTTGGTTTTCCTTTTGATAATTAATGTCCTTTTAAAATTTGCAGTGCTTTTCTGTCATTGTCAGGGGTTTCTCTCATAAGAGACAGACTTCGTTCGTCAAGAAATTGAATTAACATATTTGCATTCTTTTCACAGTAGTCTTCGTCACTGGGATGATGTCAAGATTGTTTTTGTGTAATCTTTGGATTCTCTTATGACCTAAAAATTTTACTTCCTATAATTCAAATTTGGATTTGTCACCATTGAAACAGAATCAATTTCTGGACTCATAACCTGTCGAGTAATTGGCCATGATTAAGTGTAATTGTCAAAAACTGCCCAACAAAAATAAATGACCAAGTTTCCACTAAGCAATAAAAAAAAAGAAAGAAAGAAAAAGAAAAGGAAAAAATAATAATAAGCAAAAAATATATATGAGACAAAACTCTGCAAAGCAACAATAACATGGCAAAAAAGTTCACAAAGTAAGAATGGTGTTAAAATGCAACATATATAGTCAAGTATAACTATATATAACTATTTTATTCAGCAAATACAGCACACAGATCATTAGGTTTGATGTATCCAATAAGACTAGGCCGATTTCTTAACAATATAGCTTGGTTATCTTGGTTGACTACAAAGCTGAGAGTGTACAATGCAGTGGTCTTGCCCTCCCTTCTATAGTAGCTTTGGTGAATCACAATCCATGATGTTGCTGTCACCTTTGAGGATGCTTGATGCCAGAAGCTCACCATTGCCAGGCATCAACGCCAGAGAGCATCATCAGCAGTGATTAAGACAACAAACTTTCAGTGCCCCTACTGTTCCAGATTCTGCGCCTCCAGCTTGGGGTTGCAGAGCCACGTCTGAGTTCACAGATGAGATGCAGAAATGATACGTCATCTTCGGATTCGAAGGACAACCGATATAGCATACTCTCCTCAATTTCATTCTGCGATTTGTCATTGCAAAAATATATATGTCAGGTATGTAGCATGCATATGAACCTGTTTCTTTCAACTCAGTAAAATTATATTCTTCAGCTTTGGAATTACGAATCAGTCCTTTACATGTGAAGAAATAATTCATTAAGTAAAGGAAGGAGGCCGAAAATATGTTTACTCACCACCGGGCAATCGAATCAGTCCGCACTGGTGCGAACGAACAAAATCTTTTGGCTTCTGTAAATTCTTTACCAGTTCCATCAGTAATCTGTTGAATTTGTTCCACCCATTCTGTTTGCTTCCTATGTGTCCAGCAAGAAAACATTAATTCCCTGAAGAGAAAAATAGGATAATTTGATTAGGAAGAAATTGATCCTTGATTAATATTCAAGACAAATAAAACCTTTTTCCACCTCGACAAGATTATGACAGAATAATTTAAAATTTTCTACTACCCAAATTCATCATTTCTGTGCCATATCCCTTCCGGACATGGATGACCATGGCTCTCCACAACTTCCTATCCATCATAGCACTAATATCTGCCTCTTTACAATTGAGCTGGCTAGATGTAGCTGTAAATTCTATGCTAACAGTTTCTTTTCTCGCACTTCTCACTTGTGGAACTCCCTTCCAGCTCCATGCTTTACAGCCAATTTTAATCTCCAAAAATTTAAATGCAATGTCAATTGTTATCTACAGTCCTGATTACTCTTTTCTCTTTCTGCACATCAATGATGTTTCTGTTCCTAATTCTTCCACACCCTTCTGTTTTAGTGGCATTACTGTCTTGCTTGGAGTGATTTCGATTAAAAAAATATCCCCTAAAGACTTTTAAGAGAAGCTTGCTAGGAAGGTCTCATGCTCTTTCCCTCTGCCCAGTGTCATTTAAGTATGTTCTGTGAGTGTCAAATTCTATAAACTCTCTTTTCTCATTAAGCATCCGAAAAATTTCAAATGCCATTTTTCAATATTAAGCACAAGTGTCCTTTTTCATTTCTGCTTTCCTTTAAATTTGCTAATTGCAAACATTTTCTGCCTCAGATGTTCTCAGCATCCTTCCGTAGAAACACATCTCTCTTGCTTCAAATCTCCTCTTCATCTGTGACGAAATTCTCCAGCATTAACTGCTGTAATAATAACGATTGATAGCCTTTGAGGAACTCCTTTTTGAACAAAGGTTATCAGCCAGTAAGGAACTCTCATTAGGTAGGTTACTCACTGTCTCCCTCTGTCCTCCTTGCTTTTGTGAGTGTCATATTTTCCAGGCTTTCTTTACTCATTATGTGTCCTAGAAATTTAAATTGTCTCTTTTCTGATTCTAAGTATAAGCATTCTTTATATTTTGATTTTCTTAAAAAAAATTTTTGTTGCTCTCACATGCTCTGTGCATGGTATTCTAAGTATCCTTCTGTAGAACCGCATTCCTGTTGCCTGAAGCCTGCATTTCATTTGGGAAGAGATTGTCCAGCATTCAGTGCCATATTGGAGGATTGATATTATATAACAGTTCAGCATTATTTTCTTTGTTCCTAATTAAATTTTCCTGTTAACAATTTCATTGTCTCTTTACTTTCCTGTAAATATCTTACATATGATTATTCATTTATTTTTTATTTTTTGAAGTCTTCTTCAATTAGAAAAGTTTACGGCAAAATATAATAATGAAAGAATATGAGAAAATAAAAGAATATGATATTCAGTATCATATAAATAAATTAAATTTATGAATGAAAAAGATAACATAAAAATACTTTCTTCTTGATATGCTGTGTCTCTTTAAGACATGAATACTCACGGCTCTCCACAACTTCCTATCCTTGTTAGCTCTTACCAGTGTTTTTTTTTACTATCCCTCCCATTCTCTGTTCTGCCATTCATTTACACAAGCTTATTTGGTAGCTTACTCACTGTCTCCCACTGTCCTCCTTGCTTTTGTGAGTATCAAATTTTCCAGGCTTTCTTTCCTCATTATGTGTCCTAGAAATTTAAATTGTCTCTTTTCTGATTCTAAATATAAGCACTCTTTATATTTCGATTTTCTTTAAAACTTCCTCATTACTCACATGCTCCGTCCATAGCATCCTTCTGTAGAACCACATCTCTCTTGCTTCAAGTCTCCTCTTCATCTGTGAGGAAATTTTCCAGTATTCACTACCATACAGGAATATTGATATTATGCAGCAGTTCAGCCCTCTTTTCTTAGTTTCTAATGATTTTTTTTTGTTTTCTGTTTCTTAATACTTTCTTTAGCTTTTACAAGGCATCTTTTTCAAAAGAGTTACTACAATCTGCTCTATATTCAGATAACTGAACTAATTCTTTGTGTTGTGATTATCCCGGTATTTAGGCCAATCACTTCTGCAGCCTACTTCAGGTATATAATCTATATATATGCAATGTGATCAGTCCTGACTTGGGATCTCAACTTCAGTCACTTTGTCACAGACGTAATGTGGCTTCCCTCTGTCTTTTCTATAAATATTTTCATGGCATCTGCTCTGATGAGCTATTTTCATTGGTGCTCTGACTGCATGAATTTAAGCATGCTACTAGATTAGCATCTCGGTTCCACCCTTTTACTGTTAAAACAGTTAAATATAACCGCCTCTTCTACCCCAACAGCTTCTTCTCTCACACTTCCCGACAGTGGAACTCCCTTCCTCTTACTTGCTTCTCTGATAACTATAATCTTCAAAAATTTAAATGTAATGTCAATCAACATCATCTGTTTCCTTGATCCCTGTTTTTTTATCCACCTCCATTCTTCTTATGCTTTCCTCAACACCCTCTATGCCTAGTCTTTTCCCTGACTTTTACTCTCTCTAGCCCCATGCATACTAGTGGCACTTCCACCTTGCTTGGGGTGAAATGCTTAAAAAAAAGTTATGAAAGTAAATACTAGTGAAAAATTGATAATAACAGTTGACAATGCTTCATCTCATAAAAAAAGAAACATGCTATTAGGTTGTCATCTTGGTCCCACCCTTTTACTGTCGAAATATAACCACCTCTTCTCTCGCACTTCCCAACAGTGGAGCTCCCTTCCTCTTATTTGCTTCCCTGATAACTATAATCTTCAAAAATTAAATGTAATGTCACTCGACATCTGATGCCTTGATCCTTGTTCTTCTTTTTATCCTCCTCCATTCTTCATTTTTATTGTTTCCTCAACCCCCACTCTACCCAGGCATTTCCCATACTTACACTCTCTGTAGCCCTTTGCATAATAGTGGCACTCTTGCCTTGCTTGGGGTGAATTGCTTAAAAACAAATATTGTCCAGCATTCACTGTCACATAGAAAGACTGATACTACATATAAGTTAGGTACTTTTTCTTTGTTTCTAACAAAATGTTCCTCTAACACCCCCTGTTTCCTCATCACCCCCAGGATATTTCTTTTCAAGGGGTTACCACACACTTTGGAAATCCTAGATTAAAAGTTTCTTCTATAAGAGAAAAGAAAAAACAGTAACTCCAGGTCTCAAGTGGTAACTAACTTTTAACAAAGTATTAAGATACAGGAAAATTTCATTAGAAACAAAGTAAAGAGTGCCAAACTGGTAAGTAATATTAATCGTCACTGAATGCTGGACAATTTCCAACACTGATGAAGAGAAAACTTTAGGTAAGAGATGTAGGTCTACAGAAGGATACTGAGAATACTATAGGCAGAACATATGAGCAATGAGGAGGTTTAAAGAAGAATGGGAACAAAAAAGGACACATCCTTAGAATCAAAAAGAGATAGTTGAAATTTCTGGGACACATAATAAGGATGTGCAGATGGTGTAACGGATAACAGCTGAGAATGTGAAATCAGAGAGCCAAGTTCAAATTCCAGTCAAGTTTGTTACATTCAGTTACATGCAAATACCCTTGCAAAAGGTATGTATCCATCTCCCGACACCCAGAAGCTGAACTCTTTAGTTTTGGTTAACAAGTCTAAGAGAACAACTCTGAATTCAAAATTCATGGTGGTAGCAATGCCTAGTGTTGTTAAAAGATGTGTCCCCTTACTCTCCAGTGGAGGTTACAGGACTTGAGTGAGAGTAATGAAGAAAGAAGGTTTGGAGAATTTGGCACTCACAAGACAAATTGAAGGCAAGAGAAACAAAGGGAAACAGTGAGCAATCTACCTAAAGAGCTTGTGTAAATGGATGGCAGAACAGGAAATAGGAGGGAGAGTAAAAAGACAAACATTGCTGATGGCTACAAAAGATAGGAAGTTGTGGAGGGACATGATCACCAATGTTCTGAAGGGACATGGCATATAAAAGTAGAAGCATAGGATGGTAGGTAATAAAATTATGCTTACCTGTAGGAATTTGACACAACAACAATGTGTTGTACACCAGACTCTGATTTCACAGTAAAATTGGTATCCAAGAGTAAGACATCTCTGATGGCACCATCTTTTGGACGGATGAATGTAAGGAATGTGTCTTTGATGATTAACCATCTGCAAAAGAAATTATGTCAGTTCTCAACTGAAGTTCGTTTCATAATTTACACAACCTAGAAATGAAATTCTATGACTGCCATTGATACCATGTAACCCAGAACTGTCTTATGATCAAGTCATCAGCAACTAAACCAGTTCCCCCACCAGGTTTTTTTCTGATGTGTAGTGTGGCCAGGCACCTAGCAAGATTAAAAATTCAGTAACCCCCTAAGAAAGTCTTTAAAAAATAGAACACTTTAATCGGCCCTGATCTAGCATCTCGTCTGCAGTCGCTCTCTCACAGACGTGCTATCGCCTCTCTCTGTCTTTTTTACAAATACTTTCATGGTAATTTCTCCGATGAGCTACTCTAGCTGGTTCACAGACTTCATGAATTCAAGCGTCCTACAAGGCTGGCATCTCGCTCTCACCCTTTCACTGTCGAAACTGTTAAATGTAGCCATCTCTTCTACTCCAATAGCTTCATATCTCGCACATCTCGCCTGTGGAACTCCCTCCCCTTTTCCTCTTTCCCTGACAACTATAATCTCCAACTATTCAAATGTAATGTCAATCGACATCTCCAGTTGACTTGATCTATCCACTATTCTACTCCTCATCCTTTCCTCTATCACTCCTATCTGCTCTCACTCCAAATCCTCTGTAACCCCTTGCATGTTAGTGGCTTCCTGCCTTGCTTGGGGTGAAATGCTTAAAAAAACAAAAACTAAAAGAACACCTCTACTCAAAATCAGGAAAAGAAGGCTGAAATTCCTTGGATATATAATGAGGAAGGAGGGCTTTGAAAACATAACCCTCACAGGGCATATTGTGGGCAAGAGAAATAGAGGAAGGCAGTGAGCCACTTACCTGATAAGCTTGTCTGAATGGATGATGTAACGCTAGGGGATGGGGACTTAACAAAGGGCAGAAAAACTGCTAAGAGCCAGATGAGATAGAAAGGAACAAGTCACACAGAAAAAGAACCCTCTCATTCAGTAACACTCTACCTTGAGTAGCTCTTGGGCCTTGTGAAAAATTGAAAAAAAAAACAAGATCTGTGAAAAAGTGGATGAGCCTTCTTGTAGGGTCACTGACCATCTAGCACAATGGCGTAGACTGGACTCCATAGCTATGTGTGCAGCCAGTACAATGATGACACAGAATTGCTGAAGTCAAAGGCCAGAGCAGAGGGTTCTCCCAATAGAATCATTGGCCATGTGTCCATGATGAGGCAAACTTTCAATTTGGAGGACATCTCCTATGGTTTGTCCTAGAGAGGGATGGGCAACGCAAGGTCTACTTGCCCACAACACGACACATGAATATCTCCCTGGCTATCAACACAAATAAGTGGAGGGAACTGGACAGGTGATCTGCTGCACAGTGACTCTACAACCACACCCAATTATGGGACTAATGGTGAAATATAAGGGAGAAAAACAGTTTATAGATTAGTATATAACCAATTTTATTATGAATTGTACATACTATAATCTAATCATCTAAAAAAAACAAATAATTTAGTAAGTTTGGTTTTGTTTGTCTTACAGCATATCAACCTCAATGGGTTATTTAATGCTGACAAAAATTTTTTTGCTGGTAATTTTTTTCCCAAAAATCTATTGCTGGTAATATTTTTCCAAAAATCTATTGCTAGTAATTATTTTTTTAAAGTATTGCTGGTAATAATTTTTTCCTTCAAAAATTTATTGCTGGTAATAACTTTTTACAGTATTTGGGGGTCAACCATTTACAGTATTTGGGGGTCAACTATTTACAGTATTTGGGAGTCAACTATTTGCTCATAGCTGGGATCCCAACAGGTGCCACCACCCGGGTTTCAGAGTGGACCTGGGAACACCAGCAACCACACTCCTCAAAACCTCCTGATCAGAGACCTTGTTGTTGGACATAGTTTATTGTCTTACCCAGGACGCGGATGTAGTTTATCGTGATACCCAGGATGGAATTTAGTAAGTAGTATATGTATACCATCAAACTAGCTGAATAGCTGACCTATGGACAGGTAAAAGTAAGTTAAAATAGGTTTTCTCTTTGACACCATAACATTTCTGTTTAGCCTTTAGCACTCTGTAGGTGACTTTATTTGTCAAACAAAAACCACATACAAATCTGATCATCAGATAATAGTGTGCTTGCATTTTGTGCTAGTGTAGTCATATCCTACTATGGCAACAGGAAAATGAATAACTGAAAATTGAAGATGATGCAACTGCAGTTGTGTGGCCACTTATACTCAACAGATGAAGATGAAATACTTATGAATATTGCAGAGCAATAAAAGTTAAATAACTTTTTCAACACAGTGCCATTATGCTAAGTCTACTTGAATTATCTATTCTATACATAAATGGTATACTTTCATGTCAGATAACATTTTACCAGATTGCTATCTGTAACAAAGCAAAGGTATTACTTTAGTAGTGAACTCCATAGAATAAATACAGGATTGAGGAAATGAGATTAACTTGTTTAAGCTTAGACATTTCATTGGTTTAGTCTAAGTATTGTTGTATGAAATAAGCTTCTAAATAAATGGATTAAAGTTTAAATCTTGTCTAAAAGCACTACTTGCTCTGGATTTCAGCAATGATACCACCAACCCTTTTTTATCCACAGGGGTAGAAGGTTCTAGAACTGATTCCTCGCAGACGACAAGTGGGAACTACAGTTTTTTGTTTCCATCATGGAAATTTATACAGTCATAAAGTTATTGTTTCTTAAGTATTCAGCCCATCCAAACCTGCCTTGAAACCTTCTCCATGTAAAGTAGGCCTTAATATATGACAACATTATTGCAAATAATGCAGAAAAGACAAGCAAACAATGAGACTTTGACCACAGTGAGATTTTGAGAACCAATATTTATAGGGTGGGTGTGAGCATGTTGAATGCTAAAGGTTTAAAAAAATCTTACAGGAAATATAATTTATAAAATACTTTTCCTTTGATTAGTGTTTTGTTTTTTTTGTTTTAAGGCATACCAACCTCAATGGGTCATTTTCCAAAAATGTATAGCTGGTAATAATTTTCTTTTTCCAAAAATGTATAGCTGGTAATAATTTTCTTTTTACAAAAATGTATAGCTGGTAATAATTTTCTTTTTACAAAAATGTACTGCTGGTAATATTTTTTCCAAGAAAGTATTGCTGGTATTAAAACCTATTTTTATACTTTCATAGTGTTTTGACCCTTTTTGTGTGTGGGGGGGATAACTATTTGCCCATAGCTGGGGCCCTGACAGGTGCTCCCATCCCAGATCAAGGTGGACCTCTTTTCCTTTGATGAATTTAGGAGAAAAAAAGTTTCTTACCGTTTTCGCCAAGATTTACCACACCGTAACAAGTGAGTGCAGTTTAGACAGCCCAAGGAACAACCGCCAACTCGTTTCATGATCATTCCTTCTTTTCGTTTTGGACCAAATTGCTTCAAAAAGGACAAGTAACTGACTTCCAAAAATTTTAACTGACAAATAGATAAATAAAGATTCATAAAAAGAGTTGTATTTAAAAATGAATTAAAATAGAAGGAATAATTTTAATCTTATCAGTCAATATCAGTAATTTAACCTTTAGCATGCTAAATTCTTTCTAGAATTGTTCTCCCAGCCACTGCATTTTTTTTTGAGAGTGCAAAAAAAAAAGAACACTTACTGTTTTAAAATTGTTATAACTTTCTTTGTATTGTGTGTACAGATTAAAATCTTTGTACACTAATAAAAGAATGAATGAGTAATATTTTGATGCAATGCATTATGTTTTGAATGCATGTTTTGATGTTAAAAACGAAAAAAAATTGAAACATGAAATAAAAACGCAAAATAAAAAACAAATGGAGTTTAACCTTCTTCCAAAGCAGTAGTAGGCAATTTCAAGCTTAAAATACTGGAAATAACAGTTGACAAGTGTTTATTTATAGAAACCGTCTCAAGGCGACAGAATGCGCCTAGAGTAGCAAAGGGAGAGAATTCTACGGCGACAATTGTCACCTGCAGCATGATAAAGGTTAAAGAGGAAATATTTCATTTGTGATAAGAAATGGAAAAATATTATTAATAAGCTACATTTCAAAAAAGATAAATCAATTTAGAATTATATCAAGAAAGTAATTCCGACTGAACAAATACAATTTATAATTTTAAAAATAATTTACAAAACACTATTTGATATTGTTATATTCTGTGCTAATAGGAATATATACTTAAAAACATGGTGGATAAAATAAGTAAAGATTTATTGTAAAACTAGTACAATAAGAAATAAGGTAACAGTTATGCACATGATTATCGCAAGTCAATCCAGTAGTGAGTGCTACTGTTGGAAGGTTGGTAGTTCTTGCGTAAGTCTGAATCGTATTCGACAGATCCCAGCTAGACTCCATAGTCCATTGACTTACTGACACTTATAAGTAGTTACTACCTATAGCGTAGTTACTCATGGGAGTGACAGGTTATTCCATTACATCAGATATTAATGCCCAAACTCAGATTTTCCAAGATTGAATCCAGAAAATTTTTATCTTCAGTTTAATGCTCTTCCAACTGAACTATTTTTGATCAGTATTAACAAAATCTGTCACTTTCCTACCACTATAATGTATGGTACTAGACTTTATGAATTTAAGTGCAGTACTAGATTGGCAACAAGGACTCATCATTTTACCTTTGAATTTGCTGGACGTAACCGTAAAGTCTACACTAAGATTTACTTCTATTGCATTTCTTACTTGCAGAACTCACTTTCTAGCCAATTTTGATCTTCAAAAATTAAAATGCAATGTCAATCATTATCTTCTGCCTTCTTAATTCCTGTTCTTTTATTGTTCTCTCTCCTTAATAAGTTTTTTTTTTAATTTTCTCTCACACTCTGTAACTGCTTATTGGCTTGCTTGGAGTGAAACGATTGAAAAAAATAATAATTAAAGATCACCATCATTTAGATGTAAAACAATGTCCCTTAATATCAGATTATCTAGTCTGGCTCTTTGTAGATTTGACCTTGAAGGACAAAATGGAAACTTAATGTATTTATACAGGAAGATACTAAGAAAAGAAGAAAATATAGTACAATGGTTAAAACAATAAAAATATTTAACGTCTTTAATTACCATTCAAATTATATCATTTGATTCTTATTTAACAAATTATTTATTATGTTAAGATACACAAACTTACTGGAGAATGAAGCCTGGAACTCATGCTTCAATTTAAGTCATGTGACTTGACATCTGTCCTCCTTTAAAGCAGCAAATGTTGTACGGTCTCCTCAAAAAGGGAGAAGAGACTCAAGGCAGCAGAAGTATGGTTCTACAGAAGGATGCTAAGCATATCATGGACTGAGCGTGTGAGCAATGATGAGGCTTTGGAGAGGATGTCAACAAGGAGGAAGCTAATACTTAACATCAGGAAGAGGCAGCTGAAATTTCTAGGACACATAATGAGAAAGGAGGGCTTGGAGAATATGATATTCACAGGTCGAATAAAGGGAAAGAGTGATAAGGGAAATTAACATATGACATACTGTTATATAGGAATAAAGTGTCACTGCCAACACTTGAGTTTGAACATAGATTGCCAGTGAGCAAACACAGGTGATCCCATTATTGAATTAAGTAGACCATGTGACCATAGAGGAAACGCGTTTATGTAGGAAGCAGCTGACGACTAATGATCACTATTCCTAGTCTATCCTCTATTACTATTCAGATCCTCATTTCTAGTCTATCCTCTATTACTATTCAGATCCTCATTTCTAGTCTATCCTCTATTACTATACAGACTGCTATTCTCTACTCTATTCACTATACTATTTCTCTATTCGGATCACTATATGGATTACTAGTTGAGCGAGTATTATCGAGCAAGTACTATTAGTGTGAGTGATATTCGACGGCGTCTGTCACCAGTATTGTTCAATGGTGCACTATAGTTGTATCTGCAATTACAAAGTCTCTACTACAACGAGCATTACAAAAGTGACAACGAGTATTAATTGGCATTACAAAAGTGGCAACGATTGTTCGTTGACATCACAAAACATACCTAGCAGGCTTAAGCAAGTGGATGACAGAACATGGCTTGGGGGAAGTAGTAAGGGGATAAAACTTATTGAGAGCTACAAGGGATAGGAAGAAGTGGAGAGCCATGATTGCCTACGTCCTGAAGGGACACGGGACATAAAAAGAAGACTTCTCCAACACAAATTTACATCTCATCAAAGTTAAACCTGAAAATATTCTGTAAAAAAAAAACAAAAACAAAAATAATTATTTACCGTTTCAATATGGTTTCTGTAAACTCTAAACTGGAGAATATTTTGTAAATAGTCTTCAAGTTGTTTCTGAAAAAGAAATTGAAAAGTTTTGTTCATTGATTTCAACAAAGTTCTTAAATGGCTTTTAGAATTCTATTTATTTATCAGACTTTTACAGATTATAATGATTTAAAAATGGATGCTCAATTGGACATAATTTTATTGTTTTTTTTTTTCATTTTTCAAATTGGTAGATTTATTGAAATTTATTTATTGTATTTTTGTTAAAAAAAAAACTATTGAAGCATTAGCTTTGCTCTTGACTTCACTTTCGCACCACCTTGATGTGGCATACCTGTGCCTTTTCTATAAATATTTTCCTCCTTGCATAACATCTACCTGAGCGTCTAGATATGATAAGGCTATTTAAGAACATGTTAAGAACAAGACAATTATAATGTCGCAAAATGTTTAAAAAAAGCTTTGCAATAAAAGTGTCTTTCAATGAAGCTGAAATTATTGAAGTGAATCAAATTAAACTTAAAAAGTGGAAATGGGACAAAGGAAGAATTAAAAAAGAAAAACTCATTTGATGTGTTTGTTTGTTTTTAATTTCTATCATTTTCTGCTGCTATTTTACGGGAAAATTCATGACAGGAATGAGAATTGTGGATATTTTGTTGGTACGTACTGCCCGCAACTGAATGTTTTCTTCACGAACAAACTGGTCTGGAAGGAGAGGAAATCGAGGAAGTTCAGACTTCTCTTGTCTCACCGACCTTCTTCTTTCTCGATGTCTGGATAAAAGAAAGAAAAAATGAATTAGATTAGCAATCTTAAACTATATATGTACCAAAACTCTACTCACAGACACAAGCACGCACATATATATATATATATATGTATATGTATATATATATATATATATATATATATATATAATGCAGATGCACACATAATTTTATATATAACCCCAAAGATCTATACAAACAGACACAAACACACACATATATATATATATATATATATTTCTGTCAAACCAGGATTTGAAGGTTGTTCTCAGCTTCTGTCAAACTGGGATTTGAAGGTTGTTCTCAGTGGATTCATCTCCAGCTCCTATCCCACTAACGCAGGTGTTCCTCAAGGCTCCATCCTTGGCCCTACTCTGTTCCTCATATTTATAAACGACCTTCCTGACGCCATAGACTCCCATTAGAATGTCTGAAGACCAACTTCTCGAGAGCTCTTCTCTGCGGCTGCTCGGTCTCACGCTGTCCGCTGATCTGAGATGAAACAAATACATCGAGTCAGTTGCATCATCCACCGCAAGAAAAGTTGGTTCCCTGTGCCGAGCCAGGAAATTTTTCTCCCCGGAATCTATGTATATATATATATATATATATATATATATACACGTATATATATATATATATATACACACACGTGTATATATATATATATATATATATATATACACGTATATATATATATATATATATATTTATTTATTATAATTTTATCATATAGACAAAACCATTTTACTCACGACAAAGATGCAACTTGGTTTCAGTTCATTTTAACTGCACATCTACGGGTGAGGGTCAGAAATGGTTATGAACAATCCTGTTTTTAGGCAAGCCCAGATACTTCTCATATAATTAACTGTACACAGATGCATAATAACTAAATATGCATAGAAAACAGAAAAAAATTGATTTAATAGAAATAAAGCCCATTTATCCAATTTTTGCCAATGTCCATTCTTTGTTAACACAGCTGCGTTAAATCCCTTTTGCACCATAAAATTCGCCTTTTCAGGATTTGAATGCTTGTTCTTTCTGTGCCACACACTTTCATTTGTTGCAAATGACATCAGAATTCTTATTTGCCTTCCCATCAATGCAGATGAGCCTTGTCTTCTGCCTGCATGCAGAATAGCTTTATAACTTAAAATTCTGGGTAAATAACTCCCTATATCACAATTCATTGAAGAAAATGCTTTTAATCCCATTTTTACCATTTGAATCATTCTCTCTGCAATTCCATTTGACTGTGGGTGGTGTTTTGTATGGAATGCAGCCAATACGTTTCAACCATGCACAAAAACTCAGGTGCATTGTCAGAGACGAAAATCTTTGGAACTCCATTTCTCAAAAACACTATCCTCAGCACCCCCTTCACAGTAGTGGCTTTTCTATCTGTGACTTTAATAACTTCAGGTTAGCCTGAATAGGAGTCAACTAATATCAGAAATATCGCTATACCTTTAATGCAGGCATGATACATATGTATTCAAATCCACAGCTCCCTTTCCTTTGGCCAAGAGTGAATTTGAGTTTGCTTAAATTTCTTTATTTCTGCACACTTTGGCCATTTTTTAACATACTCTTCCACATCTCTTGAATAACCTGACCACCATGTTTGCAACTTTAACCTCATTTGCGTAGCCAATATACCTCCATGTATATCATCAGGTACACTATTAATTACTTCTTTTCTCAGAGACTGTGGAGGTACTATGATATCTCCATTATATATAATTCCTTTTTCTATTTTCTATTTGTGTCTTGGCTCTTTATACAAGCTCTCAGCCATAGAAAATTTACTCAATGTATTTCTCTTTATTCTATCCATAATTCTATCCAACACTGAATACTGCCTAAGCTGATTTAAGGGTAATACTTCTGTTTCTGTCCAATGCAAAATCCTATCCTCACAATTTTCACTTGCTTCAACATTTTTACTCTCAAAATTTAACCGAGATAATGCATCCATATTCTGAACAGTATTTCCTTTAATATATACGATGTCAAAGTCGAGCGCCATCAGCTTAATCACCCATCTTAATATCCTAACAGATGTGACCTTTAGCAACTCTCTTCTGGGGTTGAATATAAATTCCAAAGGCTTATGATCAAATTTTAATAGAAATTTCCTTCCCAGCAAAAAATTTCTAGCTCTTTCTATTCTCTTCACAATTGCCAATGCCTCCTTCTCAATATTTGAATAAGTTGCCTCTGCTGATGTTGGATAAGTACATTATGGAGGTGATCTTCCCATGACAATATTGTGATTATAGCAGTCACTGGCGTCAGTAGTTAATGTCAATTCTTTTGTTGGGTTGATAACTTTAAAGACCGGTTTGTTTATGAGTGCCTTTTTTTAATTTCTCGAAAGCAACCTCCTGTCTTTTTGTCCATTAAAACTCTGTATTCCTCTTCCTTATTTCATTAAATGGTTCCACAAGGTCACTATATCGTGGTAGATGTCTGTTATAGAAATTGGTTAATCCTAAAAAAGATTATAACTCTTTTTTTATTTCTGAGTGCAGCTATCTCTGATATCTTATAAATGATGTTTATCATCTGGTGATATTTAGTCTTTAGATATTTGATATCCTAGGTACAAAATTTTTTCATAATTAAACTTGCATTTATCGCAATTGTCATACCCCCGCTATTTAATTTTCTCAAAACTTGTTCCATTTTACTTTTGAGCTCTTCTTTACTGTATGCACCAATGCCAATGTTGTCCTGATATATAATTATATTTTTAATCCCTTCTAAAATATTTTCGATGGCTTTTTGGAAAAGGTGACTTGACGTTTTTACTCCAAATGGCAGATGTGTCCATCTTATTAATCTGATAGGGGTGTTCATTGTGATGACTTCTGGAAACTTGCTATCAATTTTTATCTCATTATATGCTGACTTAAGGCCAACTTTAGTAAAGTATTTTGTATCAGCAAACTCATGGCATGCTGTTTTAATGTTTGGCAATGGGAATGAATCAGAACAAATCTGGTGATTCACGCCCACCTTATAATCGCCACAAATTCTTAAATCTCCATTGGTCTTGCATATCGCCACAATGGGTGAAGCCCAATTGCTACCATCCTGGCTGACTTTTTCTATTTTTTGTTCCACTATTTTGTTCAGCTTAGCAACCACCATGGGTAGCATGTGAACAGAAACTTTTCAGGCTTGAAAATACCTGGGCTGACTGCCTTCTTTAAGCCGGATACTTGACTTGTATAATAATAATAATCCAATATCTGGTTCTACAGAGTTCATGAAATTTATTAGCTTCAATGTATCCACTTTTAACACATCAATTCCTAAAAGACAGTGGCTTTTGATTTTTTTCACCACTATGATGGGCATTATCTCAAATCTATTTTTCGTCTCAAACGTGCCTTCAAAGCATCTTAAAGTTTTAATGATTGACCCATCAAACTGTTTCAATGGGAGATTACTTTTCTTTAAATTTGGTCTACCCATTCTCTCCAAAAATTCCTTGGCATCAATGTAATGTCACTTCCAGTATCCACCTGCACGACTTCCACTCCTGTCAACTTCACTACTTTTATCCTGTGCTTTTATCTCAAATACTTCCATATTTATACGTTCCACTTTTTCTACTTGCTTTTCCTATTTGCATACAATTTGGAAATGATTCCTGTTTTTACACTTAAAATACCATTTTCCAAAGGCCAGACACTTATTATAGCTCTTTTCATGTTCCTTATTGCAATATCTGCATACAAGTAAGCTTTTAGTAGCACTGTAAGTCTCCATGCTGCCTTTGGAGGCATTAAATATTTGAATCAATTTCAATTATTGTAAGAACTCTACACATGCTTCCAGATTCATATTATGAGCTTGAAGCCACTCTAGAATTTTACACTTGTACAAGATGTCAAACATTCCTTCAATCAGTCTTAGCACAATTAGCATGTCTTTGATAGTCATTTGTTCCGAATCCATTCTTTCAAACTCATAATATCCCAACACTTCTTTCAATCACTGTACATATTGCATAATAGTCTCGTCCAGTCTCTGTCTACTTTCAGGAAATTTAGTTCTTTCCGCTATGATCAATCTTTGTTTTGACTGTATATTTGCTTTTATGATGGCTGCAATTTCTTCATACACTAAATCTTCCGACACTTTGGAATAAACCATGGTGGACATTTTTTTATGGCCTCGCACACTGCTGCAGCCAAATGCAAATGTGCAACTTCATTTGGTGTCCTTTAACTTTTTTACTCTCACCAATACCGTGAAATCACCTAAGCCAAGTTTCTACATATTTAGAATCCTCTATCATGGTTAAGTAACCAATTGGCAATACCATATTGTTATGATAGGTATTCTCTCTGACAGATGTAATTTCATCAAGAAGATAACTCTCTCTTGTAGGTATAGCAATACTGCCTTTTATACAGTACCTCATTTACATATCACTACATAAATGTTTGAAGATCAAAGTCAACAGGGAAGTAAGAAGCCAGAAGTGTGTTCCCCAAGTGCAATAGAAGAAACTGTTAGCATAAAACTTAGTTACGTCTATAGCTATTTTAACTGTAAAATGGTGAGATCTTGCCACCAATCTATCCATAAAGTCTAGGTAAAAAATAGAAATATTTAAAAAGAAGAATACCCTGAGGATAATTTGGATTTTACTAATATATTATTCAGTATACCTGAACTTGTTCAGCCTAAAATCTGTCATTTAGATTGAAAAATGATCTAAAGAAAAAGATGAATAACTATTTTCTTCAGGATTTTTTCCTCTCTTTCAGAATGTCATAATATATTAAGTTTTGTTTTTGTTTCTAGTGTGCTGTGTTGAGTAATTTTTGTTTGCTTCTGTTTCTGCTTGGCATGAATTGTGCATTTCTCTCTTGAGTCTGCAACAAATTCCAAAAGTTATAACAAACCAGCTGCTTTGGCCATTAATATTTATTTCATGCACGTGTTACAATTTCATGATCACCTGTACATCAAATAAGCTGATTTGAACAAATGCCATGATGCTTTTTGATTCAAGCAAAAAGAAGAAAAGCTAAGGACTATGAAGTAATAGCATTAGCATTAGTGAATGTGTAATAGATAATCAGTGAATTGAAATTCAATCTCAGGTGAGTTCATTACATTAACTTTCACACAAATACCTTTGAGGGAAAAGAAAGCAGATTGGGCTCTTCTACCTTGATTGGTAAGCAGTCCAGGTGAAAGAAAACACTAAATTCCCAAATCTGGGTGGAGTGAACGCATCAGCATGGGAATGTGTGATTGTCCAAAAGAAGGAGAACCCAACAGAAAACCAACTCTTCTTCAGAGTACAGAGGCTGGACATGGGTCTAATCACCCCACCCTGTAGAATAATTCAATTACAGAAACCTTATGTGCCGCAAGGCTCTGGACAGATAGTAATAATGCTACATGCTACACTAAGTGAGTCTTGACCAAATATACAAAGATGCTCAAGGCTATAATTGGGGTATCATGGAAAGAACACAAAACAAGGATCTCTGCAGAAAACATCAAAGTTTGGTAGAATCATAATGGATTCAAAGACTATGATTCCTTGACATATTTCAAGGAGGAAGGAAGAGCTATTAATTAAAGAATTCTAGTGGGAACCTAAACACATAAAACCTCAGAAAGATTTGATTGATTGATCTGATTCTTATGGCTTATCAACCCTTTGTGGATTATTTTAAGGGGAAAAAATATTTTGGATTGTATGGTTTGGTTAACGACATATCAACTCCTTTTGGGTCATTTAATGCCAAAATTTTATTTTCCCATGAGCTTTGGTATTTTTTTTTTTCCAAAAATGTAGTGATGGTAATTTCTTATTCTTTTACTATGAAAATGTATTGCTAGTAATTTTTTATAATGTATTTTTATATTTTTATTTTTTGCCCCCAATTTGGGGGTTCATTATTTGGCCATAGCTAGGACCCTAACAAGTGTCGCCATCCCATGTCATGGTGGACCTGGGAAAAATAGCAATTAAGAGGTGGTTCCACACTCCTCCAAACCTCATGATCAGAGACCTTGCTGCCGGATGTAGTTTATCATCATACCCAGGACAACAATTTTTCCAGATACAAGTTCTACTATTTAATCCATTTTTTGGTTTGGTTCATGTATTTGTTTTTTATGGATTATTAACCCTTTGCAAGTTATTGAAAGCCAAAACATTAAGAATTTTTTTTTTTTTTTTTTTTTTGCAAGGGAATATTGCATCATTGCGGTTTCTGCTGGTACAGTTTTTGTTTGTGAATCTATAGCATCTGTCCACAATGTTCAAAGAAGGATGATCTTTGCCAAGACTTCAGGCTTTACTCGATCAAAGCTTTTTTTAACTATTGATCTTAGAAAGCGGTTGTATACAGCAAGACATATTTTTAGGATTGTAAAAATAATTCATTATTTTTGTGAGTGAATATTACATTAACAATTTTTTTTGAGAACAACAATTTTTCCAGATATAAATCTTACTATTTAACCCATTTTCTTTATTTGGTCAACTGATTTGGTTTTTATGGTTTATCAACCCTTTGTAGGTTATTTAATGCCAAAATATATATTTTTTGGAGAGTAAAAATAATTCTTTATTTTTGCAAGCAAATGTTGTATTAACAATTATTTTGAGAAGAACAATGATTTTTCCAGATACAAGTCCTACTATTTAATCCATAGTTGGGGGATGAGATGGATTAATGCCTTTCCCAAGAATATTTGCATGTATGTGAATGTAACAAATTCGACTGGAATTCAAACTCGGCTCTCTGATTTGTCATCCAAGCTGCTATCCACTACACCACTTTGCACATCCTCAGCAGACAGGGTGACCAGCTAAAACATATATTGTACAGCTAAGAAATGATTCTGGTTTGAGGAGTGAAAAGCTAATGACGCTAGAGAGAAGAATGGAAGGATTTAGCTAATGGTATTAGAGTTTACTCAAAATAGAAAAAGCAATACATGTAATGATGGCATTAGTACTTTCAGCAATTGTTATATCTTTTAATGTACTTTCTGATTAGTAGTAAAGCAGAACAGGAACTACATAGAAACTACTGCTAACAATCAGTAAGAAACAGCATAAATTTTGGGGACACATGAGGAAAGAAGATTTGGAGAATTTAATACCCACAGGGAATACCGAAGTTAAGACTTTTAATATATTTCCCCATCAGTAGTAAAGGGGAATAAGAACTACAAAGAAACTGCTGTCAACAATCATAGACAGCTAAAATCTTTGGTACACATAATGAGGAAAGAAGGTTTGAAGAATTTACCACTCACAGGGCATACGGAAAGCAAGAGAACCAGGGTAAACTGCAAAAACCTATTTACCGAGTATGACTAAATGAATGGCAAAACACCAACCATAAAATCAAAAATGGGTGATAAAGAGTTACTTAGAGTAACAAAAAACAGGAAGTTGTGGAGAGCCATGATAGTCCACATCCCCCAAAAAATAACACATAAAAGAAGTATATAGTATAATTTGGCATATTCAAAATATTGTGCTTGTCTTTGATTGTTATATATGTTATTATAGACACAATGTTTCGGCCAAGTACTTATCTGGCCATCGTCAGGTGTCAATTGTTTGGCTGTACAGGATATCAATTGATTATTGTGTTATTTTGTCCCTGGGATGCCAGTTATTGTTAATTCCTCCTAAACTTGAATATATATTCCCCAAGGCTTTATCCTGGGCCCTACTCTGTTCCTTATCTTCATTAACGATATTCCTGATATCATCAGTTCCCAAGTAGGCATCTATGCAGATGAAACTACTGTTTACTCCTGCCTCAAAATCTGGTATCGTTGACAAAACTAACCTGTCTGTTAGTCTCGAAAAGGACCTTCAATTGGTTGTGGACTGGGGCAGGAATTGGCGGGTTAAATTTAATGCCTCAAAACCAGCTCTCTATTACACACCACAGAGAACCCTCCCTGCCTCCCATTAGAATGTCTGATGCTCAACTCCATGAGAGCACCTCTTTGCAACTGCTTGGTCTCACACTGTCCGCTGACCTGAGATGGAACAAATACATTGAATCAATAGCTTCATTCACCGCAAGGAAAGTTGGTTCCCTGTGTTGCGCCAAAAAGTTTTTCTTGCCCAAGTCCATCCTTCAAATCTATAAATCAACCATTCACCCTTACATGGAATACTGCTGCCTTATATAGTCTGGTGCCCCCACTGTTTGTTTTAAGGTCCTCAACAAAATCCAGAAACGAATATGCAATGTAATTGGCCCTGATCTAGCATCTCATCCACAGTTGCTCTCTCACAGACATACCGTTGCCTCCCTTTGTCTTTTCTACAAATACATTCACGGTAACTACTCTGGCGAGCTACTTTCGCTAGTTCCCAAACTGCATGAATTTAAATGTACAACTAGGCTGGCATCTCAGTCCCACCTTTTCACTGTCAAAACAGTTAAATGTAGCCATCTTTTCTACTCCAATAGCTTCATGTCTCGCACTTCCCGTCTGTGTAATTCCCTTCCTATTACTTGTTTCCCTGATAGCTATAATCTCCAACTATTCAAATGTAATGTCAATCAACATCTCCAGATGCCCTTATCTATTCCCTGTCCTTCTCTTCATCCTTTCCTCTATCACACCTCTTTATCCTTGCTCCCACTCTCTGTAACTCTTGCATGCTAGTGGCATCCCAACTTGCTTGGGTTGAAATGCTTAAAAAAAATATTATTTTACTATCGGTTCCAGGGATTTAACTCACAAGCACAAGATGATAGCAACACTTGATTGACTAACCAGAATTGTAATCCACCATCACAAAAGGAATCAAAAAAAAAATTAAACTTTTAAAAATCCAGTTATGGTTCTACAGAAGGATGCTGAGGATATCATGGATCGAGCGTGTGAGCAATGAAGAGGTTTTGTAGAGGATGCAAACAAAGAGGAAGCTTAGATTTAACATTGGGAAGAGGCAGATGAAATTTCTGGGACACACTGCGAAAGGACAGCTTGGAGAATCTGATACTCACAAGTCAAATAGAGGGAAAGAGAAACAAGGGAAACCATGACATACCTGGCAGGCTTAAGCAAGTGGATAACAGGGTCTGTGAGAAGTAGTAAAGGGACAAAACTTATTTTGAGCTGTAAGGGATGGAGGAAGGGGAGTGCCATGATTGCCTACGTCCTGAATGGACACAGCGACTATAAAAAAATATATTTGTTTTAAGTAAGTTTTAAGGTTTTATTTGTTTTTTGTTTATGGCTTATCAAACTTTGGCAGATTATTTAAAGTCAGAAAATATTTTAGATTGTAAGAATCTGTTTTACAGATAAGGATTAATTGATACAAGATCTACTAATTAACCCATAGCTGTGGGGAGAAAAGGTGCATTCATACCTTTCTTAAGAATATTTGCATATAAGTAAATATAATAAATCCAACTGGAATTTGAACAATGGTCTCCAATTTTTCAATTCCGAGCCATTACCCATTACACCACTGGCACATCCACACTTACAGCACCTTGTATTCCCAAGCAGTTACCCATCTTGAGGTTCCTTAACTTGTGTTTTAATGTGATAGAGCCGTAAACCAAAAGTTTTAAGGAAAATGGGAACAAAAAGGACACTTGTACTTGAATCAGAAAGACAGCTGAAATTTCTGGGATACAATGAGGAAAGAAGGTCTGGAGAATCTGACACTTACAGGACATGCTGAAGGCAAGGGAAACAGCATATAACCTGATTAGCAAGCTTGTGTAAATATATGGCAAAATGGAAACTAAGAAGAATAGTAAACAGACAGACATTGCTCAGAGCTACCAAATAGAGAAAATTGTGAAGTATCATGCCATGTCCTGAAGGGACTTGGCACAAAATAAAAAAGATGATATTTGTTTCTACTACTTTCAAACAACTAAACAATCTGGAGAGAAAGCAATCATTATATGTGAAGAGGAAGCCATTATTAATATTCCATAAAAAAAATAATATTATTTTCAAAGTAAAAAAATTCCCATCAGTACGACTATCCCAGATTGTACTGGCATAAGGTGTAAAAATGTATATTTCAAAGCATCATCAAATCTAACAAAAGGAAGTCTTAATTAAGTACATCATAAAATAATCATAATTTACATAAAAAAAGAATTTTCAGCCATTTTGTTTTTATTCCTGCTTATTTTTTTCTCAAGAAACAATATACTGATGTTCTTTTTTGTATTTTCTTTAATAAATCATGTGATCTGAATCATTAATAATTTATTTTACCCAATACTCTCTCTCTCTCTATCTATATCTATCTATCTATATATGTATATATATATATATATATATATATATATATATATATATATATATATATATATATATATATATATATATTAATAGTAATAAATATACATTTTTTTCTTCATTGGTAGCACAACTCTGAGTTCCATGCACAATGTAATCATCAGGTGCTAATTGAAAACTCAGTTTTCTATTAACACCTGGCAATTGCAATTGTTACCAGGTGCTAATTGAAAACTGGGTTTCCAATTAGCACCTGGTGATTATAGTCTGCATGAAAATGTGTGTTTATTATTAATATAAATTTTAGCTCTGTTATTATACATCGAGCACTATTTTACTAGCACCAACACTCACTGTGCAATATTATGTGTGTGTGTGTGTGTGTGTGTGTGTCTAAAGAATGGATGGATTTATTTTGAATCCAACATTTTTATTACTTCAGACATTATTATAGGGATCGCTTTTTTATTTGAAATAGAAGACCCATTTTTATTTATTAAACATTGTGTACTATGGCTATAGAGAAATCTCAATAAAGAAAATCTGTCAGGATAACTTCACTTTTATCCCGCACACTTTACAGAAAGAGGGTGCAGTTGCAAATAAGAAGTGTTTACAATAATACTGTTTGAAGTAATATATATATATATCATCTTCATTTCATATTTTTAATTTTGTACAGGCACATTTTTTGTTTTTGATTTTGTTGACTGTACAGTATAGTAGGATCCTGTTGAGCACCGTCTGTGAGAAAAAGACCACCATGATGAAATTCACTCCACCAGAAATTTGGAAATGTACTGATTGGCATTCATGCTGAAAGCTCTAATACAAACATTTCAGAGTGTTTGGGTGTCAATCTGAGGACAGTGGTGAGGATTTGGAAAGAGTTGGATGAGTCTAATGGTGATTACAAAGGTATGGCAGCATGGAAAACACTTTGATCATTCTGATAAGAAAAGAACTCCTGAATTTGTTGCTCAGGGCAAATTTGTATATTTTTTTCATTGCTTCTGTTGTGTATTACTATATTAAATTCAATAAAAAAGTATATATATATATATATATATATATATATATATATATATATATATATGCAGAAATATAGTCTTAAAGTGTGCTATATTTATGGGGTAAAGTGCTCAATATCAGAGATAGAGCGTGTGTAAATATAAAAGTGGACATGGAAGTCAGCACTTAGAGGCGACAGTCTGTTTCATGCTAGTGCAATCGTCAGGCCTGACGATTGCACTAGCATGAAACAGACTGTCGCCTTTAAGTGCTGACTTCCATGTCCACTTTTATATTTATATATATATATATGCGTGTGGGTAGGTAGGTAGCTCCAATGAAAAGCAATACTTCTGGTGTTAAAAATGCTTTTTTAAAAATGAAAAACCTTTCTTCAAGCTTTTATTTTAGTTTTAATTTCAAGTTGATAAATTAAATTTAATCTTTTCAATAAGCAAAATAATTACCTGTATTTCAAACTTAATTTAAATTGATTGGAATGAGGTTTTTCTTATTTTATTATCAGTTAAAATGCTAAAATTGTCCATATTTCCAAATCTGTTAACACAACATAATTCTCTTTATTAAAAAATCTGTCAAAAATAATACATACTTTTCTGAAACTTTATTTGAGGAAGATTAGCTGATTGAAAGTTTAATTAATCTGATTTAAAAAAATATTAAAAAGTCTTGACAACTCTCTCAATACACTTATGTTTGGGAGTTTTTTCTAAAGGGGACATAACTTTAACAATTACTTAACAAATATAACACCTTTGTAATTATACAGGAATCTTAAAAATTTATGGAAATATTCCCAGCAATTTTAGGTACAAAAATGCTTGTTGAGGAAATGTTAAAAAATTAACAATAAATTTTAAATTTATTATATTTACTAATCTTATTTTCTGATAATGTTGAATATGGATGTCTGTATTTACAAAACTTGGCACATTTATACATACACAAAATACATTCAAAATTCTTTTTAAATACCGTGCTTTGCTGAATTTTAGTAAGGTTTTCCATTTATGATCAGTAAATATCATTTTTACTTAATAACAATATCACCTAACAGGTACAAATTAATACAGAATTTTAAAAGATTTAAAACTTTATAAATTATTATAATTCAAATTTTTTTTTAAATTCTTACATTATGACTATGGCACAATTTTGATCAAAGCCATCAATTCATTATTCATCAAAGAAAAAATTCTTAAGACAAGAGTGTCCATAATATATTTTATTCCTAAAAGCAATTAAAAGATTTTCTAATTAAATAATGACTTAATTTTATTGCTTTTTTTATTTTACATTTCAGAGTAAATTTTCGGCAATTGGGGGTCTTGTAAGACAAAAATTGATGATTTAAATTCTCAAAAGAATTATCCTCTTAACTAATATAAATATTAAGCTCTAGAAAAATGAATTTCTTGAAATTCCATAAAATTAAATGTGGAGGAGGAGGTAATCGATGTAAAAAAATATTTTTACCTGGATTTTCTAAAAAAGAAATATTTCTCAAAGAATTTAATTCCTTTGTAAGTCACAAAAATTCCATTAAAATCTGACATCTGATTTTTGCAATAATTTCCAAATCAATGTGTTTTTTTTAACACAAGAAAACACTAAAATTTTCCATACTAACTTATGGTCACCTGTCAATGCAAGAAAAACAAAAATGTTAAGCCAAATTTTGAAGGCTCTAAAAAGGATTTAAAGAAACCTAATTTAATAACCAAAACTCCTTTGGTTTTTCTCTTAATAATGAAGATTTTGATGATAAAACCTTGTTTTTATTAAGTTTGGAACATTTTCTTACCATGTATACTCATTTCTTAGTAAGTCATTGGAGGTGCCTATATAGAGCATTCCTTCTTAACAATGTTTTGCAGCAATTTTTAACATTAACTTGAGATTTTTCTTGTTAAAAATTTGACTAATTTTAACACATTCAAAATTATGGATGAAAAATAGTGTATTTTATATCATGATTTTTTACGACCTAGCATGAGCAAAACAAATTCACATCAAAATCTGTGGAAATTTTTCTTCCCTTAATCAGTTGTGCTTAGTTTAATTTGTGTTGCATATAAATTTAGGTAAAAAAAAGGCAAATATTGATAAGATAATGAGGGGTCACAATGCACTGCCTGGGACCCCCAATCAAACAAATTCACATCAAAATCTGTGGAAATTTTTCTTCCCTTAATAATCAGTTGTGCTTAGTGTTGTGTCGTGTATATTGCCAAGTACTATTCACTACCTGTTCTAGTTGGTGTCAGTTTATATATATGAGCTACCTGCTCATATTCAAATTATACTAATTTGCATATCACCACATCTCCCTATAACGGAGGGGCCTTATGCCGCGAGTACTTCTTGTACTTCTTCTTGTGCCCTCCTGAACATCTTCCCCTATCTCTCTCCTTTCCCTTGGAGATCTAGATCTATCACATCTATGATCGAACTGTTCCTCTGGCATGCTCTGGTCTTCTTCTTCTAACTCGTCCCATTCTACTTCTTCCTCCGCGGTTTCACTCTGCATTAACTCTTCTGTTACATCAATAATGGGAATCTCTGAAGGCATTTCCTCATCTGATTCTTCTCCTTGGGATCTTATTTGGTCAGCATGAACTAGAACACTGTTCCCATTTTCTTTATTTAATATTGCAGTATTATGTCCTTTCTGCATAATAAATTCGGCTGATTCGGGTTGCATATTCCTATTTCTTTTGTACCACATCTTTTGATTTGTGGCATATGACATAGTCAAAGGGGATATTAATTGTCTGCCCATTAAGGCAGATGGACTTTCCGGCCTGCCCGCATGCGGAATTGTTCTGTAACTTAATAATAGTCTTGGTAGGAAAGCATCGATTTCCTCCTTCTGTTGCAAGCATGCTTTTATGCCCTTCTTTACCGTCTGGACCATCCTTTCCGCTGTCCCATTACTTTGAGGGTGGTAGGGAGGGGTCTTGTAAGGTCTACATCCTATTTTTCTTAGCCATTCATGCAAATCAATATCTGAAAATTCTGGTGCGTTATCGGTCACCAATGTTCTAGGTATCCCATTTCTCGAAAATATTACTCTTAATATTTGTTTGACAGTGGTACTTTTTTATCAGGTACTCTCACCACTTCAGGCCAACCTGAATATGCGTCTACTAATATTAATAATAATCCTATCCCATTGACATAGGCATGGTCCATGTGTACTCTGCTCCATGGTTCCACTTCTCGGGGCCACACATGTATTTTCTTTTGCTTGAAATTCCTGAGTTCTGTGCATTTTTTGCATCTTTTTACGTAGTCTTCTACGTCTCTTGAGAACCCTGACCACCACGCTTCCAATTTTAATCTTCTTTGCGTAGCTGCCACTCCACAATGTACGTCATCGTGTACACTTTTTATAACCTGTCTCCTCAGTGTTTCTGGGGGAACTACCAAGTCTCCATTACATATTACCCCGTTTTCTATAGTCATTTTATGTCTGATTTCTTTGAATGGTCTTTCAGCCATTGAACAATTTCCCCAACGATTCTGTTTTATCCTCGACATTATTCTATTTAACACTGGGTCATTTGTAGTTTCATTAGCCATTTTATCTACAGATATTACATCGGTTTCTACAAGGTGCAAGAATGTGTCTTCAAATTCCTCGTCGTTTTTGTCCTTCTCCTCTATATAAAACCTCAATCTAGATAAGGCATCAACGTGCGGTATCGTATTCCCTTTAACATATTCAATGTCAAAGTCGAACGCCATCAGTCTAATCGCCCAACGTAATATTCTGGACGTTGTAAATTTTGGTAGTTCTTTTCTTGGGTTGAAAATAAATTCCAGTGGTCTGTGATCACTTTTCAACAAAAATTTTTTCCCATCAAAAACTGTCTTGCTCTATCCGTTGTCCACACTATGGCTAGTGCCTCCCTTTCTATATTCGAATAATTGTGTTCAGTCGTCGTTAATCTCCTTGATAAGTACATTATGGGATGCCCCTCTTGTGACAAAATACCAGATATGGACTGCTCACTGGCGTCAGTAGTTAGAGTTATGTCCTTCTTAGGGTCAAAAATTTGTACTATTGGCTTTTTTGCCAAAATTTGTTTTAAGTTTTCAAAGGCTTTCTGTTGGCGTTCTAACCAAATGAATTCCACATTTTTTTTTCTTAACTTCGCAAATGGTTCTGTCAACTCATTATATTTTGGTACGTATTTTCTATAAAAATTTACCAAACCTAAAAAGGACTCCAACTCTTTTTTATTTTTTGGTGCAGCCACTTTTAAAATTTTCTCTATTAGTACTTTATCTGGAGAGATCCCTTCCTTTGATATTGAGTAACCCAAAAATGATATTTCATTACTGTTGGTTACACACTTTTGTGTATTTATTGTCATACCAGCGTCTCTTAGCCGGTTGAGTATATTTTCAGTTTTTTTCTTTAAATCATCTTCATTTAAATCTCCAACACATATATCGTCTTGATAACAGATGGTATTTTCAACATTCCCTATTACTTTTTCAATAGCTTTTTGAAAAATTGCACTTGCCGTTTTTATGCCATACGGCATCCTTTTCCACCTTAACAGGCCTATAGGTGTGTTTATGGTCGTCACTTCTTTAAAATTTTCATTTATCGGTATTTGGTGGTAAGCTGATTTTAGGTCTATCTTCGAAAATACTTTCATTCCAGCAAGTTTATGTAAAGCTACTTCCACATTCGGAATAGGGTACGAGTCAGTGCAGACTTTATGGTTCACCCCTATTTTATAATCTCCACAAATTCTCAGGTCCCCATCTTTTTTTTTTAATACGACAATGGGTGATGCCCATTTACTTCCTCCTGGAGGGGCCGGTTCTAGTAAGTCTTCCTTTATTAATTTTCGCAATTTAGCTATTACCAACGGTAATAAATGCACTGGTATTTTTCTCGCTTCATAGTAGGAGGGGGAAACATTTTCTTTTAATTTCAGGCTAGCTTCATAATTTTTTAATTTTCCTGTTTTTTCAATTTCCATCTCATTAATCAACTTCGTTGAATTTATTTTTAATACGTCATTCCCCAGTAGTCCATGCGTTTTTCGGCAATTTGTAACTATAATGGGTACTATTTCATATTTTTCTTTTAGTTCTATTGAACCTTCAAAGTAACCCATAATTGCTATAATCGAGCCATCAAACTGACGCAATTGTAGGTTGCTTTTTTTTAAAAATGGTTTTCCCATTTTTTCCCACAAATTTCTGGGTATTATCATGACTTCACTACCTGTGTCAATTTGCATTTCAACAACACAGTCGTTGATTTTCATTTTTATTTTTGTATCTCCGTTCTTAGATCCATTATTTTGTATATTATCATTTTTTACATTAAAAATCTGTCTATTTTCATCCTCTATTCTTTCCACATTTTTCATTTTACATACTGCTTTGAAGTGATTTTTTTTTAAACACTTTGAACATGTTTTTCCATAGGCTGGGCATTTTTCTTTTTTCATTTCATGAATTTTTCCACAGTACGCACAATTTTTTCTTTTTGTTTGTATCGTATATGTTTCGGCCCTTATTTCTTCGTAGGATTTATTTTTATTTTGGTTGTAGGTATGTATTAATTCCTGCTGTTGTATAAATTCTAGACACATATTCAAGGGCATGTTTGTAAGTTGTAACTGTTCCATTAACTTATATCTATGTGCTGAATTATGCATACCTTCAATTAATCTTAGTTGGATTAATTCTTTTTCTGTTCCTAGTTTTTCGAATTCACAGTATTTACTCGCACTTCTTAAGCGGTGTAAATATTTTACTATCGGTTCATCCACTTCCTGCTTCATTGCCATAAACTTGGTCCTTTCTGCAATCACCAGTCTTTTCTTTGGCCTCATGTTTCCCTTGATAACCTGACTTATTTCTTCGAAAGTCATTTCTTCTAGTTCTCGAGGGTACACCATTGTAGCAAGCTTCATAATCGCTTCACAACCAGCGGTAGCCATGAACAAGTCGGTGATTTCATTTTCCCCTCCTCTATTTTTGAGGTCTTTCAACTTTTTACATCTCGCATTAGCAGCGAAGCAACGAATCCATGTATCTACGTATTCTGGGTCTTCAAGGACCAAAGCGAATCCTATCGGCGATGCCATTGTTGTGTCGTGTATAGTGCCAAGTACTATTCTCTACCTGTTCTAGTTGGTGTCAGTTTATATATATGAGCTACCTGCTCATATGCAAATTATACTAATTTGCATATCACCACACTTAGTTTAATTTGTGTTGCATATAAATTTAGGTAAAAAAAGGCAAATATTGATAAGATAATGAGGGGTCACAATGCACTGCCTGGGACCCCCAATCAAGCTTAGGCCCCACAGTTTCAAACTTTGGAGGTATTACACACCAGCCCAAAATGTAACAATTACTGCAAAGGATGCTCAATGTTGCTATATCTGCCCAAGAGAATCTAAGACGGCACATCTGTGTTGCCCAGATTTGAAGATGGATTAAGTGATGGCTTTGATCAAAATCAAGTCACAGTCATAATGTATGAATGAAGTTGGATGAGAGTCTGACAGAATGGTAAATATATAAGACAGTTTGGATCAGCAGTAATTTGGTAAAGGAAAAAGATATGCTGTCTTGTCCTAGATGCAAATTTACTATGGAAGATTCAGAAATTAGTGTATTTTCCAATACATTTACGCCTTAATAAATTAAAACTGCATTCTTTATATAGATTATATCATTATATCTTTATATAGATTATATTATATAGATTATATCATTATATCTTTATATAGATTATATTATATAGATTATATCATTATATCTTTATATAGATTATATTATATAGATTATATCATTATATCTTTATATAGATATGTTCCCGCCAAAATAATAGAACAAACCACAACAATCAACCCCAAAATTCAACAAATAGCTTTAATTATCTTCCCAAAGAAAAACAAAACTATTAAATAAGCTATATAAACACATTTTTACTACGTTAATAAAAACACCGATCAAAATAAAAATAAAAAAATATGTAAGATAAGAAATAAAAATAAAAAATAAAAATAAATAAAAACAAGCAAAATAATTTAACCCAAATAAATAAATAAACAAATAAACGACTTCCGATAAAATAACCGCCAAAATAGACTAACCACAATGCACCACTGACCCGTATATATAAATAACCGAGAAAAATAACAGCCGATTGCATCTAGCAGAAAACAGACTGTCGCCTCGAAGTGTTGACTTCTATGTTCACTTTTATATTTACACATGCTCTATCTCTGATATTGAGCACTTTATCCCATAAATATAGCACACTTTAAGACTATATTTCTTCATATAGATTATATTATATAGATTATATCATTATATCTTTATATATATTATATTATTATATCAGGTATTTGATAAAGTTCATATATGTTAGCTACAATTGGTGTGCACATACACCTGTTGACCCTCTCAGTCTTTCACTGACTGAACACCCCCCCCCCACACGCACACTGCCTTGCTTCTCATCAGTGCCAGTGTACACAAAAACCGAGAAATGGCTATTGTACGCTCATAAGGGAATGAAGGTGAAATTAACTGCACAGCAAGAAATGAAAACACAAATGATTTGGTTAGTTATTAATTTCTTGTTTATTCACTGTCTGAGTTTCAAGCCTGACTTAGCACTCTCTCTTTGTGGCTATGTAGGTGTGAAACTTAGGTCCCTAAGCTGCTACTGCTTCTTACTACTGCCAAATGATTACCACAAGCATAACAAGCATAACTTTCACCGTGACTCTGCTCTATATAAGCCTATGAGCAGAACTTTCTACCTTCCAGCCAGGTGGAACTTTTTTTCTTTTTAAGCATTTCACCCCAAGCAAGGTGGAAAGCCACTAGCACGCAAGGGGTTACAGAGAGATGGAGTGAGTCCAAATAGGAGTGATAGAGGAAAGGATGAAGAGAAGGATAGAGGATAGATCAAGGCATCTGGAGACGTCAATTGACATTACATTTGAATAGTTGGAGATTATAGCTATCAGGGAAACAGGAAAAGGGAGGGAGTTCCACAGGTGAGAGGTGCAAAACATGAAGCTATTGAAGTAGAAGAGACGGCTACATTTAACAGTTTCGACAGTGAAAGGGTGAGAGCGAGATGCCAGCCTAGTAGAACGCATAAATTCATGAAGTCCGGGAACCAGCGAAAGTAGCTCCTCTTAGCAGTTACCATGAAAGTATTTGTAAAAAAAGACAGAGGGAGGCAATGCCATGTCTGTGAGAGAGCGACTGCAGACGAGATGCCAGATCAGGGCCAATTACATTGCATATCCATCTCTGGATCTTATCAAGAACCTTGAGGCAAACAGAAGGGGCACCAGACCATATGTGAGGCTGAGTAGTTGCAAAGAGGTGCTCTCGTGGAGTTGAGCGTCAGACATTCTAATGGGGGGCAGGGATGGTTCTCTGTGATGAGTAATAGAGAGCAGTTTTATTTTTGAGGCATTAAAGTTAACCAGCCAATTCCTGCCCCAGTCCACAACCGATTGGAGGTCCTTTTCGAGACGAACGGCCAGGTTAGTTTTGTCAACGACACTAGATTTGTTTTGGGGGCAGGAGTAAATTGTAGTGTCATCTGCGTAGATGCCTACTTGGGAATCAATGACGTCAGGAAGATCGTTGATGAAGATAAGGAACAGAGTAGGCCCCAAAAGCTTTCATTTATTTATCTTTTCTTCTATTTACATTACTTACATTGTTCGGACTGTTGTTCTCATTTTTATTGCCATATTCACATTTCAGCCATTGTATACTTCAGCCTTCTTCAGGGGATTAGAATTTTGAGCTGAACCCTTTATTTTGACCACCGCAGTAGATTGTTCTAGTTCCGCGTGCTATGCCTCTTCTGGGTCTTTCAGTTATCTCCCTTTAACTCAACTCTCCAAGTTTTTGTTCACAACTGCAGTAGCCAGGTATTGAACTCACAACTCTTTGGGTCAAATCCCTGGATCCAACCAACACTTTTAACCACTGGGCCACGAGAAAAGCAATATCAACAACAAAAATTGCAATATGAGATCTATTAAAAAATGGTTATGAGACATTAAGTTTATAAGTCCCAAAAATTCATACACTGATGTCCTCAAGGACACATGTAAATAATTTCAATACCTCATCGCAGAAATATAGACAGATATCATGTCCTCTCTATTTTATTTTAGTCAGCAGGTCGCCCGATTTGAAGATCTTGCTTTTAGACATTACCTCTTGTCATAAAAACACCAGATTCAGATGTCCTGGGTAAGACAATAAACTACATCCACATCATGGGTAAGACAATAAACTATATCCAACATTAAGGCCTCTGATCCAGAGGTGTTGAGAAGCATGGGACCACCTCTTAATTGCTGGTGTTCCAGGTCCACCCTGACCTGGGGTGGTGACACCTGTTAGGGTCCCAGGTATGGGCAAATAGTTACCCCCCACCCAAGCTGGAGTCAAAACATTATAAGTGCAAAAATAAGTTTTAGTACCTGCGATGAATTTTTGAAGAAAAAATTATTACCAGCAATACATTTTAGAAAAAAAATCTTGCCAGTATTAAATTAAGGTTGATATGCCATAAAACAAACTAAACCAAACCAGATTCAGATTAAATCACTTACAGTTCATTTGACTGTGTGTGTGTGTGTGTGTGTGCGTGTGTGAGTGTGTTTTGATTTAGTTTATTTAATGGCATATCAACTTACACGCCATTTAATACTAAAATTTAATTTTGGGGGGAGTTTTGTAATTTTTTCAAATAATGTATTGCTGCTATATTTTTTTTTCTATGAAAATGTATTGCTGGTATTTTTTTTCTATGAAAATGTATTGCCCGTATTTTTTGACTATGAAAATGTATTGCTGGTATTTTTTTTACTATGAAAATGTATTGCCGGTATTTTTTGACTATGAAAATATATTTCCATAATTTTTTTTTCTATGAAAATGTATTGCTGGTATTTTTTTTTTCTATGAAAATGTATTGCTGGTATTTTTTTTCTATGAAAATGTATTGCTGGTATTTTTTTTTCTATGAAAATGTATTGCTGGTATTTTTTTTCTATGAAAATGTATTGCTGGTATTTTTTTTCTATGAAAATGTATTGCTGGTATTTTTTTTTCTATGAAAATGTATTGCTGGTATTTTTTTTTCTATGAAAATGTATTGCTGGTATTTTTTTTCTATGAAAATGTATTGCTGGTATTTTTTGACTATGAAAATATATTTCCATAATTTTTTTTACTATGAAAATGTATTGCCGGTATTTTTTTTACTATGAAAATGTATTGCCGGTATTTTTTTTACTATGAAAATGTATTGCCCGTATTTTTTGACTATGAAAATGTATTGCCGGTATTTTTTTTACTATGAAAATGTATTGCCGGTATTTTTTGACTATGAAAATATATTTCCATAATTTTTTTTACTATGAAAATGTATTGCCGGTATTTTTTGACTATGAAAATATATTTCCATAATTTTTTTTACTATGAAAATGTATTGCTCAAATTTTTTTTACTATGAAAGTGTATTGCTGGTATTCTTACTACAAAAACTTATTATTCTAGAGACTATTGAATAGAAATAATTATGGATCTGAATGCAGTTATTTTAGCCATTTTATATTGGTGTTCGTTAAGGTTTCACTCATTATCTATTATTGATTATTCAATTATTTGTTGTTGAATATTATTATTTCCCTTACTTGTATTTATGCATGAATTCATAGTTTGTTAATTTGTTCATTATTTACTTAATTTGTTTATTTATTTATTTAACGTTTTTGTTTATTTTATTTTTCTTGGGAAGCATGGCTATTTTATTTGTTTAGTTTAAAGCACTGAATTTATCTAAGGTAGGTTAAATTATCTTATATTTTACTGTAGATAATCTAGCAATTAAATCATTTTCAATAAAATTTTGTCTTAGTAAATTGTTTTCTCTATTAATCTAAGTAGCATTTTCAAATCCAAAATATGGTCAGACTCATTATAGTGAGCAACTAATATACTAAGCATATTGTTTTGTAAAAAAATCCTTTTTGTGTTCATATAATCCTTTATTTAAATTTCTTGAGATTTCTCCTATGTATTCCTTGTGGCAATCGTTACAGGTCATAGAGTAAATTCCTCCTTCAAGTTTTAGTTTATTATTATTTTGTTTTGGATCAAGTTTTTTATTTTTTTAGGAATAATTGTAACAAATCTTATGTCATGCTTAGATAAATTCTTTTATGTTGTAGTTCTGATAGAGTTGGTAGGTAATATTTTGATTTGTTGAGTTTACCAGAAAAGTCCTCTATTCTATTTTTAATTATTTTATGAGCCTTTTGTTTCACACAGAATATGAACTAATTAGGGTATTGTAGGAGCTTAAAAGTATTTTTAGTGTATTTCTCCTCAACAGTGAGGGCTACAAATTCTGAGTAAACAAAATGTGTGACATGAATAATTATTTTTGACTTTGTCATAGATTATCCTAAAATTCTTATTGATATATAAAAAGTTATATATCATTTTTCCATATATATATATATATATATATATATATATATATATATATATATATAATTATTTATTTAAATATTATAACATAAATATGTTATAAAATCACTACAAAAATAGCCATTTTGTTTCAACACTCCCGGTGTCTTATCAAGTGATGAGGTTCTACATTCAACATCATCACTTGATAAAACACCGGGAGTGTTGAATCAAAATGGCTATTTTTGTAGTGATTTTGTAACATATTTATGTTATAATATTTAAATAAATAATTATATCTGCTCTACTCTGTATTGAGCACTCTTTTAAGAATAATAATTGTTGGTTATTGGAATTTATTCCGTATATACCAATCCCATACTTGTATATATATATATATATATATATATATATATATATATATATATATATATATATCTATATATATAATATATATATCTCATGAATTTAAACGCCCCACCAGGCTGGCATCCCGCTCCCACCCCTACACCGTGGAAACTGTTAGATGTAGACGTCTCTTCTACTCCAATAGCTTCATGTCTCGCACATCTCACCTATGGAACTCCCATCCCTATTACTGTTTCCCTGACAAATACAATTTCCAACGGTTTAAGTGTAGCATCAATTGACATTTCCAGTTGCCTTGATCTATCCACTTCCCTTCTCCACATCCTTTCATTTTTCATTCCTATCTGCTCTCACTCCAGATCTTTTGTGGCCCCCTTGCCTTGATCGACCCACTGTCTTTCTCTTTCTCCACATCCCCTCCCTTGTCACTCCTATCTGCTCTTCCTCCAACCCTTCTTTAACCCCTTGTGTGATAGTGGCCTCCAGCCTTGCTTGGGATGATATGATTAAAAAAAAAAAATATATATATATATATATATATATATATATATATATATATATATATACATGTGTGTATAAGTAGACATTGAGGTTAAAACCCAGTGACAATAGCGTTTCATGCTTAAATGTAAATTTCAGGCCATGAAGGTTGCATTTAAGCATGAAACAGACTGTTGCCGCTGGGTGTTGACTTCAATGTCTACTATATATTTACATACACTCTATCCCTGATACTGAGCACTTTAACCCATAAATATAGCATACCTTAAAAGTATATTTTTATCATATATATATTGATAGACAGATAGGATAAATTTTGATACTTACTGTTTGGTTGGCATTGGTATTTTGCATGTAGCCAAAAACAGCCGCAACTGTTCATGAAGACTGCGAATATGCTTGTAACGTCGGTAAATTGTCCAACTAAAATCTCCATGAGTTAAGTCGATTTTATACCTGTATGAAAAAGAGAAAAGAAATCAACATAACATCACTATACTTCATGAATTCCTAAAGGACAATACACATCAGACAAAAAATTTTTCCACTTTGTCACTAATTTTCCTAACATTGCCCTAGTATATAAAAATTTATATAACATTTCCTCATTACACATATATATATATATATATATAAGAAAATAAAATGAAGAACAAGTAGGAAACTAATCTCAATCTAACATGTTTCACTTTTATTAAACCTTTGTCAGAGATCGGGATACAAATGAAAACACCTTAATAAAAGTGAAACATGTTAGATTGAGATAAGTTTCCTACTTATTCATTTTATCATCTTGTTTCATTCCTATCCATATCTGATCTATATTTGATCTTCAAATCACACACATACACACACACACACATATATATATATATATATATATATATATATATATATATATAATTAAGTAATTCATTGAGTCTGAAAGAAACCTCAACAGAATGCAGAAAGCACTGGACGGCTGTTTCGTCCTATATTTTGGACTCATCAGCAGTGCGCATCCACTACCGAGAATTGAAACCCTGACAGTTAGCTTGTCAAGCAAACATCATACCAACTGTTCCAACAGGCCTCGGTGAAGAAGAGATAGCAAATCAGACTCAATCTTGCTCACATATTCCGTAGTGGAACTCAACTGAAGTTCTCTGTAACCATAGGACTGTGCCCGCCAGAGCCACGACTACTATCACCAAGACGCTCAAACTGAAGCATTAGAAGCCGGATCAAGCAATGCTATACATACGATAGAAATTGTAAGGAGGATTTGATAATTATAATTAAGTAATTCATTGAATCTGAAAGAAACCTCAACAGAATGAGAAAGCACTGGACGGCCGTTTCGTCCTATATTTGGGACTCATCAGCAGTGCGCATCCACTACGGCCGTCCAGTGCTTTCTGCATTCTGTTGCGGTTTCTTTCAGACTCAATGAATTACTTAATTATAATTATCAAATCCTCCTTACAATTTCTATCATATATATATATATATAACATGGCAATATTTGTGCTTTGTTTGATCAGGGGGTCTTATGTGGCCAAGTTGGTCAAAGGCACATCAGATATATATATATATATATATATATATATATATATATATATATATATATATATATACATATATAAATGAACTTTATCTGTAGTTTTCATTTGTTTTTTTTATTGTAATATTTGGTCAATAGTTGTGTTGGTCAAATGGTCTTTTTTAAGTTGTTATTTAAGAAAAAGGCTGGATAGATTCATGCTGCCCTAAATTCCCTCGGTCATTTTGACAGTTTTAATGTATTAATTATTATTATAATAATATTATAATATATAATATTATAATATATAATATATTATAATATATAATATTATTAATGTATATTTGGGAAGTAACCTTTCCTTTAAATATCTTTTATTAAATACAGCAGACTAGGAAGATTTATTTACTTTTTATTTAGTTTTTCCAGTATCCTTATGTTTTTCTGTTTTGTAGGAGTAAGGGAGTACAGAAATTTTCCATAATTTTTATTGTCCCAAGCGCCTTCAGCCACTTCTTCAGCCATTTTCAAAGGAGTTTTGTTCTTGGTATTGTTAGTTTTTCTTCATGTTTTGACTGTTTAAGTTGTATTTTATTTTTGTGTTGTTTTGAATAGGAGCCTTCATTCCAAACCTTTGTGTGTTGAATGTGGCTTGAATTCACATGATCATCTTTCTATTTTAAAAAATTTTTTAACATTCCATTTCCACTGTTAGATAATTGGCTGTGTGACATGTATTATTGATATGGTTTTGAATTCTAGTAGTAGTGCTAAGAACAATCTACAAGAACCCTTAAGAAAAATACTGTTTGAAAACACAAGAATTCTATGTAAATCGAATTACCAAAAACAGCTCATTATAAGAGAGGCCCTGCACATCAAACATCCCTCCTCCAGCATCAACCTCACCTTGTTTAACAATGGGAACGGTGTGCTGAAAGGCTTTTAAAAATAGAAAGCCGTCCACTCGAATTCTAGCCAATAACCAAAATAAGATGACTCAGAACTAACACCCCCTGCTAGAATTCAAAACCACACTGATAATACATATCACAGTCAAAATATGAAAAGAAACTGACAACACTAAAACAAAAACAAAAAGCCTTGAAAATGGCTAAGGAAGTAGTTGAAGGCGCTTGGAACAATGGAAGATATGGACAGTTTTTCTACTCCCTCACTTCTAACAAATGGGAAAATGTTGTCCGTCATATTTAACAAAAGATATGAGCGGGTGCTAAAATGTTCTGTTTGTATCATTTTCAAAAATCTGACCAAATAACCAAACATAAGATTGGTGGTTGCAAGTGCTACTTGGTCAGGCTGAGAACTTTAACATTTCTATTTAATAACTTAATTTAGAGACATAAGTAAATTGGTTTAAAAATTGTAATTATTTCCTATTTATGTGTCCTCTGAACTAAATAGTGATTAATTCACATTTTCTGCTCTTTTAATTACTAAATATTTTACGGTGTATGCTTTATACGCACTAATATAATGTTGTTTTGTCAAATAGAATGCAGTCAAATAGTTCAAGGCTATTTCTATTCCTGATTTACAAATAAATTGGGGCAAGGATAAAAATAGGTGATCCAACCTAGTTTTGGGCTGCTGATTCCATATACTTGATATCCATTTTCACTCATCACCTCTAATTTGAGATATTTTACAAAGATTTTTAAAAAAAAGAAAGCTCTCATTCAGTTGTGAATTAGTCCTGAAAGTTTCATCAAAATCCGACTATTATCTGATATTTGCAAAAATTTCCAAATAATGTATGTTTCTCACCATAAAAAGATACCCAAATTTCCTTCCCATGTTGATACCAGAAAAACAAGATGTTTATCTAAAATGCCAATATTTAGGCAGCAAGTTTTCATTGATGCATGTTTCATTAAATAATATAGACAAGTTTTGTCTATTTAAGTAAGTTTCTTTCATATTGTCTGATAAGCTTAATAACATTATCATTAAAAGATGAAAGGAAATCACCATATTGATACATGTTTAAATCCAATCTAAGCTTTCAGCTTACATAAGCCATTATCAAAGATGGCAATTACATTTCAATATATCAACCAATACACGGATGAAACAGTAATGATAGTCTGTCTTTGTTGCATGAAAAATTTCAAAGCAACGATAAACTCGTGTATACGAGACACGGAAGCGAAAATCGCGTCGCAGCTCGTGAGATCACACATGACCACGCGAGAGTGAAAACGAGAAGTATTAAGTATGGGAAGCCGTTGGTATAAACCAATGGCTTCTATTATCAATTATAGGCATTTAAGGATATTTGTGGAGATTTCATAGTTTATTTTGTTCAGGTTAGGTTTCAACTGTTTTATGTATACAACTTCAAGGATTTTTAATTTTTGTTTATTGTTTTCATGTTCAAGTATAGTTGTGTTGTCAACAAGGATTTTCTGGAATTCTGTACGCAGCCAGGCATGTTGTTATTTAAAATAAATAGACAAAACTTGTCTATATTATTTAATGAAACATGCATTAATATATATATATATATATATATATATATATATATATATGTATGTATATATATATGTTCCATTAAAGACAACAGACAAGGTACTGCAATTAAGTTTTTATTTAATTTTTCTTGTCCAAACAAGTGTTTTCTTTTCTAGACACAGAGTGTGTAGAAACTGTCCAAAATTACAACAAACATTATTTATGAGTTCAAATGTCCCTTAAGGAACTGATCAAACTGAATTCATAAATAATTACATCAGTTGGACTACTACATGGTTATACAGATGCTTTATGTTATACCTCTCCAACCACAGCTCCATTAGATCCCATCTAAGCACGCATATGAACTTACCAGACTCCATCTAAAATATAGTAGAAAATATAAACATAATAACCTCATCCTCATGTAAAAAAGATTAAGTTTAATGCAAGCTTTAATAATAAAAAAAGAAAAACTCAACACTCAATAATATTAACTATGAATATGGCCACAATGTGCTGACTGTGTTCATAAAATAAAACAGCCCTATAACTCTAGGAACATACACAAAACCCATACACCCAGTTAAAATCAAAAATAAAATCATCCTTAATCATGGCTAAAAGTATAGCAGAAAGTGCTTAGAATTACAGAACACTTGGGCAGTTTCTACACACTCCATGTCCAGAAAAGAAAACATGTTTGAACACAAGAAAAATTAAATAAAAAGCTTAATTACAGTCTGTCATCTTTAATAAAACATGTATAAATGAAGGATTGCTTCCTAAAGTAAATACACAATATATATCTATATATATTGTGTATATTTAGGCAGCAATTTTTCATTAATGCATGTTTCATTAAATAATATAGACAAGTTTTGTCAATTTATTTTAAGTAAGTTCCTTTCATATTGTCTGATAAGCTTAATCACATTATCGTTGAAAGACAAAAGAAAAACACCATATTGATACATGTTTAAATCCATTCTAAGCTTTCAGCTTACATAAGCCATTATCAAAGATGATAATTTCAATATTTCAAACAATACATGGATGAAACAACAATGATAGTCCGCCCTTGCTGCATGAAAAATTTCAAAGTAACGACAAACTCATATATACGAGACGCGGTAGTGAAAATTTCATCGCAGCTCATGACGTCACACATGGCCACGCGTAAGTGAAAACGAGAAGTATTAAGTATGGGAAGCCGTTGGTATAAACCAATGGCTTCTATTATCAATTATAGGCATTTAAGAATATTTGTGGAGATTTCATAGTTTATTTTGTTCAGGTTAGGTTTCAACTGTTTTATGTATATAGCTTCAAGGATTTTTAATTTTTGTTTATTGTTTTCATGTTCAAGTATAATTGTGTTTTCAACAAGGATTTTCCGGAATTGAGTATGCAGGCAGGCATGTTGTTTTAAATGCCTAAAAATGTTTGAATTATCATTTAAATGTAGAGTCAATCGCCGTGAAAGCGAGTTTGTGGTGTGACCAACATAAAAATTATTTAATCCATTGGAGATACAATCTCCCAAAGGGCACTTGAATTTGTAAACTATGTTGGTTTTTTGCAAATCGCTAATGGGGAGGGGGGAAGAATCATTGCAAATAGTTAAGTTGGATATACTAGATTTAGTGTAGTATATGATAAACCTAAAACTTGTCTAGATTATTGAAACATGCATCTATATGTGTGTGTGTGTGTGTGTGTGTGTGTGTGTGTGTGTGTGTTTATCTAAATCTAAAAATAAATACGCTAAAATTCACATTCATCCCTGCCGTGCGCCGACGGCTTAGTGGTAGAATTTCCGGCTGACGCAAATTCAGTCGGGTTTCAATCCTAGCTAGAGGCAACCGGACGTCTAGCCACACTGATGAGCTGCGAAACTGCCTGTCTGTGGATGACAATAATATATATATATATATATATATATATATATATATATATATATATATATATATATATATTGCAAATAAGAGAGGTGAAGCCTTCAAAAGGAAAATAAATTGGGTGATCAACACTCAAATAGAATTTCATTCATGTAAAAATTGGAACCAAAGGTTAGTGTTTTGTAACATGTTATGACTTACTGATTATTGTTTGATAACTTCACACTGATGACACTAGTTTACACTGATGATACTAGTTTACACTAACATTGAGGCAAGCATAAAAATATGTGTCCTAACCTAATTTTGGTATGCTGTTTCCAGCAACTATATCCGTTTTCACTCATCACCTAATTTTTGAGATGTGTATATCCGTACATAGATATATATGAGATACATATGTATACGTGAACGTACATGTATAAAGATAGGCCTAAACCCAAATGATTTAAATGTTTCAGTAATAAACTAGATGAATAGACCAATTTATAGATGCTGAATTCAAATTAATACTCTGACAGGCTGATGACATGCCAAAATGTCCATTTTTATCAGTCCTATAATGTTCTATATCTATCTGCAACAAATTTATATGTTGCGTACATGTTTATATTACAATTTGGTGGCAAATCATGTAACTATATATCAGGAATGTTCACTTTTCTGTTCTTTTCAGTTGTACTTGGTGGGTGGAACAATATATTTTGATTTGGTGGGTTTTTTAGGAAGCACTGCTTTTTTTATTTGGAAATATTTTATGAGCCTTTTGTTTGGCATTGAATATGAAATAATCAAGGAATTGGAGGAGCTTAAAAGTAAGTATTTTCAATGTATTGCTTCTCATGTAACTATTGAAAGTTAAATAGAAAAGTGAACCTTCATGACAAACCAATGAATCAAAGTAAAAGTAACTATATATATATATATATATATATATATATATATATATATATATATATATATATATATACACACACACACACACACATATATATATAGTTACTGAAATTGTGGAGAGCCATGATCACCTATGTACTGAAGAGACATAATGCATATAGAAGAAGAAGCTGGTTGGAATGAAATTGACTTGATAAGTTGATGTGAAAAGCTTAAGCTAGTAATCTGGATTTTACAAGCATTGGGTCTATTTTTAGTACTAAATTCACCATTTTGAACTAAAAAGACCAAAGAAAATGAGATCTAAATATAAGTAGATGTTTCACAAGATAAGATAGAAACTGATAAGAAAGAAGTCATCTAAGATAAGAGAAAATCAAAAAAAAAAATATCTCAGCCTAAAGAAAACAGAATTATCTTGTGGGATTTATAAATAGGATATTAGAGAAGTCGCCATGATAAGAAATCCAGTTTTTGCTAGATAGATAAAAGCAGAACAAAGATTTCTTTGGAGACAAAATGATGGCTCACTGTTGTCAATCATTAAATTTTTCCATTTGCTGGTGTGGGCTGATAAGAGCAGCTCAAGAGAAATCGGCTGAGCTTAGAAAATATATGAGTTGATAGAAAATTGAATGCTGGGAAAATAATAATTTTACCAGGTAATCTTATATTGAAATCAAACAGGTGCAACAATTTAAATATCTGGAAGCATATTAACAGAGGATGTAAAGTGTGACACGGAAATCAAAAAGGCACATTGGGATAGCAAAAGATGCCCTCACAAAGCTGAGCAGAGTATTAAGAAACAGAAAAATATCATTAGAAACAAAGCAAAGAGTACTGAACTGTTATGAAGTATTAGTCCTCTTCTATGGCAGTGAATGCTGAACAATCTCCTCACAGATGAAGAGACTTGAAGCAACAGAAATGTGTTTCTACAGAAGGATGCTGAGAATGCCATAGACTGAACATGTGAGCAACAACAAAGTTCTAGAAACAATTACAACAAAAAAGACACTTATACAGGGTGATCCCCAAAAAACGGGAAGTTTTTAACAATCCAATAAAACCAAGAGTGATGGAAGAAAAATATTTAATTCATAGTAATTGAAACCTTAAAACATGCCATTTAAGAAACAATGATGGAATTTTCATTTTTTTAAAATTACGTCCTGTAGATGGCGTCCTCCTGTACGAATGCATTCTTGAAATCCGCTGTTGAGATTCCTCATTGACTGCTGCAACATCTCAGCTGGGATACTGTGAATTTCATTGTCGTTACTAAAATGGCGAAAAGTTTACTTGCTCAAGGTCACTGTCTCGCAGTGTTGCCACTTGCTCAAGTCTGGCAATACGCATTTCAAAACTTCCCGTTTTTTGGGGTCACCCTATACTTAACACCAGGAAGAGAAAGTTAATCTCTAGGGCAAATAATATGGAAAGAGGGCTTGGAAAATTTGACACTCACAGGAATGACTGAATGTAGAGGGACAAAGGAAAGCAATGCACAACCTATCTGGCAGGCTTGAGTGAATGGATGATGGAGCAGGGTTTGGAAGAGATGGTTAAAAGGCAAAAGTTATTAAAAGTTATAAAAGAAAGGAAATTACCAAGGTCCTGAAGGGAGACGACATATAGAAGAAGAATCTTAACTGGATGAATGAATCTAATTGATGATGTAATCAGTATGAAGCCACTGAAAGAGAGGTGCTAAGAAGTTTTCCAACCAACGGTTATACGGAAACCTGAAAGAGAGGTTTCAAACAAGCCAAATTTGGAGAAACTTGGAAAATGATAAATTAAGGGGTTTTGAATAATACCAGATCATTGCAAAAGTTTGTGTCCGATTTTCATTGTAAATATAAGTTTTAAACAAGCAAAAACTTTTGCAATGATCTGGAGAGCCATGATCACCTATGTGCTGAAGAGACATAACGAATATAGAAGAAGAAGCTGGTTGGAATGAAATTGACTTGACTGACCTCAAACTAACTAGGTTGGGATACCTCAATATAAGCAAGCCAGTTCTTACCATTGGGGCAATTACATAGTCATATAGTTGAGTAGGCAGGATAGTGAACAGTGGAACGGTAGCTGGGAGTAGCAGTTGCTGTCCAACTGTCATGGAAGACATTGTAAGTTAATATCACCACACCTCTTTGCCACTTACTCCACTGACCAAGAACAGTTAGTTAAGAGAAATTTTCCCCAACTTTTTGATTTGAAGATTGACAGATGAGCATTAGAATTGGAGATAGATAGATAGAAAAGAGATACATACATACAAAAAAGGTAGACACAAAAGAGATAGATAGAGACTAAAGAGATAAAATAGATAGAGACAAGAGATAAAGATAAAATAGGTAGATATATAGAAATAGATAAAGACAAAA
>OZ038496.1:14522878-14537878 GCA_964036315.1 Acanthosepion esculentum | reverse complement strand
TATCAATATTTCAATGTTTATTTACATCATCTTCAGTATTCTGAAATTTAAAAAATGTGTAAGGAAAATAAATGAAACCAAATAATAATAAAATAATAGTAATGGCACCTAACGATATACATAAAATTATATAAATCTATGTATATCAAGGCAAACAGAATTTCTGCCAATAAAGTGTTCAGTAGTTATCTATAGCAATAACTATGGTATCAAATATAATATAATATTATAATATATTATAATATAGTATCAAATATAATAAAAGTTCACAATACTTATCAGAGGTTGACTTAGATTTTTATGATTCCTTATGCATCAGAAAGAACATAAAAATGATTGTAGTGATGATTACAGAATATATATTTCATTATTTTATAAATGTTTATTATAAACACTCAGTAAATTTTCAAATTAAAATTTTTTGCACTTCCTAATCATTTGCTTAAGGTATTTTGAAAAGTCAATGTCTCACTTATATAATTATTTTCTCTTTCTAGTTACATGTGATACATATTTTTTGTTGTTGTTGCTGTTAGAAGTTTCTTTTTTTTTTTTTTTTAAATCAATTCACACCAAACAAGACAATAATGCCATTAACACGTAAGGGGATACCTTGAAGTGAAAGAGAAGTCAGAGACTTTAGAAAGGACCAGAAACCCAATCCTAAACAGGACACAAGCGATGAGCCACTATTCCTGTTCAAAGGACTGTGGAGGAGCATGAACTGGACAATAGATAAACCTATCTACTCCTAGTGAGGAAAAGCAAAAATAAATAAATAGTAAATAAAATTTCAGAGTTTATGTGGAGACATTAGAAGTATAGAGTTGAAATAGAACTTAGAAGTGATGTGGAGTAAAGAGTACACCCCTGGTGACTCTATGAGCTCGTCCAAAACTATAAAGAGTTCTATGGTATGAGGTCATGGGTAGTTGTATTGGGGTCAGTCTTCATACTTACTATACAGACATACAGCAGTAGCGTAAGCATTACGTATAGAGAATACTTTAAGGAATTGCATTATACCAAGTATGAGGGTGTGTTATAAAAATAACCTTACAATAGGAAGTTATAATAAGAAGGAACCAGAAACCCAATCCTAGTTTGTTTTTTTTTTTCATTGTTTCTCCCCAAGCAAGGCGGGAAGCCACTAGAATTGGAGTGAGACCAAATAGGAGTGAAAGAGGAAAGGATGAAGAGAAGGATAGGGGATAGATCAAGGCATCTGGAGATGTCGATTGACATTACATTTGAATAGTTGTAGATTATAGCTATCAGGGAAACAGAAAGAGGGGAGGGAGTTCCATAGGTGAGAGGTGCAAGAAATGAAGCTATTGGAGTAGAAGAGATGGCTAAAATTTAACAGTTTTGACAGTGAAAGGGTGTGAGCAAGATGCCAGCCTAGTAGAACGCTTAAATTCATAAAGTTTGAGAACCAGCGAAAGCAGCTCCTCGGAGCAGTTACCATGAAAGTATTTGTAAAAAAGACAGAGGGAGGCAATGACACGTCTGTGAGAGAGCGACTGCAGATGAGATGCCAGATCAGGGCCAATTACATTGCATATCCATCTCTGGATGTTATCAAGAACCTTGAGACAAATATAAGGGACACCAGACCATATTTGGCGGCAATGCTCCATGCAAGGGCGAATTTGTAGATTTGAAGGATCGAATCTGGCAAGAAAAATTTTCTGGCACAAATTTGTTTAACGGCATATCAACATCCTTATGGGTTGTTTAATGCCAAAATTTAAGTAATTCAAATAAGATACGTTATTCTGCTTTCACAATTGAATACATGGTAGATGATACTCAGCTTTTGTACATATACATGTTTGTGTAGATATAATTACTAGAGGTCGTTAAATGAGTGTTTTATGTTGAAGTTATATTTTGGAATAGAGTTTCATTTAAGAAATTGTAGGACATCATTAGGATTAATATCATTAAAGTCGTTTAATGTTGGTTGCTTGGTTAAATTTGTTTAGCGGCATATCAACACCTCTATGGGTTATCTAATGCTGAAATCTAAATATTTTGAGCTCAATTGCATGCCTTCAACTACAGATAAAATGTATTGTTGGTCATTCTGCTACAAATAGGTATTGCTAGTGATATTACTATAAATATGTACTTTTATACTTTCATAGGGTTTTGTTTTTGTTTGGGGAGATTCACTATTTGCCCATAGCTGGGACCCAAACAGGTGCCACCACCCCGGGTCAGGATGGCTCTGGGAACAACAGCAATTAACAGGTGGTCCCATGCTCCTCAAAACCTCTAATCTCCCGATCAGAGATCTTGCTGCCAGATGTAGTTTATCATCAAACCCAAGACTACCCAATCCTAAACAAGAAACAAGGGATAAACTGCTACTCCTGTTCACAAGAGCAAGGAGGAGTGTGAACCAGGTAGTTCTTCAACTATGATGAGTTAGCCCTGCATTGATACTGTTAATGCTTAAAATGACAATTTTTCATTTATTTATTTATATATTTATTTCCCTTTTCACTTTTCCCCTCTTTCACCTGACCCCAACTTTCCAATAGTAATAAAAATTAAGATAAATAAAATCAGAATGGAAGCAATGAATCGATTTCTCTCTCTCTTGCCTTTTTTACAGATTTTTAACTCTGGCTTTCAAATGTAGTCACATGTCGATAATGTATCCCCCAGTGAGGCACATTCATTTTCATGGTTCTTGTACTCTCTCACACACGCTTTTCACACACACAAACACATTTTTATTATAGCTAGTTTCATGTTTTTACCTTTTGTCACATGTAATTCTTTTGTTAATACATGCATTGTCATTGTTTCATATTTATTGTTTTGTATCATTCATTTTTTACTTGGATCAAATTGAGTCTGCCAATATTTTTTGCTTGAAAAATCTTCCGTGAGCCTCTCCAATGTGTTGATTCCAGCAACATAGTGGTGATTAATATTTACCCAAACATATATCATCATCAATGCTAAAAAAGAGCTAAAAAAATCCACAAAGCCAAAATAACAGACACCACCAATAACACTTCTAACAAAAATGATGCAAAATTCATAATCCTACCCTCCAGCAATCTTTCTACTAAACTCGCAAGCAAAGTAGTCATCCCTAATACTAGGATCATTACCACAACCTCCAAGACAATCAGAGATATAATTAGGAAGAAAAATAAACCCAACACCAATTCAAATGCCGGGATTTATCAAATAAATTCTTTACAATGCAAAAATGTTTACATGGGGAGACATCACGTGAACTAAAAACCCATATCTATGAACACAAGAGAAACTTGCATTTAGACAAACGATCTAACTCTTTTTTATTGCATTGAAATGATGCTGGACATAACTTTGATTTCACTAACCTAATTAAAAAAGAACATAATTCTTTAAGGAGAAAATACTTTGAAAACTTAATAACATTATTAGCAACTATAAACACATATCTAAAACATTGCATCACCAAGAATCCATTCTTAAAGAATCTAACTTATATCTAATACAAAGAATACATGCTTAAAAGGATCAGCCACAGATTAGAATAAAGTGACACCCTGCCATGTTGGCTGACTGCATAAATGTGAAGACAACAGAACTCCCACTAGACAGGCACACATGCACAATCACGAATGCACTTACCATCCGATGCCCACTTAGATGTACAAGAATCTTCACAAACTTACATACATATAGAATTATCCACAGTTTTAATGTAGATGATACATGACTGACCAATGAGAACTGACACAATTAAATTTGAAAATGTCAGAGTATTTTTTTTGTCTGTTTTCTCTCAATCTCTGACAAAGCTTTAATAAAAATGAAATATGTTAGATTCATATACGTTTCCTCTTCATTCTTTATTTTATCATACTAGCACTCCAAGTTCATAGGTCATTAATGTGTTTGATTTGAGTTAGTATTCATATGGAAAAGTGGGATATGTTTATGAGATTTAAAATTTGCATTTTTTAATTTTTTTGCAATTGTCATAATTACAGTTAAATATAAACTGATTGAATAGATCTTCATCATCCATTAGTGTTCTTTTCAAAAGTTTTGCTTATTATGCATAGGATGTTGGTTTATGTCTAAAAACATAAAATTACTTTCATCAAGAGTGACATTAGTCACTCCTTTAACAACAGTCATGTCAAACGACATGTCATCGAGTCTGCAATATAATTTATATACTAAAAAGACTCTTGAGGATTTTCTTGGTGCAATTTGTAATCCTTTTTGTCTAACAACGTGTTGCATTTAATATAAGTCCAAAGGTCACAGAGATAACATTGAAACCACGATGGTTGCTATGGACACTTTTGTAACAGATTGCACAGGGATTGTGATTAAGACTTCAACAACGCACATCGATACACTAAACACAAAATGAAAAAAATGCATACCATCTTTTTTCATAATTGAAGCTAACATGTCCTTTCAGCCTTTCCCACTGGGCATTTCACCCTAAAAGAACTGTTACACATAAAGTTGTTGTCTCCCATATTTTGTCTAAAAACTTGGGTTTATAAATTGAAACATACAGTTAAATATGGTAAATGAACTTTGCTGGACTCTAATAGTCTTCTATGACTGAGTGGTCTAAAAGCATTCCAAGCTTAACAGTGAGCTACCTTATCAAGTGATGCACAGTTGAATACTACTAAAATGCACATTTACTTTATTAAGACCCTTCAATTCAAAAGCCGGTAGATATAAACTTCCATTGTTTAAAAAACACTGATGGCTACTCAATCCTGTGTATACTGTAAATATAATGTTTAAAGCAATAGGAATGTCAGATTATAAATAAAATTCATAAAAAAAATTATTTATATATATATATATAATATATATATATATATATATATATATATATATATATATATATATATATAATTAATGGATTTTATAATTAATCTGACATAAATTACTGAGATTATAAATAAATCCATTAATTATATATATATATATATATAAATATATATATATATATATATATATATATAGATAGATAGATAGATAATGGATTTTATTTATAACCTGACATTCTTATTGCTTTAAACATTATATTTACAGTATACACAGGGTTGAGTAGACATTGATTGGTATATATATATATATATATATATATATATATATATATATATATATTGTGTCGTATTTAGGCAGCATTTTTTCATTAATACATGTTCCATTAAATAATATAGATAAGTGTTGTCTATATATTTTATGTAAGTTTATCAGACTATATGAAAAAAACTTACATAAAATATATAGACAATCAGACTATATGAAAAAACTTACATAAAATATATAGACAACACTTATCTATATTATTTAATGAAACATGTATTAATATATATATATATATATATTTTAAGACATTTTTTATGTTTATATGTTCTTTTTATAGGTACAAATATCTAAGTAAATCCTCTGTTTATGATAAACAGTATTAATTACATTTACCGGCCTGAATGTCTGAGGAATTGTCATAGAAAATATGAGTCCTCAATATAGCCTGACGTGCTTTACTGATTTAGCCACAGAGGAGCGTTTCGGTTAGCAAGGTCAATTTTACTGTGTTTTTTTTCCTTGCTAACCAAAACGCTCCTCTGCAACTAAATTGGTAAAGCACATCAGGCTATATGACGGTTCCATATAGGATATAGGTTCAATTCCTGTCAAAGGACGCATATTTTCTATGAAAATTTCTCAGACATTCAGGCTGGTAAATGTTGTTAATACTGTTTATTATAAAACAGAGCATTTGCTTAATACTTGTATCTATAAAAAGAACGTATAAACATAAAAAGTGTCTTAAAACAATTGTCGGACATTGTACATTTCATAATGTGTGACATCATATATACATATATATATATTTTCAAACATGTTTCATTGAATAATATAGACATATTATACCTATTTATTTTTATAATAATCCTTTCTAGTTCTCTAATAATTTTCTTGATGTTAAGATGAAATTCAAGGAAGGTGTTGTAGTTTCTTTCTACCCCAGTACTTTCAATCTCTTCCAAGATCAGCCTCAGGGGTGAATTACAAAGACAATCTTATTATAACTACGATTGTTGTGATGGTGATTTTTAAAAACACATATGAACACACTGTGTTATAATTATTTTAAAATTTTAAGTTTATCTGTTGTAGCTAGGGAATTTTTGCAAAACAAGCGTCCTAATATAAGGGAGCTAACCAGAAATTGGTAGAAATGTAAACAGCATTAAATGTTGGTTAAATGCATTTCAAAATGTAGCTGCTATACTCATAATAAATTTTGTTGAGTGTTAGTTGGTTGCTTTTGATATAGAGAGCCTTGAGAATTTGTAATTGTTGTTTCTTATTTCTGTGTTGTAGTATATTACTGTTGCTAACAAGTATTTTCCTGTATTGTGAAGGTGTGCAGGAATCTCTAGCTTCGATATAAAATTATTAAGTAGCATTTCATAAAAGCCGAATAATAAAAAAAGTTTAATTAACGATGACCCAGTAAGGTGATGTCACTTGGTCATGTGCTTAAATTCCATTGAAATAATTTTTAATATTTGTTCAACAGCTAGATATGTAGAGAAACTTGCTATTATTAAAAGTGTTTGTAGAATTATGTATTTACCACACATCACTTACATATCTACAGTGTTGTAATCAGAGCCTAATTTTTCATTTTTCCCCCATAAAATACATAATCCTAAACTATCTATCTGAATGTGTCTATCTCTAAAGAAAGAAAGTAGTATATATACTCAAGCATAGTTTTCATTATCATTTTTTGTGCAAAAATAGGGGGTTACACTATATAGAGGTAAAATTCTGTAGTGGTTAAAAATAATGTATTTTCTGTGACCAGTTGTATAGATAGAGTTTTCCTTCCTAACCTTTTATTTGAAGTAGTGTGGAATGTCATCATTTTGATTATGTCATTATTTTCTCTTCTCAAGCCCAGTAGCTGTTATCACTCTTTCCAATATTGATGGGGGTTTCCTTCCTAACCTTTTATTTGAAGTAGTGTGGAATGTCTACATCTTGATTATGTCATTATTTTCTCTTCTCAAGCCCAGTAGCTGTTATCACTCTTTCTATTATTGATGGAGGTTTCCTTCCTAACCTTTTATTTGAAGTAGTGCAGAATATCAACATCTTGATTATATCATTATTTTCTCTTCTCAAGCCCACTAGCTGTTATCATTCTTTCCAGTATTGATGGGAGTTTCCTTCCTAACCTTTTATTTGAAGTAGTGCGGAATGTCAACATCTAGATTATGTCATTATTTTCTTTTCGAGTTACATGTGCTATCCATTTTAGTTGTTTCTGCTGTTGGTAGTCCACAAGTAATGTGGTTTCTGTTATGTGGTACAGTTCTTTGTCCATGATTCTGTAGCACCAGACCACTATATACACTTATAAAGGTTAAAGGGCACAATGGCCAAAAATTGTTATCATGAAAATGAAGGTGAGAATATTAGTCTGAATGTAAATAGACTAATAGTGACATTGCATTTAAAATTGTACGATTGTATCTAGCAGAGAAGCAAGAAACTGGAAGAGAGTTCCATATCAAATGAGGGAAACAGTAAGCAACATTTTCATTAGTTAAAAATGAAGCTAAAATTCAAGTGAAAAACCCTATAAAATTAGAAATTGAACAAAATTTTAATTTTCCATGTTTAAATTATGTATTCTTATTTATTATGCTTTTCTGTATGGTTGTAAGCAAGAGAAACTGTCCAAGAATGAACTATGAATTAGAGCTATGCAAAGATGCTAGTGAAGAGAAGGACAATAAAAGAACATGGTTTGGGAAGACAGAAGAATTGAAGTGACATTGCATTTAAATTTTTGAAGATTGTAGATAGCAGAGAAGCAAAAAACCAGAAGGGAGTTCCACAGGTGAGAAGTGCAAGAAAAGAAACTATTAAAATAGAACTTACAGTTACATCTAGCTAGTTTATTAGTAAAATGGTGAGACCTAGTTGCCAATCTAGTAGCACGCTTAAATTCCTTAAGCAGATCTCGAGATGTACTTTTCTTTTTCTTTTAAGCATTTTACCCCAAGCAACGCAGGAGTGCCACTAGTACGCAAGGGGCTACAGAGAGTGAAAGTAATGGCAAAGATTGAGTATAGAGGAAATTGAGGAAAGGATAAAAAGAAGAACGGGGATCAAGGCAACATAAGATGTCGATTGAGATTACATTTGAATTCTTGAAGATTATAGTTATCAGGGAAGCAAGTAAGAGGAAGGGAGTTCCACTGTTGGGAAGTGTGAAAGAAGAAGGTGTTGGAGTAGAAGAGGTGGTTACATTTAACTGTTTGACAGTAAAAGGTTGGGACTGAGATGCAAACCTAGTAGCACATTTAAATTCATGCAGTCAGAGCACCAATGAAAATAGCTGATCAGTGCAGATGCCATAAAAATACTTATAGAAAAGACAGAGGGAAGCCACATTACGTCTGTGAGAAAGTGACTGAAGTTGAGATCCCAAGTCAGGAATGATCACATTGCATATCTGTCTTTGGATTTTGTTGAGAACCTCAAGATGAACAGCGGGGACATCAGACCATATATGGCAACAGTATTCCATGCATGGATGAAGGGTAGATTTGTAGATGTGAAGGATAGGGTGAAATTTAGTGTTAAAAAATACCTACATACAAAGATATACATATTCGAAAATGTTTCTATAAAAAAACAAACTTGGAAATAGTTTTCAAATTTAGTGGAGAATAACCATAATTCTTGCAACGTGTGCAGATATGCATGTTCACAAAGTTCAGCTGTGAAAACACAAAAGCAAACTCATATCAAAGAGAAACCAGATGCTTTTGACCGTTCCGAATGTATTCATTCAAAATGCTTACATTTTGAAAACTATTTCCAAATATATACTAACAAAAAAATACATATATACTTACAAATTTGAGTTTATCCTGTGGACAGGTCTTTTATCCAGGGTGACTTTGACGGATATTGGTTGTGTTGGAAACCAAATACCTGGGTGATGTTTAGTTTTGAAACTGGTTGGTCTTTTGTGTATACTTTGGAAAGGCTTATGCGGTCCATGATCTGAAAGAGAAAAATAAAATAACTGTTAAATACCGTACCTATGAACACTAATGGGTATATCCCAATCCTCATAATTACATTGGACACTATTGTAAGTGTGTGTGTAGGGGGGGGGGTAATAACCCCCCTCCACACACACGCCCACGCACACACACTTAGTAGACCACCACCAGCAGTGGTTTACCTACTTCATGCCACTGGCGAGTATTGTATTTTGTTGATGTCAAAAAGATTCAGTCAGTTATGTGCCATGCGTGATACACATTTAGGTGATCATGTATCTTTTGATACATGACTGATGAGGCAGACTTTTTCTTGCAGTAGGTCGCCATTTCTTTCAGTGGTAGACCAGTTGCTAACCAAAGCTATAGTACTTGGTTTGTCCTGCTATTTACCCATACCTTTCCCAAGGGTATTAGCACATAAGTGAATGTAATGGATTATTGTATTTTCTTGTTACATACCATATCTATGAACACTAATGGGTATATCTCAATCTTCATAAATACATTGGACACTATTGGAAGTGTATGTGTGTGTGTGTGGGGGGTAATATGCTGTCTTAGTAGTTCACCACTAGCAGTGGTTTACTTACTTCACACCACTGGTGAGCATTGTATTTTGTTGATGTTATAAAGATTACCATTTCATTTCCAACCTCCATTTTGGTTATTCCTACTTCAGTAACCCTTTCTAGGTTACAGCAATAACTAAAATAAAAACAATCATAATCTGCAAGAAGCATTTAATTCCAAAAATAAAACTGGCAAAATTTCCAGAATACAAAGCAATATTTACCGTACAAGTCCAGTTTTGAAACAAAATAAAATTTACAAAATGTTTCATGGAGGACTGGGCTTGCTCAAATGACTCTGATTTTGTTTCCCACTGATCTGAAATTTCTAACATATATCAATATATTCTGAAAGATGACATTTCTGTACAATTCATGTGTGGATTATGAATTTTAAATGTTTTAACACTTTTTATTACTGTAAGATTCACCCTGTAAAAGGCCTGGGGAGCACTTGAGGTAGAGGGTTACGTTTAAGGGGTAGTTTATATGGATAGGAGTGGAAGATAGTGGTTAACTCTGTTAACTCCATAGGGCAGTGGTCTGTGGAGAGAAGCTGTTCAAGTGGAACTTAGTTCTTGTCGATAGAATACAGAGGGAATATGGATGTTTTGCTACTATGTAAGTGGAATGGCCAGTCCTAGTCATGAAGGCAGAACCAAGGAATGTAGTTCATCCAAGCACGTTACATGGTATTTGCGATAGAGAATTGAGAGACTCGTTATATTCCCACCTGGGAGAGAGCAGTTGGAGGGTGGAAAATAATTCTTCTCCAACAAGGACTCAGAGACACTTTTGAATTCTATCAAGACTGGAAAGCTAGGACCAAACAGCTCCCACTCTATATTAAAACAGTTCTCTATTTTCGGCCTGATCTGGCTCTTATAAAGGTAGAGGATAGCATGAGGAGTCAGGTAATTACAGAAGTGGTGCAAGGAGCTAATCATTTTACCTGCATCTTTTGTGATGGACCATATATAAGAGTCCCACTTGAGGTCAGTTGTAAGTTTGAGACCCAATAGTCTCTCAAGGCATGGTAGCTCCTTGAGGGGATATCCCTCCGTCATGACTGGTGGTAGTTCAGCATCTGATCAGCGCTGAGGGAATGCAACTAGTTCGGTTTTCAAGACATTGAATGTAGCCAGCTAGTTTTTCCACCCACTGAAAAGTTAGTGTTAGGTCAGAAGAGAGGTCAGCTGCCAATCTCTGATTGTCAAGAGTTTTACAGGTGCAGATATCGTCATATCATCGGCATAGATGTTTACAAATGATGTGAGTATATTCTTAGACAGATCATTTATGTAAATCAGAAAGAGGGTTCGAAGTGAAAATGGAAGAAAATAAGATACATTTTCAATACTTGATTGTCTTTTACCTCTCTGTAGAATGGTGGGGGGTGGCTAAGATAGTTAGGGGTGTGATATTCTGCCACTCATCCTAAGTATGACAATGAACTATATCTGGCAGCAAGGCTGTTGATCGATGATCGGAGGTTTTGAGGAGTGTAGAAAAACCACTGCTGTTGTTTCCAGGTCCACCCTGATCTGGAGGGGTAGCACCTGTTAGGATCCCAACTATGGGCAAATAGTGAACACCCAAACAAAAATTAACAGTACATTTTTATAATAAAATGACCAACAATATATTTTTAATAACAAAATGACAATGTAACCATAAAAAAATATAAAACAAATGAAGAGGAGACCTGAGACAACAGATATGGTTCTACAGAAGGATGCTGAGGATAGCATTAATGGTGCATGCAAGCAATGAAGAAGTCTTAAGGAAAATAGAAACAAAAAGGACACTTAGTATCAAAAAGAGAGCTGAAATTTTTGGGGAGACATGATGAGGAAAGAAGGCTTAGAAAATTTAACACACCCAGGAAGCAAGAACATATGAGCAAACAGTGAGTATCCTATCTAGCAAGCTTGTGTAAATGGATGACAGAACCTGTGAGCACTCCGATATTTTAAAAAAAAACAAACAGAAGGTTTGATGGAACGGGCTGTGTTTTCCAGATCATTCTGTCTCTCCTGATCATGGTTGCATCTGCTGTCTCAATGTGGAGATATGTTTCCTGATCTCCTCAGAGTAAGTTGTATCTCTTGCATCTGCTTCTGCAGGTCTGCCAACACCTTTTCTATGTGCCGATTGTCTGCATCTGGATTGACAAGTTCACGAGCTTCATGCAGTAAGTTCACTCCCTGATTGCATGTGGCAAAAATCCTGTCACAGAGATCAGCCAGTTTGTCCAGGTGGGTTTCTTTAACCATTAGTTCAAGTCGTTCGTAGTCTGTCCACCTACAGACCACAGAGGTTGGGTTTCTGCCATGATGAGTTGACCTAAGCAGCTCCACATAAAGCACAGAAGCTGAGACGGGGTCCAGTCACCTTCACTGGTGTGGGTAAAAAGCAACTCTTCATCAGAGCATCCAGTCCTCTTGATAATTGCACTTTTTAAATACATGTATGTGTCTGATTCCAAGGCATTTTCAAGTACCATAATTCCCCTTGTATAATACGTATTTTTTTCTAAAAAATGATAAGCAAAATTAGAGGTGTGTATTATGCACAGCTACAAGAAAATCTTTAAAAAATTGCCGTTTCATCAGTCAATTTTAGTTGTGAAATGACTACTCACCACAAACATACCACAATTTGACACTAACATTTGACGATTACAACCCCCATAAAGATGTCAAATCCAATCGTATATACCTAACAATACGTAAACATTTTAAATAAAATAAGAATTATCATAAAACTAAATTAGGAAAATATTATTCTCTGTTTAAAACCATTCTTTTTTTTATAAGAGTAGGAAATGCTGGCTGTAATGAAATTGGAGAGGTACAATTTATAAGGTTTCATTACCAAACAAGGTGTGCATATTATGCATGAGTAGAAACATTTTCCCTCACTTTCAGCACAATTTTACGGGTGTGTATTACGGATGAAGGCATATTATACATGGGGAATTATGGTATGTTCACTACATTGTCAACTACATTTTGTGGCAGGGCTTACACCATGTTGGCAAACCTGAAGGTGATTCTCCAAGTGGTAAATATCATTTCAAGATGCAGAAACTAATTTATGAGGTTGACTTCATTATATGGGGGTAGGTTGAGCAGCGGAGGTGGGGGGGGGGGTGACATATTGACCAACATCATGGTTGTGTCTTCCTTTGATACCATAGTGGATGCACAATGTTCTTGTTTTACATCAAGTAATCACTTGCTAGTGTGTCTATCACAACTTTGCTGTGGGTGGTATATTGGCCCGCAAACAAGGAGACAAATACTGCTTAGAATGACCAAGGATAGGAAGTTGTGGAGAGCCATATTCGTCAGCATCCTGAAGGGATACAGCGCATAAAAGAACAATATTGATTTAATATAAGGATTCAAATGCACTTTATTCAAGTTTTACTTCAATTCAGGCTAAGAATTGCAGACAACTTTGTGGCAGACAGAAGAGGAAAGTTTTATTTTCAATAGAAAAAACAAATTTTCTTTGTTATATACTTTTGCTGAAAAGAAATTACTTGAAGATGAATTTCTTGACTAAACATTGCTCATAATATTTTTAAGCAAGAAACAAAATGGCTATTCATTATTGCTTTCAGCAGAGCAGACAAATACAAGAATCATTGTTGAAGAGGATCCAGGAGAGAATTATTCTGGTTATCAGCTTCAATTAATAAAAAATGTTTTACTTGCTGCAAGATAAGCCATTATTTGGTTCGTAAATATACTGTAAAAGGATCCATTAAGATTAACAATGCTTCATTATGTCCTGCCTTGTGGTTGAGATAATTGTGTTTTCTAAAAGTGCTCCTCACAAATGAGGAACAAATTTGAAGCAACAGAAATGGGATTCTACAGAAGGTTGCTGAGAATACAATGGACTGAACATGTGAGTAATGAAAAAGTTTTAAGAAAAATTAAGATTAATAATGCTTCATTATGTCCTGCCTTGTGGCAGGAATAATTGTGTTTTCTAAAAGTGCTCCTGACAAATGAGGAAGAGACATCAAGCTCTTGAAATTTAATTTTTCTGTGCTAATAAATCTTTATCACATCACAATTTCCATATCATGTTTCTGTTTGGTTTGCTTTGGATTGTTTTGTTTTACAGCATATCAAGACCTCAATGGGTTATTTAATGCCAACAAGATTTTTATTGCTCGTAATATTTTTTATCTATGTATCTATCTATCTAAGTATATATTGGTTAGGACTTTTTGTTTTACGGCATATCAACCTCACTAGGTTATTTACACATGCTCTATCTCTGATATTGAGCACTTTATCCCATAAATATAGCACACTTTAAAACTATATTTCTTCATATTCAGCTCCTGATAATCAGTAGAGCACTTTTGCTACATTTATAACACAGTATGGACATAGAAAAATTTAGCCTCGACTACTCCCTAAAAAACATACCCATCCCATTCCATATATAAGCCAAAATTATTTGAAAAAACAGAAAGTTTCATAAAAAGAATGAGATGGAAAGCCCACTTTTTAAACCAGGACCCTTACAATAAAAATACACTCAAGGAAAAATACGGCTTCAAAACAAAAAAATGCCCCCGCAACAAAAAGAATCAGATGACTTTGAGAAAGACTTAACTGACCTAGTTAGAAACATAAAATTCCATAAAAAACAAGATGCATTTAAAAAAAACTAAAAAAAGATATAACTAAAATAAACAATTCAACAAATGTATTTATTGCAGATGACAAAACAAGAAATTTATACAAACTAAGCCCTCCTACGCACAATAAATTACTCAAAAATAACATAACCAAAACATACAAAAAGGCACCTAAAACAATAGAACACGATATCAATAAAGAAGCTAAAGCAATCGCCCAAAAATTAGACCTAGATGACCGAATAAGTTGTATCAGCAACGCGCAAGCCTTTATCACACAAAAAGACCACAAAGAAAATTTCAAAACCAACTCGGCATGCAGACTCATAAACCCAGCCAAAAGCGAACTAGGTAAAATAAGTAAAACAATACTAGAAAGAATTAATTCTGAACTTAGGAAGAAGTTAGGAGTAAACCAGTGGAAAAACACAAAAGCAACTATTGACTGGTTCCACAGCATAAATAACGAAACAAAATTGCCACTTCCTACAATTAGACATAAAAGAATTTTACCCATCCATAACAGAACGCATGTTAGATAAGGCCATCAACTTAGCTCAGGAACAAATAATAATAAAACCAAACGAAATCGGCATCATTAAGCACTCCCGTAAATCATTACTATTTCACTATGAAGAAGCATGGATAAAGAAAGATGGGATATTGG
>OZ038496.1:14510378-14515378 GCA_964036315.1 Acanthosepion esculentum | reverse complement strand
GAAGTACTTGTAAAAAAGGCAGAGATCAAGCTCTGTTTCATCTTCAAGCAAAATTTTGAGATTCCAAAAATTTTGCTTGAAGATGAAACAGAGTTTGATACTTTAAATATTGCAAATATTGGAGATGCCTATGTGTGGGGAAAATATGATATATAAACTCTATATATCAAATAGATAGGTAAATTGATGGACAAAATGTAACACATTTCCTCCTTCAAAATTATTTTAGCCTGATGAAGTCATTTTGAAGGACAAAACGTGTTACGTAGAGTTTTTTCCTACATGCATACATATATAAAGAACGCATTTATTTTTAATCCAACATTTTTATTACTTCAAACATTATTATTAGTGGCTACTCGTATTTGAAATAGAAGCCCCATTTTTATTTTTTGCTTTAAACACTGTGTATTATGGTTATCACTATTGGACTGTGCATTCAAGAAATCTCAAAAAAAAATGTGAACTTTGGCAGGAACTGAACATGCATTTGTAGGGGGGGGAAAAAAATCACCATTTGATGCAATGTGTTTTACCACTTGACTATAGAAAGTTTCACAATCCAGCAAGGCTCTGTTATAACTTTTTAAGGAAAACACATTTCTTTACAAAGATATTTTTTTCTTGAAAGCGCATGTTTGCTAAATTTTGTATCCAAAATGTAAACAAGTAAATTTTTAAAGAATTAATGGATTTATTTTGAATCCTGACATTTTTATTACTTAACTATCCACTTTAATAACGTTTAAAGTAAAAAAAAAAAAAAAAGAGAAAATTGATATATAAAGTTATTGTCTGACAGGATGACAACATTGAAAATTGTGAAAAACTTGAACAGAGGTCACAGAACAATGACAACAGAAATGGAAAACCTTGGCATGATAAGAACAAGAAACAAAAGCTGGCATTAAGAAAGTCACAGAGATTTGAGCAAAAGGAAAAGGGTGATAAACAGGAAAAGAAAATTGATCAGCAAGAAAATATTTCATGAAGCTGGAATTTGAAATGCAAACAGAAAGAAAAGATGCAAGATAATAAGAACATTGGCCAAATTAAAACAACTAAATGAGAAATGTATAGGCAAAGAAACAAAAGAAAATCTATTTCGTTGGTTGGCTTGGTTGATTTTGTTTCATAGCATATCAACCTCTAGCGGTTATTTAATGCCAAAATCTAAATATTTTGAACACAATTGTATGACTTCAGCTAAATATATTTTGAACACAAGTGTATGCCTTCAATTACAGATAAAATGTATTTTTGGTCATTTTACCATGAAATGTATATGTTTGGTAAGTCTGCTATAAAATGTATAATTAATAATTATACTATAAGATGAACTGCTGGTCATTTTGCTTTAAAAATGTATTGCTGCTAATTTTACTATAAATATTTATTGTTACTAATTTTTTATATAAAAATATATTGCTGGTATTTTTACTATAAAAACATATTCTTATACTTTCATAGCATTTTGTTTTTGTTTGGGGTTTCACTATTTGCCTATAGCTGGGACCCTAACAGATGCTACCACACTGGGAACAGATGTTTCAACATGATGCGGCCATAAACCCTCTTGAAAATGGGGGGAATGACATTTGGAGATATAGTGAAAAAGGTGCATTGGGCAAAAATGGTTGCGAACCACTGGTCTAGATAATTTCAGCTGAAACTCAAATTACATATTTTTGTTTTAATTTTATATCACTCCATGCAAGGCAGTAAAGCCACTAAGACACAAGGAGTTACTGGTTGTGGAAGAATAAGTGAAAAAAGAGAAACATTATTAAGGAGTGAGAACAAAAGAAGAGTTATCAAGAGAACAGTAGATAACAGTTGACTTTGCATTTAAATTTTTGAAGATCAGAGTTGACTGAAAAGAAAGAAACCGAAAGAGAGTTCTACAAGTGACAAGTGTGAGAAAAAAAAATATAGTGTTTTTTTTCTCATATTCTCTAATACTCAGTGAGCACTTGCATCTTAGTGGTTTTATTACCTTGCTCAGGGTGAAATGAATTAAAAAAAATAAAGATGACAGCATAATAGATGAAACATAAATTCTCTACTGCAGCTGAATTGTTTGTTATTTTGGGTGAAAATAGACCATGCCAGTAATTTTATCCATGACATCAGTGAAGCAATTATCATTCTACAAGTGCTTGATGAGATTAGATATTATTATTATGAATACACATATCTATACACACATGAGCTTGAAGTTCAAAATCATAGCATTGGAATTTCATTCCGGTGTTCAGTGAAAGCCTTATAGAACAGCCTTGTAAAATTTATAATTTACTGAAGCTTTTTTATATGGACAAGAAAGAAGTATGGCACAAGCACATTATTACTAAATCATTGTGCCATCAAATAAGACCTTCATTTACTTCAAAGGGAAATTATACTGAACAATTTAGCTATATTATGATGTAATTTGTTATACAGTGCAGTAGTTTTAGTGTCATTTTCAATAAATAATGCAAATTTAAATCATTTTGGCTCATAATTTATTCCCAGCAGTAAGTATTATTGCATTATATGCACTTTTATCTATTCTTTATTGTTATCAATTATGATCTAACAAATCTCATTCAATGAGTAGCCTTTTTGTAATCTTTTGCAATTTTTTTACACAATATTTAATTATTGAATACAGTAAAAAAATTGCATATTTTGCTTGTGTTGATTCATAATTAAAATTCTGGTTTGAATATATTTTCTCTTTAACGTATTTAATACAAAAATATCAACTTTGTTTGGATTTATTCTTGAAATAGTAAAATTTTGAAGTTAGTAAGCAAAAACCTGTGGAAATTAGGTATTTCTGTACATTTTTCAGGTGATTTTTAAAACTAAATGCTCAGTAATTGGTAAAAACTATGCATCTGATTTTTGGTGGCAGTATTTGACACATCAAACTCCAGCTTTCGCCCCGAATACAATGTTGATTTTCGAAAAACATAAAAAATCAACCTGCTATAATATACACGCATCAACCAACCACCTGCCATCAATAATCAAGCAGATACCACAATCAATTACCTGCAGGATTTCTGACAATTCTTCCAGTGAAACCACCTTCAATGAAGCTAAGAAAGCTATGAAACAGCCATAGAACAGCCATGGATTCTCAGCAACACTTACATACATACCACACAGAACAAAAGAAGTCAACAGGAATAGAAACATCATATGATTCAACATACCATACAACAAAAATGTAAAAACAAACATAAGAAAAATATTCATTAAACTTATACACAAACACTTCCCTGTATGAAACACTACCCACAAGATATTTAACAGAAACACAGTAAGAACATGACACAAATAATAAAAAAGCACAACAGGAAAACAACCAACAAACAACCCAAATAAATCAAACCCACACGCAGAACAAAGGACGAGTGTCCCTTAAATGACAATTGCTTGTAGAACACTGTAATATACCAAGCCACTGTAAAATCATCAGATAACAAGGAAAAAATATACATTGGAAACAAAGAAACTACAGGCACAAAACATCCTTTACAAATAGTAAATACGCAAACAGCACAATGCTTTCTAAACACAAAAATATCATGGAAAATAAAGAAAACAGCATCAGCCTTCAACAATAAATCCAAAAACTGTAAATTCTATCAAGAAGAGAAAATAGCTATAATTACCTTCCCAGACTAACATAAACTACTAAATAAATGATCAGAACTCATCTCAAAATGCAGACACAAAAACAAATTTTTACTATGTAACTTAAAAATTAAAAACTAAAAACAAACAAGAATAAGTGAAAATAAATAAATAATAAAATAAACAAAAACAAGTAAAATAAATTAATTTAAACAAATAAATAAGTAAATAAACTGAATAAATAATAAACAAATTAACAAACCATGAAAGCACACATAAATACAAGTAAACGTAATAATAATATCCAACAAAAAAAATCAATAATAAAAAAGTTGCAGACAACACTATAAATAGCTAAGAAACTGCACCCAGACTCAAAATTATTCCGACTCAATAGCCCCTATAATAATTCAAAATAGAAACGTTACTGCCCACCAAAATAACCTATATATATATATATAAAAAAAGTCAAGACACACAACCTATATGGCCTGATGATTGCATTTAGCATGAAACAGATTGTCACCTCTGTGTGTTAACTTCAATGTCTACTTTCATATATATATATATATATATATATATATATATATATATATAAAGAGATAAAATTCAAACTGTTATTCAAGTTTCATTCTACTGCAATCATCAGATGACCAGGTGGTGTTCTAACTGCCTGAGAATCATGATAGCATGGTCTTTTTTGAGTAGTGTTACTAGGTAGTGTCAGGTCCTCCAAGAGAAATTTTACAAGGTGGTACAAGTCCCCTTTGGGGTCATGAGGAAGGCAAAGATTTTTCTCAAAATTAGCAATTTGAGGCCCAGTAACTCAACATATAAAGTGTCATAAATGCTTTATTTCCATGATCAGATATAACATTCATAAAGTCTTTGCAAAACAAAATAATACATAGAGACAGAGGATAACACAAAGATTCTGCGGAGCACTAGTGATATCATTACACTAATGTATGCAATATATGCATCTACCCCAGGCTGTAGGTAGATACTCTTGGTTTTATCATATGTTTATATAACTATGCCTAATAATAAATACTAATAAAAAGAAGTAGTAATTGTGATGTGGTAAGTATAGTGATGTTTGAGTATGTCAGTCTGAGGGTATTAGAAAGTGCTTGCTCTTGAGGGAGGATCAATGCTGCATGGTTGCTGTGGGGAACTTCTTAGTTCTTAGGACCTGGAACAAAGAATTGGCTGGACCCCTTCGCATAGGCCTTGGATAGTGTTTTGCTCAAAGCACTGATTTTAACCGCTTACGTAGGTGCCTGTCATTGACTTTTTTCTTCTCGATTTATATTTGCTTTTCCTCTTTTATTTCTTTAGTTTTTATTTTCTTTGGTCACTTGCCAATT
>OZ038496.1:14487878-14490378 GCA_964036315.1 Acanthosepion esculentum | reverse complement strand
AGGCAAATTATATAGAAAGGTCACCATGGCTATTTAGTTTAAAAGGAAGTTAACCATCGGAGATGGCGGGGAGACAATCTGAAAGTGAAATGAAGAAGAAAACAAGGGGAGTTCTAAATAGAGAAAAAGGGAAAAGAGAAAGATCTGCCCAAACTGGTATAATAAACTAGGTAGATGAGAATGGACCAAGAGAGATAGAAAGAGACACAAACAGACCAAGCAAGAAACAGACAAAAAGAGACAGGGTGGACAGTGAGAGACAGAGAGACAAGGGTGGGCAGACCAAGGGAGAAAGGGTGGGACAAGAGCAGACCAAGAGACAGAGAGACAAGCACAGACAGAAAGACCAACTGGAAGAAAAGGGTGGATCATGAAAGACAGACAGACAGACAAAGATGGATCAAGAGAGAGAAAGACAAAGGGGTATCAGGAGACTCTCTGTCTGACACATTCTGGCATAAATGGACTGAGAGAGAGAGAGAGACACACACACACACACACACAAATGGATTGTTAGAGACTGAGAGATACACACACACACAAACTGAGAGAGAGACACACAAACAGGGAGCGACACACACACAAACTGAGAGATACACACACACACAAACTGAGAGAGAGACACATACACAAAAACTGAGAGAGAGACACACACACACAAAAACTGAGAGAGACACACACACAAAAACTGAGAGAGAGACACACACACAAAAACTGAGAGAGAGACACACACACAAAAACTGAGAGAGAGACACACACACAAAAACTGAGAGAGAGACACACACAAAAACTGAGAGAGAGACACACACACAAAAACTGAGAGAGAGACACACACAAAAACTGAGAGAGACACACACAAAAACTGAGAGAGAGACACACACACACAAAAACTGAGAGAGAGACACACACACACACAAAAACTGAGAGAGAGACACACACAAAAACTGAGAGAGTGATGCACAAACTGGGAGAGATACACACACACAAATAGAGAGAAAGACAGAGAGAGAAAGAGACACAAACTGAGAGAGAGACACACACACAAACTGAGAGAGAGACACAGAGAGACAAACACAAACAAACCAAGAAAGACAGACAGACATTTACAAATAGACTGAAAAAGAAAAAACAGACAGGCACAAATGGACCAAGAAAGAGAGAGAGGGAGACAGACTGACAAACAAACACACACGAGAAAGAAAGAGAGACAGACACACACGAGAGAGAGAGAGATAGACAGACACACACAAGAGAGAGGGAGAGAGACAAACAGATACACACAAGAAAGAGAGAGAGACAGACACACACAAGAGAGAGAGAGATAGATAGATAGACAGACACACACAAGAGAGAGAGAGAGACAGGCAGCCATAAATGGATTGAGAAAAACAAACCAACAGATACAGAGAGAAATATAAACTCATACAAAGAAAGAAGGATACAGAGGAAACTAGATGGATGGTCAATCAAATAGACAGGTATAGGTAAAAAATAAAGAAATCTAAACAGACTGAAAGGCAAATATAAAGCAATGTATCAACAGAGAAAAAAAGTACCGAAACAAAGACGAACAAAAACTATATTAAAAGGTAACTGAATTTCATCTCAATTATTCCACTATTTTTTGTTTATAAAATTTCAAAACTTACCTTCAGCCATTTCTGAAAATACTTTTCTTAATTATTATTTCAAGTTATTTAATTAAAGGCGATAACTTCAAAGACTCCACTGAGAAATTCTCCACTGCAGTTAATAGCTATAGTCCAGATATCTTCATATATCAGTGCACTTTTTTCCTTCTTGTTTTTGAAAAGCTGCCAACATTTCTAATGATGCTGGATTCTCTTCCAGGCAAGATTAAGCAGTAGCAAGAGAAAGCAAGCCTGCAGTACAACTCTTATTCGGATGCGGAATGCCCTTAATATATTGGTCAGACACACCCATCTTCAGCAGAATGAATGGGAGCGAGAGTTGAAGAGGTTTTTTTTTTACAGATAAAGGGTGTTTTTGTTTTTTAGTTAATGAAAATATCAGTTATGACATAAATATCCTGGCATTAAAATAATAACAAAAGCTCTTCAAACTTCTAAGAGAAAACAGGAAGTTTTTGAAGTTCGTATTAATATCTTTTAAATTTCACAGATATTTTTGTCAGACAACCTAGGCGTGGCAAAGCCACAGCTCATCTAGTAAAGACAACAGCTAAAAAGATTTCAGTTTCCATCTCAGTATCAGCATGTCGACCAGGTATGATGATCCATGTATGTGCTTATAAAATCCATATTTAAGGGATAAAGTTTTTTGAAGGTGTTTCATTGGTTGTATCAGTAGCAGGTACTGATGAAGATGTTTGACATTGCTCCTACACATGCACAACACACGCACACATGTACATATATATAATGTGCAGATGTGTGTGTATATTAATCTAAACCGGTGGTTCTCAACTGGGGTCTATATGGACCCAAGGGGTCCATGTAACATTACTGGGGGTCCACAC
>OZ038496.1:14452878-14480378 GCA_964036315.1 Acanthosepion esculentum | reverse complement strand
GCAAGTCAATGTTTTCATAATAAAATTGGTAATAATCAACTGCTATTAGAAACATTTTCAGGAGATATTTACATTAAATGTTAACATGTTTTTGCCGGACATAAAGTGAGGGATTAGTTTTCTATTCTATTAAGTAATAAATTGATCCCACCTAGAATTTCTGCACTATTTTATTATGCAAGTCAATGTTTTCATAATAAAATTGGTAATAATCAACTGCTATTAGAAACATTTTCAGGAGATATTTACATTAAATGTTAACATGTTTTTGCCGGACATAAAGTGAGGGATTAGTTTTCTGTTCTGTTGAGTAATAAATTGATCCCACCTAGAATTTCTGCACTATGTCAGATTTTATTATGCAAGTCAATATTTTCATAATAAAAATAGTATTAACCAACTGATGAGAGGATAATGTTCAAGATATATTTATATTAAATATTAATGTTTCTATAGGACATAAAGTGAGGGATTGGTTTTCTATTGTTATTAAGTAATAAATTGACCCCCTACACCTAGAATTACTACACTATATCAGATTTTATTATGCAAGTCAATGTTTTCGTAATAAAATTGGTAATAATCAACTGCTATTGGAAACATTTTCAGGATATTAAATATTAATGTAAGTTTTTAATCGGAAATAAAGTGGGGGATCTGTTTTCTATTGTTATCAAGTAATAAATTGATCCCCCTAGAATTATTACACTATATTAGATCTTATTATGCAAATCAATGTTTTCACAATAAAATTGGTATTAACCAACCAATGATAGGAAAATTTTAAAGAATCGAAAACTACATTTGACATACATCAGTGAGATGTAATAAAAATTGCTGCAGGTATTGTCGGAGAGTGGAAAATTTAACAAAGTCAATGATAACAAGATTGATGAAGATTATATAACATCAAGACACCAATATTTACATTTTATGGTAAAAGAGAAAGTCACCTATTGAGAAAAAGGGCACAAGTGTTCTGTACGATATGCTGAAGACAAAATAACCAAAACAGAAACAAGTCAGTGGCATCTGTTGCCATAAATGCATTTTGGATAAACCAATATTGTTTGTCCTCTCCAACCATCGACCAATGAAAAAACTGTTCTGTTGATAAAAGTGGTTGGTGTTCTCAAACTGGAAGGCAGTTTATTTTTCTACCTCATTCGTCAGCTTGCGGGTTACTGTTGCCTTGTGTGTGAGATTCGTGACCGTTTACGTGTATTGCGATTTTTAATATTGGACATGCGATTCGTGATTTTGACATTTCTTTCTGCCCCTAGATCTTCGCGTTTGAATTTGCGATTTGTTTATTTCATTTCGTAATTGAGCTGTCATATCAATTTCTGAACACATTTAAAAACGGAAAATACAGTTTCTATTCATGAATAGTGCCCCTCACAACTACAGAAAGTCAATGATAAAATGATGGGGAGAGGAAAGCTTATAAATAGGGGTGAGGGTCAGTATTTTGATGTTATTCAACAACTTCAAAATCTTTGTAAAAAAAAAAAAGACCAAAAATATGTTGAGTGATTGGCTTACAATGAAATGCTGTTTTACTTAGGTAACTATGATGAAAAATATGGAAAAGACAAAACAAAATCCGAATATGCAAGTTTACTGTTTTAATGTTGTTTTACTGTCGACGTCAGACGTTTCGGTCTAGTAGACCCTCTTCAAGACATGGTTATTAGAAACATACTTAGGATTAGACGATGTTAACAGTAATATTAACCATTTCTGTAGGATCTGCTTGATTATTGGTGGTGAGTGGTTGGAAGATATATATATATATATATATATATATATATATATATATTATAATTTTATCATATAGACAAAAACAGTTTACTCACTACAAAGATGCAACTTCGTTTCGGTGCATTTCAATTGCACTTCAACGGGTGAGAACCAAAAATGGTTATGAACAATTCACATATGTCTTGCCTACAAGCAGAATTGTTCATAACCATTTTTGGTTCTCACCCATTGAAGTGCAGTTGAAATGCACCAAAACAAAGTTGCATCTTTGTAGTGAGTAAACTGTTTTTGTCTATATGATAAAATTATAATAATAAATAGTTATCTCTCTACTATTGGTATCAAGCCCTCTTTTGGATTAATGCTGTGAACGTCAGAATTTATATATTACTTTCGTTCTCATTGCATCATATATATATATATATATTATAATTATTTTTAAAAAATATGACTCCTTTGCTACATAAGAGTTCTCATGTTTCAAAAACAAGAGCCAAAAACCTCAATATAATTATAAAAATTAAATTGAATTAAAGTATCAGGCCCTGTTTCATCCTCAAGCAAATATTTAGGTTCCTAAATGTAGCGAAGGAATCATATTTTCTTTTAAATAATTATAATTTAAGCTCTACTTCTGTATGGAACACTGTTTTTTTTAAAAATAAAAACAAAAATACTAAAGAACTCCGGATTATTTACCTAACGTGTTCTTTCCTATTTTTCTCTATTTGCTTACTTACTCACACACACACACACACACACACACACACACACACACACACACACATATATATATTGTAAAATTAGCAAACAACAAAGGAAAATATACATAGGATTAAAGGAGAAACCCTAGAAACAAAGAAACTATGCACACAAACATCCTTTACAAATAGTTAATATGAGAACAGCACAATGCTTTCTAAACATATCTGGGAGATTAAAAACAAAAACTAAATCACACCAAAAATATAGAAAATAAAGAAAAGAACATCAGTTTACAAAAATATATTCAAAAACTGTAAACTCTGTCTGCAGAAGAAAATAGCTGTAACTGCCTTCCCAGGCCAAAACAAACTACAAACTACTAAATAAACAACCAGAACTCATATCAAAATGCAGACACGAAAACAAATTTTTACTATGTTACTTAAAAACTAAAAACGAACAATAAATAAAAATAAATAAATTGAAAAAAATAAAATAAATAAATAAAAATATATACCTGTTGAAACTTGACTAATGCATGGAATAATAATGCAACACAAAATGTACTTAGAACAAAATGTATTGAAACAAGAACGTGTACACAATATTTACATATAGTCTTTTGTATATTCCTGGGAAGACCGTTCCTGGAGAAATATTCACCCTGAGACCTTCGAAGACTGAAGAATTACGGAACAACTGCTGCTGCTGTTGGCAATATAGTCAGATCCAGTAGAGTTTCTGACTCGTGAGTGTTAATCTTTAACATCGTTTCATTGAACAGATTACGTACTGCGATGGATTCTATATTCATAGACTACGACGAACATGGTCAACAATAAGCAGTTAGAAGTGTACGTCCGAACGGTCAGATTACACTGCGTCTTGGCTGCTCTATGACTCTCCCCTAGGAAGTCTCACAGCCTTTATTTTCATTCTTCACGTTTTGATTGATGACTCATTCATTTTCTATGGTTTATCAACCCATTACAGGTTATTTAAAGCCAGAAAATATTTTTAGATTTAAAAAAAAAAAAAAAAATTTTTTTTATAGATAATAATAATTTAGGGATATAAAATATATTTTTACTAATTAACATATGACCGGGGGCAGGTGAAATCATACCTTTCCTAAGGGTATTTGTGTGTAAGTGAATATAAAAAACCCAACTGGAATTGGAACTCAGCTATCCAATAAAGGATTCAGTTCAAAATTCCAAACACCTGAAGAAGGCTGGAGCCTACAACGGCCAAAACGTTGTGAATATGACAATAAAGACGAGGACAGCAGTCCAAACAATGTTAATAATGTAGACTAAAGTCTATTTGAAATTATGAAAACACAATCTCAAATCTTCAGATGAGTTTTCAACTGAAATGTGATAAAAACAACAAAATATTCTACACAGTGAAATGTCAAATATTAAAGCCAGTATTAATTCTTGCTATTTCTTTCTCTCTCTCCCTCTCTCTCTCTCCCTCCCTCCCTCTCATGATTCTTACTTGCTTTGTTGCTGAGTGTTGGATCAAAGTAACTCTCAGCTGTATTTATAATGGGTCAATGAAATAACACAGAAAAATACATTGTTACCAAACTGGTTTGTCTGTTAATCTCCTTTCAAAATTAAAATTAAATTTATTGTACATCATCTTGGTTTGGTTACAATGGCTGACTTTATGACAACAAAGAGCAGTACTAAATTGGCAACAAGGTTTCATCATTTTACAGTTGGATGGCCTAAATGGAACCGTAAGTTCTTTGCTAACAATTTCTTTGCTCGCACTTCTCATCTGTGGAACTCTCTTCTGGCTTCTTGCTTTCCAGCCAACTTTTAAATCTTGTCTGTGTGTGAGTCCAACTTAAATTCCCAAGCTATAATATTTAGATCCTTCAACCCAGATATATTCTAATTCAGCATGATCTTCAAAAATTTAAATGCAATGTCAATCATCAGCTTATCCCATCTTGATTCCTCTTCTTTCATTGTTCTTAATAATTTTTCTCTTATTCTTTTACAGTCAGTATGTCCTAGTGTCTTAGTGGCTTTATGGCCTTGCTATGGATGAAATGATTAAAAAATACATTCACCCAAATTTTATCCTACTTTTGTTTTGAGATGGCATTAGGAGCACATAGTTTTCACTATCTTGATTCACAACAATCACTTGATTGTATAGTACAGCTGTAATATCAGTATAATTTCTTAGATTTTTTTTTTTTAATTTCAATATTGGTACTATTTTGTAACCAAATACAAATACCATCTGGAATAGACATGCTAGTGGGGATTTTTCTAGTTATAAAATAAACAGGATGATTCAAATAGACATTCTGCCAGGAAACTTAATAGAAGTTTAATAAATATGGAACAAAATAAATATGCAGCAGAGAAAATTATTTGAATAATAAGCATTCTATACCAAATCAGCATCGCATCCTGGGTATGACGATAAACTACATCCTCGTCCAGAGTAAGACGATAAACTACGTCCAACAGCAAGGCCTCTGATCAGGAGGCTTTGAGGAGCATGGAACCTCCTCTTAATTTCTGGTGTTCCCAGGTCCACCCTGACACAGGGTGGTAGCACCTGTTAGGGTCCCAGCTATGGGCAAATAGTTAACCCCAAAACTGAGGTAAAAAGCATTATAAAAGTGTAAAAATAGGTTTCAATACCAGAAATACTTTGTAAAAAATTATTAACAGAAATGAATTTTTGAAGAAAAAAAAAATATTACCAGCTATACATTTTTGTAAAAATAATATTACCAGCTATACGTTTTTGTAAAAAAGATTTTTGTGAAAATAATATTACCAGCTATATGTTTTTGTGAAAATAATATTACCAGCTATATGTTTTTGTGAAAATAATATTACCAGCTATACGTTTTTGTGAAAATAATATTACCAGTTATACGTTTTTGTAAAAATAATATTACCGGCTATACATTTTTGTGAAAATAATATCACCAGCTAAACGTTTTTGTAAAAATAATATTACCAGCTATACGTTTTTGAGGAAAAATATTAACAGAAATAGATTTTTGACAAAACAAAAATATTACCAGAAAAAAAAGTTGTCGGCATTAAATGACCGATTGAAGTTGATATGCTGTAAAACAAAAAAAACAAACCAAACCAAATCAGCACCATGCCAAATGGTGGAAGGGGTTAATTGACAGAAATAATTTAATCAGGCAGGTACTTGTATTTGGTTTATAACATATTTTTGTTTATTGATTTTTGAATTCAAGAAAAACAATGACATATTGTCATATTCATTTTTTTTTTCATTTAAGAAATGTAGACCGCAAACATAAATAAAAAATAAATGTGATATTTGTTAATGAATTCAATAGATTTATCTTATCCTGTTAAGCAGAACTGTGTATCTGTTAAACTATAAGTCATTTGAACAATATAAAACAATAACAAAAATTGAGTTTTAGAACAGAAAAAATATTCAACCAGTTTATTATTAGATGATAACATTTTCTTACAATTTCAGTTCCCAGAACCAGCCTAGTCCTAGGAATCATGATAAACTACATCTGGCAGCAAGGCCTCTGATTGGGATATTAGGGGTCTTAAGGAGCATAGAACCACCCCTCAACTGCTGTTGTTTCCAGGTCCACCCTGGCCAGGGGTGGTAGCACCTGTTAGGGTCCCAGCTATGGGCAAATAGTGGACCCCTCACTAAAACAAAACACTATGAAAGTATAAAAATACAATTTTATATAAAAATACCAGCAATACATTTTTATATTAAAAAAGAAATTACCAGCAATATATATTTATAGCAAAATTACCAGCAATACATTTTTAAAGCAAAATGACCCACAATACATTTTATCTGTAGTTGAAGGCATACAATTGCATTCAAAATATATTTAGTTGAAGCCATAAAATTATGTTCAAAATATTTAGATTTCAGCATTAAATAACCCATAGAGGTGTTGATATGCCACTAAGCAAAATCAACCAACCAACTAACCAACACGGAACCAGCCAATATCTTCCTTGTCAATGCTGAAATCCATCTGCTTGTCTGACAAGCCAAACCTTAAATAGCCATAAATTGGCTACAAATTGAATCAGAAATTTAATACTATGTGGTTATAAGTTAGTCCCCATCCCAATAAAAAAAAAAACAATTACAACATGTATCGCATTAAACCACACTTGTTTACAAACTTTATTTAGGCAGGTTAAGACTTAAGCTTCTTTTGTAACAAATTTTTTGAAAACTAAATTTTATACATGTATCTTTTTATAAACTGTCAATATTTATTTCGGCAGTTCTTTTACAACATCAATTTCAACCTCATATACACAAAGTTTTACACATCAAATTTCATACAGTTTTTTTACTATCCATCTGGTTTCATTTTAGCATATATCTTTTATCTAAAGAATATGTGTTAGTAACTTTCTTTTAATAAATGTTTTTAAACCCTCGCCTCAAAAGAAATTGTAATAAACCCACCTCTCTATTGTATTATTGTTTTATTTACCCTTTAATTATTTTTCTATATCTTTCTTACACATTTATAAGTTTATCATTCATTAAGGCATTAAATACTGCTGCCATATTTGGTCTAGTGTGTCTGCTATGTATTTAGTGATTCATGATAAAATACAAAGAAGAATATACTCTGTCATTGGTCTTCAACTGGCATCACAGCTTCAGTTACTTTCCCACTGCAATGATATGGTTTCCATGTGCCCTTTCTATAAATGCTTTCATGGTAATTGTACTGATGAACTTTCCTCAATGGTAACTAGACTTGATGAATTTAAATGCAGTACTAGATTCGAATTCTTTATTATCAATTGCTGTAACCTGGAGACAAGTTCTAACTGTAATGCTAGAGTGAGCAACTGGCATGTTTGAATGCTGAGAGAGCAAGGTAGTGGAGTTGTGATTTTGCTGAAAATGCAGTACAGTAAATGAACATGGAACTGAAAGGAGAAATTCTTCCACATGTGAAATATTCTTCTGAATGTCTTTATTTTTTCTACTCAATGTTCTCAATGAGTTCAACATCGAGAAAAATTCCTCAACAAATTCAGCAAATCTATATGCAAAAGTAGGTATTTCTGGGATTGATATGTTTATTATTGATATCTTTATTATTGATGTGTTTATTATTGATATGCTTATTATTGATATCTTTATTATTGATGTGTTTAATATTGATGTGTTTATTATTGATGTGTTTAATATTCATATGTTTATTATTGATATCTTTATTATTGATGTGTTTAATATTGTTGCGTTTATTATTGATATGTTTATTATTGATATGTTTATTATTGATGTGTTTATTATTCATATGTTTATTATTGATATCTTTATTATTGATGTGTTTAATATTGATGTGTTTATTATTCATGTTTATTATTGATGTGTTTAATATTGATGTGTTTAATATTGATGTGTTTATTATTGATAGCTTTATTATTGATGCGTTTAATATTGATGTGTTTATTATTGATATGTTTATTATTGATGTGTTTATTATTGATGTGTTTGTATAATCAATACAATGTGTTATGTCCACACATTTTATTTTTCATTACTATATACCAATTTTTTCAGAGAGTGTAAATAATAACTCCTCATCCCAGAAATTCAGTCAAATTAGAGTTTGGTTGTTTAAATACTTTGGTATTTTTGTAAAATATGTTTCGCTTTGTACTAGATTGAACAAATTTTTCTGCATTTTCTTTTTAAGAAACAAAAATCTTTAAAAAAAAAAAAAAAAAACACCCATCTTTAATCACTTTCTGACAGAAAAGTCAGAAGAATGTTTTCCCTTTTCTCTCATAAAAAAATAAATTGTTTGTAGATTTTTACTGGTTTCTATGGTTGTATTAAAATCAAAATTCTTTTCACTTTTCTCTTATTTTCTTGAGTCTATAGTTTGTTTCTCAAATGACTGAGTAAGCTGAATAATACTGTTTTTTTTTTTTGGCATTTCACCCCATGCAAGGCGGGAATGCCACAAGTATGCAGAGCGTTACAGAGAGTGAAGGAGAGACAAAAGACTGGGTATAGGAAAGATTGAAGAAAGGATAAAAGATGAACAGGATTCAAGACAACAGAAGATGGCAATTGATATTGTATTTAAATTTTTTGAGATTATAGTTTACAGGGAAGCAAGTAAATGGAAGTGAGTTCCACAGTTGGGAAGTGCTAGAAAAGAAACTGTTGGAATAGAAGTGGTGGTTACATTTAACTATTTCAACAGTAAAAGGGTGGGACATAGATGCTAATCTAGTAGCACGCTTAAATTCATGTAGTGAAAGGCACCAGGGTAAAAAGTTCACCAGAGCAGTTGCCATGAAAATATTTGTAGAAAAGACAGAGAGAAACCACATCACATCTCTGAGAAAGTGACTAAAGTCAGGATCAATTAGATTGTAGATGGCAACAGTATTCAATGCATGGCCAAATATACAAGATGGACTCTGATGAGAAAAAACCTTCTGGCACAACACAATGAATAAACTTTCCTTGCAGTAGATGCAGCTATTGATTCAATGTAGTTATTCCACTTCAAGTCAGATGAAAATATGAGGACTTGAAGACACAGTAAGATGCTCCCATGGAATCAAGCATGAGCACTGCTGATGGCGGGCCAGGAGGGGGGGCAGAAGGAGATGTTTAAAGACACTACTGCATGATCAGAGTTGCCAAGAGGGCAGAGCTGCATAGTAAAAGGATAGAGGTAAAAAAGAGATTGAGAAAAGAAGCATGTCCATTAGGGTTAGTGGGGAAATGTGTAGGGAAGTCAACCACTTGCACAAGAGACTGAGTGATTGAGAAGTTAAGGGGTAGGATGTCATCAAGGTCAGTGACAGAGTATTTAAGCCACCTGCAATGGTGGGTATTAAAGTCACTGAACACAAATATATTTGCCAATTGTCTATATTATCAGAAATACTAACTAGCATGCAAGTCTTTAGAGGAAAGGAAACAGTAGAGAAAGAAGAGATAGCTGAGTTAAGCCAAGAGATGGAGACACATGTAAGAATGATCTGGAGATGCAAGAGAGAGTTCCATAGCCAGCAGGGGATGTTCACAGATATAAACTCCCAGGCTATACATATGGACATCAGTCCTTTCTAAGGAGAGGAAGGTAACTAGGAATTGAGAAATCACAAGATAGGATTGAGGAGTTAAGATTAGTCTTGCAGAGAGCTTGGATGTCTGGAGACTTGTTAAAGAGGAACGATTCTACACTGCAGATGTTGGTACAAATACCATGAATATTGGAGAAAGAAAGGTTAAGGGGTTTAGGTGATTTTTCTTGAGCTGGTTTAGGTTTATATCTTTGGTTGTTTATAGTCAGGATGTGTTACTTTGGTAAGGAAAGGCCTAGGGTAGTAGTCGCAATCAGTCATCAAATATAACATGTGCAGGAAGGGAACTGGTGCAGACTGCAACATAAGATTGTCCACTGAAGGTGCTTGCAAGGACAACTTTCCATGGCACAGTAAGAACCTCAATATTATGCAATGTTGATCAGAGCAGGCTCTCCAGTTGCTGCACAAGAGTCCGGGCCCCTAACTACAAGTCAGGAACAGCAACCAGAAAACTACCAGCCCATTACCCTCAGTATCCAACATCCATGCACATCGCAAAAAATTCATGACAGTATCACTATTAAGGCTAGAGAAAAGGAAAGGAACTGGGAAGTCCTTCCTGAACAGGAAACAAGGTAAGAGCTTCTACTCCTGTTCAAGAGAAGAGGAGGGAGTATAGACTGGTTGATAGGAGAACCTATCTACTCTTATTAAAAAAAGAAAAAGAAGCTTAGCAGAAACCTCTAGAAGCCATGCAAGATATTAATATCAAGGCCTGATAGTAAACATCATTTACAAAGATGACCTTGCCAAATGTCTGAGCTAAAGTATAAAAATAAAAACTCATATGCAAGCTTTAAATATAAATTTATTTGCAGAAAAAATGTGACTGAATAACTATTCATTCTATTGTTTAATTTTTTTTCTGACGTCTCCTGACCATTTTGAATAAAGCAAACAAAATTGAATGAAAATATGGAAGGAAATTATTAATAATGGCGAACACCTTTTTAGAATTCAGTCAAGGATCTGTTGATTATAGGCAAGTATATCTTTATCTAATGTGAGTAATGAGAGATCAAAGTTGATAAATAGTAAAAAAAAAAAAAAATGTCCTTTAAGATTATGTGTAGCAAGTGGTGCTTAAATAATGACTTCTAAATAAGGAGGATTGATTTCTAATACTGGATACAATGCTATGTTTGAGGATCTTAAACAAATGCAGTCAAACAGCTACTGCTTAAAATAAATGGAGAATGAAAAAGGTGTTCTTTAAGATTATGTGAAGCAACTGTTGGTTAAATAATGTCTTCTAAATAAGGGAGATATATTTCTAATGCTGCATACAATGCAGACTTGTATCCAGAAAACCTTTTTTAAAATTCAAAGTAATCTCTGACCTTGGCTTTTTCAAGTTAGTCATGTGAGAATAAACAAAAATAAATACTATTCAGATTTGAAGATCCAAAATGTCGGCAAATGGTTTCAGAAAATTGAATGTAAAGAAGAAAATGAATGTTTGTTAAAACAGGATGTTGCTCAATAAAAGAGATAATGTAATTTTACCAAGCATAGGGCAAGAGATAATATGCAAAGTGGTATTAGACAATGATCCTTCTTGGAAGAAAATGGAAGTATTGTTTTGATCAATATTAAGGATATTAAAAATAAGTCTGTTAGAGAAAAAAGAAAATTAGCAGAAAAACTTCATAGGCAACTTAGTCATCCAAATTATGGCTTCCAATAGTGACATAGACTTAAAATAGAAAAGAGAACCACCCAAGCCCATTGTTGGTTTTCTGGTTAAGAAAAAAAAATTTTGGTCACAATTTTATCTTTTTTTTCCTTCTTTGAAAGGGAATTAGTACCATAATGAATTTGTCATAAATTTGCATTAATTGTTCTCACTTACCCAACTGTTACATACCATTATGAGGAGAGAGGAAAAACTGGATATAAACATGTTTTTTTTTTTTTTACTTTAAATTCAAGTTTCTGAAACCAGTCACTAATATTTTGACTCTTCAAATCTGAATAGTGTTTATTGTGTTTTTTTCTTTTCTTCTCTCACTGTTACCTCAAAAAAGTTAAGGTAAACATTATTTACATTGTTCAGACTGTTATCCTTATCTTTATTGTCATGTTCATGACATTTCGGCTATGGTACACTCTAGCCTTCTTCAGGTGATTGGAATTTTGAACTGAACCCTTTATTTCATCCAACAGAATGTTGTGAACATGGCAATAAAGATGAAAACAACAGTCCAAACAATGTAAATAATGTAAATAATTACAATACCTCATTTCAGAAATAGAGACAGATATGAAATCTTTTGTCACACGGTCGGTAACAAACAGGCTCTCCCATTCTAATTTATTTCAAGTGAGTGTAGAATTGCAGCTCAAACCTGATACCAGGTTCATTCTCAGGGTGCAGCTTCATCCAGTCAAATGCTTATGGTTTAAAAAAACAATACTTTGACCAAATCATTACCCATGAAATAAAACTATGATATGATTGTAGCAGTATAAAAATTTTATTCTGGTTGTAACCTTCTGCTGTAGATGAGCAAGGCAGAGCTAATGGGTGTGTCTTCCTTTTGTGTAGCTCATGAACGGTCTCTTGTCCCTCTATGTCCTCTCTGAATTTTTGTTCCTAGGAACAACAACTCTATTATAGAGAACAGCATTTGTTGTTTTGTCAGCTCTATCTAAAAATGTCATTCAACAAGACTTCACTCAGTTACCCTCTTTGTAAGGATCACTTGACATGGTTCTTGGGAGGTCCACTCCATTAAGCTGACCTTTTTGCCAAGACAGATAATTGTCAAAGTGATTTCTGTGACTCATTGCAGGTGGGAACTTAGCAATACTGTACAACGATAAATAAGACCTATCAAATAGCAAAAGAACTCTTAGAAATGATATCTCAATAAAATCACCATGGAGAAGGCAACAGAAAACCACTCAAATATCAATCCCAAGATTGTTCTTATCAGAGATAATGGCATGAAGGTGTTTAATTGAATAGGGATTAACCCAAAGTCTTTCCTTGTAAATTGACCACAGATTCTTGGTTGGATTTAAATCAGGAGAGTTTCCGAGCCAGTCAATAGTACTTTGATTTGTTCACTGGTAAGGTTTGCCAGTGTGTTCATGCAGCATTACAATTTAGGTACACTTCCTTGGAGTAACAACCATCACAGACAATGGATGTAGGACAACTAATCGACAGTTGAGACAGTAGTGTCTGGAGATGATGAAAATCTGATGCAATCAAAGATGATGCAATAGTTTTCAAAGCCAAACAAATTTCATAACATCCCAAAATAGATTTATATTTTACTGTACATCACTGCAAATAACCTAATCTGAGGAAAAAATTGAAATCAATTACACCCTGTCATGCAAGTGGGTCTAAAACTAACTGTCTGGTGAAAGAAAGGAAAGGAAAGTTGTTTCAATTAATTTGCACAAGGGTGTAGAAAGGAAAGTATAGGAATTCTGAGAGAAGATAGTAAAAGAAAGCGAAAAAGAACTAAAAATCAATTGTAAGAAGACAGAATCAATGGATGTCAGCAAAAGGAACAACATCTGAAAGTGCATTGGGATATGAAAGATGTCTTCCAAAAGCTAAGCAAAGTATTAAGAAACAAGAAAATTTCATTAGAAACAAAGAAAAGAGTGCTGAACTGTTATGAAATATCAGTCCTCCTATATGGCAGAGAATTCTGGGAAATCTTCTCACAGATGAAGAAGAGAGTTGAGGCAATAGAAATGTGGATGCTGAGAATACAATAGACTAAACATGTGAGCAATGACAAAGTTTTAAGGAAAATGGAAACACAAAGAAATTATATTTAGAATCAGAAAGAGATAATTGAAATTTGTTGGGCACATAATGAAGAAAGAGGGCTTGGAAAAATTAACACTCAAAGGATATAGTGAAGATATGAAGGACAGAGGAAAGCAGCAAGTAACCTATCTTATGGGATTGTGTAAATCATTGGCAGAACAGGGACTTGGAGGAATAACAAAGATAACCCTTACTCAGAGATACAAAAGACAGGAAGTTGGGGAGAGCCATGAAGAAGGAGAAAAAGAATCCTGAAAATAAAATTTATGTGCCACCATTTGAATAGGATTTTTTTTTTGTACAGCTGTCACAGAGAATGTTCCAATTGAATTTGTGCAACATTTGCTGGTTGATACAGCCCAATCATACAAGATTTAATATTGTCAGGACAGAACATGTGGGTTTTCTCAATACAACTTAAGGAATGTAACATTCAATTACAAAGGAAAGCCATTTTTAACATGACAGCTTTACTCAAACTTGGAGATGTTTGGAAGTCATGAAAATTATAGGAAACCTATATTGCTCTAAATTGAATAATACTGCTCATAAAATATTTTTAGTATTCACATTCATTACTATATTGATGTTAGATGTAAAACAGAGAAAGATCTCTTCCAAAAGCTAAGCAAAGTACTAAGAAAAAGGAAAAATTTTATTAGAAACAAAGAAAAGAGGACTGAATTTTTTCTCCATTGAGATATACATAAGTTTTATGATTGAAATTAAAGGAAACAAATGTAGAATCAAAATTTTTGATTATTGCAAATATTCAAACTTTCTGGTCTAGATGTTATTGAGAATTTGGACCACTGGAATTACTGGAATTATGATTTTTTTAGAATTTGACCTATTCTCTCTCAGTGATTGTTTTCATTTCATTTACTGCTGTTGATTTTGTATGATAAATCTTATCTTTATGTCCCCATAAAGATATGGCAAATAATCTGGTGAATGTAAATGATATACAATGACACCTTTTCATCCAACCCATCCATTTGGCAGATTTTTCATTAAGAAGGACACTCACACCATACATATATATATATATATATATATATATATATATATATATATATATATATATATATATATATATAATTAATATGAGTAAATCCTTGTCAATTAGCTGATTGATGTTACCTTAAGCATCCAGAATTTCATAAGTGGAGCTGTCCATCCACTCTTCAGGGGATACCAGCAATATATTGCTTATATTTTTTGATTTGTTCATTTTTATACACTTATCTCTGGTGTAAGTTTTTTCCATATCACTTGCGTTCGTGTGTATGTATGCAGCCATGTGTTCATCTGTGCAGATGTGTGTCTCCGCATGTGCGCCATATATATATATATATATATATATATATATATATATATATATATATATAATATGGAGAAAACAACTGAAAAGTTGCAAATTAAAAAAAATTGAATGTTTTCTTTTGTTTTTTTTGTGAAAGTATTTATTTATATTTTTTTTATATATATATATATATTTGATATTTCAGATCAGCCTCGATCTTTCGTCAGAAATGAATTAAATAACTGTATTCAGAAGTTTGTTTTCAAGTAGCGTGCGTCGCGAGACACGGACGTCATATGATGTGGAATGCAACTGTGTTTGAATATTTCTAACGTAAATCTAACGATAATAATTTAGATGTTGTTTAAAAAAGTTTTTTTTTAACTATATCTAAAAAAAGATTTTTTTTAACTATTGAAATATTTATACAGATTTAAAATTCCCAAGTCTTTGTTTAACCCTAGTTCATATGTGTCTAATTTCAAAATCCAGTATTTCTCTTTTTTTTCTGCGTGTGTATGTGGAACTAGAATATATATATATATATATATATATATATATATATATATATATATATATATATATATATATATATATATATATGTATGTAAAGTAATGACCAAGATATCCTTGGATTTCATTTTTTTTATTTATTTATTTGACATGTGGTAGCAGATTAAATATTTTTGGAAATTTGCAAAATTGACAGCTACCCCTGTAACCTGCTTGTTATTGAATATGTTTTTTTAAAACTTGGCTATATATGTGACAGTGATGTGAAAAAATGCAAAAAAACACCAGTTGAAATTTTTATATCAAAAACAATTTTGATTTGTTTTATGGCATATCATCTTTTTCCAGAGTATGTAATGCTGAGCGTTGTTATTTTGTTAAACCACAAAAAGTACAAAGTTTGTACAAGTAAAAAAAGGTAGACGTAGGTATAGGTTGCATGAGAGTTAAAAAGTGTGGTATACACCTGTGTCTAACATTCAAAAAGGTTGATTTGTTTGTTTGTTTACCACTTATCAACACTTTGTGCTTTATATAAAGTTAACACATACACTACAGTTTCAAACATTTTCACTCATTGTAAATTTTAAAATTTTGCCAAAAAAGTAGCTGTTTTCTAACATAAGAGAAAATTATTATATATGGTTAAAAAAAAAGTGAGAAATGACTTTTTTATTAGAAATTTTATTATGACAAAAAGAAAAAGGCATTTTATGACTAAATTTTGCTCCTGTCAAAACATCCACCTTTAGCCTTGATTACTGCAGCATAAATGTTTGGTATTTATTGCAAAAGTTTCTCAAAGTATAAGTTTCATAATTGATTCCATTCTTTTTTCAATATCTAAAAACTCTTTTTCATTTTTCCCTCTTCTGTCAAGTTTATCCCATGTCAATTCTGGGGCTTGCTTCAAACTTTTGAACTGTAGCGTCTTTCAAATTGTAGGAGTTTGCTTATAGTACCTAGTGTACCAAGCAGCTCCCCATCTAAGTACTGACAAGGCTCAATTCTGCTTAACTTCAGTGATCAAACAAGAGCTAGTGCTTTCAGATTGAGTTGACTGTAGGCAGTCAAAAGATAGATGTATATTTTGACATTTGAGTCCAAAATGGTAGACATAAGCTTTGTTTATACTGAAGTGAAAAAAAGATAGACAAAATACAGTAAAAAGGTAACAGTTTTTTTTTAGAGGGGGGTATTCTTATGCACAAGGATGTAGCCAGTATATTCACAGGGTTAGATTTGCTTGAATTTGATGGTAAATTTCTATCAGGTTTTCTTCTCTTGTTAGGCTTATGATCTGCAGTCTTCCAGGACAATGCTTATAGACACTTTGTATACTTCTTTCTGCTTCAAACTTATCTCTAATGTGAGCAATGGTGGATAGCATTGGTGGATCTGCCTGGAACTCTATTCTAAATTATCATTGCACTTCAGGTACATTCTTGTACATTCTCTATCACTTGAGGATAAATTTCCTTTTCTCAAAGCTTACTTTTGTTTGAGACATTATTTTAAATAAATTACACCAAAAAAAGGTTTTATGGAGGTATAAAAGTGTGTATACATTAAACAGATTCTTATTATAGTCATTTTATTTAGAGAATTAATTGCAAGAAGAACTAACCATCAATTGTCAGAAGACAGAATGGCTGGTTGTCAGCAAAAGGGGCAGCCGAACATGCAAATTACAAATTGGAGATGTCAAATTCCATCAAGTACAGAAGCTTATATATCTGGAGAGTGTTTTAACAGAGAATGGAAAATGTGATGCCAAAATCAGAAGGTGCATTGAAATAGCAAAAGTGGCCTTCCAAAAGCTAAGCAAAGTATTAAGAAACAGGAAAATTTCAAAGAAAAGATTGCTGAACTGCTACGTAATATCAATCCTTCTAAATAGCAGTGAATGCTGGACAATCACCTCACAGATGAAGAGAAGAGACTTGAGGTAACTGAAATGTAGTTCTACAGAAGGATGCTGAGAATATTATTGATAGAGTGCATAAGCAATGAAGAAGTCTTAAGGAAAATGAAAACAAAAAGAAAGCATCTACTCAGAATCAGAAAGAGATAGCTGATATTTCTGGGACACATAATAAGGAAAGAGTGCTTGGAGAATTTCACACTCACAGGACATACTGTAGGCAAAAGGACATGAGGAAGCATAAGGTCTCCTACCTGACCAGCTTGTGTGAATGGATGGCAAGATAACAAATATATATTGAATCCATTGCTAGATCAGCTGCCAGGAATATTGGTTCACTGTGCTGTGCTAGACAGTTTTTCTTTACAGAAACTATCTTATATACCTATAAGTCTACCATTCATCCACTGGAGTAGATTGTTCTAGTTCCATATGCCATGCCTCTTCCGGATGTCTCAAAGACAAAAGACATGGATAAAAATGTTGGTTAGATCCAGTGACTAGACCCAAAGAGTTGTAAGTTCAATACCAGGCCACAGCAGTGGTGAACCAAAACCAGGAAAGTTGAGTAAAAGGGAAATAACTGAGACATCTGGAAGAGGCATGGCATGTGGAACTAGAACAATCTACACTGGTGGACAAAATAAAGGGTTCAGTTCAAACTTCCAATCACCTGAAGAAGGCTGGAGTGTACAATGGCTGAAACATTGTGAATATGGCAATGAGGATGAGGATAGCAGACTGAATAATGTAAATAATGCAAGCTGTTTAGTACTGTGCTTAAATTAAAAAATTATTTATAGAAAAATCACTTGGAGGCAACCTTACAGCGGTGGAATAGTGACTGAAGCTGAGATGCCAGATCATAGCCAGTAATATTGCTGATTCTTCTTTGGACATTATCAAGGATCTCTAGATAGATAGCAGGAGCACCAGACCATATATCCACTGGGCTATGCGTCCTTGAGGAATGTTGTGAACATGGCAATGAAGATGAGGATAACAGTCCAAATAATGTAAATAATGCAAGTAATCATAATAGCTCATCTCAAAGATATAGACAGTACTAGACTGGCATCAAAATCTCATCAATTTACTGTTCTTGGATAAATGTAACCATAAGTTCTGTGCTAACAGTTTCGTTTTGCACAGTTCTTGTCTGTGGCACTCCCTTTCAGCTCCATGCTCTCCAGCCAACTTTAATCTTCAAAAATTGAAATGCAATGTCAATCATTATAAGATGTCCTTCTAATTACTCTTCCTCTGTTCTCACCTCAAAGCAAGTGTTTCTGTTTATAACTCTCTCACGCCCAGTAGCCCCTTGTGTCTCTGTGGCTTTACTGCCTTGCTTAGGGTGAGTTCAATTAAAAAAAAATTACTAAGAGCTACAAGAGATAGATAGGAGGTTGTGAAGAGCCATGATCACTCATGTCCAAAAGGGACATGGCAACATGAAAGAAGATTAAGTCCAAAACTGAATTCAGTTCTAAACATGGCATACTCACAGAGATTATTTAATAAAACTATAAATGTCAGTCTCCCTGACAGACGAAGTTGAGTTCACTGTTTATTTTAATGATTTTATCAAACTAACACACCCATTTTCTTGAATATGTCACATCTCACATCAGATTTAATAGCTTAAGCTTGGTTCAAGGATATTTGTAATGTTTACCATCAAACCTTATCTTCAGAGGAAAGCTAGTTACATTCTTATGTCTACAATAATTACAGGAATTATGTGTATGTGTGTGTTTGGTTTGTTTTATGGCATATCAACCTAAATGGGTCATTTAACGCTGACAAAATTTTTATTGCTGGTAATATTTTTTTCTTCAAAAATCTATTGCTGGTATTAATTTGTTTTACAAAGTATTTAAAAATGTAAAAATTTAAAAATGTATTTCTGGGATTAAAAAAGTTTTTACATTTTCATTGTGTTTTGACCCCAGTTTGGGGTTAACTATTTGCCCATAGCTGGGACCCTAACAAGTGCTACAATCCCGAGTCAGAGGGCACCTGGGAACACCAGCAATTAAGAGGTGGTTCCACACTCCTTAAAACCTCCTGATCAGGGGATTTGCTGCCAGACATAGTTTATCATCTTACCCAGGACATGTGTGTGTGAATGCGCACACTGATTGATTGAGTTGGTTTTTACTATTTATCAACCATTTGTAGGTTATTTAAAGCTAGAAAATATTTTTAGATTGTAAGCATTTTTTTTTGAGATAATAATGGTTTAGCAATATAAGTTTTAAATAAATCTAAAAGACATGCCTAAGTAGCGAATCAGTATTCCCTTGATTAATTGATTAAGTTTCTATGGCTGATGAACCTTTTGCAGGTTATTTAAAGCTAGAAAATATTTTTAGATTGTAAGCATTTTTTGGAGATAATAATGATTTACTGATACTAAGAAGAGCTAGGGAATTTGCATGTAGGCGAATGTAATGAACCTGACTGGAATTGAAACTTGACTCTCTGACTTCTAATTCCAAGCCATTGTCCATTACACCACATGGACATCCAAGTTTGCATCACCTGGTATTCCCAAGGAGTCACCCACCTAGGTACAGACCAAGCTCGACATTCCTTAACTTTGGTGATCATATGAGAACCAATATTTCAGCATGATATGGCTTTCAGCCTGTGTGTGTACAGAGGGCTATAAGTTTTTAGCCACCCTTGATTACAGCAATTTTGGCTTGTGTAATAAGGTCTCTTCATTTTTTTCAAACAATACCGTATTAGTATCAAGCTACTCTCATCTATGAATGATAGTTGACTTATATTTTGCAATGAAAGTTTGCAGAAATAAGGAAATTGGTAAATTTCAATGAGCGCAAATAATAGGATGGCATCAGTGTGGCCAATCAAATATAGAGATTTATAGGTTTTTCCATGTTAATCATCAAACAGTTAATAATATTGTCAAGAAATTTAATGAAGAAGGCCATTGTCATGTGGAACAACATTCAGGAAGACCAAGCATCATGTCTGAGAGAACAAAAAGGCCACTGAATAGGAAAATCATCCCAAACTGTCATCAGAGTGTCAAAGATGTTGCCAACAGCATGGAAATGTTTGCATATGTTGTGAGAAAGACTCTGAAAGAGCTAGGTTATCAAAGAAGAGTTGCAAGAAAGAAGCCCTTGATTTCAGAGGCTAACAGGAACCTTCGTATGGACTTGGCAAGAGAATTCGAGAGCAAAGATTAAGAATTTTGGTAGTCTTTAATTTGGTCAGATGAAAGTAAATTCTGCCAATATTCTAATTTGAAATTGGTTTATGTTTGGAGAAATCAGAATGAGACTTGAAACACAGATTGTCTGCAGGTGACTATGAAACATGGAGGGATTAGAGTAATGGTGTGGGGTGCTGTCTGGTTTGGAGGGAAATCTGAGCTGATTCTTGTTGACAAGCAGTTGAATGGTCCAAAATACTGTCAAATATTAGAGAAAGGACTACTCCCACTACTTGAAATGAATCAGATTGACAAGAATGTCTACCTTTTTCAAGAAGATGGAGCGCCATGTCATATGAGCAAAGTAGCAAAAGCATGGAAGGAATCACAAGGAATCCAGTCACTGCCATGGGTAGCCCAAAATCCTGACATGAATCCAATAGGGCACATTTGGGAGCATCTTGACCAAAGACTTCAAGTGTATGCAACCAAAATGACGTCAGTGGCAACCTTTAAAGAAACATTGCTAAAAGAGTAGAAAAATATGGATCAGCCGATTGTTGATAACTTGATCAAATCCAGGAAAAATCGAATACAAGCACTGAAACTAGCAAATGGCGGACCTACACTATACCAGTTCCAAAGACTGTTTATTTATGTTCTGTGGGGATGACGTAATTAAATTTTGAAATTGAATATAGTTTATTTCTGGCTAAAATCTTTTCTTAGGACATTGTATAAATCAACTTATATAAATATATATTATGAAATGAATTAAGTCTGACAATTATTTAATATATTTTTTGTTTATACATTATTTTAAAAAGATACAATTAATTTAAGTGCTGTTTTTTTAATAATCAATACTGTTTATTAAAAAAATAGAGCATTTACTTAAATAAATTATATCTATTAAAATAATGTATAAACAGAAAACATATTACATATATATAGATATATATTTAACACACACACACACACACACACATTAACACACACACACACACATATATATATATATATATATATATATATATATATTAGCATGTTCAGGGTGTGATGTATAAATTGAGGTAGTGCTGCCTTGGGTCAAAAGGGTAGTTGCTGGAAGAGACTATGTCTGGCAACAGGACTCTGCACCATGCCACACAAACAGAACCCAGTCATAACTGTCAGACAATTTTTGCTGCAACCAAATCACCTCTTACACTGGCCACTTAACACTCCAGACTGCAACCCCCTTGATTATTATGTATGGGACACAGTTGTGTGAGAGGCCAACAAAACTCATGACCCCAAAGATGAACTGAAGGCAAGGATTTACCAACTTAAACAAGGCGACCATCCAGAAGAGTTGCAGGAGATTCTGAAGCTGTTTGGAGGTCATGTTTGAAGCCAATGGTGATTTTATTGAATAAATTTACTCTTTAGTATTTCAAGATATTTTTGTGTATTTTTGGTAAAGATATCGGTTAAAATGAGATGTCAGTGTTATTTTCATTTTTGCGTAATTTAGATGACATTTTACCCATCACACCCTTTATATAAACATATACATATTAAATATTAATATATACATATTAAATATTAACATATATGCCCTGACATGGGAGCTTTAGGGACTCAGTATTGTTGTATAACACATCAGGCTCGTCTCAATCTGAGGTCCTTCCCATGCTTGTCAGCACTGCCATAAGTCAAATTATGGTTATCTGCTGACTGCTTCAGTTCTTCATCTGTCCTGCCACACATTATGTTCTTTGATCACAGAGCAGTGAAGATCAAATTTCCACCTGTGCTTAAGAGGTGAATCAAGTTGTGCTAGAACCGCGCTATGAAAAGGACAAAGAATGCTTCCTCTGGTGAAAATACAAATGTCATAACAAATAACGAAGAAGGTCACTGGGTTAATTTTCACTTGCTTTATATAGTCATTGATACAAAAAAATTAACCCTTTCTATTAAACTCTCTACCATGATACTATGTTTCTTGGAGTGTGTTAAAACATACACAACGAATTAGGTTGGGAATTCTGTCTGCAGCAGGTCATGTGGCCTCTTCTGGCCTCTCCTGGCCTCTGCCGGGCTCTGGTGCCTTCTGTTGGCTTCTCATAGCTTCCTGTGCCTTCAAATAAAAACTCTGTTTTTATGCATCTCACCGAACTCCTACTGCATCTCAGGACTCATCAATATTCATATCAATTAATTATTTTCTCCAACCTCAAAGACATAACACTGACTCTCAAAGAAAGCGGTCAGCTATTTCAAAACAATAATCCCTTTGAAAATAAACTTTGTTTTAAAATTCCCTTCGACAATCAGCTGTTTACCCTAACAATAATTTTTCGTTAACAAACTGTTATGTTTAAAAATTATCTCTATGTCCTTTGACATAAAAGAATTTCATTTTGTTTTTTGACTCTCAAAATAACCAATTTAAAGTCCCATTGTTTACATTTTAGCTTTACTTAAATTTACTTCCCGGACACAAATGACTTTCAAATAAAAAGCAGTCAACTATTCAAAACAATGATTTTTTTTTCAGATAACGACTTTTTGCGTTTCTTAAATTTATTTCAAACGGCAAAGTTTTTTTCCTTGTTTGACGACTTTTCAAAATATGTTCCAATTAATTCTCTACACATTCCAGAGTGTTCATATTCCCCGGTTGGCAAATCTCTTTTGGCTTACATTTTACATTTCTCAAATGTCATATTGCTTACATTACCGACCTGGTTATCAGAAAGAAAAGAGAAAAAAAAAAATCTCTTTTTTTTCCTTTGCTTCATATTTCCATTCATGTTTTCACCTTAACAATTTCAACATTTTTAAACCTTCCAGTCCTACAATTCTATATGGGGGGGTTCCACATGAACCCTTTTTAATCCTAACTTCATACTAACAGTGTCACAATATTGTCACGGTTGAGCACTTTTTTGTTTTTGATTCTTTGTCATACGTCTCTTTGCCAAGGTTCTATTGTTATTTGGTAAATTTATTCTGGTGTTTTTATTTTTTTTTTTTAAATTTAAAAAAAAAAAAACTTCTCCACAAATCACAGTAATATTTTGGTAAATTGATTTTTAACCATATCAGTATTTTCCCCATGGCAATTTTAGTTAAGTACATCATATGTATTTGCCAGCTACCCTAATTGTAATAACTTGAGTTAGCTAAGAGGTATAAATGACCTGATCAGCAAACAGACCAGACCAGTTTTATTGAAAACAACTGCCAAGATGCTGTGGTTGAGTTTTTTTATATATATGATTTCTCGTGTGTTCATACAATTTTTACTTTTCAGAACATAAATTACATAAAAATTGTCCAAATTTTCAGCTATACTTTTAGTCATTATCAAGGATGAATTCTATTTTATTTTTAACTGAATATATGGATTGTTTTATATATGTATCTAGAGTTATAGGAATGTTTTATTTTCCAAACACAGTCAGCACATTGAGGCCATGTTCATACTTGATATAATTGAGTGCTGGCTCTTTTTTTTTTTAATTAATAATGCTTCCATTAATTTTGGCCTTTTTTTACATGTAGATGAGGCTATTTATATTATCAACAAATATGTTGTAGATGGAGTCTCTTAGGGCCTCCATGTGTATTTAAGTACTGAGAAATGTGAGGAAGGAAAACATTTTAAATATATAAAAATAGATGAACCATGAACTAAATACTTTAAATTAAATTAAATATAAACTAAATTATTTTTTATTTCAGTCTTTCATTGAATGCCCTCCTCCTCTTTTGGACGCCTGGGGCAATTGCACCCACTGCATGCTACTGAGCATGCAACTATATATATATATATTTTTTTTTTAAGCGTTTCACCCCCAAGCAAAGCGGGAAGCCACTAGCATGCAAGGGGTTACAGAGAATTGGAGTGAGACCAAATAGGTGTAATAGAGGGAAGGATGAAGAGAAGGATAGGGGATAGATCAAAGCATCTGGCGATGTCGATTGACATTACATTTGAATAGTTGGAGATTATAGCTATCAGAGAAACAGGAAAGGGGAGGGAATTCCACAGGCAAGAAGTAAATTATATAGAAATTATCCAAATGTTTTGTATGCCGAGTACTTTTGGCTATACTTTTAGCCATTATCAAGAATGAATTTTATTTTTACTTTTAACTGAATGTATGTATTTTTTATGTATGTATCTAGATTTATAGGAATGTTTTATTTTCCAAACACGGTCAGCACATTGTGGTCGTGTTCATAGTTTGATATTACTGAGTGTTTATTAATAATGCTTCTATTATTTTTAGCCTTTTTGTACATGTGGATGATACTATTGTATTTGTATTATGAACAAGTATGTTATGGATAGAGTTTGGTAGGTTTCTTTGTGTATTTAAATGAGACCTAATTGAGCTATGGTCAGATAGATGTAGCGTGAGTCTTCTTGTTAAGCATGTTGTAGTATACCCAATACAATTATTTATGAATCTAGATTGGTCAGGAACACAGATTCTTAAGGGAAATGTAAATTTTTAAATAATATTGCTTCTCTGTAATGTACATCTTGCAGATGAATTATTATTTTTGCCAATGAGGTATAATTTAGCCCTGAGAAGAAAAAAAAAATTATACAAACACCTGAGAAATTATATAAAAAAACTCAACCACCAAATGTCAGTCATTTTCAATGAAACTCGCATAAAGGAGGGATTGCTGCCCAAATACACAATTTCTCACATAATAACCCTAGCCCATACATCAGACACACAATTACAACTCTCTTACATTGCTTACATATGATCTTAATGACACCAGCGCCATAAAAAATCCCCTTATAACAAGACATTGTAACACTAGTAACAGATTCAAATCCTCCAAAATAAGAAAAATCCTAATCAACAATACTAAAATCCTCTACAAATACAAATGTAAAACACGCTTACAAATTCTTGAAGCCATCATAATTATAAACCAAAAACCCAACATAAATAAAATAAGATTTAATACTGGCAGAAACATCTTAAATATATTTAATAACTAATCCTCCAACTAATAAACACCTACCTCCTCCCAATTGCTAATTAACTAATCCAACAACACTGCCTAAATTCCAAAAATATTATCTATAAAATAAAATAATAAACAACCTACTTCAAACCAAAACATACAGCCATGATGACAGCCGAAAGCTTGCTTGGCAAAACACCAAGGACTAGGGCCTTTTCTCAACAACCTAGACCCAAATACAAAAAAAACTTGCAAGAAAACGATTAAAGATTATTAAATGGAAAAGTTCAGTAGCCTTTAACAACACATGCCTAAATATATATATATATATATATATATATATGCTCTTTATTTTACTTGTTTGAAGATTTACTTTTTTTTATTTTTTTTATCCAGAAAAAAACTGATATATATATGGGAATTCAATCTTCAGCTGTATAGTTATTTCTCCCTCAGTGATTTTAATCGGTGAACATCAAGTTATGTATTCTCCAACTGGAGTTAGCCAAGATGGTATAAATTGGCATATCACCAAATAGAAGAGTACCAATCATCTGATGACTGTGTCACATTAGCATCCAAGAAACTAGAAATTCTAGTTTGTCAGGATAAATATAAAAATAAATGCCCACTTTATGGGGGTATGCCATTTTAATATACTCCCGTATATATATATATATATATATATATATATATATATGTATGTATATGTATGTATATGTATGTATATGTATGTATGTATGTATGTATATATATATATATCTATCTGTTGGTATGATTTTCCTAAATTTAATCCACAAACAATTCAACTACAACCCTTTACATAACAAAATCTTAAAAAAAAACTATATTAAGATGAGCTACAGCTGCACCAAAAACCTTTACCAACATAATAATGTAACATTAAACAAATATTTAAACAACCTCAATAATATTGACACACACACACACACACACACACATATATGGCCTGACGATTACGTCTAGCATGAAACAGCCTGTCGCCTCTAAGTGTTGACTTCAATGTTCACTTTTATATATATATATATATATATATATATATATATATATATATATATATATATATATATATATATATGTATATATCATGTAAATTAAATGCAGATTAAATGCTAAAACTTAATATAAATATATAAATAATGATCTATATATTCTATATATATGAGATAATGATCAATAATATATATATATGAGATAATGATATATATAATATATATATGAGATAATGATATATATATAATATATACATGTGATAATGTAATAATATATATATATATATATATATATATATATATATATATATATATATATATATATATGAGATATTGATATATAAATTTTGATACTTGCATGCAGCATCGGTAAGTATACTAAGCTACTCTCCACTCACCTTTTTATGGTATATCCTTTGTAAGTATTTTATTTGATTGTTCATAATAAAGTAAGTCCATCAATAAAATCTTCTTGTGTGGTTGTTTCTCAGGGTTAAATTGTTTCAATGTTTTAGATATTCAGTAAATCTCCTATGACAATAATAACTTTCAAATAGTATTGCATTGTTCACAAATCTAATAATCAAAACAAAAACAGGGATGAAGCACCAGAGGTTGATTTGACCACCCTCCTTCTTCACATGTTTACTATAAAACTGGGGTTAATAAGAGGTTCTTTGAGAATATTTTCCTTTCAGCACTTCAATAAGCCTTCTCAAACAATCATTGCATCAAATGTTATTTGCGTGTCAATTTAGGAAGGAACCATATGAAGAAACGATTGGCTAAATGGTAAATGCCAATTTTGGACCTAGTTTGTCACAGATTTCATCCACTTGACTGAAATAATCTAAACCAAACATTCATGCAAGAAAATTTGTGTGTCTCATGTAATTTACATGGCAATATTTGAAAAGCACCGGATGAAAAAACAGGGAGTTATTATCAAGAAACGGGCTCTTTGATAAAAACCACACTATCTTATTTTTTGCAACATGTTTGAAGAAAATCGGATAAATAGGAAAATTTTTATATAAAGTAGTACAAAAAATCAAATTTTTTCTACCTTTTGCAATTTTTTGTGTGAAGCCAATGTCATAGGAAAACTATCAAGCACTCTACATAAACCTCATAACATGAGCTATGTTGGTGTTA
>OZ038496.1:14425575-14443075 GCA_964036315.1 Acanthosepion esculentum | reverse complement strand
GGTGTCTTATCAAGTGATGATGTTCTTCATTGTTGCATGTTCAGCATCATCACTTGATAAGACACCACAAGTGTTGAAACAAAATTGCAACTTTTGTAGTGATCTTATAAGATGAACATGTTATAAATTTGAATATATATATATATATATATATATATATATATATATATAATAATGCTAGTTATTAATACTAGCAATTAATATATAACTTAATGTATATCAAATTTAACAATTTATGTTTATCAAGTGCTTAATATTAGATTAGAGTAATAATGACTAAAAACATATATAACAATGTTCAACACTTATAGAAGGTCAACTCAGAGGTTTGTAATTTTTCAATCACTCATCAGGACTCCTGACAAGAATTATTGTATTAATCAGAGAAAATTTTATTATTTTACAAGTGTACATTATACCCAAATAGCATATGATTACATACATACACATATACAAACATTTTTTTAATCAAGTCATCCCAAGCAAGATGATAATGCCACTAAGATGCAATGCGCTACTGAAAGCCAAAGAGAATGAAAAGACTTCAGGAGGAACCAGAAATCCAATCCTAAACAGGAAACAAGTGATAAACCTCTACTCCTGTTTAAGAATTCAGAAAGGAGTATGACCCGGACGATAGATGAATCTATCTACTGCTGTTGCGGGGAGTTAAAAAATAATTAATAAGTGAGAAGCAATTCAGACTTCAGGCAGAGAAGTTTAAAGTATAGAATCAAAGTAGACTTTAGAATGAACCAGAAACCCAATCCTAAGCAGGGAACAAGGGTAAAACATCTCCTATTAAAATGATTTCCCTTTCTCTCTCTTTTTGCAGTGTCTATGATGATTCTGAAAGGTGTAGACACTGTTGGTGATATTGATCCTCTAATTTCTGGCCATACACGTAAATGTATGCTAGAATGGCTAGTAAATCCTTTGTGCAGATGCCTGCTCAGGCATATTTGTGTTTGTTCTATAACCACATGTGATTTATACTTCAACTACATGAAGCAGACTTAGTTACAGTTTATGGGAGATGGCAAATCATCTGGCACAATCAACAGTCTGAACAAGGCCAGTACATTCAGACCCTTGGCCACAGTGATTTGTGACTTTATGGTAGCATAACCATTGATGGCCTCTGAACCATTCCAACGACTCAACTTCACTCTCAAGGCTTTGGTCAGCCAGTGGTATGGTTCTCAGATAATTTCCATTGGTGATATATACATGCATGCAAAAATGTATGTTATGTAAAGAGTACAAACCAAGAATAAAAAAAATACCTTCTCTTAAATTTCATGGGGAAAAAAATCAATATTTTGAATTATTTGTTTAGCTGCACATCAACTCCTTATGGGTCATTCAATGCCGAAATTTAATTTTCTTGGAAGCTTCAGTAATGTCTTTTACTAAAATATATTCCTAGCAATATCTTTATTTCTATGAAAATGTGTAGCTGGTATTTTTACTATAAAAATGTATTTTTATACTTTCATAGTATTTTGATCCCAGTTTGAAGTTTGAACTATTTGCCCATAGTTGGAACCCTAACAGGTGGTATGTCAAGGTGAACCTGGAAACAACAGCAATTAAGAGGTGGTTCTGTGCTCCTCAAAACCTCCCAATCATAGGCCTTGCTGCCGGATGTAGTTTATCATCATACCCAGGACACCAACGTTTTTAAGAAATATTGTTGGACTGCATGTAAATATATAAGAGTTTCTCTTGGGTGAAGATGTTTTTTTTTTCAGGAATAGCAACTCCGTCTTGAATTTAAAAAAATGAAACTAATAAGTAAAACTTTCTTTAAAAATAAAAAAAATAAGAAACAAAGAAAATAATCAAAAGTAAAATCTCCAAAAATAATGAAATTATTTTCTTTTTATTCCCACACAAAGTTCCCTCTCAGAAATATTATCTGTAGTTTAATATACACTGTATATATTGTTTAAGTCTCTATAGAATGCTAAGCAACAACAAAATTAGACAAACAAAAATTACATTAGATAAACTATACAAAGATAAGGCTATTATGTCTATTAATAAGAAAATTAGCTTTTTGAACTCTCATGCAAGCTAAACCTACATCTACCTATCAATGGTTTATCAAAACAACAGAATTTGGTATTAAATATCCTGGAAAAGACTGATAAACCATAAAACAAACCAAAAGGATTTTTGATGTAAGCATTTTCACTGGTGTTTATAGCATTTCTCACAGCATTGGCTCACATATATCATAAAACTCTATCATAGTTGGTAATTTCCAACTATTAAAGAGTTAATAATTAAATGTGCTCAATACAATGTATACATATTAATTATTATGAATAGACATAATATCCTTATCTTATGTATATGTATATATGGTGGACTCTCTCGTCGTAAGAGGGGCAAGCAGCTCAGTTCCTAGGGAACAACAACCCAGACACCAGCACATATGATTTGACTGTAGTGGTGAAGGCATTGTGCAGAACCAACCACACTTTTTGAAGGGCCAAATACAGAGACCTGGTGCACTACATGCCACAACGTCCCCAAACGACCCTCTGCAGGTTTTGAATTCAGAGTTGACCATTTGCCATCCAAGGCTATAGAACCCAGTCTGTCCTGCTATTTACCCATAGCTGGAGGGAGAAGAAGAGGATTAATACCTTTCCCAAGGGTATTAGCACATGTGAATGTAATAGACTCGACTGATGTGTGTGTGTGCATGTGCGTGTGTGTGTGTGTGTGGATAGATAGATAGATAGATAGATAGAAAGAAATGAACCGAATCAGACAGAGAGAGAGAGAGAGAGTGATGGAGAGATAGATAACAGACTGAGATAGATAGATAAATATGAAGAGACTGAGATAGATAGATAGATAGATAGATAGAAATGAACCGAATCAGAGAGAGATAGAGATAGATAGATAGATAACACATTGAGATAGATATAGAGATAGATAACAGACTGAGATAGATAGATAGATAGATAGAAAAAAAATTATTAAATAAATATAAAACCAATGCGAGCCATGAAAAGACACAGATAGATAGATAGATAGATAGATATGAAGAGATTGAGATAGATAGATAGATAGATATGAAGAGATTGAGATAGATAGATAGATAGATAGATAGATAGATAGAAACACACATTTCATTAAAGAGAACAGACAAGGTACTGTGATTAAGCTCTTTATATAATTTTTCTTGTGTTTTAACAAGTGTTTTCTTTTCTGGACACAGTGTGTAGAAATTGTTCATATGTTCTGTAATTCTGAGCACTTTTGGCTATACTTTTAGCCATTATCAAGGTTTTTATTTTTACTTTTTAGCTTGGTGTATGGGTCGTATGTGTTTCTAGAGTCAAAAATAGAAAATATTTTCTACAAAAACCAAATGCGCATCAACCACAAACAAGATGAATCTTCACTTAGAAATATCATAAACAAATACACAACCCCAATTGACCCAAACAAAAAAATCAAATTAATTATCTACAACAAAAACTTTAAAACAGCTAACCTTATCCTCAAAAATAACAACACACCAGCAAAATCAAAATGACAACAAACAAACATTATTTACGAGTTCAAATGCCCCTTAAGAAACTGAGTTCCTGATCAAACCAAACTCATATATAATTTTTTTTTAAGCGTTTCACCCCAAGCAAAGCGGGATGCCACTATTACGCAAGGGGTTACAGAGAAAAAGAGATTTGGAGCGAAAAAGAGTGATGGAGGAAAGGATGAAGAGAAGGATAGGGGATAGATCGAGGCATCTGGAGACATAGATTGACATTACATTTGAATAGTTGGAGATTATAGCTATCAGGGAAACAAGAAAAGGGGAGGGAGTTCCACAGGCAAGAGGTGTGAGACATGAAGCGATTGGAGTAGAAGAGACAGCTACATTTAAGTTTCGACAGTGAAAGGGTGAGAGCGAGATGCCAGCCTAGTAGAACGCTTAAATTCATGAAGTCTGGGAACCAGCAAAAGCAGCTCCTTGGAGCAGTTACCATGAAAGTATTTGCAAAAGAGACAGAGGGAGGTGACAGCACATCTGTGAGAGGGTGACTGCAGACGAGATAACAGATCGGTGCTAATTACATTGCATATCCGTGTGAGCAAATTACTACATGCCTATCCGGATGCTTTATGTTACACCTATTTGACCACAACTCCATTAGAACCCATTTAAACACATACACAAACTTACCAGATTCCATCTGAAACATATATATAGAAAATACAAACATAATAAGCTCATCCACATGTAAAAAAAAGATTAAAAGTAATGGAAGCCTTAATAATAAAAAAGAAAAAGCCAACACTCAATAATATTAACTACGAACATGACCACATATATATATATATATATATATATATATATATATATATATAGATATATATAGATAGATAAGTATAAATACTTTATATATAGATAATTATATACATATATAGATAAGTATAAATACTATATATATATATATATATATATATATATATATACATATATAAATATATACAAATATAAATACTTTATATATGGATAATTATATATATATATATATATATATATATATACATATATAAATATATACAAATATAAATACTTTATATATGGATAATTATATATATATATATATATATATACATATATAAATATATACAAATATAAATACTTTATATATGGATAATTATATATATATATATATATATATATACATACATATATAAATATATACAAATATAAATACTTTATATATGGATAATTATATATATATATATATATATATATATATATATATATATATAGATAAGTATAAATACTTTATATATATATATATATATATATATATATATATATATACACACACATATATATATATATATACACACATATATATATATATATACACACATATATATATATATATACACACATATATATATATATATATACACACATATATATATATATATATACACACATATATATATATATATATATATATATATATATATATATATATATATATATATATACACACACAAATATAAATACTTTATATATGGATAATTATATATATGTGACACTAGGATCTCCAGAGAGTGATCAAACAAAAGAGAAAGAAGAGGAAAGAGTCTACTAATTGGATGGTAATTGTTGAAATTTGCAGACAGATAGATCGAAAAGTTGAGAAGAAAATTAAAAAACGAAATGAGTTGAAAAATTATGTTTTAAATTAATTCCAAGAAGAATCGAACGCAAAGTTAACTCGACAGAATTCAGTAAAATTAAGCAAAACCAAGGCGAGCCAATTCTTCCGCATTTTTCACTGATGAGAAAGAGACCATTTAAAGTAAACTGTGAAAATGTCAGATAAACTAAAAACATATGTTGTTGATAAAGAGACCAGGGTGGTCACGGAAATAATATTTAAAGACCGGTCTGAATGAAAAAGGCAAGAAAAGAAACATTCAATCTGAATCAGCCACCCAGAAAAGAAGTATCCCCAGAGAGATAGAGGCCAGCCTGACACATTTGTCATTATAATTTTTGTGACATTCATCCAGTTATGATTTTTTATATCCAAACATTAATTCATATTCCTTTGGATACAAGTGATAAAGGAAAAATGAATTAACCATGGACAAAATGGCAGTATGATCTGTTGAGCACAAAAATGTATAAACAGAGGATAGATAAACTTTTATTTTTATCACTAGAGCAAATGGGAATAATATATATATATATATATATATATATATATATATATATATATATATATATATATATATAAATATAAAAGTGAACATAGAAGTCAACACTTAGAGGTGACAGTCTGTTTCATGCTAGATGTAATCGTCAGGCCACGAGTGCTGTTATTTTTCTCGGCTATTTATATATACGGGTCAGTGGTGCATTGTGGGTAGTCTATTTTGGCAGATATTTTACCGGAAGTCATTTTTTTTTGTTTATTTATTTATTTGTGTCAAATTATTTTGCTTGTTTTTATTTAATTTTATTTTTGTTTATTTTATTTTTGTTTTTATTTCTTTTAATTTTATTTTGATCAGTGTTTTTATTAACGTAGTAAAAATTTGTTTATATAGCTTATTGTGGGTAGTCTATTATGGCAGCTATTTTACCGGAAGTCGTTTATTTGTTTATTTATTTGGGTCAAATTATTTTGCTTGTTTTTATTTATTTTTATTTTTATTTTATATATTTATTTATTTATTATTTTTATTTTGATCGGTGTTTTTATTAACGTAATAAAAATTTTGTTTTTGTTTGGGGAGATAATTAAAGCTATTTGTTGAATTTTGGGGTTGATTGTTGTGGTTTGTTCTGACTATTATTTTGGCGGGAACAGTTTTTAATTTATTTATTTGGATTGATTATCTTGTTTTTTCTAAACAGCTAGTTTATCGGTATCGGTTGTTAGTTTATTTATATATTTGGATGTATTTAGATCAATTTATTATACTTGTCGTTATTTATTTATTACACTGTATATTTTCTCTTTTTGGTTTTCGATTTTTAAGTAACAGTATATTATTTTTTATTCATTTTATATATATATATATATATATATATATATATATATATATATATATATATATATATATATATATATATATATATATATATATTTTCCATGGGGAATGTCACAGTGCTTGAGAGATTCTTTCAGCATGTCTTTGTAATGTTTCTTTGGTCTGCCGAGTGAGCGCTTTCCTGTGGATAGCTCACCATAGAGCAATCACTTTGGAAGGCGACAGTTGGTGTTGGTCTTTAAATTATTAGCTCTGAATTTACATTGAGCTCTCAGGATTTCTTCCTCCTTGGGATTACCTATACGGATTACCAAATTTTTATTAACTTAAATACATATATATATATATATATACACACACACATATATACATATATACACACATATATACTTATATATATACATATATATATATACATACATACATATATATATATACATACATATACATTATATATACATACATACATATATATATATACATACATATACATTATATATACATACATACATATATATATATACATACATATACATTATATATACATACATACATATATATATATACATACATATACATTATATATACATATACATTATATATACATATACATTATATATATATATATATATATATATATATATATATATATATATATAGATAGATAGATAGATAGATAGATAGATAGATCTAAATATATATATAAAACAAAAGAGTAATCACAAGGACAGTAGATAGTGATTGAAATTGCATAGCAAGCATGGAGCTGGGCTGGAAGGGAGTTCTACAAGTGAGAAGTGTGAGAAAAGGAACTGTTAGCATAGAATTTACGCCTATATCTAGCCAGCTCATTTGTAAATTGATGAGATCTTGACGTCAGCCTAGTACTGCACTTAAATTCAAAATGTCTAAGTAGCATAGCAAAGGGCTCATCCAAACAATTACCATGAAAGTATTTACACAAAAGTCACAGGGATGTGACCTTTTGATGGTCGGAAAGTGTTGGATGCCGAAAGAAACAATGACCAATAATATTGCTGATTCTTCTATGCACTCAAAGTAAATAGCAGGGACACTGATCAATATGTGGTAGCAATATTCTAAGCATGGGTGAATGGTAGACTTATAGATTTGTAAGATAGAAAAATTCTCACACGGCACAGTAATATAAAAGAAAAGTATTTTTTAAGGATCAAAAGAATAATTCTCTAGTACAAATTTAGAACATATTACAATGTTCAGTGTTTTTATTTAGAACATATTTAGAACATTATAATGTTTAGTGTTTTTATTTAGAACATTATAATGTTCAGTGTATCAATTTAGAACATATTAAGAACATATTATAATGTTTAGTGTTTTTATTTAGAACATTATAATGTTCAGTGTATTAATTTAGAACATATTAAGAACATATTATAATGTTCAGTGTATTAATTTAGAACATATTAAGAACATTATAATGTTTAGTGTTTTTATTTAGAACATATTAAGAACATATTATAATGTTTAGTGTTTTTATTTAGAACATTATAATGTTCAGTGTATTAATTTAGAACATATTAAGAACATATTATAATGTTCAGTGTATTAATTTAGAACATATTAAGAACATTATAATGTTTAGTGTTTTTATTTAGAACATATTAAGAACATATTATAATGTTCAGTGTATTAATTTAGAACATATTAAGAACATATTATAATGTTTAGTGTTTTTATTTAGAACATATTAAGAACATATTATAATGTTCAGTGTATTAATTTAGAACATATTAAGAACATATAATGTTTAGTGTTTTTATTTAGAACATATTAAGAACATATTATAATGTTCAGTGTATTAATTTAGAACATATTAAGAACATATTATAATGTTTAGTGTTTTTATTTAGAACATATTATAATGTTCAGTGTATTAATTTAGAACATATTAAGAACATATAATGTTTAGTGTTTTTATTTAGAACATATTAAGAACATATTATAATGTTCAGTGTATTAATTTAGAACATATTAAGAACATATTATAATGTTTAGTGTTTTTATTTAGAACATATTATAATGTTCAGTGTATTAATTTAGAACATATTAAGAACATATAATGTTTAGTGTTTTTATTTAGAACATATTAAGAACATATTATAATGTTCAGTGTATTAATTTAGAACATATTAAGAACATATTATAATGTTTAGTGTTTTTATTTAGGACATATTATAATGTTCAGTGTATTAATTTAGAACATATTAAGAAAATATAATGTTTAGTGTTTTTATTTAGAACATATTAAGAACATATTATAATGTTCAGTATATAAATTTAGAACATATTAAGAACATATTATAATGTTTAGTGTTTTTATTTAGAACATATTATAATGTTCAGTGTATTAATTTAGAACATATTAAGAATATATAATGTTTAGTGTTTTTATTTAGAACATATTAAGAACATATTATAATGTTCAGTGTATTAATTGAGAACATATTAAGAACATATTATAATGTTTAGTGTTTTTATTTAGAACATATTAAGAACATATTATAATGTTCAGTGTATTAATTTAGAACATATTAAGAACATATTATAATGTTTAGTGTTTTTATTTAGAACATATTAAGAACATATTATAATGTTCAGTGTATTAATTTAGAACATATTAAGAACATATAATGTTTAGTGTTTTTATTTAGAACATATTAAGAACATATTATAATGTTCAGTGTATTAATTTAGAACATATTAAGAACATATTATAATGTTTAGTGTTTTTATTTAGAACATATTATAATGTTCAGTGTATTAATTTAGAACATATTAAGAACATATTATAATGTTTAGTGTTTTTATTTAGAACATATTAAGAACATTATAATGTTTAGTGTTTTATTTAGAACGTATTAAGAACATTATAATGTTTAGTGTTTTTATTTAGAACATATTAAGAACATTATAATGTTTAGTGTTTTTATTTAGAACATTATAATGTTCAGTGTATCAATTTAGAACATATTAAGAACATATTATAATGTTTAGTGTTTTTATTTAGAACATTATAATGTTCAGTGTATTAATTTAGAACATATTAAGAACATATTATAATGTTCAGTGTATTAATTTAGAACATATTAAGAACATATTATAATGTTTAGTGTTTTTATTTAGAACATATTAAGAACATATTATAATGTTCAGTGTATTAATTTAGAACATATTAAGAACATATAATGTTTAGTGTTTTTATTTAGAACATATTAAGAACATATTATAATGTTCAGTGTATTAATTTAGAACATATTAAGAACATATTATAATGTTTAGTGTTTTTATTTAGGACATATTATAATGTTCAGTGTATTAATTTAGAACATATTAAGAAAATATAATGTTTAGTGTTTTTATTTAGAACATATTAAGAACATATTATAATGTTCAGTATATAAATTTAGAACATATTAAGAACATATTATAATGTTTAGTGTTTTTATTTAGAACATATTATAATGTTCAGTGTATTAATTTAGAACATATTAAGAACATATTATAATGTTTAGTGTTTTTATTTAGAACATATTAAGAACATATTATAATGTTCAGTGTATTAATTTAGAACATATTAAGAACATATTATAATGTTTAGTGTTTTTATTTAGAACATATTAAGAACATATTATAATGTTCAGTGTATTAATTTAGAACATATTAAGAACATATTATAATGTTTAGTGTTTTTATTTAGAACATATTAAGAACATATTATAATGTTCAGTGTATTAATTTAGAACATATTAAGAACATATTATAATGTTTAGTGTTTTTATTTAGAACATATTATAATGTTCAGTGTATTAATTTAGAACATATTAAGAACATATTATAATGTTTAGTGTTTTTATTTAGAACATATTAAGAACATTATAATGTTTAGTGTTTTTATTTAGAACGTATTAAGAACATTATAATGTTTAGTGTTTTTATTTAGAACATATTAAGAACATTATAATGTTTAGTGTTTTTATTTAGAACATTATAATGTTCAGTGTATCAATTTAGAACATATTAAGAACATATTATAATGTTTAGTGTTTTTATTTAGAACATTATAATGTTCAGTGTATTAATTTAGAACATATTAAGAACATATTATAATGTTCAGTGTATTAATTTAGAACATATTAAGAACATATTATAATGTTCAGTGTATTAATTTAGAACATATTAAGAACATATTATAATGTTTAGTGTTTTTATTTAGAACATATTAAGAACATATTATAATGTTCAGTGTATTAATTTAGAACATATTAAGAACATATTATAATGTTTAGTGTTTTTATTTAGAACATATTAAGAACATATTATAATGTTCAGTGTATTAATTTAGAACATATTAAGAACATATAATGTTTAGTGTTTTTATTTAGAACATATTAAGAACATATTATAATGTTCAGTGTATTAATTTAGAACATATTAAGAACATATTATAATGTTTAGTGTTTTTATTTAGAACATATAATGTTCAGTGTATTAATTTAGAACATATTAAGAACATATTATAATGTTTAGTGTTTTTATTTAGAACATATTAAGAACATTATAATGTTTAGTGTTTTTATTTAGAACGTATTAAGAACATTATAATGTTTAGTGTTTTTATTTAGAACATATTAAGAACATTATAATGTTTAGTGTTTTTATTTAGAACATTATAATGTTCAGTGTATCAATTTAGAACATATTAAGAACATATTATAATGTTTAGTGTTTTTATTTAGAACATTATAATGTTCAGTGTATTAATTTAGAACATATTAAGAACATATTATAATGTTCAGTGTATTAATTTAGAACATATTAAGAACATTATAATGTTTAGTGTTTTTATTTAGAACATATTAAGAACATATTATAATGTTCAGTGTATTAATTTAGAACATATTAAGAACATATTATAATGTTCAGTGTATTAATTTAGAACATAATAAAAACATTATAATGTTTAGTGTTTTTATTTAGAACATATTAAGAACATATTATAATGTTCAGTGTATTAATTTAGAACATATTAAGAACATATTATAATGTTTAGTGTTTTTGTTTAGAACATATTAAGAACATATTATAATGTTCAGTGTATTAATTTAGAACATATTAAGAACATATTATAATGTTTAGTGTTTTTATTTAGAACATATTAAGAACATTATAATGTTTAGTGTTTTATTTAAAACATATTAAGAACATATAATGTTCAGTGTATTCATTTAGAACATATTAAGAACATATTATAATGTTTAGTGTTTTTATTTAGAACATATTAAGAACATTATAATGTTTAGTGTTTTTATTTAGAACATATTAAGAACATATTATAATGTTCAGTGTATTAATTTAGAACATATTAAGAACATATTATAATGTTTAGTGTATTAATTTAGAACATATTTAGAACATTATAATGTTTAGTGTATTAATTTAGAACATATTAAGAACATATTATAATGTTTAGTGTTTTTATTTAGAACATATTAAGAACATTATAATGTTTAGTGTTTTTATTTAGAACATATTAAGAACATATTATAATGTTCAGTGTATTAATTTAGAACATATTAAGAACATATTATAATGTTTAGTGTATTAATTTAGAACATATTTAGAACATTATAATGTTTAGTGTATTAATTTAGAACATATTAAGAACATATTATAATGTTTAGTGTTTTTATTTCGAACATATTAAGAACATATTATAATGTTTAGTGTTTTTATTTAGAACATATTAAGAACATTATAATGTTTAGTGTTTTTATTTAGAACATATTAAGAACATATTATAATGTTCAGTGTATTAATTTAGAACATATTAAGAACATATTATAATGTTTAGTGTTTTTATTTAGAACATATTATAATGTTCAGTGTATTAATTTAGAACATATTAAGAACATATTATAATGTTTAGTGTTTTTATTTAGAACATATTAAGAACATTATAATGTTTAGTGTTTTTATTTAGAACGTATTAAGAACATTATAATGTTTAGTGTTTTTATTTAGAACATATTAAGAACATTATAATGTTTAGTGTTTTTATTTAGAACATTATAATGTTCAGTGTATCAATTTAGAACATATTAAGAACATATTATAATGTTTAGTGTTTTTATTTAGAACATTATAATGTTCAGTGTATTAATTTAGAACATATTAAGAACATATTATAATGTTCAGTGTATTAATTTAGAACATATTAAGAACATTATAATGTTTAGTGTTTTTATTTAGAACATATTAAGAACATATTATAATGTTCAGTGTATTAATTTAGAACATATTAAGAACATATTATAATGTTTAGTGTTTTTATTTAGAACATATTAAGAACATATTATAATGTTCAGTGTATTAATTTAGAACATATTAAGAACATATAATGTTTAGTGTTTTTATTTAGAACATATTAAGAACATATTATAATGTTCAGTGTATTAATTTAGAACATATTAAGAACATATTATAATGTTTAGTGTTTTTATTTAGAACATATTATAATGTTCAGTGTATTAATTTAGAACATATTAAGAACATATAATGTTTAGTGTTTTTATTTAGAACATATTAAGAACATATTATAATGTTCAGTGTATTAATTTAGAACATATTAAGAACATATTATAATGTTTAGTGTTTTTATTTAGAACATATTATAATGTTCAGTGTATTAATTTAGAACATATTAAGAACATATAATGTTTAGTGTTTTTATTTAGAACATATTAAGAACATATTATAATGTTCAGTGTATTAATTTAGAACATATTAAGAACATATTATAATGTTTAGTGTTTTTATTTAGGACATATTATAATGTTCAGTGTATTAATTTAGAACATATTAAGAAAATATAATGTTTAGTGTTTTTATTTAGAACATATTAAGAACATATTATAATGTTCAGTATATAAATTTAGAACATATTAAGAACATATTATAATGTTTAGTGTTTTTATTTAGAACATATTATAATGTTCAGTGTATTAATTTAGAACATATTAAGAATATATAATGTTTAGTGTTTTTATTTAGAACATATTAAGAACATATTATAATGTTCAGTGTATTAATTGAGAACATATTAAGAACATATTATAATGTTTAGTGTTTTTATTTAGAACATATTAAGAACATATTATAATGTTCAGTGTATTAATTTAGAACATATTAAGAACATATTATAATGTTTAGTGTTTTTATTTAGAACATATTAAGAACATATTATAATGTTCAGTGTATTAATTTAGAACATATTAAGAACATATTATAATGTTTAGTGTTTTTATTTAGAACATATTAAGAACATATTATAATGTTCAGTGTATTAATTTAGAACATATTAAGAACATATTATAATGTTTAGTGTTTTTATTTAGAACATATTATAATGTTCAGTGTATTAATTTAGAACATATTAAGAACATATTATAATGTTTAGTGTTTTTATTTAGAACATATTAAGAACATTATAATGTTTAGTGTTTTATTTAGAACGTATTAAGAACATTATAATGTTTAGTGTTTTTATTTAGAACATATTAAGAACATTATAATGTTTAGTGTTTTTATTTAGAACATTATAATGTTCAGTGTATCAATTTAGAACATATTAAGAACATATTATAATGTTTAGTGTTTTTATTTAGAACATTATAATGTTCAGTGTATTAATTTAGAACATATTAAGAACATATTATAATGTTCAGTGTATTAATTTAGAACATATTAAGAACATATTATAATGTTTAGTGTTTTTATTTAGAACATATTAAGAACATATTATAATGTTCAGTGTATTAATTTAGAACATATTAAGAACATATAATGTTTAGTGTTTTTATTTAGAACATATTAAGAACATATTATAATGTTCAGTGTATTAATTTAGAACATATTAAGAACATATTATAATGTTTAGTGTTTTTATTTAGGACATATTATAATGTTCAGTGTATTAATTTAGAACATATTAAGAAAATATAATGTTTAGTGTTTTTATTTAGAACATATTAAGAACATATTATAATGTTCAGTATATAAATTTAGAACATATTAAGAACATATTATAATGTTTAGTGTTTTTATTTAGAACATATTATAATGTTCAGTGTATTAATTTAGAACATATTAAGAACATATTATAATGTTTAGTGTTTTTATTTAGAACATATTAAGAACATATTATAATGTTCAGTGTATTAATTTAGAACATATTAAGAACATATTATAATGTTTAGTGTTTTTATTTAGAACATATTAAGAACATATTATAATGTTCAGTGTATTAATTTAGAACATATTAAGAACATATTATAATGTTTAGTGTTTTTATTTAGAACATATTAAGAACATATTATAATGTTCAGTGTATTAATTTAGAACATATTAAGAACATATTATAATGTTTAGTGTTTTTATTTAGAACATATTATAATGTTCAGTGTATTAATTTAGAACATATTAAGAACATATTATAATGTTTAGTGTTTTTATTTAGAACATATTAAGAACATTATAATGTTTAGTGTTTTTATTTAGAACGTATTAAGAACATTATAATGTTTAGTGTTTTTATTTAGAACATATTAAGAACATTATAATGTTTAGTGTTTTTATTTAGAACATTATAATGTTCAGTGTATCAATTTAGAACATATTAAGAACATATTATAATGTTTAGTGTTTTTATTTAGAACATTATAATGTTCAGTGTATTAATTTAGAACATATTAAGAACATATTATAATGTTCAGTGTATTAATTTAGAACATATTAAGAACATATTATAATGTTCAGTGTATTAATTTAGAACATATTAAGAACATATTATAATGTTTAGTGTTTTTATTTAGAACATATTAAGAACATATTATAATGTTCAGTGTATTAATTTAGAACATATTAAGAACATATTATAATGTTTAGTGTTTTTATTTAGAACATATTAAGAACATATTATAATGTTCAGTGTATTAATTTAGAACATATTAAGAACATATAATGTTTAGTGTTTTTATTTAGAACATATTAAGAACATATTATAATGTTCAGTGTATTAATTTAGAACATATTAAGAACATATTATAATGTTTAGTGTTTTTATTTAGAACATATAATGTTCAGTGTATTAATTTAGAACATATTAAGAACATATTATAATGTTTAGTGTTTTTATTTAGAACATATTAAGAACATTATAATGTTTAGTGTTTTTATTTAGAACGTATTAAGAACATTATAATGTTTAGTGTTTTTATTTAGAACATATTAAGAACATTATAATGTTTAGTGTTTTTATTTAGAACATTATAATGTTCAGTGTATCAATTTAGAACATATTAAGAACATATTATAATGTTTAGTGTTTTTATTTAGAACATTATAATGTTCAGTGTATTAATTTAGAACATATTAAGAACATATTATAATGTTCAGTGTATTAATTTAGAACATATTAAGAACATTATAATGTTTAGTGTTTTTATTTAGAACATATTAAGAACATATTATAATGTTCAGTGTATTAATTTAGAACATATTAAGAACATATTATAATGTTCAGTGTATTAATTTAGAACATATTAAAAACATTATAATGTTTAGTGTTTTTATTTAGAACATATTAAGAACATATTATAATGTTCAGTGTATTAATTTAGAACATATTAAGAACATATTATAATGTTTAGTGTTTTTGTTTAGAACATATTAAGAACATATTATAATGTTCAGTGTATTAATTTAGAACATATTAAGAACATATTATAATGTTTAGTGTTTTTATTTAGAACATATTAAGAACATTATAATGTTTAGTGTTTTATTTAAAACATATTAAGAACATATAATGTTCAGTGTATTCATTTAGAACATATTAAGAACATATTATAATGTTTAGTGTTTTTATTTAGAACATATTAAGAACATTATAATGTTTAGTGTTTTTATTTAGAACATATTAAGAACATATTATAATGTTCAGTGTATTAATTTAGAACATATTAAGAACATATTATAATGTTTAGTGTATTAATTTAGAACATATTTAGAACATTATAATGTTTAGTGTATTAATTTAGAACATATTAAGAACATATTATAATGTTTAGTGTTTTTATTTAGAACATATTAAGAACATTATAATGTTTAGTGTTTTTATTTAGAACATATTAAGAACATATTATAATGTTCAGTGTATTAATTTAGAACATATTAAGAACATATTATAATGTTTAGTGTATTAATTTAGAACATATTTAGAACATTATAATGTTTAGTGTATTAATTTAGAACATATTAAGAACATATTATAATGTTTAGTGTTTTTATTTCGAACATATTAAGAACATATTATAATGTTTAGTGTTTTTATTTAGAACATATTAAGAACATTATAATGTTTAGTGTTTTTATTTAGAACATATTAAGAACATATTATAATGTTCAGTGTATTAATTTAGAACATATTAAGAACATATTATAATGTTTAGTGCATTAATTTAGAACATATTAAGAACATATTATAATGTCCAGTGTTTTTATTTAGAACATATTATAATGTTCAGTGTATTAATTTAGAACATATTAAGAACATATTATAATGTTTAGTGTTTTTATTTAGAACATATTAAGAACATATTATAATGTTTAGTGTATTAATTGTACAAAGTATATTTGAGCTCATTTTTCGCTTGGTGCTCTATAAACAAAGCCTTAATTCAGAATTGGCCTTGTTCTACAATTACTAAACTGTCCATAGAAATAATTTTGTGTAACATACCAGGCTGTTTATTCCCACGAACAAATACATAAAAAGTGTGAGATTAAGAAAACTGAAATATTTTATCTTTGTCTAAATTTATTTATTCTCTTCTAGATG
>OZ038496.1:14408075-14413075 GCA_964036315.1 Acanthosepion esculentum | reverse complement strand
TGGCAACTGGTCTAGGAGAAGGAAACTCTGACTTCAAAACCTGCAGAGGGTCGTTTGGGGACCTTGTGGCACATAGTGCACCAGGTCTCTGTATTCATCCCTTCAAAAAGTGTAGTTGGTTCTGTACAAAGCCTTCACAAATTATAATCAAATCATATGTGCTGGTGACTGGCTGTCAGTTCCTAGGAACTGAGCTGCTTGACCCTCATATGTTGAATATAACAGGAGAGTCCACCATATAGATATATACACATACACACAGTAGAACCTTAATTTAATGGACAAATAGCAAGGAGGGTTGCCCATTAAAGCCATTTGTCCATTAACTTGAAGCACTTTTTTAGTGGCCTAAATACACCCAGTACACTACAAAATTATTGTTAATAAATGTAAATACAGTATATATGTATGTATATTTTAATTCTAAAAATTACTATATAGTAATTTAAAATAAATTACGCACACACACAGATAGAGAGATACTGTATACTATACCAGAATCAGTATAAAATGTTCGAGAAATGATGCATGTGTGTATATGACGAGCTCTCAAGTAAACAACAGCGGCTATTCCTGGAACTACCAGTCTCTGTCTGCTGATTGTGCCAGTAAACAACAGCAGCCAATGCTGGAACTAACGAACTTTACTCACTACACGCTGGACACTACCATTTCTGCAGATTTTGTCTGTTATTTAAACACATATTGTTAAATATAACAGACAATGAATGTCTATTATGTTTGTTCATGAGCCGTTCTAAACCTCATATGGTTGCTTTAATTTTGGGAAAAGACAAAGATTGTCCAATATTTGGATTTTTTTACTAAGCTGTTCCCTGATCAAAGTTTTCAAATCACATGAGGCATCTTCAGAGTGGTTATACGGACATTGAAACAAAGATATTCACCATCAAAGATGATAATATGTTTTGTTGACATAGAAGATGGCTATGCAACAACATATGGTTCTGTTGTTAATATTTCGGTCTCTCACGTGGTGCAACATCATAGAACTGCATCATGAATTTGCAACCTGCATCTGCTGTTCCGCAACCATTATTCTGTGACTCTAATGATAGCTTTGATTGCAGCCTGATAATATAGGAACATGATGGGAATTCCTAACTTCTGGCTGAGTGTTACTTGATCCTGAATAGTTTTATTTCCTTTTCCCTACTTCTTGACTTAATGTGAAATTACACTGAAAGCACTTTTTTGATCAATGAAGTTAAGCAACATGAAGCCTGGTTAATACTTAAATGGGAGACCATTTGGGAACATTGTAGGTACTGTAAGTGACTGCCTACAATCCAAAATATATTTCAGCTTTAAATAACCCACAAAGGGTTGATAAGCCATAAAAAACAAATCAATCAAAACCCTACTTCCTGACAGCAGGTGGTTGCTTTGAAATTCTCATTTCTCAATTTTACTTTTGGTTGTCATAAAATTGACCCAGATAAAATTATTTACAATCTAATTGACTATGTGGATATCCTAACAAATCGAGATGGTGTCATGATTTGACAAAACTTTCATTAGCAAATAACTACCTTATCACCTGCAGACTAATAACAGTAAAAAAGACGTTACCCTAATTGTCAACCCTGACAAGAAACAGTGTGTGTATGCATAGAGCGGGCAAAATCTAGAGAGGTGTAGCAGGAAGGAAGAAGAATGGATTCCTCAAAAATAGTGCACAATCTATCTTATTGATCCTAATGTTTTGTATCACGGCCATTGTTTTACTGATAATATCAAGAAAGAAATAACAAAGCAGAAAAAGTGACAGATGGTCGATTCATTTTAGGTACCGAATAAGAAATAAGCAATTCAACGCAAATAGATGCAAACAATTTCTCATAAACAGAGGCACAAATATAATTGTTTTGTTAGCAAGTCAATAATTCTGGAATACAGCATGAGTTAAGCGTTGTTCCCAGATTGTTTTTTTACGGTCATCAGTTTATAGTTTGTTTGCCATCAGGGCTAGTGTGTACTACCCCTGAACCACTTGCCCTTGCAAGCCTGATTGGAGGCCCCCAGGCAGTGCTTTGGGACACTCGCTATCTTATCAACATCTGCTTTATCTACTTACGTTTATATACGTTACAAATTGATTGATTTGTTTGTTTAATGGCATATCAACTCATTTCTGGGTCATTTAATGCCAAAATTTAATTTTCTTGGGAACTTTGAAGTAATAAAAATATAATATATATTATTCTGCTTTCACAATTGAATACATGGCAGATTATTGGTTTGGTTGATTTCGTTTAGCAGCACATCAACCTCTATGGGTTATTTAATGCCAAAAACCAAAATATTTTGAATGCAATTGTATGCCTTCAACTACAGATAAATTGTATTTCTGGTAATCTACAATAAAATGTATTGTTGATCATTCTGCTATAAAATGTATTGTTGGTCATTCTGCTATAAAATGTATTGTTGGTCATTCTGCTATAAAATGTATTTTTGGTCATTCTGCTATAAAATGTATTGTTGATCATTCTGCTATAAAATGTATTTTTGGTCATTCTGCTATAAAATGTATTGTTGGTCATTCTGCTATAAAATGTATTGTTGGTCATTCTGCTATAAAATGTATTGTTGGTCATTCTGCTATAAAATGTATTTTTGGTCATTCTGCTATAAAATGTATTGTTGGTCATTTCGCTATAAAATGTATTGTTGGTCATTCTGCTATAAAATATATTGTTGGTCATTTTACTATAAATATGTATTGTTGGTAATTTTTTAATAAAAACCGTATTGCTGACATTTTTACTATAAAAATGTATTTTATACTGTCATAGTATTTTGCTTGGGGATTCACTATTTGCCTATAGCTGGGACCATGACAGGTGCTACCTCCCCAGATCAGAGTGAACCTGGGAACAACAGTAATTAAGATGTGGTTCTACACTCCTCAAAATCTCCTGATCAATGGCCTTGCTGCTACATGTAGTTTATTGTCATTTTCAAGACTAAGTTGGAGGGAGAAGAGGTGAGTTCGTACTATTCCCAAAAGTATTTGTAAGTAAATATAACAAACCAAATTGGAACTTGGCTCTCTGATTAACAATTCCGTGCCATTATCCATTACACCACCTGCACATCCAAGCTTACAGAACCTGGTATTCTCAAGCAGTCACCCATCTAGGTACTGACCGGGTTCGACATTGCTTAACTTCGGTGATCATACAGGAACTTGTGTTTCAACGTGATGTGGTTGTAAGCCGAAAATATCTGATTAAGTTTATCAAAAATTTAACTGAAAAGTGTTATGGGCAAAAAACAAGAGTTTTTTCTTTTTATATCGCATCTTCCAAAGCAAGAAGAAAAAGTTAAAATTGAACAAAACGTGTGGTAAGATAGAGGCAAGACAGTACTTATGATCCTGAATAAATGAATTGACTGGTGAAAAAAGAAATCTAAGGCAAATGACATAAGTCTTCTCTACTGTCAGAGAAGATAAACTTTTCAGACAGTAATCATATTAAAAAAAAAAAAGTAAGCTTTCAACATGATTTTCTGTTCATCATTGTTTAATTATCTGAGTCTTTTCCCAATCCTTCCACAAGTTGATTGAGAGTAAGCTGAATATTAATTTTTAATAAGACTATTTCTAATTATATTATGACTCTTACAGAACAATTGATATTGTATGTTCAATAACATTATTTGATTAGCTTTTCATATTGTATATATATATATATATATATATATATATATATATATATATATATATTATTTATTTTCTTATTGTGTGTATGTGTGTGTGTATATATATATATATATATATATAGGTAACTATACTCGTCTCGAAAAACCTTCGAATTCTTGATTTGCCAATAATCAAATCAATCTCGAAGGAAAAAAGGTTTAAAAAAAGAAAGAGCTAGGAACATGAAAGTCTGTCAAAAATAATCGCACAGATACAGGTTCAAAGCCCAAAGAGAAAACCCCAACACGAATAAACAACTAACAAGAAGCACTCAATACAAACATAGAGCAGACCTAGTCAAACCTAGTGAGCCAGCAGATCGTCAGGGAAAGCTGGCTTCATTAAAAATGACTGCCAAGTTGGTGTGGTTAATTTTTTTATATAATTTTTCATGTGTTCTTATCACCTTTTTTTTGTTTTCAGGACAGAAATTATATAAAAACTGCATGAATGTTTTGCATATCCAAGAGCAAAGCAGATCGTCTTAGGTGAAACCTTGGTAGGTTTGTCTGGCTCACTAGGTTTGACTATATATATATATATATATATATATATATATATATATATATATATATATATATATATATATATATATATATATTTTATTGTCAAAAATAATAATTCTCCCACAATATCCAAATTACAGAGAACCAATATCATTTATGAATTCATATGTCCCATCATTAACTTTGTTCCTGACCAATCCAAATTTGTAAATAATTATATTGGATATACTACAACATGCCTAACAAGAAGACTCATGTTACATCTATTTGACCATAGCTCAATTAGGTCTCATTTAAATACACAACCCGCAACATAGTCATTCATAATACAAATATAATAGCTTCATCTACATGTAAAAAACAGGCTAAAAATAATATGGGCATTATTAACAAAAAAGAAAAATCAAACTCAATAATATTAACTATGAACACGGATACAATGTGCTGACCATGTTTGAAAATAAAACAAACATAAAACAATCTTTATATTAATTTAAAAATAAAATAAAATTCATCCATGATAATGGTTAAGTATAGCCAAAAGCTCTTGGATATGTAAAACATTCATGCAGTTTTTATATAATTTATGTCCTGAAAACAAAAAAAAAGTCATAAGAACACATGAAAAATTATATAAAAAAAATTAACCACACCAACTGGGCAGTCATTTTTAATGAAACTTGCATAAAAGAGAGATTGCATATATATATATAAATATATATATATATATATATATATATATATATATATATATATATATATAT
>OZ038496.1:14355575-14395575 GCA_964036315.1 Acanthosepion esculentum | reverse complement strand
CATGTCAGAATTGCTCAATGATAGCTACCCCATTAATAATCAAATAGGAAAGTAGAATACAATATGGTAAGTATCTTATGAATATGCATATAGGGAATTAGAATATGACATGGTAAGTACTTCATTAATATGCATATAGATAGAATACAATATGGTAAGTACCTGATTAATAAGCATATAGGAATGTAGAATGCGATATGGTAAGTACCTCATTAATATGCATATAGGAAAGTAGAATACAACATGGTAAGTAACTCGTTAATAAGCATATAGGAAATTAGAATATGACATAGTAAGTACCTCATTAATATGCATATAAGAAGGTAGAATATGACCTGGTAGGTACCTCATCAATATGCATATAGGAATTTAGAATATGACATGGTAAATACCTCATTAATATGTATATAGGAATTTAGAATATGACATGGTAAATACCTCATTAATATGTATATAGGAATTTAGAATATGACATGGTAAATACCTCATTAATATGTATATAGGAATTTAGAATATGACATGGTAAATACCTCATTAATATGTATATAGGAATTTAGAATATGACATGGTAAGTACCTCATTAATAAGCATATAGGAATGTACAATGCGATATGGTAAGTACCTCATTAATATGCATATAGGAAAGAAGAATACAACATGGTAAGTAACTCATTAATAAGCATATAGGAAATTAGAATATGACATAGTAAGTACCTCATTAATATGCATATAAGAAGGTAGAATATGACCTGGTAGGTACCTCATCAATATGCATATAGGAATTTAGAATATGACATGGTAAATACCTCATTAATATGTATATAGGAATTTAGAATATGACATGGTAAATACCTCATTAATATGTATATAGGAATTTAGAATATAACATGGTAAATACCTCATTAATATGTATATAGGAATTTAGAATATGACATGGTAAATACCTCATTAATATGTATATAGGAATTTAGAATATGACATGGTAAATACCTCATTAATATGTATATAGGAATTTAGAATATGACATGGTAAATACCTCATTAATATGTATATAGGAATTTAGAATATGACATGGTAAATACCTCATTAATATGTATATAGGAAAGTACATCATGACAGTTTTAATGAATAAACTCAATTTTTTTATTCATCCAATAATCATTGTGGGATAATCACCTTAGTAATTCTGTTCTGAATAATTGATTTTACAAAAATCAATTAGGCACAGTGGCAATCAGAAAATCAATCATATGCATTAACGATTATATTTAATTCACTGCAATAATTAATCAAATTAAGATTTTTAAGCCAACTTTTTCTGAACCATTTTTTTCACCATGTTTGGATTTTTTACTCATTTTATAGAGGCAAAGTTTTACAGCTGCTGATCTGACATCTTAAATTTTGATACGATGATTTGCTTTATAAGGATAAGAGCAATGAGGTCACTATGTGTCCCTGCTGACTACAAAACAATATTCTTTGGTAGTGTGGAGATTTTTATCTATTGTTAATTTTTAATAAATAAATTATTGTAAAAACAAAATAAATAAAAAAATTAAGAATGAATAAGAAGCTTATGTCAAGGTTGTTGTTTAATAATTTTATCATTTTCTTTGCTGTCATATTTTTGGATGAACATGCCCACAAAAAAATGTGTCAAGAGGATGTTTTTTTCCACATGACAATGCTTTTATTTTAACTACCTTCACTCCTCAGCAATGTTTATTGTTTTAAAAAGCAAGGATTTGAATTGGAATAAAACCTTAACATATGATGAAAGTGAATTTATACATTTTCTTTGTCCTTGAAAATTGACAACAAAAATAATAAACACTAAATTCATATTTATCATATATTTATGTTTTATTACAATTCTAATCACTGCTTTTTAAAGCAATAAACATTGCCGAGGGGTGAAGGTAGTTAAAATAGAAGCATTGTCATCAGAAAAACTGTCCTTTTGAAACTTCAATTTTGTTTTTCAAGCACAAAGATCCATGTCTGCCATATTTTTAATTGCTTCTCTTCTTTTTAAACTGTTTTGTTTTACAATTTCTTTTAAACTTTTGTCTGGATACACCTATGAGTGTTTGTCGTGCCAAATATCACCTCTTATAATCACTGGCACCAAATACGAAGACAGGTGTAACACTGTGATTGTGGGTGTTTTAATCTGTTCAATATTTTCCCCATCACTGGTCTCCAGGTGAAGTTGTGTACAGTTTTGTCACTGTGTACCGGCTACAACCTGATTATTAAAGAATTTTTTTGCTCATGCCGCTATAATATTCTATCATGCATTTTTTAAAATAAAAACTATATGCAGAATAAGTTTTAGTGTAACTCAATATTGGCAGTGTATTTCTATATTAACTCTAATAATTATCCTAATATAACTGTGCTTGTCGCTCCCTCTGTTCGTTTGCACGACCGTTATGCTCTGCCAATTCCTCATAAATAATAGACTATTCTGTTTTGATCATGTGGAAAGAGGAGAAAAGACACTACTTGGTTTCAGTGAAAGAAAGAAGGGAAAATAAAAGTGTTTAACTTCATAATACCTAAAAAATACTGGACTATTCCGTTTTTATTGCAGGGGAAGCATTACTTGGTTTCACTGAGAAAATGAATGAAAAATAATTGCTTAAAGGCTGTTTCAGTGAAAAAGTTATCAATTTCAGTTTGGTTTGATTTGGTTTGTTTTACAGCATATCAACCTCAATAGGTTATTTAATGCTAGCAACTTTTATTGCTGGTAATATTTTTTTTTTCAAAAATGTATCTGTGGTAATATTTTTGCTTGAAAAATGTATTGCTGATAATATCTTTTTTTTTCCAAAAATGTATTGCTGGTAATATATTTTTTTTTACAAAGTATTTCTGGTATTAAAATCTATTTTTACACTTTTTGACCCCAGTTTGGGGTTAACTATTTGCCCATAGCTGGGGCCCTAACAGGTGCTACCACCCCAGGTCAGGGTGGACCTGGGAACACCAGCAATTAAGAGGTGGTTCCACACTCCTCAAAACTTCCTGATCAGAGGCCTTGCTCTTGGATGTAGTTTATCGTCTTACCCAGGATGGTTCTCAATTTCAAATCTTTTCATTTGTACCCACTTCTTAAAATAATGACCAGCACTCATATTTATGACTGTTATTGCAATATTTTGCTAAAGTCATTAAGTAGAAATATTTCATCATCATCATCATCCTCCTCCTCCTCCTCTGACTTCGCTATGATTGGTCGCAACTCCATTAACAGTCCCTTTCAACACTATTCGGTCCTGTATTGCTGTCCCCAGATCCCCAGTGTCCATGGTGTCTGGGAAAGTCAATTTTTGTAAGAAGACATGTTCAGAAGGACACCATAGGAGTAAGGATGAGATGACTTTCCTGTCCGCTTGGTGGCAGTGGCCAGTAAACTCTAATTGTTTTTGTTTGAGCTTAAGAGAGATTGGTCTCAGTTCTTCGTAAATTGTTAAGCACTGCATGGGATCTCTAACTGATGTTCTGGATTTTTCTAAGTACATTTGTATATGTTCCATCGAGTTGTCTTTCAAGACAAACAGATAATGTCCAAATTTCTGATTCATACAGTAGGACTATCATGACAAATATTTAACGATGTGGTAGGGGAATTTCTACGGATATTTTATTTATTACAACGTTTTGGCTGTTGTACACTCTGGCCTTCTTCAGGTTGTTGGAATGTCAAACTGAACCCTTTATTTCACTCACTGGGTTAAACTGTTCTAGTTCCACGTGCCATGTCTAATGGATGTCAGTTATCAGTTATCTCCTGTTAATTCCCCTCTCCAAGTTCTCCACCGTCTTAACCAGGTATTGAACTTACACTCTTTGGGTCCTGTTACTAGATCTAAACAACACCTTTTATCCACTGTGCCATGTGGCCAGTGAGCGAAATAAAAGGTTCAGTTTGACATTCCAACCACCTGAAGAAGGCAGGAGCATACCATGGCCGAAACGTTGTGATAAATATGGCAACAAGGATGAGGACGATAGTCCAAATAATGTAAATAGTGTACATAATACCTCATCTCAGAAATATAGACAGATACAGAAGGGCCGAAACGTTGTGATAAATATGGCAACAAAGATGAGGACAATAGTCTGAATAATGTAAATAGTGTACATAATACCTCACCTCAGAAATATAGACAGATACTGAAGAGTCAAAACGTTGTAATAAATATGGCAACAAAGATGAGGACAATAGTCCGAATAATGTAAATAGTGTACATAATACCTCACCTCAGAAATATAGACAGATACTATGTAAAAACTGTTCAAAAGTTTTGCATATACAAGCTCTTTCAACTATTCTTTCAGCCATTATAAAGGCCAATTTTTATTTTTTTATTCTTAACTAAATGTGTGTGTGTGTGTGTGTGTGTGTGTGTGTGTGTGTGTGTGTGTGTGTGTGTGTGTCTCTCTCTCTCTCTCTCTCTCTCTCTCTCTCTGTTTTATGTATTTGAAGTCATAGGAATGTTTTATTTTCCAAACAATGTTTAAATGGTTAGATGTAACTGTAAGTTCTATGCTAACAGTTTCTTCTCTCACACTTCTCGCTTGTGGAACTTTTTCTGACTTCATGCTTTCCAGTCAAGTTTGATCTTCAAAAATTTATATGCAATGCCAATCGTTACCTTGTCTTCTTAATTTCTGTTCTTTTATGGTTTTATTGTTATCACAGTAGGACTATCATGACAAATATTTAACAATGTGGTAGGGGAATTTCTACGGATATTTTATCATCATAGGACTCACCATGAATTTACCTAATCATTGACTTAAGAATTAAGATTCATCACAATATTAAAATAGGAAAACCGCGAAATTATCATGTGTTCAAAATAGGTATAATATAAAAGCTTTATTATGATAATAACATTCCATTTCTGCACTTATTATTTCTTATATAGTTCTATAGTAAAATTATTTGCAATGCATTTCTATAATAAAACACTACTCCCAAATAACTCTGCTGAAAGAATAAAACTATTAACTTTTAATAGTTTTACTCTTTCAATAGTGCTTATCATAATTCTCAATCACCGACAATCTTTTTCTTCTCATATGCAATTCATTTGTATAGTAAATCATTGTCACAAACTAATAATTATAAGAGAATGCTGAAAAGTTCTCTAACTAACTCTTGTAATGTTGACCGGGGTGGTTATTGAAATAATAACTGGAACGGCAACTTACAAAGTATAAGGATTTATTTTAAACAAGAACAATACAAGTAGATATTTACAAGTTCGTCTGAAGCTGGAACGCACAAGATCCACCCCCAGACCAACACCATAGATGTTTATATTCCTACTGGAACAGTCCATCATTTAACAGAAGTGTATCAGTTCTTTGAATATTGAGAGTTATCAGTTTGTTCCCTATACAGTAACTAACTTACTCAAATAACCAAACTTCTGAATTGATTTTGAAATTCCAACTGGATCAAGCTGAGAATTTTTCAGTGCAGTATTTTAAAAGTGCTGATATTTTTGGTTTGAAAGCTAAATCCAGTATTAGAGAGCGCCTCTAACAATACGAAAATACTCCATAAATCCAATTACAAAAAAAAAAAAGACTAAAGATTATTGAAATCATTTACGCTCAACAAAAACAATCTTCCATTAATAAGAATAACTATAGCCTAAAAGCCTGTATTCTTGAATGCATCTAAAAAAATTTGTTTAAATTACCTCATTACACATTGCTGGTTCATGTTGTGATTAGACGTTTGCTGATATAAGACTTACTGCATTCCATCACATTAGATTTAACTTTCAAACAAAAAATTAATATTTTTAAAAATAATGTGGTGCTTAAAATATATTTGATTTGTTCTTTTCTTTCCTTATTCCCATCCCTGATAATAACTCATCTGACTCAACATGAATTTGACTTTTGAGACAAACATTCCATTTCATAAGTATCATAGATACATGACAGATGAACTCTGTATCCTTGATTGGATCTGCATAAATAATAAAGAGTTCGGTTTGAATTTTCAGTCACCTAAAGAACGCCAGAGTATGTGAATATGGCGATGAGGATAACAGTCTGAATAATGTAAATAATTCAAGTAATCATAATACCTCATCTCAGAGATATAGACAGAGAAATATGACATAAAGGCCGGAGCATACAACAGCCTAAATGTTGTGAATATGTCAATGAAGATGAGGATAACATCCGAATAATGTAAATAATGCAAATAATCATAATACCTCATCTCAAAGATATAAATATAGTGTTATTTATTTTTATTCTTAATATGGATACCCACTAAAAATAACATTTAAAGTGATAAAATCTGTCGGATTAAGGAATAAAAATCCATCACTTCTTTAAAAATTGTTTTGTTTATGTTATATAAAACTGAACCAATATGAATATTTCAAGAGTCTGAGAAAGATTTGCGTTTATAAGGCACTATTCAACTGTGTTGATCAGCGAAGCACTCTGTAGCTGAGTCAGTATAAGCATGTCAGATCTAATGATGGTTTCTCCTGTTTAGGAGGAGGTTTGAATCCTGCCGGTGAACACATATTTTTCTTTAATAAGATTTCTCAAATATTCAGACTGGTGGACAAAAATAAATAAATGTACTGTTTAAGATATAAACTGAACATTTACACAAATGGGTATACACTAAAAATAACATTTAAATAATAAGCAAACATGCCAGTCAAAACTAGGCAAAGCCACAAGAATAAGCCAAAAGTCAGAATTGTGTTCACATGCAAAAGGGATACAGTCCAGTGATTATAGTGTTCTAACTTCAAGGCAAGAAAGAACAAAAATATGGCTGATGAGACAGAGAATTGGCCTATTTTTACTGGTTTGGAAAAAATCCCAGCATGCATCTGTGAGATTTGTCTTTAAATTTGGGAGTTGGGGATGTTTTTAGCAGGCATTCCTATGAACTGGAACCAACAGTTTCTTTTTATAATCATATCTCAGGATTGGAATTGCGATATCGATCTTACCTTGACCAACCATTTAAAATGTTCTTCCTTAATTTAAAGATGAGTTATCAAGCATTTGCTGCTGATCTTTTATGTGACATGTCTTAAAGGAACAAGTAGGAGATCATGGACCTCCCTACTTTCCTATCCTTTATAGTTCAAAGCAATATTTGTCCCATTATTATCTCTCCCAGTCTATGTTCTGCCATCCATTTATGAGCTTTTGTAAAGGGATTTTAGTATTTCTTCTATGTGCCATGTCCCTTCAGGACATGGGCGACCATGGCTCTCCACAATTTCATGTCCTTTGTAGCTATTAATAATTTTTTTTTCTTTTTGTTATCTGCCCTAAACCTTGTTTTGCCATTAATTTACTCAAACTCACAAGGTAAGTCATTCATTGGTATCTTCTGTCCCTCCTGCCTTCAATATGTTCCATGAGTGTCAATTTTTCCAAGCCCTCTTTCCTCATTAATTGCCCTAGAAATTTCAACTTTCTCTTTCTGATATTAATTATAAGGATTCTTTTTATTACCATTTTCTCTAATAATTCTCAGTCCATGTTATTCTCAGCATCCTTCTGTAGAACCATATTTCTGTTATTTCAAGTCACTTCATCAGCGAGGAGATTGTTCAGCATTCACTGTTAGATAGGAGGACTGATATTACATAGCAGTTTAAAACACCTTTTTTTACGTCTAAGAAATTTTTCTCTTTCTTAATACTTTGCTTAGCTTTTGGAAGGCCTCTTTGGCTAGGATAATAGTTTCCTTTTAAAATTAATTAACCAGGAACAAAATGGACTCTGGTACTTAGAATCAGAATTAAGAAAACTTATCCTAAAATACTAAAATGCATTTACATAAGCTCATTAGTTTAGTTACTCAATATTTCCCTCTGCCCTTCTTGGATTCAGTATGTCCTGTGAGTGTCAAATTCCCCAAGCCTTCTTTTCTCATGTGTCCTAAAAATATCTAGTCTCTTTCTGATTCTAAGTACAAATGTCCTATTTGTTCCAACTTAATCAGCTTTAAAAAGAAATTGATTATCCTGAAATACTGAAATTCAGAACTTTTTAGACAATATATCTAGAAAAAGAAAAGATCACTTTTTCTTTTATATCCTTGAAGAAGAATCTGCAATGTTATTGGTCCTGACCTGGCATCCCAGTTTCAGCCACTTTCCCACTGCCATAATGTAGCTTCCCTATGCTCTTTCTGTAAATACTATATTTACCAGCTTATTGGACGCACCCACTCATTGGACGAATAGAATATTTAGGGGAAAAAAAATGTATGCATCACAACCAAAAAAATAAAAATTATAAGTTTACCTTTATATAACATTCTCACTAACCATGAAGAAACACTTACAGACTTAAACAAATTATTCTACTGGGACCTTTTGTTTTAATAGACAGGAGGTAAGGTTTAATAAACAGGACATTATTGGGAAAAGAGGAATTTTAGTTCATTTCATCATGCATTTATTGAAAATTGTTTTAGCTGTTTTTCAGGGAACAACATCTGCACATACAATAAATTCATCTCTATCTATAAAAGGCAGGATGTTTGCGTGTGTGTAATGAATGCACGGCCGCAATTTTTGACGGATTTGCACCAAAATTTACATGCACATGCTCCATGTTTGCATTTCCCAACTCCCATCGATAGTGGAAATAATTGATTTTTTCATGCTTCTACAGCAGTTTTCATGTAGTTTGCGGCCATTTTCTACTGGCCAGAGTGAGAGCCTATAGCTGGCTGCCACGAATAGGCAGGAAGATTCTATTGGCCAGCGTGAGAGCCAACAGCTGACTGACACAAATATTAACTAGCATGCTAGTGTGAGATAGGCAGGAAGTAAGGCATGTAGCAACATCAGCACGGCAAAAGGCACTCCTTTAAAGGTAAATTCTGACTTTATTCATGTTGTCTTTTTACAGATGTATTTCATTTATATTTGAATTTTTACACATAATTGTACCTCCATTCCAAATAAGCTGCCCATAACAGATCTTCATGCACTATGTTCCTTTTGGACATGGGCAATCACGGCTCTCCACAACTTCCTATACTTCATAGCTCTAAGTAATATTTATCCCTTTACTATCCCTCAGAGTTTCCTTCTTTCCTTCAGTATGTCCTGTGAGTGTTGAATTCTCCAAGACCTCTTTCCTCATAGAAATTTCAACACTCTTTCTGATCCTAAATACAGATATCCTTTTCCTTCCCATTTTTCTTGAAACTTCCTTGTGGCTCACATGTTCCCTCCATCTAGACCAGGATATCATTGCTTCAAGTCTGTTATCCATCTGTGAGGAAATTTTCCAGCATTCAATGCCACATAGGAGAACTGATATTATGTTACATTGGTTTCTAAATAAATTTTCCCCATTTCTTAATACTTTGTTAAGCTTCTGGAAGGCACCTTTTGCTATTCCAATTCACCTTCAGATTTCAGTCTCACATTTCCCAGATTCTGAGACTTCTGTACTTGCTTGATTTTGCCATCTCCAATTTGTAGCTTGCATCCTAGCCTGTCTCTTTTGCTAACAACCATGCATTCTATCTACTGACTACTGATGGTTAGTCCTTTCTTCTTGCTTTCCTTTACTGTCTTGTCTATGAATTCTTGCAGTTTTCTTACTTTAAATATTAAGTACTATTGTTTTCTTGCCCAGTGTTTTGATTGTATTTCTATCTTTGCTGCAACCATAAACTCAGAAATTCTCTCTGTTGCTTCATTTTAATATGGGGATGTTTTATCATATGTGTTGCACCCCAGATCATGCCAGAATAAACTTTGTGTTAGGTGTTCTTCAGAGAAGGTACAGGATCAACCTTATAGATGATCTCCTGGCTATTGAATACAGGCCCTATTTGCTCAGCCCAAGTGCACCTAGGATACAACATATGAGAAAGAGGTGCAGTATATATATATATATATATATATATATATATATATATATATATATATATATTAGGTTGGCCAGAAAGTCCTGACTCATTTAGAAAGCAGAAAAAAAAACAACAAATCTTGATCTCTGTCTGGTGGAATTTCCAAGGAGTACTGCATTTCGAGCTTGTCTCACACAGTCATGCCATCAATGCTAAACTGTATTGCCAGCAGCTAGACTGTGTAAGATAAACTAAAAAAGGAGTTTCCTGCTTTGGTCAATCAAGGTAAGACAATGCAAGGTCACACACTGCTAGGCTGACTAAGTAAAATTTAAAACAGATGGGCAGTATTAAGACTCTTCCACATCCACCATTCATTCCTGATGCTGCTCTGAGTGACTTTGGCATATTCCACACAATGGCACACTTCCTCCACAACCAGCAATTCAACACTTTTGATGAAGTGAAAGAAGCTTGTTTACAGTTTTTTTCATTCAAAGCCAATGGGCTGGTATCTGGAGCAGATTTGGTTGCTGGCTGAAGATTGTACACAATGATGGACTTTATTTTGAAGAATAAATGTTGGTGTTGCTCCATAAAATTTTGTTGTTTTCTTACTGTTTCCTAAGTGAGTCAGGACTTTCTGGACAACCTAATATACAGTGATGTTCAATAAAAGTGACTCACCTGATTTTTTTTTACTAAATGTTCTCTTCTCCGATGAAACGAAAGTTGAGCTAAATTCAAAGGATAAGCGATCTAAAATCCGAAGAAGCAGCTTTGAAAGCTCTTTGAATTTAGCAGTAAGTACTGTCAAGCATCCGTACAGTATAATGTTCTGGGGATGCTTTTCTTTTCATGGAACTGGTTTCTTAAAACCTATTGAAAAGACCATCAGGAGTGAGCAGTACAAGAGAATTTTAGAGTCTTGTCTGCTCCCTTCTGCTGAAAGGGTGCAAATCGACCCCACCCAGCTCATTTTTATGCAGGATAATGCTCCCTGTCACAAATCAAAATTGATGAAGGAATACTTTGATGAGAAGCAGGTGAGTGTTATGACATGGCTGCCCTAATCTCCTGACCTCAACCCCATAGAAAACTTATGGAGCTTTATAAAGTACAGGCTCTCGAGAAAGCAGTTGAGCAACAAAGAGGATTTGATTGTGAATTTCATATCCAAATGGAATTCAATACTTAGAGATGAGAATTGCCAGAACCTAATCAAGTCAATGCCAAAAATGGTTGAAAAAGTTATTCAAAATAAAGGCGGACCCATAGATTATTAAATATTTCAAACTATATTACCTATTATAAATAAATTTGTACCTCTATCATTCTTTATTTAAAGGTGTTCGGTTATGTTTCTATTGATTACTAGTTGCAGGAAATAAGGGAGTCACTTTTTTTGCACAGAGTTTTTCCCTAAATCTCATTTATATCCAAAATTATAATTTTCAATAGAATACCTTAGGGTGAGTAAACTTTTTTACTAGGTGGTCAGGAAGGGGTCTTTATATTAATAAGATTAAAAATTAGTTTGACCCCAAAAACAATAGGCAAAAAAAATTTTTAAGTAAAAAAAATCAGGTGAGCCACATTTCAGATAAAGAGCCATGATCTGCTCATACAAACTGGCCAACAGTAATTGACAAAGTCCGCAGCTAAATAAAAGATGTTGCATATGAGAAAATCAACCCTCATGTTTGTTGGCACAACAACAAATATATCATGACAATTTGATTGGAGAGAAAATTGCTTCTTGCTTCACTTAACTGTTTCATAATCTTCTCTTCTGCACAAATCATTTTCTTTCTATTCTGACAGCTTGGCTTTTCTTTCCTTGCTTGCTTTAATATTGATTTTTATAAACAAAACTGTCCTTAGTGGATTAATTTCATCTTTAGCGAGAAAGAGACACACTTCTCTGTTCTACATGAAGAACTATTCCATATTTGGGTGATGTTCACAGCTGCAGATGAAGACATTATTGAGTATTCTAAGATGCAGCATTTCATTGAAATGCAAAAGAAATGTAGTGGAATTCCAAGACTCAGTAAGACCTGCCATTCATTTTTTTAACCTTTAAGGAGTACCATTTCTTTTTTTAAAATTTGTTTATATTATGGGGTGTCATTCCTTTTTTTATGGAGTGTCATTTAATTTTAATTTTTACCTTTAATTTTTTTTACCTAATCTTTTCCTAGACTATGCCCTGTACATTTACAAAACAAACAGAGATGGGCACTTAACATTCCATATCACACCCCAAAAGAATCTACCAATAGAAGACAATGATCTTGCTTCCCCTCCTGAGGCTAATGTACTGATGATGAGACGGGTGTATGTTGATGACATAAGTATTCATAGTTGGGATAAGAATGATCTTGAACAGAAAATCATATTTAGGTGCTGTTCACAGCTGAAGGTGAAGACATTATTGAATATTCTAAGATGCAGCATTTCTTAGAGATGAAAATAAATGTATCAGGATGCTAATTTTTTAAAGTTTGTTTATATTAATTGGTGTCATTACATTTTTAAGGGATGGCAATCATTTTTATTTTAACCTTTCTAGAGTACGTTTTGGAAATTTGTTTATATTAAGTGTTACCATTCCATTTTTTTAAGGCTTGCCATCCATATTTTTAATTTTTTACCTTGAAGGGCAAAATCTTCTCTCACCTTTAGGCAACACCATTTGTTTTATTAATTTTTACATTTAACAAGTAATAATTCACTTTTTTAACTTTTTCCATACACCTTTTTGAAGAGTTCTATTTATATCTTCTTTTATTTTTGAAGAGTTTCACTCATTTTCTAGCCATGAAGGTTAGAAGTGGCAGAACCAAGGAATGTAGTTTATCTGAACACTTTCCATGGAAGTAGCGATAAAGTAGTGAGAGGCTCACCACATCCTACCTGTGGGAGAGAGGTTGGAGGGCAGAAAATAATTTGTCACCCACAAGGATACGGAGACACTTTTGGACTATCAAAACTGGAAAGTGAGGGTTTAGTAACTCCTGTCCAAATATGACAACTGTACTCCATTCTCGGCCTGATCTGCCTCTTGTAAAGGTAGAGGATAGTATGTGGAGTCAGGTACTTACTGGAGCAGTGCAGGGAGCCAACCATTTTTCCTACATCTTTTGCAATGGATCATTTTTTAAAACTTTGCTTATATAATGCAGTAGCCTTTCATTTTTATTTTTACCTTTAAGAGAAACAATTTACTTTTTATTTTTACTTTTAAAAAAATGATATTAATTTTTTCATTTTTATTTTTTTTAAGTTGAGCTCAGAAAAAGAAACTTGTAACAGAAATGTGTTTCTACAGAAGGATGCTGAGAATACCAAGGACTGAATATGTGAGCAGTGACAAAGCTTTAGAGAAAATGGAAACAAAAAGGATGTTTATACTTTGCATCAGAAAGAGTTGAAATTTCTAGTGCACATAATGAGGAAAGAGGATTTGGAAAATTTGACACTCACAGGACATATTGAAAGCAAGAAGAAAACAGCAAATAACCTACATAATGAGCTTGTGTAAATGGTTGATAGTACAAGGATTAGGAGAGCTAGCAAAAAGACAAAATTTACTAAGAGTTACAAAGGAGAGGAAATTGTGGAGAGCCATGATCACACACATGCTGAAGGGACACGACATATTCAAGAAAAAGAGCTATACATTTTTTTGTGGGTTGGGGAGGACTCACATATTTTTTTTATTTTTAAATTTTCATTCATTTTAAATTACTCTTTTTTAAATGAATGTCATTCATTTTTTTTTAGGTTTGACGAAGTGGTACTCATTTTTTCTTTTTACTTTTAAGAAACTATTCATTTCTTTTTTTTTTCATTAGTGAAATACACATTTTTTAAAGGATGTTATTGTTCATATTTGTAAGGAGAGTTATTTATTTTTCTTTATAATTTATTGTTTACCCTTAAGGGCATTATTTTTTTTTTTACTTTTAAGAAACAGTATCAATTTTTTTTTCATTAGTGACATACATAGATTTTAAGGGATGTTGTTCATATTTTTAACGGTAGTTATTTCTTCTTTTTAAATTAATTCTTTACCTTTAAAAAGTACCATTGTTTTTTTACTTTTACATAATAAGAGACAATATTAATTTTTGTATTTTTTGATAATTTTAATAAAAACATGTTCAAACTACCTAAAAATTTAACATGCTTTGTTTTAGCATCTAAGTTATTTGTTCAAAATTTAACAGAAATTTCAAAGCAAATTCGAGTTATTGTGGTTTATGTGATCTGCGTAATAATTTCAGATATGTTAGAAATAAAAAAAGGAAAATAAAACAAATCTTTTTGAATTCTATGATATTCCTTGAAGAATTCCATGTACAGGTCACTATTTTTGGCTTCTTTTCTCTTCAAGAAGTATGCATGAAGACATTGGAGTCTTGGTTCATTCATCCAGGTTTTATTTGCAAGCAAATACTCCAAGAAAGAACAAAACCTCATGAATCCCAATAAATAGTAATCCTCATGAAACCTAGAACTGGCAATTAGTCATTTAGACTCGAATGCTGAATGAATGATACTGGTATCATTAGAAAAAGTATGTCATCAATTGATGATGACTGCTTATCGCCAATGAAACATCAATTGGTAATTGTTGACCATGTTCGCCATAGTCTATGAATATAGAATCCAGCGCAGTACGTAATCTGTTCAATGACACAATGCCAATACCACTAGCAGCAGCTGTTCAGTAATTCTTCAGTCTTTGATATCAGAGGTTGGCAGTGAATATTCAGAGAAAAAAAACATGGCCGCCTTTATACATGTCGGATTGAATATTTTGAGCTTTCTGATTGGTTAACTCTTCTATTGTTGAACTATAAAATGAGTCAGCTCATTTTGGTTGTCTCACTAGTATACAAAAGTACCCAAAAACTGTAACAGCAATAACCACTGTTTAAAGGTTAAATGGAAACAATAAAAAAAAATGGTAATATTACATATTTTATTGAATATTACATATTTATTCAGGTTGTTTTCATGTTTTTTTTTCAATTCTGCTATTATACACTGAATCATTTGAACTGCTATCTTTATCTTGATTGTTATAGTCACAATAATTTGGCTATTGTTTCCAAAAACATTGTTCAGGAAGCCCTTCCCAAAATTAACCTAAAAACTTGTCATCTTCTTAAATAGTCTTGTCACATTGAGACTTTCATATGGATGTCATACATGATGCTAAACTCATTTAGAAATATCTAAACAGTCAGCTGTATACAAGGGCTTTCTTGCAACTCTTATATTTATACTACACACCTCTACCATGAGTGATTCCTAGTCTTTGTATTGAATTAGGTTTTGTTTTGTTTTTTGTTTTTTTAACCATTTCACCCCAAGCAAGGCAATAAATCTACTAAGAAACATGGGGTTACTGAGTATTAGAAAATATGAAAAAAAAAACTATTAAGGAGACAGAAAATGATAAAAGAACAGGAATTAAGAAAACAGAATATAACAATTGACATTGCATTTAAATTTTTGAACATCAGAATTGACTGGGAAGCAAGAAGCCAGAAGAGAATTCCACAAGAGAGAAATGCAAGCGAAGAAATGATTAGCAAAGAATTTATGGTTACATCTAGCCATTTCAACTGTAAAATTATGAGACCTTGCCGCCAATCTAGTACTGCCTTTAAATATATAGAGTTTAGGTACCATAGAGGAAACTTCATCAGAAGGAGGAGGGACTTGGCTGGTTGCAGAACTGAGATGCAGCAGGAGGAAAAGAAAACACAAAGCAAAAGGGGTTTAGGCTTTCATTGTCAAATAAAGTTCAGGTACCATAGAGGAAAATAATATTTATTTTGAAAATGCAAAATTGTGGCACAAGGCCAAAAGGGGGGGGATAAGGGAAGGCTGGTTTTCAATCTTAAACTTATCTAGCCATGATTACTGACCCAAACATAACACAGTATTCCTTACACCAAAACAACACATTCTTACTGACCATTCTTACTACAGTCACCATAATACCTCAGAGTCTCTATGTAGTCCTAACTAGTTCCCATATGTACAATTTGTCTGTGGGGTGGGAAATAAAAATACAAATATTTAAAATGAAACCCCCAATGAAGATTTACAATGACATATAGGGCTGTGGAGGCAGAAGCAATTAAGAGGTCACCGGAGTCAGAGTCAGTAAAGCTAGACAACTCCGACTCCAGTTGAATTTATATTTTATGTAAAAAGTCTTACATTATAGCATTTTTATTTATTTCTTCTATATCCTTTCAAAGATTCTGTCTCTAATTCTGTTAGAAAATATTGAAGAATGAATAGGTATGATATAAAAGCGACTATCTTTATTCTTTGATATAAACCTGCTATAATGATATAGGTCCACTCAAGTTAGGCGCATATGCATAGGCTGTATGAGATTTGTAGGCCATAATCACTTAATTACATAAAGAGTTGGAGGTGCCAAAAATAGAGGAGTCGGAGTCAGACTCAAAGGTTTTGTGATCTGACTCCACAGCCCTGATGACAAAGAGGAAATTTCATCAGAACAATTGCCATGAAAATATTTATAGAAAAGTCACAGGGATGCTATGTTATGGCCGTGGGAAAGAGTCTGCCGCCTCACTAATGTTTTCTCATTTTCATTCATTCTCAGTAACCCCTTGCATCTTAGTGGCTTTATTGCCTTGCTTGTGTTGAAATGAAAATAATAAAATAAATGAATCGACTAAAAAACCCTTACAACAAAAAGTAACAAAATAGATGAAGTGAACGTGTAAAAGATTGTAATAACTTAAGAATTTTACTATTACAAATTGAGAAATACTAGTTAACCAACAAATCAACAGTCAACATTGACCTTCAAAAATTTTAATGCAATGTCAATCATTATCTTCTGCCTCAGTACTTCAAAAATTTTTTCTCTGGGCTGCATTTTTGGAATTAAAATTTGCTTACGCCTTACCAAATTATGTGATAGAAAGTACATTTAAAAATAAAAAACAGAGAGAGGGTTAAACAGAGATATTCAAGTCAGAACATTAGCATTGATAACTCTCTCCTCCAAATTGCAAAGCCTAGTTACTATATTCTTAATACTTGATATAATGCAAAAATATCACAATGATAAAATTGGTCAATAATTATTTACAAATATTTATACTGGGACTTATGCATGCAAATACAAGTAATTCATAATAATATTTGAAATTTTGAAATCATATTTATTTTTGGCATATGAATTTTTTTAAAACTGTTTCTAAATCTTTCATTGTCTTTCAATCACCTCACCTGCTATCCTTTTCCGCTGTACCTATGAGACATGCCACACCATTTGGAAACCACTCTTCTGTCTTCTTAATTCCTGTTCTTTTATTGTTTTCTCTCCTTAATAGTATTTATTTCCTCATATTCTCTAACACTCAGTACCCCTTTTCTTCTTAGTGGCTTTATTGCCTTGATTGGGATGAAATGATTAAAATAAAAACTGCAACATGAAATAAATGAGAAAGAAGAAAAAATGACAGGATTAATAAAACCACCTCAAATCAACAGTTAAAAATGGCCTCAGACAGATAAATCCTCCAAATCTTAAAGACAATGCTTCATCAGATCTTATAATTGGTTAAAAAATTGCAAAAAAATGATTAAAAAGGATGAACCAGGCAAAAAAGGCTCCTGTGAAATGACCTGCAGGAGATTAGGCAAAATAAACATTCCTGCAAATAGACTTAATATTCTTTATGGTTAATCTTCTCATACATTTTCTAAGGTGTGTCAACAAACAATGGCTATATTGTGTAAAACAGATTTTGTAAATTTTTTTTTTTTTTAAATAAAAACATGAGAACATATATCAAATAATTGTATGTCAGCTGTCACTTCATAAAGAGATTTTTTTGTTTAATCAATTCACCCCAGTCAAGGTAGAAATGCCACTAGTATGCATGGGATTACAGGGAATGAAAGTGAGAGAAAAGATTGGGTATAAGGAGGATTGAGGAAAGGATAAAAGAGGAACAGGATTCAAGAAGACACAAGATGGTGTGCGATGTTGCATTTAAATTGTTGAAGATTGCAGTTATGAAAGAAGCAAGTAAATGGGAAGGATTACAGTTTGAGTTTCATTTAGACTTCTTTAATATAAGTTCTTGTAGAGGGTGTATATATATATATATATATATATATATATATATATATGTGTATGTGTGTGTGTGTGTGTGTGTGTGTGTGAGAAATGTGTATGTATATAAATATAAATATATATATGTATATATATGTGAAATGTGTATGTATATAAATATATATATATGTGAAATGTGTATGTATATATATATATATATATGTGAAATGTGTGTGTATATATATATATATATATGTGAAATGTGTGTGTATATATATATATATATATATATATATATATATATGAAATGTGTGTATATATATATATATATATATATATGAAATGTGTGTGTGTATATATATATATATATATATATGTGTGTGTGTATATATATATATATATATATGAAATGTGGGTGTATATATATATATATATATATATATATATATATATATATATATATATATATGTGTGTATATATATAAAGCTTTGATGGTGCAGAGACATGCGAAACCGTAGGTATTTACTTACTACATGAACTAAGCACAATAATAGATAGAAATGACACAGGACTCTACAGGGAAGAAGGTCTCATAATCTTAAGAAACTGCAACAAACAAAACACAGATAAAACTAGAAAAGCAATAATAAAGATTTTTAAAAATAACAGATTCGAAATAGATAGAAAAACTAACCTAAACAAAGTAGATTTTCTAGATGTTACCTTCAACCTATGAAAAGGCACATAGAAACCATACAGAAAACCCAATGATAAACCACTCTATATACACACATCCTCCAACCACCCGCCTTCTATAATCAAACAGATACCAAAATCGATTAACAGCAGGCTTTCCGACAATTCCTTCAATGAATCTATATTTAACAAAGCTAAGAAAGACCACGAAACAGCCCTAAAAGATAGCGGATTGCCAGCAACACTCACATACTCACCACAGAACACAAAAAAGGCCAACAGGAAAAGAAATATCATATGGTTCAACCCACCGTACAGCAAAAACGTAAAAACAAACATAGGAAAAATATTCTTCAAACTTTTACACAAACACTTCCCGGAATCAAGCACCCTACACAAAATATTCAACAAAAACACAGCAAAAATCAGCTACAGTTGCACCGAGGACATGGCACAAATAATAAAAAAGCACAACAGGAAAATTATTAACAAATCACACGAACAAATTAAAGCCACGTGCAACTGTGAAATAAAAAACGAATGTCCCTTAAACGGTAATTGTTTACAAAACAACATAATCTACCAAGCCACGATAAAATCACCAGATAATGAAGAAAAAGTATACATAGGAGTAATTGAAAAACCCTGGAAACAAAGAAATTATGTACACAAAACATCTTTCACAAATAGTAAATATGCGAACAGCACAATGCTTTCTAAGTATATCTGGGAAATAAAAAACAAAACGCACACCACACCAAAAATATCTTGGAAAATAAGGAAAAAATCATCAGCCTACAACAACCTATCAAAAACTTGCAAACTTTGCTTGGAGGAAAAAATAGCTATCATTACCTTCCCAGACCAAAATAAATTATTAAATAAAAGATCCGAGCTAATCTCAGAATGCAGACATGAAAACAAATTTTTACTACGTAACTTAAAATCGAAAAATAAATAAATACATAAACAAACAAAATGACAATAAAATAAGCAAAATAAATTAACCTAAACAAATTACCAAACCACACCTGTTAGAATAGACGAAATAGAATAAAAAAATAAGGAACAAAATCAATAAAGTAAATAATAAACAAATTACAAAACTATTATGACCAAAAAATTAGACTGTAGGAATCAAAACAAAAAATCGGACGGAAAATAGTTATAACTCTTATATAACAATAAAAAAAAAACAAAAAAAAAATAATATACTGCATTACTTATAAATCGAAAACAGAAAATATACAGTGTAACAAATAAATAACAACAAGTATAATAAATTGATCTAAATACATCAAAATATATAAATAAACTAATAACCGATACCAATAAACTAGCCATTTAGAAAAAACAAATAAAGATAATCAATCCAAATAAAAAAATAAAAACTGTTCCCACCAAAATAATAGCCAGAACAAACCACAACATTCAACCCCAAAATTCAACAAATAGCTTTAATCAATAATAAATAAACAAATATATAAAATAAAAAATAAAAATGAAAATAAATAAACACAACCAAAACAATTTGACCCAAATAAATAAGCAAATAAATGACTTCCAGTAAATGACCGCCATAATAGACTACCAACAAGAAGCTATATAAACAAATTTTTATTACGTTAATAAAAAACACCGATCAAAATAAAAAATAAATAAATAAATATATAAAATAAAAATTAAATTAAATAAAACAAGCAAAAGAATTTGACATAAATAAATAAACAAAAAACAACTTCCGGTAAAAGTAACCGCCAAAATAGACTACCCACAATGCACCACTGACCCTTATATATAAATAGCTGAGAAAAATAACAGCACTAGTTGCCTGCCGATTGCATCTAACATGAAACAGACTGTCGCCTCTAAGTGTTAACTTCTATGTTCACTTTTATATATATATATATATATATATATATATATATATATATATGTAACCAAGTATACGATTGGTGTATATGGAATAAATTCCAATAACCAAAAAATACTATTCTTAAATGAGTGCTCAATACAGAGTAGAGCAAATATAATTATTTATTCGAAAATTATAACATAAATATATTATAAGATCACTACAAAAATAGGTATTTTGTTTCAACACTTCTGGTGTCTTATCAAGTGATGGTGTTGAATGTAGAATAAAGGGTTTTTATATACAGGGTGTCTGAAAAGTTTTCAGCCTGACTAAGGTGTGTCACAACAATAAAAAAAATCTCGTCATTTGGTCATTATTTTTAAGAATAGGGTCAGGTTGACTATATTTCATCATTATCCCTCCTGTGTGCATGCATGCGTGCGTGTGTGTGTGTGTGTGTGTGTGTATTGCATAATTGCTTTTGTCTTTCCAATTTTAATATTGATTAAATTTTTCATTTTTTTTAAGTTGCAAATATAATCAAATGTTTGACAAGCCTCTAACTAATTTTTGAGAAGCTTCCAAAAGTAATTCAGAATTCAGTTTCATTTCCAGAAGTTAACTTGGGAATATTGGACAGATGTCGCCAACTTTGGCACTGCATGAGTTCAGAAGCAATCAGAGAAGTACTCTGAGAGAATGTTAACCACTGCCAATGTGCTTGTAGGCAAACTTAAAATTGAACAAATGAAAATTGTCATGGTGCCAGTTCCAAAGTGGAAAGAAGACAAATTAATGCAGAGTTTTGAGGAAAGAAATTGGCAAGAGACTTCACAATGGAATTATTTCCATTTGAGGGCATGGAAACCAAATGTGTTTTTCAAAACATTCATTAGGATTTCATAATGAAAATGCTTTCTTAATTTTCTTGTTAAACTGTTCTTTGAACCAGAAATATATTACAGTTGAAATGCACTTAGAATAATTGCTGAGTTTATGCAATGAAAACATTACAGATCTTACCATAAGCACTTTCCAAAAACAGTTTTAACACCCAAACTTTACAAAAGATTTTCTAAACAAGAATTTCATTAAAAATTTAATGCACAACTTCCACATAATACATTATTATATCAGCTGGTTTCTAATATTTTAGTTTAACTGATGACATTGAGAAGGTTAGTGATTGGTTGATTTGTTGTTTTTTATGGGTTATCAACCTTTTTTAAGTTATTTAAAACAAGACAATATTTTTAAATAATTTTTTGGAGATAATAATTCCTGTTGTATAGTTAAATGGACTCGTCAATTCCTGGTGATTTATAAGCTGCGTATACATATGGGAAGCAATGATGGAAAGCAGTAAAATGTTCAAAACGCTTATGAAACGAAGAGAGATACATAAATCAGATTCAACAGAGATTTCATTTCGATTTGACTGATTCATTTTCTATGGTTTATCAACCCTTTGCAGGTTATTTAAAGCCAGAAAATATTTTTAGATTGTAAGAATATTTTTTTTAGATAATAATGATTTTGTGATACAAGTCCTACTAATTAACCCATAGCCGGTGGGGAAGTGGTGGATTCATATCTTCCCCAAGGGTATTTGCATGTAAGTAATTAAAACAAACCCAACTGGAATTAGAACTCTCCAATTTCAAATTCTGAACCGTTATCATGTACACTACCTGCACATTGAGGCTTACAGCACCTGGTATTCCCAAGTGGTAAGGACATTGATGAAAATAAGGAACAAAGTAGGTCCAAGTATAGACCCCTGACCAGGGATACCCACATTAACACAAAAAAGATCTAGAGGAATAAATACATGTTCAAATTCCAGATAAATCTGTTGCGTTCTCTTTTGTTTGAATGCCCTAGTGAAAGGCATGAAATTATCTCTTTTCCACTCAGCTATGGCTTAATTAGCAGGATATATTGGGATCTTTGGCTTTGGATACAACCAACCTAAGAAAAGGAAAAACTTTAATATGTTCTCAGCTGGTTTTTAATATTTATTAAGTTTAGCTAGTGTATGCACAAGCAGCATAACAGATATTAGCGTGGATAGTGGCATAAGCAATCTGAGTTCAAATTCTGGCCAAGGCAGTTACATTCACTTTCAAACAAACACCCTTGGGAAAGTGTAGCATTGCAGCTCAGACCAGACACCAGCTTCATTCTCAGGGTGCAGCTTCTTCCAGTCAAATGCTTGTGGCTTAAAACTAACCCTTCAGCCAGATTGTTACCCACAAATTAATGCCATGAGAATTCATAGCAGTAAGCAGATTTTATTCTCAGGTTGTAACATACTGCTATAAACAAGTGAAGCTGAGATGAGGTGGAGGTGAACAGTCTAATGGGCATCTTCATTCATTGTTCTCCATGGGCCCTCTGCAACTTTTTTGCAGACAGTGGCCACTGTCTTATAGAAAGCATTGTTCTCTGTCTTGTCATCTTTGTCTAAAAAAGTAATTTATCTTCATTCAGTGACTCTCTTTGTCCAAGCCACTTGCCATGCATTTGTGAAATCCACTACAGTTAATGATAACCATCACATCAGGAAAATAAATATCAGAATCTATTTTTGTGAAAAGTCATCCGTTTTCCATTTGATCAGATATCAGCTGACACTAATATCACTACAAAAGGATATTAGTTAAATAGCAGGATAAACTGGGATCTTTATCCTTTGTTGGCAGCCAATATTAGAGAAGAACATTCAAAACTGTGAAGAAGGCAACAGGCAATCACTCTGTTTTTCACAAGAAGTTATGGTATTTTATAGATAACAATGAAAAGGAACCTGCGGAGAGCCTTGACTGCCTATATCTAGAAAGGACTTGGCATAAAAAAAATAGTTTAGAAAAAGGAAATAGAAATAGGAAGATTATGTGGAGAGAATCTGCCTCCTTTAAATGAAAAAGCCCAGTCTACCCTACTATTTAAACTATAACTGATAGGAGAATAGATTTATTCACACCTTTGTCAGTGTATTTGTGTAAAAGTGATTGGAAGAACCTTGGCTGAAACTTGAACTCTAGGTACCAATGACCATTATACTATGCACACTTGTATGAAATAAATATGAAGTGGGGCAACTATATTGAATCTTTTGCTATGTCTACTGCTAGGAAAGTTGGTTCAATGTGTCGTTCCAGAAAAATCTTTTCTCATCACATCTATAAAGCTACCATTCATCCATGCACTTATGTGAATCCTGTTCAGCAAACCATCTATACAAGATTGTTAGGTAGTTTATGTCGCTATTTCCTCTATCCCTATAGCTTTCAAATTGTTCTGAGATTATCAAATTTTCCAAACCTTCTGTCCTCATTATATGCCCTAGAAATATGACTTGTCTCCTTCAGATGCTACCTATGTGTGCCTTTTGCTTCCAATTTTCTCTTAAGCATCTCAAATATCATCAGTATATCATAAAGTATATTATCACAAATTGTATTTCAACCAATTGAAGCAAGGTTAGCCTGTGCAATTCCCTTCTGATTTCATACATCTCAATGACCTACAATCTTCAAAAAATTAAATGCAATGCCAATCGCCATCTTCTGTCTTCCTGAGACCTGTTCTTTTATTGTCCTTTCTCCTCACTAAATTCTTCTCATTCACTTTCACTCCCAGTAACCCTTTGTGTCTTATTGGCATTTTCACCATCTTCTCTCTTCCTGAGAGCTGTTCTTTTATTGTCCTTTCCCCTCACTAATGTCTTCTCATTCACTTTCACTCCCAGTAACCCTTTGCATCTTATTGGCATTTTCACCATCTTCTGTCTTCCTGAGAGCTGTTCTTTTATTGTCCTTTCTCCTCACTAAATTCTTTTGATACTCTTTCGCTAACAACAAAAACTTGCATCTTAGTGGATTTATTGGCTTGCTTGGAGTGAAATGATTAACAAAACCCATTTTTCTGTCAATCATTTACATGAGCTCATTTGGTAGGTCATGTCCTGCTTTCTCTGGCCCTTTGCCCTCAATATGTCTTGTGAGTGTCAAATTTTCCAAGCCCTCCTTCATTATTATATGCCCTAGAAATTTCACCTGTTTCTTTCTGATGCTACATATAATAGTCCTTTTTGTTTCCATTATTGCATTGTGAAATTTTTGCCTTAGTCCTTAAAAGTCAAGAGGGTGGAGTCAAAAAATACAAACAATTCAGGTTACAGTTTTATCATCCAAATATTGAAAGTTAAAAAATGTAAGTGTTCTTAAGTAGAAATCCTATAATTATACCAGATTTTATTTTATTGGGCTTATTGATATCATGTTGAAACATCAGTTCTCGTATGATCAGTAAAATTAAGCAACATCAAGCCTGGTCAGTATCTAGATGGGTGACTGCTTGAGAAAACCAGGTGCTGTAAACTTGGATGTCCATGTGGTGTAGTAGATAACAGCTTGAAATTGGAAATTGAAAAGCTGAGTTCCAGTTCCAGTCATGTTCGTTATAATCACTTATGCTCAAATAACCTTGGGAAAGACATGAATCCACCTCTTCTCCCCCAGCTATGGGTTAATTAGTAGGACTTTTATCAATAAATCATTATTAATTAAAAAAAAATACTTTCTGGCTTTAAATAACTTGCAAAAGGTTGGTAAGCTGTTAAAACAATTCAATCAATCATGTAGTATAAAATACAGTATAATTATAGGATTTTTAATTAAGACCACTTAAAATCTGTAATATTTACTTGAATAAAAATACACTGAAAATACTTCTCCAATATCCTAATTATTTCATATATAATACAAAAAGATAAGCTTACAAAATCCTCAAAAATAAAATAACATGAATAACCTTGATAAAACAGAGCACATGATACGAAGGTGAGTTAAAAAGTAATGCAATTTGTTTTATTAAATAAGAAATAAGGAACACAATCAAACATATCGTACATCAAGATATAGCTACACATCACAGGTTTACATTGCTACTTCTCAACATAATCACCAACTCTCTCAATGACAGTGTTCCCACCTATGAAAAATGCAGCTGGCTGTTGATGTAGTCAATTCCTTACAGCAGTTTTCATTTCATCGTCACCACCACAACATGTGCCCCGCCAGTGATTCTTACACTGGACTAAAGTGATGGAAATCTGAGGGTGCTAAGTCAGGTGATGATGGGAAGCAGAAACTGCTGAAAGGAATATAATACAGAAGCGGACAAAATCCTGTCAAACACTGATGAGATATGTAAAGCCACAACCTAAACCGCACCGTTTTTATCTAAAGCAATGATTCCCAACATGGGACACATACCCCACCAGTGGGGCATAGTAATATTTTGGTGGGGCATGTATAGGATGTGCACCCTTTGGCTTATTATATCAACAGAATAAGGGGGCAATTCGAGAATTAGCTATTAACAGTGAATCGTTTTCTAGTGAGCTCAAATTTCATTATGCATTATTATTTCATGATTAAAATGATCGAAGTATATTACAGAATAAGCTTTCATTCAAATATTTTATATTTCTGCCTTTCAATTCTCTATTATAAGTTTTGAAACTATATATATTTAACTGTCTTCTTGTTTTTTTTTTATTTTTCTCTTTCATGGACGCCATGGTCTTTGGAGGCTTGTTTAGAGACCAAGTTAATGGCATTTTAAGCTTCCTTCACGCAAAATGCAGTAAAATTTTGAATATGTAAGAATTAAATATTATTGGTGGGGGGGGGGGCACCAGAATTTTAAAAATACCAAAGTGGGGCATGGCCCAAAATCAGTTAGGAACCACTGCTCTACACCCATCATTAAAAATGATTTTTGATAAATCAGTTTTTAGCATTCTTTTCACCCAGCTTACCTGTTTCACTTTGTGATGTTTACTTATCACAGAACTAGTTAGAAAATACCTGGAGTTCTTCACTGCCAATGGCAGTTTGTTTGATCTCAAATAAAGAGAGTGTTTTTTACAAACATTGACACAAAACTGTACAAGGGAAAATTGAATCTAGGTCTTAATTCATTTGTAGCGTATAATAAAAAACGTTTAACATGAGTGCTACAAAAAGTTTTCATTTCCTTCTCTTTTACAATATAAAAAACTTGTGGAAAAATCTGAAAACAAAAATTGAATCGTTCGTGTTTTTGTTTTTCCTTTTTTAAAGTCTCTGTGAGTTGTAGAGAAGTATCAGGAGCCGCATGGCATTAAAAGCATTTTGTTTTTTTAATTTTTCTCTTTCATGGATGCCATGGTCTTTGGAGGCTTGTTTAGAGACCATGTTAATGGCATTTTAAGCTTCCTTCACGTGAATTGCAGTAAAATTTTGAATATGTAAGAAATAAATATTATGGGAAGGAACGCTAGAATTTTAGAAATACCAAAGTGGGGATTGGTTGGCAATAACTGACCAACAAATTCAGTAATAACCAGTAATACATCTGTGGTTGACCAAGAGAAGCAAAAGCCATATTGTTTATCGGAAAGAAAAATATGTGAGAGGCTTATCAAATTTGGTGTTGATTAGAGCCTTAGTATTTTTTCGAAAAAATGGTAAAAAACTAATAGAAGGATAAACCGAGGGATCTGAAGGTTTACCAAAGTTCTTAAAAACAGGAACTACAAAAGAAGATTTCCAACAAGCTGGAAAGCAAGAAGTAGCAAAGTATTTCTTGTAGAGTTTTGAGAGAACAGGAAATAGTAAAAAATGACAACCATGGCCTTATAAAAACTGCACGTGTCAAGATCATATGCATATAATCAACTAAGCTGACCTTGATTTTAATGTGTTAAATGCCATGCTTGAAAACAAGGGTAAAGATTAAAGCAACTTCAATAAAAGCCAACTTCTTATTACTAGAAAACAAGTTTGGAGCACTTTCAAATTGAAAGCTGCTGTTCAATTTTTTTCTTAATACTAGAATTTACCCAATACAAAGCCACTCAAGGTAGAGGGTTACCTTTAAAATGGCAATAGTGAATGAGATGTGTGTGGTAGAAAGTGAAGATTGTAAAGGAAAGGACGATGCTCAGCTGTGGTGGACAGAGGACAGAAGAAGAGAAAAAAAAAATCAGTAACTGCCAACAAGACATTGGATGGTCAAGATTAAATAATCCAAGATCTGACATCATTCTTATTTTCTGAAAGCAAGATCTAAAGAAATAAAAGAGCAAAGAATAAACACAAAACAAAAAAGACAATACTCAAAAAGCAGCAATAAATAACATTAAACATTCTATCTGTAATCTGTAATCCAGGGAGTGGTGGCAAAAGTTGACACTGCCCTGCACCTCATATGAAAGTGACAATGATCAAGATTAATTACTGTAAATTCCTTTTGACCATTAGGAATTCACTTGTTGTCAGAGTAATTGATTGCAATCTCTTGTGTTCATGTTATGTATATACAGGGAGCGATGAATAAATAGTCATTTCAATGACGCCAAGATGAAAATAGCACTGACATCTCATTTTAACAGATATATTTACCAAAATTACACAAAAATATCTTCAAATACTAAAGAGTAAATTTATTCAATAAAATTGCCATTGGCTTCAACCACAGCCTCCAGACAACTTCGGAATCTCCTGCAACTCTTCTGGTTGGTCTCCTTGTTTATGTTGGTGAATGCTGCTATAATCCTTGCCTTCAGTTGATCTTTGGTGTTATAAGGAGTTTTGTTGGTCTTTTGCTCAAATGTGCCCCACACATAATGATCAAGATAAGGGTGTTGCAGTCTGGGGAGTTATGTGACCAGATGTAAAGGGTGATGTGGTCGCAGAAATTGTCTATCAGCCATGACTGGGTTCTCCTGCTTGTGTGGCATGGTGGAGAGTCTTATTGCCAAACATAGGGTCTTCCAGCAGCCACCCTCTTGGCCAGGGCAGCACCACCTCTTCAAGGTACTTGATGTAGGCCTCAGTGTTAAGCCTGAGGCTCTGTGGGAAGATGAATGAAGGCATAATGTGCCATCATTAGTGATCATTCTAAACCCCATTAGACTCATCCAACTCTTTCTGAATTCTGTGCACTGTCCACAGATTCACACTCAAGCACTAAAATCTATTCTGTCTCAATATCTGAGATGAAGAGTTATCATTATTTATATTATTTACATGTGGACTAATGTCCTTATCTTTGTTGTTATTATCAACCAATCGCCTTCTATCTGAATTTCTAGGATGAGGAATTATCATTACAGACATTTACAGGCAGACTATGGTCCTCATCTTTGTTAATACTATCACAACATTTTGGTCATTGTACCCTCCACACTGTAGAAAGGAACTGAACATGATCCACACAATAGAAAGGCACTGGACATGATTCACAGCATAGAATGGACATGATCAATGCCAGAGAAAAACATTGGACAAAATCCAAACCATAGAAAGGCATCGGACACAATCCACACCATAGAAAGGCACCAGACACGATCCACACTATAGAAGGCACCAGACACGATCCACACCATAGAAAGGCACCAGATATGATCCATACCATAGAAAGGCACCAGACACGATCCACACCATAGAAAGGCACCAGAGACGATCCGCACCATAGAAAGGCACCAGATATGATCCACACCATAGAAAGGCATCAGACACGTTCCACACCATAGAAAGTCAGCAGACACAATCAAAACCATAGAAAGGCACTGGACACAATCCACACTATAGAAAGGCACCGGACATGAGCCACACCATAGAAAGTCACCAGATAAAATCTGTACCATAGAAAGGCACCAGACACGATCCACACCATAGAAAGACACTGGACACGATCCACACCATAGAAAGACACTGGACATGATCCACACCATAGAAAGACACCAGACACAATCCACACCATAGAAAGACACCAGACACAATCCACACCATAGAAAGTCACTGGATATGATCTATACTATAGAAATGTTCCAGACATAATCCACCCCATAGAAAGGACTTGGGCACAGTCCACACCATGGAAAGGCACTGGACTAGATCCACACTATAGAAAGACACTGATTATAGACCTGCATTAAAAATGAGAACACAGATTGGCAGTGGTCAGAAGTTTATGTAAAAATTACTAACAGATTCAGGTTATTATATGTATGTACATTTTATATATTTTCACTCTACTTAAATTTATTATCAACTTGGCAACTAAAGCAAATAAATCAAATTATGTAGCACTAAACCATAAATGCTGTCAAATAAGGTTGACAATTACTATCTAACCATCATTAATTTATATGTTTTTTTTGTTTTTACCTTGCCAATCTTAATATTTGAACATGTATTTACTCTTCTACTTTTCTGTTAGAAACAAAACTCTTTCATTTTGAAAAACTGCCTTTGAGAAGAATCTCGTCACAATTGACAGGGGAGATAAAAGTAAATTAAATGTCAAGTAAAACAGGAAGATTCAGTTGAATGATAAACGAAAAAATAAAATGCGTGACATGCACCAAAAGTTGCAAATAATCTTAAAATACATTTATAAAATGCAACAGTAGAGGTCATCAGAGATGTTACCCTGGCTTCATCACGGATTTTGGCTATTGCAACATCAGATCCATTCTGCCAGATACCCTGACCTGTTAACAGGCCATCTCTCCGCATAATTCACTCCACGATGTGATATTAATAACACAAAATGTATTAATAATCAAGAGGTAGATTTTTCTTTTATAATGGCAACAAGACTTGCATTAGCCAATCAGAATTTGCTTGTCTGCTGTCTACAAACATAAGAACAAAAGTAGGGTTGGGTAGCTGTCTACCACCCCAGACTACTCTGCCCCTAGACATAGCCTCGTCGGGGTTCCTCTCTGCCCGAAGGCAGTGAGTTCAACCAGCACAGCTGGAGATGAATCTCCAACTAATTGTTGAAGCAAGGATATTTGCCAACTGCCCCATGTAGTCAGATGTGGCACAAGGCCAAATTTAATGTAGAGTATCTGAGCCTGTAGGCTCAGGCAAAAATTCCGCAAACAATATATATATATATATATATATATATATATATATATATATATATATATATATATATATATATATATATATATATATATATATGTATGTATTACTTCAAACATTTTTAGTGGATATCAGTATTTCAAATAGAGGCCCTGTTTATTTTTATTTATTTAAATTTGAATGTGCAGGAGGAATAATAGATAGCAACTCAGAATTGAAAATCACTGAGCCAAGTCCCAATTCCAGTCAAGTTCTTTACATTCACTTATACGCAAATACCTTTGGTAAAAGGAAAGGTATAAATCATCTCTTCTCCTCCCAGCTATGGGTTAATTAGTAGGACTTGTATCAGAAAATCCTTATTATGTGCAAAACTTTTTTTTCTGGCTTTAAATCAAAGTTGGTAAAAAAAAAAAATCATTCCAAGAATATATAGATATGCATATATAATATACAAAAATGTTGAAAGTTTGGAGAATGTGGCGTACTTTAATCGAAGATTGATATCTTCTAAAGGTTTGTTCTTCAGATGTTAAAAGAAAAAGTCAATAAAGGTAAAAGTGCAAAATGCATTTTAGAAAATAAAGAAAGCAAAAAATTTAAACCATAAGTAAATCTAAAAGGCCAACAAAACATTCCAAGACCAATTTCTTTTTTAACTATCATAACTACTACTGACACAATTTTAATATATATATATATATATATATATATATATATATATATATATACCACTATACTACTGAGGATTAGGCACATATATATATATATATAAATATATATATATATATAATATGGATAAAACAACTGAAAAGTTGCAAATTAAAAGAAAAAAATTGGGTGTTTTTGTGAAAGTATTTATTTATATATTTTTATATATTTGATATTTCAGACCACCTCGGTCCTTCCTCAGAAATTAATTGAATAACTGTATTTGGCAGTTTGTTTACAAGTAGTGTCCGTCGCGAGACGCGGACGTCACGTGATGTGGAATGCAACTGTGTTTGAATTTTTTAACGTAAATCTAAAGATAGTATTTTAGATGTTGTTTAAAAAGGTTTTTTTAACTATATCTAAAGAAATTTTTTAACTATTGAAATATTTATACAGATTTAAAATACCCAAGTCTTTGCTTAACCCTAGTTTATATGTGTCTAATTTTAAAATCCAGTATTTCTCTTTTTTTCTTCGTGCGTATGTTGAACTATCACTATACTACTGAGGATTAGGCACACATATATATGTATATACATACATATATATATATATATATATATATATATATATATATATATATATTATATATATATGTGTGTGTGTGTGTGTGCCTAATCCTCACTAGTATAGTGGTATATATATATATATATATATATATATATATATATATATATATATATATATATATATATATATATATTACATTACTTCAAACATTTATAGTGGATATCCGTATTTCAAATAGAGGCTCTGTTTATTTTGAGGATATATAGGATAAATAACAGCTGACCCTAAACTTGAAGAGGTTAAGATCATAGTATTCAGCTGGTCTGAACAATATATACATATATATGTGTGTGTGTGTGTGTGTGTGTGTGTGTGTGTGTTTTAATTCAAACATTTCTTTAACTCAAACTATCACAACTACTACTGACTCAATTTTAATTGAGTTTGAACTTGCTATTTATTTAGCTTATCATATTTTTGGGCGTGTAGAGGACGTGATAGCTACAATTTATTTCATCGACCCAAAGGCAACAATGCCTCCAACTACAGAAACATGTATTAGCAGAAACCTGGAATTATAGAACAAACAATAAAAACTATTTATTAAGCAGAATACTGGAGCTCTGAAAAACAAGAAGGATGAATCTCTGTCAGAGCAATTAGTTCATTGTGGGAACGGCAAGCCCCAGTCATAAATCAAACATCTAAGCTCGTACTTACAAATAACTTCAACTATCAGTGGAGCATTAGTTCTCATGTCAAATTCCTCATCTGGGAGTAGTGAATGGAATTTTATGGCCCCGGTGTGTCATGCAGATGTGTTGTTCCTGATCTGTTCATGTGGTTGCTTATCCTCTGTCACTATAGTGCTGTTTTAATATTAATTCTCCTCTGCTTGTCTTGATAGAGATAGGCTCAACTTGACCCAAAATTTTAGATTCTCGATCTTTTATTTGATTGACCAAATACTGAATCCTTAATTCTGATTTGCTGCTTTTGTTATTTTACTGAAAGTATGTCTGTGCACCGTTTACGTTATGGCGTCTAAATGTCTAAGTTAACTAAGGCTTTAATCCTGGCTACATCCATCAGTGCACAAGAAAAGTTTGTACAAGAGGTGCATTTTAACCAAAGATTGAAGTCTTCTAAAAGTTTTTTCTTCAGGTGTTAAAAGAAAACATCAATGAAAGGTAAAAATGCAAAATGCATTTTTAGAAAACAAATGCAAAAAAAAAATTACCATTTTAACGATAAGAGTAAATCTAAAAGGCCAACAAAACAATACAAGATAATCACTATTCTTCTTTTAGATGATGTATCCCTTCAGGACGTAGGCAATCATGGCCCTCCACATCTTCCTGCCCCTTATAGCTCTTAATAAGTTTTGGCTTTTTGCTATTTCTTCCAAACCCTATTCTGCCATCAATTTACTCAAGCCCATCAAGTACGTCACATCTTGATTTCCTCTGTCCTTCTTTCCCGCTATCTGTCCTGTGAGCATCAAATTTTCCAAGCCCTCTTTCCTCATTATGTGTGCCAGAAACATTAACTGTCTCTTCTTGATGTTAAGAATAAGTTTCCTTTTTGTTTCCATTCTCTCTAAAACATTGTCGTTGCTCACATGTTCGGCCCATGATATCCTCAGCATCCTTCTGTTGCTTCAAGTCTTTTCTTCATCTTTGAGATTGTCCAGCATCCACTGCCATAAAGAAGGACTAATATCACATAACAGTTCAGTAGTCTTTTCTTTGTTTCCATCAAAATGTTTCTGTCTCTTAATACTCTGTTTCACTTTTGAAATGTTCTTTGGCCATCCCAATACGTCTTTAGATCTCAGTGTCACACTTTCCATCCTCTGCTAGAACACTTCCCAGACATTTAAATTTTTCTACCTGCTTGATTTTAGTGTCCCTGATCTATAATTTGCATTTTGGGCTCATCCTTTTGCTGATAACCATACATTCTGTCTTCTTGTAGTTTATGCTTAGTCCCTTTTTCTCGCTTTCCTTTGCTACTTTGTGTAGGAGGTAGTTTAAACTTGCTATTTATTCAGTTTACCATATTTTTTGCTGCACAAAACACACATTTCTACTTAAAAATTTGATGTCAAAATCTGCTTGTGTCCTATAAACTGAAGGTATAAAAAATATATGGGAAAACGATATATAAATTTTTATATATATCAAGAACAATTTTAGGATTTTATCTTATCACAGTGTGAGATATTTAATAACAAAAATTATGAAAATATAAACAAAAAGAAGAAACTAAATGAAATCAGCTATATACACAAAACATACATTTAAAAAAAATTTAATTTAAATTTAAAATTCTCAACATTTCCTCTCTTTCATGTACGTGTAGTCACATTTTCACTTTAGTCTAATGATATCCAAAAGGACGACATACATCCCACAGATTTTTTTCCAATTTGACAATAAATAATATACATAAAATTTGCGTGCCTTATTTAAAGAGGTATAGTGCATTTGAATGTGTTATTAATAACTATATGATGTTTCAAATGTGCAATACACTTGACTATACTCAACAACTGAATGCAACTAGACAAAGAAAAAGATCGACACTTACGCAAGTCTGTAACTGTGTGAAGAATTCATAGGAAAACTTAAGTGAGGTAGAGATTAAATGGAAAGATTATATTGAATCAATTGCTAGGTCTGCTGCTAGGAAAGTTGGTCCAATATGTAGAGCTTGTCAGGATATATATCTTACACATTTATAAGTCTACCATTCATCCTTGCTTTGAATATTGTTGCCACATCTGATCTGGTGCTCCTGCTACATATTAGAGATTCTTGATAAAATCCAAAGAAGAATCTGCAATGTCCTGACCTGGCATCTTGGCTTCAGTCACCTTCCTACCACCATAACATAGTCTCCCTGTGCCTTTACTATGAATACTTTCATGGTAATTGTTCAGATGAACTTTCCTCTATGTAGTAAGAATGTGTTCTTTTGGTGTAAGGATTATTGTTGCATGTGTGATTGTGGCTAGATAAGTTTAAATATAAGACACATGAACACCAGACTTCACCTATCCCTCCTTTTGACCATGTGTCACATTTTTTGTATAATAGAAAATAAATATTACTTTCCTCTAGGGTACCTAGACTTTATGAATTTAAGAGCAGTACTAGAATGGCAACATCAATTTAAAGTTAAATTGGCGAGATATAACTGTAGATTCTATGCTAACAGTTTCTTTTCTTGCACTTGTGAAACTCTCTTCCAGATTCATGCTTTCCAGCCAACTTTGATCGTCAAAAATTTAAATTCAATGTCAGTCATTGTCATCTGTTTTCTTAATTTCTGTTCTTTTATTGTTCTCGCTCATTAATAATGTTTTTCTTACACCTTTTTAACACTAAGTAACCCCTTGTGTCTTAGTGGTTTTACTGCCTTGCTTGGGGTGAAATTGATTAAAAAAAAAAGGTTTGGAAAGACATGTGAAATCTGACATTGTTCTAATGGAAGATGACACCCTTCCAATTTGCCAATTCCAGATGCTTCTCATCGAGTGCTGCCTTTAATCAGTCCAACTAGGAACAGTGTTTAAGTTCAACATTTGATTTTGTAGAAGGAGTTTATAACACACAAATGTCCTCCCAATACCATCAGATACACAGCATCATCTTCCTTAGATGCAGATTGGTATTTGTAGTGGTTGATGGTGGCTAATTTTATCTTACCACAACCTTTTTCACTCCACATTCATTTTTCATAAAATATGCCCGTTCATTAAAAAAAAAAAAAAAAAAAAAAAAGAATCTTTTTTTTGTTATTTGAGCAAAGAATTGCAGATGGGAATGCAGTCCATTAAATTTTTTTAATCTAGAAGCATACAAACATTGTAGCAATTCACATATCGAATTATTTTCATTATTCACACATCAAAGTGTTTTTGTATATTCACTTATCAAAGTGTTTTCGTATATTCACATATCAAACTGTTTTCATATATTGACATATCAAAGTGTTTTCGTATATTCACATATCAAAGTCTTTTCATTATTCATATATCAAAGTATTTTTAAATACAATTCTCATATGAAATAGGACATCAGAGATACTCAATATGTATTGCATAACTTAGATCACTGCTTTTCATTGAAATTAATAGCTTTGAAGTCTCCTAACGCTATGGAATGTAAAAATTTAAAATGAGCATTTTATAGCATAATTACAATTATATTATTTACACTGTTTATATTCAGACTATTGTCCCCATCTTTGTTGTTGTTATCACATTGTTTTGGCCATTGTACCCTCCAGCCTTCCTCAAGTGTATGTCAATCTAGGTAACCGACAAGGAATTTTGAACCCTTTATTTAATCTCCAGGGGTAGACTGTTCTCATTCCACTGTTTATATAGAAGGATATCATCGAATTCTTATTTCATTTAGTACAATTATATTCTTTCATAATTATATATCCTTGACTTTTTGAGAGCAAGACCAACAATACAATAGTAATGACAAAGCATAACGGCCATGTGAACTAACTAAGGAAGGGAGGGCACAGTTTTCCGATTTAATTTTCTGATGAATCTTAATTCTTAAGTTAATGAATGAATAAACTGATGGAGAGTTCTATGATAATAAAATATCCATAGAAATTCCCCCTCTCATATCGTTAAATATTTGAGCTTAGCAACTTTAAAATATTGCAATAACAATCATGAAAAGATTTGAAATTGACAACTTTTCCATTTCACTGGAACAAACTTTAAACACTTCTATCCTCCCTTCTTTCTTTCCGAGTTTCTTTCTTACTGAAACCAAGTAGCGTTTTTGATCTATAAATCGATCCTCCAAATCTATAAATCGACCATTCGCCCTTGCATGGAGTTTTGCTGCCATATATGGTCTGCAGTCCCTGCTGTTTGCCTCAGGGTTCTTGATAAGATCCAGAGACGGATATGCAATGTAATTGGCCCCGATCTGTTATCTCGTCTGCAGTCTCTCTCTCACAGACGCGACGTTGCCTCGCTCTGTCTTTTTTACAAATACTTTCACGGTAATTACTCCGAGGAGCTGCTTTCACTGGTTCCTAGGCCTCATGAATTTAAACGTCCTACGAGGCTGGCATCCCGTTCCCACCCCTTCACCATTGAAACTGTTAGATGTAGACATCTCTTCTACTCCAATAGCTTCATGTCTAGCACATCTCGCCTTTGGAACTCCCTTCCTTATTCCTGTTTCCCTGACAAATACAATCTCCAACTATTTAAGTGTAACGTCAATCGACATCTCCAGTTGCCTTGATCTATCCACTTCCCTTCTCCACATCCTTTCACCTTTCATTCCTATCTGCTCTCGCTCCAAATCTTGCCTTGATTGATCCACTATCTTTCTCCACATCCTCTCCTTTACCACTCCTATCTGCTCTTCCTCCAAACCTTCTGTAACCCCTTGCGTGCTAGTGGCTTCCAGCCTTGCTTGGGGTGATAAGCTTAAAAAAAAAAAAAAATGTCTTTCCACACAATCAAAATGGAATAGTCCATTATTCATGAGGTATTTGCAGGAGACATTAAACACTTTTATCTTCCCTTCTTTTTTTCATTCATTTTCTCACTGAAACCAAGTAGCATCTCTGAGATATGTCATTTCTGTCAAAATGGAATAGTCCATTATTTATGAGGCATTTACAGGGTGTAATGGTCGTAGGGACTACCTAACTAATGAAGAGAGGGAAAAGCAGAATAAGTATATGTTGTTGATGATTCTTTGAATCAAAATCAGTTGCCAAATTAATAAGTATTCATTGAAAAATGTCAGTTTTTGGAAAATTACTCACAGAAACACTCCTAAAAAAAAAAGGAAAAAAGGAAAAGATTTGAGTCGTTATTTCCTTGTTTTGCTCATTGATTTTCCAATGAGATTAAACAACAGGATTTAACATTGAGAAGCCAGTCAGGAGTGGATAAAGGAGGTGATATCAGCAGCAGATCTGACCCACTTGTCAAATATATCTTGCTACATTCTGCAATTACAAACAAGTCTAATGCAATCAAAAGGTCTTTAAACATAGCAGAAATCTTGTCCATCAGACAATTTTCAAATAGAAAGTACAGAACGAACATCAAAATCATTTTAGGTGATTAATGATGAACAAAATGTAACTAATGTAAAAAAGTGGGAACGTTAAAAACCACACTGTATAAAAAAAAAAATAAAGCCATCACAAATTTTAAGTGCCATTTCCTTTCAAGAGATGAGGAAATCATGGCTCTCCACAACTTTCTCTCCTTTGTAACTAATGTCTGTTCTCTTATCACTCCCAGTTCCTACTCTGCTCTTGATTTATATAAATTTGGAAAGAAGGTTGTTCATTGTTTCCCCTCTTGCCTTCAATAGGTCATGTGAGTGTTAAATTCTCCAAACATTCTTTCCACATTATGCATATCTCTCTTTCTAAGTGTCCTTTTCATTCCCTATTTCCTTAAAACTTCCATGTTGCTCACATGTTCTGTCCATGATATTTTCAACATCTGTTTGTACAACCACTTTTGATGCTTCAAGTCTCAGCTTCATCTATAAGGAAATTGTCCAGGATTTGCTGCCATACAAGATGATAGATAATACATACCAGTTTAGCTCTTTATCATTCATTTTTTTACTAGTATTTACTTTACAATTTTTTAGTCAGTATTATTAATTTTGCACCCATGAGTCATCATTATTAATTTTTCACTAGTATTAACTTTTATCTTCATTTTTTGTTAGATGAAGCAATGTCAAACATTATGATTTTTTTAAAACTAGTATTTGTAAAAAGAGAAGCCCAACATACAAATTACAAATTGGAGATGCCAAAATGCAAGCAAATACAAAAATTGAAATATCTCAGAAATGCTTTAACGGAAGACAGACAGACAGAGTAATATTAAGAGTTTACTATATTCCAGCTAATAAAAAAGAAACATGAAAATAAATACTAGTCAAGAAGAAGAGATATTGATTGATAATTATTTATCTGGTAAAAAAAAATGAAGATGAAAGTAAATACTAATCAAAAATTAATAATAATTGTTGACAATGCTTCATCTAATAAAAAGAAATAACCAAAAATGTTGGAAAATTTACAAGGTAGATATTAATTTTTCTTAGAGAGGCACCAATCTATGCCTTGTATCATGAGGAAAACATTGCAGTTTCTGAATCTGTAAAGTTATTTCTCCCATCTGGCAAGACATAATGATGAGGAAAATAATTAATAGCTAGAGATAATACGTTACATTATTCTCCTGCCAATTGGTTCAGTACAAATCTTGCCTTAGAGGAAGTGAATAATGAATGTACTTAAGAAAGATAATAGCATTAATTGTGTCTTCTATAAAAAAAAAAAAGAAAATAATAAGACTGTTCCAGCTTGACTAAGCACACAAGAATGCACAAGAATTATTATTCACGATCAATCAGGAAATTAAGATCATACACAAACATTGCCAAAACTTTATTATTGTTTTTAGTTTACAGAAAAAAACATTATAACAGATATTAAAACAGTAAAAAAAAAATTGAGCATCAATTAACTAAAAACATTAGTAGAATTAATGTGTGTATATATATGTGTGTGTGTGTGTGTGTGTGTGTAAGGAAGAGGTTGTAGTTGTTCCAACAAGAGAAAAGTATATATTTTAAAGAGAAGAGAGAAGCCGCAAACGTTTTTGGTTATAATGTGGATTTTTAAAATATATATTACATTTTATTTTTCATATTTTTGCTACATGGGTTTCTGGTTTTGTGACCTTCATCAGGCAAAGAGTGGGTATTTCCACATATTATTAAAAGGAATTAATTTTCTTTATGTTTTGCAATGTTTAACCAGTATGTAGTAGTAATCCAAATTTTTCTTGGACTTATGGCAAAAATATTCTTCTGCTTATAAGGAATTAGTATACATATATATACACACACACTTCCTCTGTTGTGTAGGGCTCATGTATGCTTGTGGGTAGTCTATTGTTTTTGCCAGTATATATATATATATATATATATATATATATATATATATATATGTTCTCCATAGATACTTGTGTGTGTATGTGTGTGTGTGTGGTCTGACTAGTGTATTCAGCCTTTATGTTTGTATGCTGTGTGTTTATGTGTGTAGGGTTATGACCTGTTTAGTGCTGTTTTAAATTTGTCTATGAAGTTTTTTCTTGTATTTGTAGGTAAGAATAATTGTCTGTTTGATATACTGACATAATTTTAAATTTACCTTGATTACA
>OZ038496.1:14348075-14350575 GCA_964036315.1 Acanthosepion esculentum | reverse complement strand
TGAAATATATCCTGAAAATTGTATCAACATTAGTTGGTTAATATTAATTTTATTGCTAAAACATTGACTAGTATAATCAAATCAAAAAAAGTTCTTTAATCTTTGTCTTTTGTTTTTAATCAAGTCCACAAGCAAGCAGTAAAGTCACCAAGATGCAAGGAATTGCTGGGTGTAGAAGAGTTAGAAACAGGAACATTGCTAAAGAGCAAGAACAGAGGAGGTGTAATCAGCACAGCAGATAGCTATTGATATTGCCATTAAATTTTTGTAGCTTTTCTATAGCAGAAATACTTGGACAAAGCATGTTCTTAAGAACAACCTTTTTATTAATAATTTACAAGAGAAAATAAAAGCAACTTAGCTACATATCATCTTTGACATAGGGAGATATTTTTTGAGACATGCTTGAAGAAAAAAGAAGTCAGCCTTCTATATCATTCAAATACAATTATTCTATTACAAAATGAATTCTGACATCAAATATTATCTTTATTCAACACTTTTTTCAAACTAGTACCTTCATCTTTGTTGTTTTTACCATATTTCAACTATGTCCTTCAAATTTCTTTGGGTTATAATGCCTCTTGTAGTCTGAGTATTTTTTTTTCATCTGTCTAAACAAGAACACTAATTTTTTTGTTAAATATTGTAAGTTCAATAATTTTTTTGGTTAATATTGTAAGTTCAATTCTTTGAGAAAAACAGTTTTTCTCTTTTTGAGTCACATTTGAAGATTCCGTCCCTCACACAAAACTTAGGTACTTGGTTCTCTGACTTTTTCTACATTGTGAGGCTTTGTTAAGAAGATGAAAATGATAAAATACTGAGTCACCTGCAGAGACCACCAGAGGCAAAATCAACTCAAGGAGGGCTAAAGAATCAAATCCACAAGTAAGGCAATAAAGCCACCAAGATGCAAGGAATTACTGGGTGTAGAAGAGTTAGAAACAGGAACATTGCTAAAGAGCAAGAACAGAGGAAGTGTAATCAGGACAGCAGATAGTGATTGACATTGCATTTAAATTTAGCTACATCTAGCCAGCTCGACTGTAAATTGGTGAGACCTTGTTACCAGTCTAGTACTGCGCTTAAATTCAAAGAGTCTAGGCTCTCTGTTGGAATAACTCATTACCATATTTCTCATATGCTAAGATGCCCTCAATGCCTTCAAAAATCACCCTGCATCTGAGCACTGAAAGTTCAAGTTGTAGAGAGGAGTTTGCCAAACCTCATGCACCCGAGTCATGAGATACAAGCAATCATGAATCCCAGACATAGAATATAAGATTTAAAAACAACTTTAAGAGTTTATAATTGTTTTTGGCAATTCGAAATAGAATACCTTAAGAGAAGCTCTAGTTGCATCAGCAAACAAGATAATCCCAAAGATAGAAAGACAAGAGAAAAGTGGATAACAGATGAAAGTCTTCCGCTCATGAAAAAGAAACAGCTAATATCAAAGAATGGCACCATATATAGGATGTTAAACAAAAACAACAGAAAGAAATGCATGCAACTAGGTCTCACTATTTTACTGTTGAGCTAGCTAGACGCAACCACCACTTCTACTCTAATAGTTTCTTTTCTCACACTTCTCACCTGTGGAACTCCCTTCTGATTTCTTGCTTCCCTGATAACTACAATCTTCAAAAATTTAAATGCAATGCAAATTGCCATCTTCTGTCTTCTTTTGTCCTTTCCTCAATCCTCTCTATTTTCAATCTTCCCATTCTCATTCACTCCCTGTAACCCTCCCTCCTGTGTTCTAGTGGCATAGTTGCCATGCTTGGGGTGAAACGATTAAAAAAAAATTAAAAAAAGCAGCAATCAAAAAATGATTGACTTAATGAGAAAGTGTACAGAGATACAAGCACTGCAAAATATACACATAGCAGGCAGGCATAAAATAATAAAAGCAATAACAGGACAGAAGACATGTATAAAAACTAAAAAAGGAAATCTCATAATAGAAAAAGAAAAGATTACGAGAATCAGTCAACTCTCCTATAGCAAAAGTATAACTATCAACACATTTACCTACATGTAACTATCTTACAGAAAGGTATGAATCCATTTCCCACCCCATCTATGGGTTAAATAGGGCATATCTAAAAAAAACAAAAAAAAAACATTGTTATCCTCAAAAAATTTTAACACAATATTCACTAAAAAATATATTATTTTACAATCCAAAAATATATTTTGTCTTTAAATAATCCACAAAGGGTTGATAAGCCATAAAAAAAAACAATCAATCCATCAATGTAACTTACAATACATAAATACATATGAGGAGCTGTATATTAAAATCTGGGGTAAGATTGATTTGTTCTTTATGGCTTATCTACCTTTTGCAGGTTATTTAAAGCCAGAAAATAGACTGTAAGAACTTTGGAGATATAATAATAATTTTTATTGATATAAATTTTAATAAACCCATAGCAGGGGGAGAAAATGTGAAAATCTGAAGTAAGACTGACACTGGCCAAGATGAACAGAG
>OZ038496.1:14213075-14328075 GCA_964036315.1 Acanthosepion esculentum | reverse complement strand
TGGGAAATGACATCATATGGTGAAAAGATTAAAGGTCAAAAAGTGGTTGTTGGGAACCACTCTCTTAGAGAATCCTGGAAGTTTGGTTTGGTTTGGATGTTTTATTTTACAGCATATCAACCTAAAGGGGCCATTTAATGCTGACAACTTTTTTTTTTTTTTCCTGGTAATATTTTTGTTTTGTCAAAAATCTATTTCTGTTAATATTTTTTTCTTCAAAAATGTATAGCTGGTAATATTATTTTTCCAAAAACGTATTGCTGGTAATTTTTTTTTTCTTCAAAAATTTATTTCTGGTAATAATTTTTTACAAAGTATTTCTGGTATTAAACCTATTTTTACACTTTTATAATGCCTTTTACCTCAGTTTCTGGGTTAACTATTTGCCCATAGCTGGGACCCTAACAGGTGCTACCATCCCGGGTCAGGGTGGACCTGGGAACACCAGCAATTAAGAGGAAGTCCCAGGCTCCTCAAAGCCTCCTGATCAGAAGCCCTGCTGCTGGATGTAGTTTATCGTCTTACCCTGGACGCGGATGTAGCTTATCGTCATACCCAGGACGCAATCCTGGAAGTGGGGAATGATATTATGAAATATGGAGAAAAGTAAGAATGGGCAAGAAATTGTTGAGAACCAAAGTAATAGTTTATCAAATAAAAGAATGTGATTTGGAAATGAAACAAGAACCATTATTCTTTTTTTTATGTTGGCTTTATTCTTAGGTTTTATCTCAGATATTCTTCAGCACTTCCCAGGAGTGTAATTCATTCAGTAAAGGGTGAGGTATTATAATCAATAGTCCTTAATGTGAGACAGCACAAATGTATTTTTTCTGTAGTTAAATGGGAAAAAATTTCTGCATATGCAGAATCAATCAACATATGCTAATCTTCTGTAAATTCACAAGACACTGGCTCTGCCATTTCAGTATCATAACTTACTATGATTTATTTTTCCGGTTTTTTTTTTCTAGCTATCAGCCCCACATTTCATTGGTATCAAGACAGTCTTGGCTTATAAGGTTCCTTTACTGTGCTACTGATCTAACACACAAATGCATATATGACTCCAGTTCTTTCAGAATCTTTGAGGGGAAGATTTATCAATATTATATGCCTTTCTATATGGACTAGCATCCTCATCTTGGTTGTTATAACTCTCAATGTTTGCCAGAATCATCTTCTCAGCCTGTGATGATCCTTTGTCAGAGATGGGCCTTCCCCAGATTCATATTGAGGAATAGGACAGTTACACTACCACAATGACCCAACGCATGCGAGGGGCGGATGTGACATGCTTGAGCAATTCTCTTTTTGATTCATAATCACCCAAGAGTATTTACACATAAATGAATGTAACAAACCCAACTGGAATTTGAACTCAGCTTCGATTTCTCATTCCAACCCATTATCTATTACACTACCTGTATATTCTAACTTAAAGCACCTGGTATTCCCAACTAGTCACCGATCTAGGTAGTGACCAGACTTGATATTGCTTAACCGGTGATTGGACGAAAATCAGTGTTTCAACAATATATGGCCATAACCTGAGGTACTACTAATATTATTCGCAAATGCATATGACTGAAGAATATAAAAGTTAAATATTATTGTATTATTTACATTATTCAGACTGTTATCCTCATCTTCATTGCCATATTCACAACATTTCAGCCATTATACGCTCTGGCCTTTTCAAGTGAGGGAATTTCAAGCCAAACCCAGGGTAGATTGTTCTAGTTCCATGTGCCATGCCTCTTCTGGATGTCTCAGTTATTTCCCCTTTTAACTCAACTCTCCAAGTTTTTGGTTCACCACTGCTGTGGCTTGGTATTGAACACACAACTGCTTTGGGTCTAGTCACTGGATCTAACCAACATCTTCATCCACTGGGTCATGTGTCCTTGAGGACATCTTTGGGACATAAAAACCTAATGTCTCGTCGTTATGTTTTACCAATGCTCCTATTGGAATTTTTTTTATTATTTTTTATTTTAATTTTTTTTTTTTACCAGAGCTTATATTGTAATTTTTTATTGTTATTCATTGCTTCTCTCTACGGACCGGAATGGTGGAGTGGGAAAAGAATGACAAACGTGATTTGTTCCCAGATATGGGTTAAATAGCAGGACAGACTGATTTCTCTAACGGTTATTCTCAACCATTTTTGAAGCAGAACAACTCAAAATTATTGCTCATTGTCCCCGATGCTTATGTCGAGCTTTAAAGTACCTGCTGGTAGAACTCAAACCTTCTATCAACACACTGTGCAACGGATATGCTACTCTATGTTATCATTAACTACCAACAAGGAATCACCATTCTAGCTTTGAACAATGACGATGAAGAACCAAATTTTATAGCAATCAACATAATAATAATTTAATCGTCATCTGAGGTTTGAAAATTTAAATTTCTGTGAATTTGCATTATTTAAATTATTCGGACTGTCATCCTCATCTTCATTGCCATATTCATAACGTTTCGGTCGTTGTTCGCTCCGGCCTTCTTCAGGTGATTAGACTTTTTCAAACCCTTTATTTCGTCCACGTTCTGGATGTCTCAGTTGTTTCCTTTTAACTCAACTCTCCAAGTTTTTGGTTCACCACTGCTGTGGCCTGGTATTGAACTCACAACTGCTTTGGGCCTAACCAACGTCTTTATCCACTGAGCCATGTGTCCTTGAGGACATAATTGATACTCAAACATTTACTAGCATTGGGGCTTTCAAGAGTAAACTAAGTTGACAACCTTTGCCAATACATAAGTATCAAGGATAAGTACCCCAAAACAGATAATAATGTCAGTGGAAAAACAATTTCACCTTAATTAGTGTTCACTGAACTGTATTAGAATCAGGCAGCAGAAAGAATGTCAGCTGACATTAAAGTGGTGATAAATATAGGCGAGACACTTTTTTAAAAAAATGTTTCGTGACTTTAAACTTATCAGTAAATGACTTCATCATTTTGGCCATTCTGCTCTTTTAATAAGTTGGCTTACAGCCATATCATGTTGAAACACCAGCTCCCATACCATCAAATTAAGCAACATAAAGCCTGATCAGTAACTAGATGGGTGACCACTTGCTAATACCAGGTGCTGTAGGCTTGGACGTGCAGGTAGTGTAATGGATAATGGCTCAGAATTGTTAAACAGAGGGCCAAGTTTCACTTCCAGCACATAGGTAAATAAGAAGGGTCTTTGTCAATCTGTTTGCATTTCGATAGAATTTAGGTTTTTCGGCTGAATGTTTAACATTACGTGGAATGTGTGTGTAACGATGAGGCAATGAAATATCAACCTAATTCTTCATAAAGATTTTCTTTGGCTTAACCTGCAGATATCTTTAATAATCTTTAAGATTAATGCTGATTTGTGCTTCATTTCTCATTAAAACAAAAGAAAGAAATAACAGACAATGGCACTAGCAGCAATCCAAGCCAGATCTAATCATCTTCAACAAGAAAAAAAATTGTTAGATCATGAATGTTGCAGTTCCAACAGACAACCAAGATAAAAACCTGATAAAGCTGGGAAAAAAATTCAGATCTTGAGAGATTTCTTCTTTTTTTTTTAATCATTTCACCCCTAGCAAAGCAATAAAGCCACTAGGATACAAGAGATTACTGAGTGTTAGAGAATATAAGAAAAATATACTATTAAGGAGAGAGGACAATAAAAGAACAAGAATTAAGAAGACAGACAATAACAATTGACATTGCTTTTAAATTTTTGAAGATCACTGTTGACAGGAAAGCGGGAAGCCGAAAGAAAGTTCCTCAAGTGAGAAGTGCGATAGAAGAAATCGTTAGCATAGAACTTGCTTACATCTTGCTATTTCAACTGCAAAATGATGAGACCTTGCAACAAATCTAGTACTGTGCTTAAATTTATAAAGTCTAGGTACCATAGAGGAAAGTAATATTTATTTTGTTTTAATACAAAAATGTGGCACAAGGCCAAAGGGAGTGTAGGGAAGGCTGGTCTTCAATCTGTCTTATCTTAAACTTAGCTAGTCACAATTACTGACACAAACATACCACAGTAGTCCTTACACCAAAACAACACATTCTTATTTACCATTCTTACTACAGTCACCATAATACCTCAAAGTCTCAATGTAGTCCTAACTAGTTCCTATATGTACAATTTGTCTGTGCAGGTTGGGGAAAAAAATAATAACTTTTAAAAATGAAACCACAATGAATATTTACAATGAATACAATAGGGAAAAGTTCATGAGAAAAATTACCATGAAAATATTTATAGAAAAGACACAGGGAAATTATGTTGGGTCAGTGGGAAAGTGACTGAAACCGAGATGCCAGGTCAGAGCCAATAACATTGCAGACTCGTCTTTGGATTTTATCAAGAATCTCTAAATATATAGCAAGAGCACCAGACTAGATGTGGCAGCAATATTCAAACCAACAATGAATGGTAGACTTATAAATATGTAAGATAGATTCTAGCAAGAAAAATTGTCTAGAACAGAATAGTGAACTTTCTTAGCTGCAGACTTAGCAACAGATTTAATATATACTTTCCACTTCATGCCAGCTGAAAATAATAGTGGCAAATGGATATGAATGACAGATATCTTCAAACATAGTCAGTCTACCAGTATATATATATATATATATATATATATATATATATATATATATATATATATATATATAACGTAAATCATTCAAACGAAAAACAAATACTGAAGCTAGTTATATGGCGAGAATCACTCTCACAAACAATATTTAATAATAAATTACAACCAACTTCGAATCTGTTAATGAATGGTGTGATCCTTGTTCATAAATTCCGGGTTTATCTGGTCTTATTTTTTTTATATATATATCAACTTATGAATTCCAGGTGATGTAAGCTTGGATGTGTAGGTGGTGTAATGGATAATGGCTCGGAATTGTTAATCGGATTACCAAGTTCCAATTCCAGTTGGGTTTGTTATATTTACTTATGTGCAAATACCCTTGGGAAAGGCATGAATCCACCTCTTCTCCTCAATCAATCAAACCTACCTGATAACATTTCACTGTACATTCTCTTTGTAAGGAGTAAGTTCCACTCAGATAGTGTCTTCCAAAGAACTGTTAGTTTGTGGTACTGAATCCCAAGAGGATGCTTTCCCGACCACTACAATCTTAATCACTTCAAGTCTAGGGTTAACTGTTATCTTTCCCACATATCTATATAAATTGTGCTCCTCACACAGCAACTGCTTTCGGTAAATCTTTACCTTGAGTGGCCCTTGGGGCTTATATAGAGGGAACACTAATAAAAAAATTATATAATGAGAGCAAGTCCCTTCATTATTTTACCTATTCCTGGTAAGCTACCTTCTGGATGATCTTAATTCTTTATCAGATTTCCAGTTCCTCCATTTCATTTTCTAGGTTCTTATGCACTGTTCTAAGTGCTCTAATAATCATAGGCACTACCGTCAAATTCATATTCTCTAATTTGTTTCATTCAACCTCATCCCTGGTCTTTTGAACAAGAATAGAGTTTTATACCTTGTTTCCTGTTTAGAATTGGGTTTCTGGTTCCATTTAAAGTCTTTTCATTCTCTTTCTCTCCTAGTATCTCCTTACACCTTCATAGCATTATCGCCAGCGTCCTGAAGGGACACGACACATAGACGAGAAAGAGGTGTGTGTGTAGTAATATTCAAAATTGAATCATTAAATTAACAACTATGTAAATGTTGTAGAGATATGTGAAAAAGACATACAAAAAGTGGCTCTATAGAAAAAGCCTCCAAAAATGTATAATAGTAAAACTCTAATCTTGTATGTATATAGGTGTGTTCCTGAGATAGGACTTAAATAATATATAATACCCCAACCAATTTAGGATCATCTTGTACCTTGAACACCTGCTGAATGCAGTACCATACTGATCTGGGATGGTAGTACCTGTTAGGGGCCCAGATATGGGCAAATAGTGAACTCCCAAACAAAAATAAAATACTATGAAAGTATAAAACTACATTTTTATTATAAAAAATTACCATTGACAACACATTTTATAGTAAAATGGCCAACAATACATTTTATCTGAGTAAATGCAAAACCCTATCAGTTTACACTTCGTGAAAAACAGTTAAATATGTGATTTTGCAATACGTCAAAGTCAACTCAAAAATGCCAGATCATCTATACAAATCTGTTCCAAGCAACTCCTTTTCCCAAAAGAGAAAAGCAAACCAGCTAGAAATTAAAAGCCTAACTCACAAGAGACAACAAATACCACAATGCCAGTTTCTCTAAGTCAATTTTCTATTCTGTAAACAGTAATGACATTTACTAAAAATCTATGAACTATCAGATACATGTTCATTTACAATACATACACAAAAATCAAGTTACACCCAAATTTCATATTTTCATATTTCATGCCCCTTTTTCTCACTAAGATAATGTTTAAAAAAACAATATTAAAGCAGTTACTTAATAAAAACAATTATTATAATTTTTACATAAATTATAATTTGACTTAAACGTATTCACTATTTTCTTTAGATATACACAATATATTTTTCTTACCATTTTCCTATGTAAAAAATCTCATTGATTTCTTCAGGTATTTATTCTTAATTGTTAAATTTATATAAAGTTTTATATATATATATATATATATATATATATATATATATATATATATACACACACAGGGTGTCCATAAGGATCTTGTGCACTTTAAAAAATTTATAACTTTATTTGTATTTGCGATAGAAATAATGTGTAAAAAATGTTATAAAGTTTAATGTACCTAGTTTTAAGTATAGCTAAAATAACTAATGTGATTTCAGGCATTACTGTAAATCAGTTGACAAATGTTTTCCGTGTACTGCCAAATCGTATTACCCTTTGTATTGCTAATGATGGAGGACATGTGGAAACTTAAATAAAATTTCAATAAAACCTTAAAAAATATAGATCTACACCTATTCTAATCCTTTTTACAAATTATTTCTATCTCGAATACAAATAAAGTTATAAATTTTTTAAAGTGTACACGAACTTTATGGACACCCTGTATATATATATATATATATTTTTGTCATCCACATTGACTGTTTCGCTGTTTCACAGCTCATCAGTGTGGCTAGACATCTGGTTGCCTCTAGCTAGGATCGAAACCTGACTGAATTTGCGTCAGTCTGAACTTCTACCACTAAGCCATCAGCTTACGGTACGGGATGAAGGTGAATTTTAGCATGTTTATTTTTAGATTCGGATAAACACACAGTGACTGAGAGTGACTCAATTCTGTCGAAGAGTCGTGCAGTATTAGCTTAAATAGTCACTGTTTACAATTCACACCTCAAACCAGAGGGCTCAACCGAAATTAATTTTTCAGGAGCTAATATTTTTATACACACACACACACACACACACAAGGTTGGCCAGAAAGTCTTGACTCACTTAAGAAACGGAAAGAAAACAACAACAAATCTTGATCTCTGGTTGAATTTCCAAGGAAAACTGCATTTCAAGCTTGTTCCACACAGTCGCACCATCAATGCTAAATGGTATTGCCAGCAGCTAGACCAGGTGTATGACATACTAAAGAAAGGCTATCCTGCTTTGGTCAATCGAGGTCCAGCTTTGTTTCAGCAAGACAATGTGAGGCCACACACTGCCAGATTGACTAAGGAGAAGTTCAAACAGATGGGCAGTGTTAAGACTCTTCCACATCCACCATTCAGTCCCGATGCTGCTCCAAGTGATTATGGCGTATTCCACTCAATGGCACATTTCCTACACAACCAGCAATTCACCACTTTTGATGAAGTGAAGGAAGCTTGTCTACAGTTTTTTTTATTTAAAGCCAGCGAACTGGTATCTGGGACAGATTTGGATGCTGTCTGATCGCTGGCAGAAGATTGTTGAGAACGATGGACTTTATTTTGAAGAAAAAATGTTGGTGTTGCTCCATAAAATTTTGTTGTATTCTTTCTGCTTCTGAAGTGAATCAGGACTTTCTAGCCAACTTAAGGTATATTTGAGCAGCAAGTATTCATTCAAACAAGTGGGATTAAAAAGAACCGACAAGGCCTGTGTTTCATTTGTTACTGTATTTTTCTAATTATTGGATAAGGTATTGAGTTCTGTGTTCGAAGTTGTAGATAAATGGCCCGAAGTTCATACTTTGTTATTTTTGTTCAAGTACTTTTGACTTTTGCAGCCATTGTTATTATCAAGAACAGATGTGCTGTCTGTGTGATAGTTAGAATTCTTTTGTCTGCATCCTGGTTTTTTGGGGGAAGATGGATGTTTGAAATCGTCAAGTGTAGAAAAATAGAGTAGGAAATTAAAAGACATACCCTGTCAGATATTTTTAATCAAACTTATTTGGATATCTGTCTATGTTTCTGAAATGCTGTAATGTAACTATTTACATTGTTTGGACTGTTTTGAATATGACAATAAAGATGAGGACAATAGTCCAAACAATGTAAATAACGTAAATTGTTTGTGTGTGTGTGTGTGTGTGTGGAGAGAGAGACAGACAGAGATAGATAGAGAGACAGAGTATATGCCTTTGCCACGGATATTAAAAAACTTAAAACGATTACTTGGTTACTTATTTTAGTGCACCATTACTTACAATTATTGCCACATGATACAAACGATAGTCAGTGCATTATTTAAACGATTTTAATAAAATAAACAGTAGATTTTTATAGCCATCTGTCACATACAATTATAGCATATTATTGCCAATGATTGATTTTCCACTATCTACTCCTAACGCTTGTCCTTTCCTATGCTAATATAAGTCTACACAGTAACCATCTACCTTGAGTGGCTCTTGGGCCTTGTATTGGGTGTACATTAGAAAATTAAAAAATATAAAACTGTTTTTTTACTTTACATAAGTAACGAAGTAATCGTTCTAACGTGGTTAATCAATTGAAATAAGTGTTGCGTAATCCTTTCTGAGTCCTTAAATGTGCTCTACTTTAAATTCGAATTTTAAAATAATTTTAAATATTTATTCTTTTCCAAGGTTATAAGTGCGAAACGGAACGCAACTGACTAAAGCGGAATTTGAACTCTGCTCGACAATTCCACTTTTCAATCGATATAATTTCTCTTTGTTGTGTTTATTGTTCAATAATCGATGTGTGACACATTTTTATTGCATGATCTTCAGCAAGAACCTCCATTTTTATTGCTAGTCAGTTCATTTTCTTACTCCTAGTCTTTTTAAGCTATGTGCGTGTTTTTAAGTAAGAACCCAACTCAAATATTTTATTTTTAATTTAAAAAATATTTTAAATCATTAATTTTTACCTAAAAAAATCTGCTTTCAAAAAAGTAATTAAAATAAAAAATTACAAAGAATAAAGCCTTTTTTATTCTATTTTTAAAGGTGTCATGATAGCAACGTTATTCTTTTATTTTGTCAATTTATTTTACATAAAAAAATGTAAAATTTATTTAAAATCTTCTTTAGCTAACAAAACAAAAAAAATTATAAAAGATTTAAAGAAAATAAAAGCTTTAAAAATAAAATTAAAACAAGTTTCGAGTGAAATTTCCTAAGTTATTTTACAAAAATGATCTTTTCTTTTATAAATATTTAATTGTGAATTTAATACAGTTACAATGTTTTTAAATTAAATATCTATGTACTTACTCAGAGTCGCTTTGACGGGAGGAAATGGTTAACGAGCAAATCAAATCTAATCATTAGTAAACTTAAAGACTAAAGTAGTGAGTTCGATCCTTATTAAGTGCAGCAGTAGCCGTACTAAGTGTAAAAAAATGAAGTGTTTGTTTGCCCTTACCGAGTATCATTTAGTGTTTCGTTGTTTATCAACAACAAACAACAGTAATTTTAGGTGAAAGAATGTAAAAATTGTAAATTGAAATGTTACGGTCACGACAATGATAATGATGATTTTTTTTACAGACTCACATAATGAATTGACCTAAGCATTGATTTTTTTGTAAGACTTACTTATTGAATTGCAAAAGAGTTTTTTCTTAGCCATTAAGAGAAAATCTTTTTTTCAGGATCAGTCAGTAGCATTTACTTAATTAGAGACAAAAAACAAGTTCATGTGACCAGACAAATTTGTAAAAAGCCTTTTAATAACTTTTCCTGCCAAAGTGCAATTTTTTTTTCTATTTCAAAGTGCTTTTCCGCTCTATTTTTTTTTTTTTTTTTTTTGTTGAATGCAACATCGTTTTTTTTTAAGGGAGTAAAAATCACAATGATAACCTTTTTTTAATCCACACTGTGATATATATTTTTATTTTTTAGCAATAAACTGAAACAATGTAATTAAACTTTTTTTAAACTCAATATTCATTGAAAACTAAAAAAGGACATTTAATTTTTCTGTATTTTTTTTTTTACAATAATTCAAAAAATTTGCTCGTTCGAAAAAATAAAATTAACTAAATTAAGGAAATAATTGTAAGTATAAGTATTTTTATTTTTTTTATATTTCAGTGTAAAAAAAGTAAGTAACTTAAACAAGCGTTTTTACTTTTTTAGTGTTTCATCTGATTCACTTTTCTTTTGTTCTTTTAAAAATCATTAATGTAGAAATGTTGAAATTGAATCCAGTGTGCAAATAATACCAAACAAATCGTTTTCCTTTTTATTCTGAATCTAATTTTGTCATCTTAAAATCCACAATGACCCACAAATGTAAAATAAAAATAACACGTGTCATCTGACGAAGAACATTTTTTTTATAATAAATTTTATTTTTCGGTACCCCAAAAGATTCGCTAAAAAATGTGCAGACATGATGAAAAAAATGCGCCAACCCCAAGTTAATAACAAAGTTTAATCGTAAAAAGAAGGAGGAAACACCAAAGAAAGAATTTTCTGGATTATTAAAAAAAATCCTTTTCAAAACCTTAAAAAAATTGTTTGCGGGTGATAAATGAAAAAAAAAAAACACATTTAGGTGGTGTTTTTTTTGGGGGGGGGGTTACCTTTTATTTAAAGAAAACAAAATTAATTTTAAAATCTTAGAAAACAAGGAAAGAATTATTATTTTCACTTTTTTTCTCATGCAAAAAAAAAATCTTTTTACTTTTTACTTCCACTTATTTTTCATTTTTCAATATGTTTTAAGCGCGATTTTCCACAGGCAGTGGTAAACAATCACTTGTGACAGTACCGAAAACATTGGAAAAGAATTGTTTGGCCTAGACACCCACTCACAGAAGTGCACACGTGTATATTGCACTTTAAAAGCAATTCCACGAAGCAGCCTAAGCACCACGAGCAAGAGTAGCAGCGAAATAGCAACAATAATATTTGTATTTCTTTGCGACTTGTTCCGAAGTGAGACTAACAAAAACAGGAGGAGGAACAAGAGGACCAATTGATCATTTAGGGCAGAAAGTGTGGCGTTTAAAATAAAATTAAAAATGGAAAGAAAAAGTAGCTAACATTTTCATATTAAGCACGTTTTCTTATATCGGTTTAAATGTATAAATCGATGATTTGAAATTGCTTTTGCACAGATCGATTACAAAATGTATAATTTATTTTATTTCAGATAGATAGAGACAGACAGATAACAAACACAGATGTATAGACAGACATACAGTTATAGAGACTGAGACAGACAATACTGTAGTGTAGAGACATATGATGATATACAAATTGTTATATAGACAGACAGATATATAAATAGAGATATAGATAGATAGACAAATAAACAGAGACACAGATAGCTAGGGACAGACAGACAGATAAACAGATAGACAGAGATACAGATAGATAGATAAACAGACATAAAAAGAGATATAGTTTTACAGACAGATAAACAGAGATATAGTTTTATAGACAGACATAGATAGACAGAGACAAACTAAAAACAGATAAACAGAGATATAGTTAGATAGACAGACAGAGATATAGTTAGATAGACATGTAAACAGAGATATAGTGAGATAGACACTAAAAAGAGATACAGACAGACAGATATATAAACAGATATAGATAGACGGACACTAAAAGAGATATAGATAGACAGACAGATATATAAACAGAGATATAGATAAACAGACAGATATATAAACAGAGATATAGATAGACAGACAGATAAACAGAGATATAGTTTTAGATAGACAGACACAGATAGACAGACAGATATAGACAAACAAACAAACAGATAAACAAAGATATAGTTAGACAGACTGACAAACAGAGATATAGTTAGATAGAGAGATAAACATAGATAGTTAGACACTAAAAGAGATATAGACAGACAGGTATATAAACAGATATAGATAGACAGACATATATAAACAATGATAGATAGACAGACAGATATATAAACTAAACAGAGATATATAGACAGACAGATATATAAACAGAGATATAGATAGATAGACAGACAGAAGAGATACAGATATAGACAGACAGATAGTATTATAGATAGATACACAGACAGAGATATAGTTAGATAGACAGACATAAACAGAGATGCAGACATATATAAACAAAGATATATAGACAGATAAACAGAGATAGACAGACAGACAGATATATAAACAGCGATATAGATAGATAGATAGATAGATAGATAGATAGATAGATAGATAGATAGATAAACAGAGATATAGTTACACACAGACAGAAACAGAGATATAGTTATACTACACTTAAAGACAGAAACTAAAAAGTAAACAGACAGGGAGATGTATAGAGAGACAGATAAACAGAGATATAGTTAGACAGACAGATCCATAAACAGATATAGTTAGATAAACAGATAGATAGATAGATAGATATGAACAGAATCAGATAGATAGATATAAATAGAATCAGATAGATAGATATGAACAGAATCAGATAGATAGATATGAACAGAATCAGATAGATAGATATGAACAGAATCAGATAGATAGATATGAAATGAACAGAATCAGATAGATAGATAGATAGATAGATAGATAGATAGATAGATAGGACACCCATTGGACACTGGACAATCATAGATATTAATTAATTACAGACAGTTTTACAGTACACTACAGTACACAGACAGATGTTTTTTGGGGTTTTTTTTTTTTTTTGGCAATATACCCAAACAAGTGTACACAACGTTGGCTTTAAATCATTTTTTGTGTGTGAATGCCTTTTTTTTAAAAAATAAATCATTAAATCACTGATATCGGTATTTATTTTTATTTATAAAAGTCCAGAAAATAAAAAAAGGACACATTACGATATAAAAACATATAAAAATATATAAAATTCCAAATCACAATCCAAAATTGTTTTATTTTATTTTTTTTTTGTCTGTAAATTTATCTCCACTAAGGGATTGGGGGGGGGGGGGTATGAACTTTTTTTTAACTAAGAAAAGCGATTTGATTATGTTTCTAAGTCTCTAGCCAAAAAAGAAATGTTCAACTACCAAGGACAGTCAAAAAAGTTGGGTTTTTTTATAATAATTGAAAAACTAAAACATGTGCATGCGGGCACATTAATGACAAAAAAGTTTGTAAAATGTAAATTGCATTTTAAATAATAATAATAATAATAATAATAATAAAACGCCAAAGACGTGCACCCCGCGGGTACCATTCTTTCTGAAAACTAAAATTCAGTAAAAAGATAAATAAATAAAAATAAAAAAAACATAATCTCTTTCACTTTTTTAGCAAATATTTTTTATGGATGAACAATATGCAAACAGACCCGTTTGATAATTTATTTAAAAATAATTAAAAAATAAATAAATAAACCGCTTGCAGAAAATAATATTTTTAAAATGAAAACAAAATATTAATTTAGTGATTGTAAGATTTTCTGTTCTTACCGATTTCATCGTGGTTATGATAATCATCAGGTATTATTGGCAAAAGAGCAAATTCTCCAGCGAAATTAGCATCTCCGTCCATGTCATCCGTAGAAGTCGTAAAAGAAAAACAATGTCCACAAAGTTCTTTTGGCGATTTTGTTTTGTTTTGTCTTTTAAGTGTTCAGTTATCCAGATATTATCAGTTGGAAGAAGACACCCATGCACTAACAAAAATAGCGGAGACAGTGGGAAACGTCTTGATCGACGTTAGCCACGCACTGACTGAAGTGTTTGTTGGAATGGAAAGAAAATAGAAAGTGAAATCGTGTGTGTGAAAAAAACCATTGGTGAATGGGAGTGGGGGAAGGAGAGGTGGGGAAGGAACAAAAAAAAAGTCAGAAAGATCAAAATTATTACCAATACCAAGGCCAATATAGTGGGATTTTAAAACTTAATTATAAGAGAAGGAGAGAGAGAGAAAGAAAAAAGGCGGGGAAACCAATGTGTGTAAGAAGAAGAGGGACATTACGTTCCAGGCAAGTGACAGAAAGAAACAATTTTTAACAATATACACGGCTGTATGGACTGTGAAAGATAGGAAGGTGTGCCTATGTACAAAAAAAAGTTTTTACATAAACCAGAAATGTAAAAGTGAGTGGTGATAAGTTGGGATGGGGGTGGGGGTGGGGGTGATAAGTTGGGGGGGGTGATAAGTTGGGATGGGGTGGGGTAAAAATTGAAAAAATAAAGAAATTCAAATTAAAAGTAAACAAACCGATGTAAAAAAAAGAGAAATTAGTATTTTTTAAATTTATATAGTGAACATAACGATCATATTAAAAACGATGTAAAAACACTTCAAAAAGACAAAAACACTTCAATACTCTACCTGATAAACTAAAAATAACCATTATAAATAAATTATATTAAATAAATAAATAATAATCAAACCTGAATCAACAAAAAAAAATATTTTAGGACGTTTTTTACTAGTTTTACTTTTATATTATTTTATTTATATTTATTTTATTATCTATTTTATTTTATTTTTATTTATAAATAATAAATTAAATATAAAATTTATTATTTTATTTACTAATTTTATTTTTTAATTATTTATTTTGAGGTTAACATTTTGAGTAAATTACTGAAATATTTTCTTTTTTTTAACTAATAAAATTGAAAACGATATTGAAAAGTGATCATTAAAAAAAAGTTTGCTGGGGAAACGTTGTCGTTGTTGTTTAACGAGCATTACCGATCGTGCACCTGAAAACATTAAATTTCTCTCTAAGGCTGAAGCGAAAGTTTTATTAAAACTTAAGTTTTATCCTGACCACCGATCAAAAATATTTTGAAATTTAAATTTATTATAAAACTTTTTTTTTTTTTATCTCTGGGTGTGAGAAATAAATTTTAAAGTTCTATTTTTGTGCTTTTTGGTCTACTGTTCTACACAAATCTGCAAAAACTGAAGTAATTTTAGTTTCTCTACATAAACTAAAGAAAATGGTATTTTTTTATTTTAATGAGGATTTTTTTTAATGAAAATCTAGAGTGGTCCAAAAATCTTGTCACCCCTATATAATATAATTTTCTATTTCAGATGGCTGACAGGAGCTCCTACAGTTTGAGTGACAAGACTTTCGGACCACTCTGTACAGCGGAAAAAATCAATTTTCTTACACCTGAACCAAATTTTAAATTTAATCTCATGACTTGTTAAAAAAATGGGAATAGGATAGATATATCTTATTCTTTTTTTCTTTTGATTCTGCCTTGAAAAACCGCCTCGTAAAGGCCCCTTTTACACATGGGTTACGTTTTTTTTTTTTTTGGTTTGATTTCAAGGCCGCAAGGTGGCATCAAGAATCGATTCAATTCAGCAAACTTAACACTAGTGAATAATCAGCAAGCCGAGCTCGAAAAGAAAACCATTGCTTCTTAAACGTTAAAAAAACGACATTATGAAAATTATTCTTTAAATAAATAGTGTCCAACAAATGTTCCTTCTTTTTCTTTACGATTTGAAATGAGTTTTTTTCTTCGATAAAAAAAATGTTTATTTTTTCTTTATTTGAATTATAGCTTTCGTTGATTTTATCAGTGAATGCCAACCACGTTGCTACCAGTTAAACTAAACTAAAGTGTTTGTATGTAAGTCGGTTGAGGTAGGTGAGAAGTTTAAATAGTTTTTTGCTTTATTCATAAAAGAAAATAAAGGATGGGCTATCTAGAAATGAAAAATTAAAACAAGAATGATCGGTTGCATAATTTTGCTGTTTTGTTGCGCGTGTAGTGAACTTTTAAATTTAAAAACAAAAGAAAATGTAGTCGTAACGACAAAACAATTTGTAATTGTCTGATTAAGCTGAACAAAAAAGAAAATCAAGAGAAATTGTTACTTTACAAATTGTTTGAAAGAAGTACGAACACTGTTACTGTACGGTACACTACGCAAGAAAAAACCGGATAAAGAATATTTATACAAAAGAAGTAAAGAAAAGACAATATGGAGGTAGTTTAAACGGGTGATTTATTTTAGTGATTTTTACAACGATTTACTAAATGTAGTTTAGATATGGCATAGGACCAAAAGTAAGGAGCGCCCAAAGTAAAAAATGACCTCCAATCAGTTGTTAACAGGTAAAAACATGACTCCAAACGAAGTTTTTTAATCATCCTAGAGACCTATTTTTATCTTCCATCCATATGGCTGATGCTAACCTCCAGGAGAGCAACTCATTGCACATTCATGGTCTCATGTTTTCCACTGACACGAAGTGGAATGATTATATTGAATCAATTGTTAGATAGTTGGTTCACTGTGACATGCCAGACAATTTTTTTTGCCAGAATCCATCTTGCACATTTATAAATCTATTATTCATCTCTGCATTGAAAATTAATGCCATATCTGTTCTGGTGCTCCTGTTATATATCAAAAGATACTTTGCACCTTCTTGGTCACATGTTTTTCACTGCTACAAATGTTGGTTCACTGTGACATGCCAGACAATTTTTTTTTTGCCAGAATCCATCTTGCACATTTATAAATCTATCATTCATCTCTGCATAGAAAATTGCTATTGTGGAATCGTCCATGTTATTTTAACACCCCTGCTGTGGGAACAATCTATTCTTTACACCCACATAAAATTAAGCTTATCCAATGAAAACTTCATATTTCCAATCAGAGAATTCTATTGGCTTACAGCTCGAAAATTTGAAAGCTCACGTGAAAAGAAGTAAATTACACCATTCTTCCCGGAGCCTATGAAACAGTATAAAAACCCAAATACACGTGTCACGCCAAGCAGTCCCGAGCAAACCACGATGACAACGACAACCAATTTCGACCGCTCACACATTGCCAAAATGTAACGCTCAAGGAACTCCCATCTTTGACTAACGCAGTCAGACGTTAAAGAACTATCGAACTTATAAAAGGAAGATTTTTGACTGACCAACTCAGTCAGCGGATCAAACTCAGAGAGATGCCAGACTAAGCTACGCTACTCGAAACAGTAACTTTCCCGCTTAAAAAGAACATCACTGACTCATCGACATCTGGCTCGAATAATCCTCTGTGACCAAGAAATATTTCCGAACTTTAAACAAACTTTGCTTACGTAAAGTGAACAAGAAAATATTCACTACTAAATAAGTAAAAGAACTACGATCGATCTAAAGCCTTAACTACAGTTAAGGGTACGCAACTTCAGTTGACCTAACCAAAAGAACAGTACGTAAATAATTGCATACACATTCATGTTGAACCTTAAATGAACAATTACGTTACACGAGAACAATCCGGATATTTTAATGCAAACAACATTAAACACACCAACTTTTCGACAACATAAAAACATCATTGTAAATATCGTTTAATTGTATATAAATGTGTGTATTATTTGAATTGAATTATTGCCTTGTTGTGTTTCATATTATTAAACATTTTTTTGTTGAGGATGAATGTCAAGAACACACCAGCCTAACAACCAAAATCCTTCTGATAATTTACATCGCTATAGATAAAGAAACTTAATACATTCTACTCGTCTCCAACACTATCATATCTGATTCAGTACTGCAGATATATATCTTGAGATTCTTGGGAAAATCCAAAGTAGAGTCTGTGTTGTTATAGGTCCTGATAGGTCACACTCCCACCACTGTGAACTGGCTTCCCTCTGTCTTTTTCATAAATATGTTCAGAGCAATTGTTCTATTGAGCTTTCCTCCTTGATACCTTAGCAGCATGAATTTAAACTTATACTAGATTGGTAACTGGGTCTTGTCATCTTACTGTTGAAATAGCTACTTGTATCTGTAAGTTCTATTCTAATAGTTTTTTGTTTCTCACACTTTTCAGCTATGGAACTCCCTTCTGCCTTCTGCCTTCCCTGACACCTACAATCTTCAAAAATTTAAATGCAACATCAATCACTATCTGCTGCCTTCCTAAATGCTGTTTTTTATTGCCCTATCTCCTCACTGATATCTTATTTTCTTTCACACTCAGTAAAATCTTTGTGGCTTTATCACCTTGCTTGGTGTGAAGTGATTAGAAACAAAAAGACAACTCACTACTCAGTTGTATTTCATCTAGTGAGACAAGCTTGCTACTCATTATACCACAGCAAAGTGTCCAGACAAGTGATTTATATTTCAATAGACACATTTTTTGATGCATTTATATTAGTTTAAATACAATAGCTACTATATATTTGTCACCTGCCATTGCAATGGCTTTTTATGGTGTGTTAGAGGGCTTGAAAGAATAAATTTGAAAGTAACTGACCCTGACCCATTAATATGATAAACAAAGAGCATACTCTCCCCAGAAGGCTTTTTTACTCTTAGGGAAGGATAGTCCCATACAAACGCCCACGTTAGTTTATTTTTACTTTCAGGTTTTCTCTTTCCTTTTCATCATCATTCATCATTTGTAATTTCTTTTTTAGTGCCATCTCTTGTCAGGATGTGGGTGATCACGGCTCTCTATACATTCCTTTTCTTTATGATCTGTAAATCACCAGCTTACGGCCACATGACACTTAAACACCAGTTCCTGTACAATCTCCAAAGTTAAATAATGTCAAGCCAGATCAGTACCTAGATGAGTGACCACTTGGAAATACAGGTAGTGTAAGCTTGGATGTGCAGGTGTTGCAATGAATAATGGCTCAGAATTGTTAATCAGAGGGCTGAATTTCAATGCCAGTTGGATTTGTTATATTCACTTATGCGCAAATACCCTTGGGAAAGCTATGAATCCATCTCTACTCCCCCCAGCTATTGGTTAATTAGTCAGACTTGTATCACTAAATTATTATTATCGCAAAAAAAATTTCTTACAATCTAAAAATTATTTTCTGGCTTTAAATAACTTGCAAAGGCTCGATAAGCCATAGAAAATGAATTAATAAATCAATGTGACTCACCATGTCTTGGGTTTCCCACAGCCTTCTTTTCAGTTTAGATTTTTCCTTCTAGACTGGCAGCCATCCAAGGCTTGTGGTTCCAGTCTGCTCTGCTATTTAACCCATAGCTGGAAGGGAGCGAAATGGATTCATATCTTTCCCAAGGCTATTAGTGTAAAAGTGAATGCAAAAGGATATTTCGGAATTTGCACTCAGCTTCCCAATTTATCTGCCCTTTGCTGGTACCTGTTACACAACACACATATCCCATTTGTAAATAGAATATCCACATTGTACTCCATGAGGAAATACAATGGCTGATGCTAACCTCCAGAAAAGAAACTCAGTGCACCTTCTTGGTCTAATGTTTTCCATTGACATGAACAAACAGTTTCTTTTAATTTTTAAAAGTATGTGGTATGTGTCTGGGTTATGAAAGAAAATAGTTGAGATAATCTTTGTGAAGTTGATTTATCATTTTAATTTTGCAAGAGTTAGATTCATACCTTCCCCAAAGGGTATGTGCACGTAAGTGAATATAATGAACCTGACTGGAATTGGAACTCAGCACTCCAATTTTCAATTCTGAACCGTTATCCATTGCTCCACCTGCACATCCAAGCCTACAGCACCTGGTATTTCTAAGCAATCACCCATTTAGGTACTGACCAGATTCGACAATGCTTAACTTTGGTGATCTTACAAGAACTGTTGTGTCAATGGGATATGGCTGTAAGCCCTTGCCTTGAGAATAATGAGGCCTGCATTGGAGAGACAAACTCTGCTACATTCATTACAAGTAAATTGTTGGATCAATGGTTTTCCTTTTCCTAGCTGACTGCTTGATATTTGCCCAACTCATTGCATGATCTTGGAAGCTCTTAGAAGTGCCTTCATGAATTATACACCTCCATTTATTTAAAAATTAACTTAGGTGATCATATGGGAACCAATGTTTCAACATGATATGCCCATAAACCAATATTATTGTTGTAAGTTTGACATACACTTGGTGCAACACACTTATGGCCTTGTGCCAGCCTAGTTTAAGCTTAGTAATTATAAACATTATTTTATGAAGGTCTGTAGACTGTTCACTACGGTGTTGTAATTAACTTGTTTGTGACCATTTTCATGCTGTGTTTCTGGGTTATGCAAGAAAATAGTTGAGATTACTCTTTGTGAAGTTGATTTATCATTTTCAATTTGCAACCATTTCTAAATAAATATTTAGTTTTTGGTAAACATCTTTTCCAATTTGCAACCATTTTGAAAAGTAAATATTTGGTTTTTGGTAAACATCTTTTTCAATTTGCAACCATTTCTAAAAGTAAATATTTGGTTTTTGGTAAACATCTTTTCCAATTTGCAACCATTTCTAAAAGTAAATATTTGGTTTTTGGTAAACATCTTTTCCAATTTGCAACCATTTCGAAAAGTAAATATTTGGTTTTTGGTAAACATCTTTTTCAATTTGCAACCATTTCTAAAAGTAAATATTTGGTTTTTGGTAAACATCTTTTCCAATTTGCAACCATTTCTAAAAGTAAATATTTGGTTTTTGGTAAACATCTTTTCCAATTTGCAACCATTTCTAAAAGTAAATATTTGGTTTTTGATAAACATCTTTTTCAATTTCCAACCTTTTCGAAAAGTAAATATTTGGTTTTTGGTAAACATCTTTTCCAATTTGCAACCATTTCTAAAAGTAAATATTTGGTTTTTGATAAACATCTTTTTCAATTTGCAACCATTTCTAAAAGTAAATATTTGGTTTTTGGTAAACATCTTTTTCAATTTGCAACCATTTTGAAAAGTAAATATTTGGTTTTTGGTAAACATCTTTTTCAAATTGCAACCATTTCGAAAAGTAAATATTTGGTTTTTGGTAAACATTTTTTTCAATTTGCAACCATTTCTAAAAGTAAATATTTGGTTTTTGGCAAACATCTATGCAGGCAGATAAGAAGACAAAAAGGTTGAAAGCAATAATTTTTAATTTATTTCTTTGCAAAAGAGCCATAATCTAGACACTGGTGACATCAAAATCAAGCACATGCAATTATCATCTTCAACTCTCAGTTCAACTAAAAGCCATTTTTTTTATCTTCCATCAGTATGGCTTATGCTAACCTCCAAAAGAGTAACTAACTGCACCTTCTTAGTTTCATGTTTTCCACTAACATGAAGTGAAAAAATTATATTGGACTAGTTACTAAGTTTGCTACTAGGAAAGTCAGTTCATTATGCTGTGCTAGACAATTTTTCTCATCAGAATCTATTTTTTACTTTTATAAATCTACCATTCATCTGTGTATCAAATATTGGTGTCACATCTGGTCTGGTACTTCTGCTACAGATTCTTGACAAAATCCTAAGAAGAATCTGCAATGTTATCTTTCCTGACTTGGCATTCTGACGTCTATCATTTCCCCACCAACATAACATAGCTTCCTGGTACCTTTTCTATAAATATTTTCATGGCAATTGTTCCAGTGAAATTTCCTCTTTGGTACCTCAACTTCACAAATTAAAGTACAGTAATAGATTGGCAGTTAGGTCTCATGATTTCACAGCTGAAATTATCTGTTCTGATTATAAGATCTATACTACTAGTTTCTCCTTCCACATAGAAGAAGAATCTTTAATAATTTTAAAATCAGAATTTCTTAAAATTTTCCTGCATTATTTGTGTTTTGCTAAATAATGCTTTCAATCAAATTCTAACATTCACACCTACAAGGGTTATAGCATGTACAGATTTGAAACTTGAAGAAAATAGCTAATGTTTACTGTAGATCCTTCTTTTTATATGTAATGTATCTCTTCAGGATTTTTACCAATCATGGCTCTTCACAATTTCCTTTCCCTTTGTAGGTCTTGATAACTTTTGTCTTTTGGCCATCTCTCCCAAACCCTGCTCAGCCATCCATTCACTCAAGCTTGCTAGGTAGGTTGTGCATTGCTTTACTCTGGTTCTCTTAACTTCAATGTGTCCCATGAGCATCAAATTTTCCAAGCGTTCTTTCCTTATTATATGGCCCAGAAATTTCAACTCTCTCTTCCTGATGTTAAGCATAAGTGTCCTTTTTGTCACCTTTGTCCCTAAAACTTTGTCATTTTTCATATGTTTAGTCTATGGTATTCTCAGTATCCTTCTGTAGAACCATATTTCTCTTGCTTCAAGTCTATTCATCTTTTCAGGATACCATGGGCCAAACATATGAGCAACAGCAAAAGTTTTAAAGAAAATGGAAACAAAGAGGCAAAATTTATTAAGAGCTACAAAAGACAGGAAATGGTGGAGAGCCATGATTGCCTACATCCTGAAGGGACATGGTACATAAAAAAGAAGAACCATATGAGGTGTAATGGATAGCAGCTCGAACTGAGGAATCGGAGAGCCAAGTTTGAATTCCAGTCAAATCCATTACATTCACTTACAAGCTAATACATTTGGGAAAGGTATGAATCCTTATCTTCTCCCCGCAGCTATAGGTAAATAACAGGACAGTTCTATAGCCTTGAATGGCAACTGGTCTACTGTAGAAAGAAATGGCAACCTACTGTAGGAAAAAATCTGCCTCATCAGTCATGTATCGAAAGATACAAGATCACCTAAGCATGTATCATGCATGGCACATAAATGACTGACAGTATTACTGTTTGGCAATTGCTCAGTTTTTTAGCACCCTTAAAATTGTCTATTTTCATGATATGAGCTGACCAGTTAGTCAGTTTAAAAAATATTTATATTTATATCACATATTCTTACATGTCTGAAGATCATGTTATAGAACTTTTATTTTGTGAACAAATTTCTGAACCCAATTCAAACATTTTTTCTAGAATAATTTGTCATGCCCAAATCATACTTTCATACTATTTCGGCAAACAAAGATACCAGCTGCCTGTCTTATTAACACCAGTATGGACTGAGTTTGTGTCAGAAATAAAAATTTAACTGTGAAAGATAAAATATATATATATATATATATATATATATATATATATATATATATATATGTCATTCACAGACAGTACTGTTTCGCTGTATCACAGCTCCTCAGTGCAACTAGACTTCCAAATGCCTCAAGCCAGGATTGAAACACAACTAATTTGGTGTCAGCCAGAGCTATCTTCACTCGGTAGAGTTACACAACTAAATCTAGCGACACACAATCTATATATCTATACACAATATATATATATATATTGTGTATAGATGGTCTCAGATTAGATTGAAAATACTTAGGAAAATAAAAACTATTTGAAAGAATATTTTGGTATCTTTCTTAATCAATTTTCTTAGGCTACCAAGAAATTAATCCGTGAACTTGAAATGATCACGACAAAAACTAATCGACATGATATAGCACCTGCTATTCCCAAGCAGTCACCCATCTTGGTACTAACCAGAGTGAAGATTTCTTAACTTCAGTGATTTTATGGGAACTGATATTTGAATATGATGTGGCTGTAAACCCCAATTACTACAGTGAGTCATTATATTTGTTAGCTCATCATGGCTTGGCTTCAAAAAACAAAGATCAAGAGGGGAGTCTGTTTACATCGATTGCAGGCATGTTTTCAACTGATAAGTTCAATGTGGGACAGGCATACACGGTCGCAACAGCGATTTGTTAGATAAATTCAACTTATCCCACAAGTCTTTCTGACAAGTTGAACGGAGCTTCTTCTCATGTATCAGGCCAAGTATTTCAACAGATCCTAACTTTACACGATGGAGGGAACTAGAAAAAAGGAATCTAAGATTAACTGAAACATTCGTAGCTGTCACATACTGTTTCATTTTATATTTAGCATAAAACATTCTAATCAAATGCTTGTTACATAAATATGCATTAACAAAAAACCTATATGAATTTAAACAATAAGATTATAAAATGCAAAATGTTATTTGGATCCATGCAACAGCATTGAAGACTTTCATAACATGTTACAAATATTTTCTCATGAAGGAATCACATTGTGTTATTCTTATCAAGTGAGACTCCAAATCTCCAGTGAATTAATACCTTTATTTCAGTTGAAAATAAGGGGAACTTTTTATATCCTTGTATTTTTTAATAAGACATTTTATGGCATTCATCTTCCAAACTAATTCCAAGAATACACCGTTTTCCATTTTAGCGACCTGCCAAGAACTAATGATTTGAAATATAAAATTCTCATTTATAGATCTTAGAATCTTGAATTCTACTGAATCAACTCTTAAGAGTTGAAATTAATGCATGCAAGGTTTCACAGCTCTAGCATCACTCTTTCTATGAACAGTTCAGCCCATCCTCATAGACAGATAGATATAAACAGACTGTGTCAGATTTTTTTAATCATGTCACCTCAAACAAGGGAATAAAGTCACAAGCAGTTATTGAGTATGAAATAGTCTGAGAAAAAAACATTATTAAGGAAAGAGAACAATAAAACAATGGGAATTAAGAAGATAGAAGTTAATCACTGGCATTACATTTAAATTTTTGAAAATCAAAGTTGATAGGAAAGCAAGAGTCCAGAATAGATTTCCAAATGCATGAAGTGTGAGAGAAGAAACTGTTAGCATAGAACTTATGGTTACATCTAACAATTTCAACTGTAAAATGATGAGACCTAGCTGCCACTCTAGTATTACAAATTCATAAAGTCGGGGTACCGAAGAAGAAAGCACATCAAAACAATGTCCATAAAAAAATTATAGAAAAGACACAGGGAAGCTACGTTACTGCAGCGGGAAAGTGGCTGAAGCTGAAATGCCAGGTCAGGACCAATAACATTGCAGATTCTTCTTTGGATTTTATCAAGAATCTCTAAATACATAGCAGAAGCACTTTACCAGACATGGTAGCCATATTCAAAACATGGATAAATGGTAGACTTACAAATATGTAAGATAGATTTTGTTGAGCAAAATTGTCTAGCATAACACAATGAACAAACTTTCCTAGCAGCAGACCTAGCAATTGATTTAATATAATCTTTCTGCTTCTTCATAAATATGTGCTTAAATAATCTCTAAGTAGATATATTGTTATTAATTGAATTTTGATCAAAAGATTTTCTCTGTATAATGTTCAATCATTGCTAAATTAATTGCATTGACAGCTAAAAAGATTATATTAAGAAAACAAACATTTGTGATGTAAAATAAATGTTATTTTCATCCAGAGGTTGTGAACTTATTGATTTACCTATGGAGATGTTTGCTTACCTATGAACCTATTCAATTCAATCATTTAATTTAACATATTAGATGATTATATAAATGGTATCATGTATATTGTAAATAAACAACATTTACACAAGCTGTAGCAAAGAATAAATGGTATAGATGGAGAAAATAAATGAATAATTCATAATATAAAAATAATTAATAAGGAAGTTAAAATATATCCTTTATTTGTGATCCTGTACTGTCTGCTTACTGCTGTAGATTGATGGCCTGAGTAGAGTTGTGTTAAAAAGCAACTAAAAATTAAGATGAACATAAAGGACTAAAAGGGAATAATAAACATTGGCAATGCTTCAACTAATAATAGATGAAGACAAAAAGTAAATACTAGTGAAAAATTAATAATAATGGCTGACAATACTTCATCTAATAAAAAATGAAGATGAAAGTAAATACTAGTGAAAAATTAATAATAATGGCTGACAATGCTTCATCTAATAAAAAATGAAGATGAAAGTAAATACTAGTGAAAAATTAATAATAATGGCTGACAATGCTTCATCTAATAAAAAATGAAGATGAAAGTAAATACTAGTGAAAAATTAATAATAATGGCTGACAATGCTTCATCTAATAAAAAATGAAGATGAAAGTAAATACTAGTGAAAAATTAATAATAATGGCTGACAATACTTCATCTAATAAAAAATGAAGATGAAAGTAAATACTAGTGAAAAATTAATAATAATGGCTGACAATACTTCATCTAATAAAAAATGAAGATGAAAGTAAATACTAGTGAAAAATTAATAATAATGGCTGACAATGCTTCATTTAATAAAAAATGAAGATGAAAGTAAATACTAGTGAAAAATTAATAATAATGGCTGACAATGCTTCATCTAATAAAAAATGAAGATGAAAGTAAATACTAGTGAAAAATTAATAATAATGGCTGACAATGCTTCATTTAATAAAAAATGAAGATGAAAGTAAATACTAGTGAAAAATTAATAATAATGGCTGACAATGCTTCAAATAATAAAAATTAAGTTGTGTTGAGTCATGCATATAGCCACTTTTAATGGTTTCTGCTATTAGCTCTAATCTGGATTCCCACATGGCATGTCGATCTGATGATATCCCTATAATAGTCCTTAAGAAGTGTTCTCCTGGACTGACTCCTGTTCTCCTGGACTGACTCCTGTTCTCCCTAAACTGTATAATAAAGACCTCTTACTTTCCTGCTTGTTGAAAATCCTCATCTGTTGTTTCACTCTTTAAGAACTCAGGTGAACCATCAATCCCTTTTGACTATCAGTCTATTAGCAGAGAGAGTTTTATAATGTTACATTTACACAAAGTTATATATATATATATATATATATATATATATATATATATATATATATATATATATATACATGTTCCCCACACAGAGAAATTATAACATATATCCAACAACAAATGGCATGTAAAAAGAGGAACTTTATTTGTAATATTTCCTGAAGGGAAAACTGGAGTTATGGTGGCTTCTCTATGAACCAGGTTAGGCCATGTGTTCTTTTTTTGCATGTCCTACTATTGGGGGCTAGGGATGTCTTTCTTCTCCAGGTTCTACATTGCAACTCCTTTCATCAGTCTATTTTTTGACATCATTCTCCGGCTGTCATGTAACTGTCATTGTGACTATCTCCACAAAAGGCAGACAATCACCATTTGTATCCCTACACCACCATCTTCCAATGCTACCATTGTGAAATATGGCACAAGTGTTGATAACTGCTCGAAAATTCTTTGTACAACTTGTTTTAAAAAAAAGCCATCATGTAGAGCTTATAGGAAGAATATTGTGAGAACAGATATTTGTAATTATTTGAAATTCCTTATATTTAGCTAGATACTTTGGACTGTTGCTCAGGTATGAAAAAATATTTCTTGTCAAACCTTCCAAAGAATATGGTAGTTCATAGCAGGCTTTAGAGGTGCACAGATGTAAGGAATGGCAGACAAGGCTATTTGAATATATCAGGATTTTAGTCTTCAACATATGTTGAACTTCTCCTTTGTTTCCCAACATCTCACCAGAATCTATCGTACATATTTATAAGTCTACCATCCATCGATGCTTTGAATGTTACTACCACATTTGGTCTGATGTTCCTGCTATATATTTAGACATCCTTGATAAAATCCAAAGAATTTGAAATGTCATTGATCCTGACCTGACATATCAGCTTCTGTCACTTTCCCACGGCCATAATGTAGCTTCCTTGTGCCTTTTCCATAAATACTTTTATGCTAATTGGTCTGATGAGATTTCCTTTTTGGTAACTTCATGAATTTAAATGCAGTACAAGATTAGCAGTTAGTTTTAGTTGTATTCATTTTTAGAATGTTGTAAATAGAAAATTATTCTTGTAAATCATCACTTTTAAAAACAATAAACATTGCCAAGGAATGAATGTAGCTAAAATAATAGCAGTGTCAAGAGAAAAGCCATCCTTTTGACACTTGTTTTTTTGTGGGCACAAAGTCCCAAGTTTGCCAGCAATTCTTTTCATATTTATTTCTTTATAAAATAATAAATATTTAGTAGTAGTAGTAGTAGTAGTAGTAATAGTAGTAAGAGCAGCATTGATAGAATTTGTTCTAACCTAGGGAAGGTTACTGAACAGAATAATCACACAAAGGTTGGTAATGAACAATAATACTTAGGACAAGAACAATGCATATAAGATTAGCCAGCAGCACGTAGAAGTAGTCAATTGCTAGAAGTGAGTCAAGTGAATTCCACAATGAATCTCCAACTGCAGACCCACATACAGTATTTACTACTGTATTTATGTGAATGAAGACATACCTATTATCGTCCGTAGGTATGCTACAACAGAACTGATTATAGATCTACTGTTTATTATTATTTTAGTTGTAGTAGTTGGTTCATATACTACTGTAAATATAAAATTATTCTTGTAAATAAACAATCTAATAAATAAATAGTGTTTAATACTTATGCTGTTAATTCTCAAGAACAAAAAAAATGTATAAAATTCACTTTCATCATGTGTTTAGGTTTTATTCCAATTCTAATCATCTCTTTTTAAAAACAATAAACATCGCTGAAGAGTAAAGGTAGTTAAGAAAGCAATGTCATGGGAAAAACCATCCTTTTTGATTCTATGTCTTATTGCAGGCATGTTTATCCATGTTTGCCAAGGCCATTAGCGTAAAAATAACAGACTAGGCTGGAATTTGAACTCGTCTTGACAGTTTCACTTTTCACACCAATAACTATGAAAAGAACTACACATCCCAAATTTCAGGTTATTTTGTTGTTTTTATTACAATATTTCACCAGTGTTCTTTGGCCTGACCTAAAAGTATAAGTTTATGTCTGATAGCTGTTGTTTATTAAGGTAAGTTCATAAACATAGCAGTCAAGGGTTGAAGTAATTTTTGAAGAATTAGGTCAATCATGGCACAAAAGTATTTTTTATTTATTCTATAAGACTGAAGAATGTAAACACTAAAAATATATATTTTTAACCCCGTCCTTACCACCACTTGTGTTCTTGTGTGAGTGGGTCTTGAAATATTCTGCATATATTGTATTAGGTAATTAAAATAGCATGTCATTAATTATTAATCTCACTCAACATACTTCAGACCTGATCTCTATATGCAATTGATTTAATCTGATCTCATTTCTGGGAACTGTTGATCAGCCTATATATAATGGGTTGGAACAGAAGTTTGAATTGTTTTTCTATAGATACCATTTGAATACAGGATATCACAGAGATACTTCACATATCTCATATGATCGTTGTAAGGAATTTGAAAACACTTGATAATTAAAATTGTATGCCATCATCGGTTGAAGCATATAATTGTTAATCTTGCTTAACATTATTCAAAAACTGTTACTTTATTTATTTCAAAAGAGGTACCTCTACAAAAACACTAAAAAATCACTTGGACATGTAAATCACTACAATGTTTGGGTGCATCACAATTTAGCAGAATAAAATTTTTATAAACCACTTTTCCATCTGTGATTTTCTCCTCAGAAACAACAAAAATGACCCATATTTTAAGAAAAAAGTGATGAAAAATGAATTATATACAACAATATGGAGTGAAGAAGGTTACTGGGAAAGCAAAAATTTTTATTTTTGTTGTACTGTTTTTCAATAGGTACCATCACAGAGATACACCACATATCTCATATGATCATTGTAAGGAATTTGAAAACACTTGTTACGAGTATTTCCAAAACTATAAACCTTCCAGGAGCCAAGCCACAATCTTAAACATGCTCTGTTTATTAGCAGTGGTGGGACCCTTTCTGCTTTTGACTAGTATGTCATTGCCATACAAACAAAATCGGACGAGTGACTAATGTAAACAATATGTGCACCAGTATGTGAGGGATGCATGGTGAATGTGTTTTTCTATGAGAATTACTTTTTTTCTTAGAAATTTCTTTCCAATATTAGGGTGCATCTTCCAAGCCACAGCATTTTGTAAACCAGAAAATACAGAAATTATTTTCCACACATCAGTAATATTTTTTAAAATTTTTTGTTATTTTAGAGAACTTTTTTAATTTGTGTGTATATATATGTGCAGAACTTTGTTTTGCCAAAATAAAAGTTTATTCCATCCCTACCTTCCTGCTATATATTTTTTTTTCTCTTTTTTTTTTTTTGCGGGAAAGTGCGATATTCAGTTAAAATATTTTTTTTTTTTCCCTCATACAAATTATTCATTTCATCTTTTAATGTTTTAATTGTATGAAGATTGTCTGTGAGAGTAAAAACTATTTATTATGAAATAAATTATTATGTTCCCCGTTGACCTTGATAAGCTAGGGAATGAAACCGGTTGGTCAGTCTTGTTAGTGTTTTCATCTCTTATTATTTTATTTTTTCATTTCTCATAATGCCTATTAGGAACAAATTCTTTGTTTTCCTAGCTATACTTCGGTTCTGTACCTCCCACAATTTATTTAAATATATATATATATATATATATTTCTTACAAGAAAAAACTTAAAAAATATTTTAAACCAGACATTTCCCCATCACATTCAAATCTGATTAACCACTCTCCAATATTTTTCTCCTTCTAATCTCTCTACCACTTCACAAAGAATTATTAAATCTCTCAATACTTCAAGTCACTAACCAGTTTCTATGCATCAACCAGGGCCACTGCTCTGTTACGTTTGGTTTGGTTTGGTTTGTTTAATGGCATATCAACCTCAATGGGTTATTTAATGCAGACAAAATTTTTATTGCTGGTAATAATTTTTCTGTTTTTTTCAAAAATGTATTTCTTGTAACATTTTCTTCTTCAAAAATATATAGCTGGTAATATCTTTTTTTCCAAAAATATATAGCTGGTAATATCTTTTTTTACAAAAATGTATTGCTGGTAATAATTTTTTACAAATTATTTCTGGTATTAAAACCTATTTTTACACTTTCATAGTGTTTTGACCCCAGTTTGGGGGTTAACTATTTGCCCGTGGCTGGAAATCTAACAGGTACTACCACCCCTGGTTAGGGTGGACCTGGGAACACCAGCAATTAAGAGGTGGTTCCACGCTCCTCAAAATCTCCAGATCAGAGGTCTTGCTGTTGGACGTAGTTTATCGTCTTACCCAGGATTCGGATGTAGTTAATCGTCATACCCAGGACGACGCTCTGTTACATTAAGAGGGGAAGAGGTTTATTTTTTCATATAAGTGAACATATATTTTGAATACTGGCTGAAACAATATCACTATTTCTAATTATTATTATTATTATTATTATTGGTTAAAGGCCATTTGAAAATCATCTTCAACACAAATAATGATTCCATTAATTTGCCTTGTGTTTCGAATCAGAAAAATGAAATCCCAAAACCTCTTTGCACAGCCAGACAATATCTTTCAATTAATATTGATCTAAAGTTTAGAATAAAAGCTTCTTTGGGCATTTCATAAGCAGAATAAAGTGGGTGGCACTGTGCGTCTGGTAAATGTATAAACTCATTCACTGTTAATGTTGGTAGAATAGCTTGCTTCCAGACAATCCATTCTTAAAACATTTCAGCTCATGGAACCAACCTTACCGATCCTTTCAGGCCCCACACATGATTAATCAGCCAAATTGGCCACCTAACAAGAAAAAGGTTTTTTTTGTTGTTTTGAGATATTTAATAGTTTATTATCTGTATTTATTTTTTATTAAATTAATAACATTCTGAATTTGTAAATTTTTAATTACTGGAATACGTATATTAACATTTACTAAATTTAGATTTTTTCTTTTTAACTAACAGAAGACAAAAATGTAGTATAGTGTTCATTGGAGGGAAAAATAGAGCCAATGAGCTGAGTTCAAATTCCAATTAATGCGGCTGTAACCACTTTTGTAATGCTTTTGGGAAAGGTGTGAATTCAACTCATTTCTCTTCCCAGCTATGGGTTAAATAGTTCGTTAAGTCGGGTCTTCTAGCTTTAGGTGGTAAATCAATCTAAGAAAAGGAAAATGCTGAATTTCGAAAGCCATAGAGAAGTCAACAGGAAATGGCATAACAATGCTATTTTTTAAAAATAAACTTATCATCAGGGTAGGAATTTCTCACAGAATTTCCTCCTTATCTGAGAATATTTATTCATTAAAATTAATTGATACAAAATGTCCGTCATTTTTAATAGTATTTTCCTTAAAGAACATTTGCTGCCTATTGCATGGAATATTGCTGGCATATATGGTCTGGTGCCCCCGCTGTAAGTCTCAAAGTCCTCGGCAAAATCCAGAGACGGACATGCAATATAATAGGTCCTGCACTGGCATCTAGTCTACAGTCGCTTTCTCAGAGATGTGCCGTGGCTTCCCTCTGTCTCTTCTATAAGTATAACTTTTCCAACAAGTTGCTTTCGCTGGTACCCAGACTGCATGAATTTAAGCAAGCTACTAGGTTGGCATCTCGGTCCCACCCATTCACCTCTTTAGTCTTGTTCTGTAACCCCTTGCGTACTAGTTGCACTCCCGCTTTGCTTGGGGTGAAATGCTTAAAAAAAAATATATATATATATATATATATATAGAGAGAGAGAGAGAGAGAGAGAAAGAGAGAGAGAGAGAGAGAAGGGGGAGGGAGGGTGAGAGAATTAATATGAAGAAACTTATCATTTAACTTAAGATAGATTCAGGATTCACATTGAACTAACTTTTTTAGCAACAGACCCAGTTAATCGATTCAATATAGTCTTTCCAAACATATATATATATATATATATATATATATATATATATATATATATATACATATATATATGATCTGGAGAAAACAATTGAAAAGTTGCAAATTAAAAAAATTTGAATGTTTTTTTGTGAAAGTATTTATTTATATTTTTTATATATATATATATATATATATATTTGATATTTCAGATCTGCCCTGATCTTTCATCAGAAATAAATGTATTCAGAAGTTTGTTTACAAGTAGCATCCATCGCGAGACGCGGACGTCACGTGATGTGGAATGTAACTTTGTTTGAACATTTCTAACGTAAATCTAACAATAATAATATTTTAGATGTCGTTTAAAAAGGTTTTCTTAACTATATCTAAAAAATTTTTTTTAACTATTGAAATATTTATACAGATTTAAAATTCCCAAGTCTTTGTTTAACCCTAGTTTATATGTGTTTAATTTTAAAATCCAGTATTTTTCTTTTTTTCTGCGTGTGTATGTGGAATTGAAATCTGAATCTATCAATAAACATTTACAGTTGTCTAATGAGTGTCTTGATTGATTAAAGTGTTCAGCTATGGGGGAATAGTAAAGCTAATAAATGCATTGGTATATAATCCAAGTGGATCCTAGTAATATAAAATATTAAAAATGATCCGCAAAAAAAGCTCAATGTATTTATTATTACAGAGCAAATCATTAATAAATCATAAAAAATAAAAAATATAATTTGTCTGTCTTATTCAACAGCGGTATAGATTGAGTTTGTGTCAGAAATAGAAATTTAACTGTGAAAGCTATAAAAAAAAAACTAATACAGAATTTATCCATTTCAATGTTTCAGTTAGATAAAAGGCATGATTCAGGGGTCAGGGGAGGGTGGAAGGTATTTGTCTTAAAGGAAAGAGGTTTTATAAAATTAAACCTAGATATTAACCTTATGACATTAAATTGTGGTTATATGAAGAATGAAATGTTAATTTAAAACTAAGAGAGGAATAAAAAGTGTGTATGTGTATATATATATATATATATATATATATATACACACACAATTTTCTTTTTTTTAATTGATAAATTAATTTAAATATGTTACTCTTTAACTATCAATATTGATGGTAAAATGTTAAAATTAGAAATATTTGTTTTGATATTTAAACACTTAAGTCATCACCTAACGTTAAACATTAACTGTGAAATTTAAGGAAAAAAAATTTTTAATAGATATAAATATAAATATGTGTAAAGATTTGAAAATATATGTGTAAGTATTGATATATGAATATATGTAGGTACCTGTGTATATCGATACATGTGTATGTGCCTATGTGTGTAATTGCACATGTAAATGAATGTATGTATATGTGAATATAAATGAATGTATGTATATGTGTATATAGTAGAACATCTGTTATATAACCATTAATATGTTATCTCCTGTCATGAAGATATTTTCTCAGTTTTGTGTTTGCCAAATTCAAACTTCTACTTGAGAGATTCAAAGACAATATGCAATCTTCCCTCAACAAATAGAAGGAGTGTCATTTAGATCTGAAAGTGATTTACCTTTGATATGTTTATATAACAACCAGCTCCCTATTGCAGATGCCTGCTCAGGCACACTTGTATTTGTTCAACGCTCACAGAGCCCACCTGCTATTTATTGTAATGGCTTGGTATTTGGTTTTTCGTCCAGTATCAAAAGATGCTAATGTTGTTGGACCACAAAAAATAACAGAAAAACTTGGTTGGAAAATTAAGGGACAATTTTCACTGATACACATGTGTATCAGTAAAAGGTAAGAGATTGGTCGACCTCAAGTCAACATGACGTTGAGGGAGAGTGACTGAATTTCCTTTCCTTGAGATCGTGGCAAAACACATCTGAATCCCATGATTTGAAAGTATCCAAACTAGATGATCTCCTTTCTGGAAGTGGGGTCACAAATTTTGCACATGAACGGAAACCCTTTTTTTTGTTTTCCATTTGCATTATGGGAAAATGAAATTATTTATTTTTTTAATTATTATGTTTATTATTTATATTATTTATTATTTAATTTTCATTCTCCCACATTATCCCGCAACTATACTTAATGAATTTTAGTTAAAGTTTCTAGGAGATAGCACTTCATCTGGCATGAATGGTGGTTTGAACAATGCCAGTGTTATTAATATATTATATTAATATACATTAATTGTTATTAATAAATTGTATTATTATATTTTAATTATTATTAATATATAATATTAATATATTTTAATTGTCATTAATATATTATATTAATATATTTTAATTGTTATTAATATATTATATTAATATATTTTAATTGATATTAATATATAATATTAATATATTTTAATTGCTATTAATATATTATATTGATATATTTTAAATGTTATTAATATATTATATTAATATATTATAATTGTTATTAATATATAAGATTAATATATTTTAATTGTTATTAATATATTATATTAATTTATTTTAATTGTTATTAATATATTATATTAATATATTTTGCTGCTTATGAGACGCATCTTTTTTTTTAAATATCCAAAAATTGCTCTGTCTTCTAGTTTGAAGGTCAGTGATGGGAGTTAATTTCTCTTCTAATTTTTACATTTTAAATAGCTACCATAAGTTTGGTATTTTTCTCAGTCTGTGATGAATTTCTCATTAGTCAGGTTCTCATGTTGAAATATGCTGTTCAGTGGGTAAAAGTAGGGATAGTGGGGAGGGCTATGAAGTGCAAGAGAAAAATCTTTTTCTGATTTCTTCCTTCAAAATTTTGAGAGGGCATCTTATGCATCTGTTGAAACTAAGTTATCAAAAACAACATTAAAAACCGGAATTAGTATTACCAGAACTGTATTACCTGGTACAGGAAAACATAATGTAGAATAGAAACAAGGGAATAGAATGTTTAGGCATGACTAACTAACTTTTTTGAGCAAAAGCTACTACTACTCCTGCTACTCCTCTTGATGTAGGAGTATTTTTATGTCTGAGGACCGCGTCCAAATTTGTAGGGAAATCTTCTCCCTCACAACAAGCACCAAAGCATATTGTAAGCAGAAAAATTTATGAGGGTCCAGCAGCTTAGTTATTGGAACTGAACAGCCAGATGACCTGCACATACAATTAGATTATAATGGGGAATTGTTTTAAGAGAAAGATTTTATAAATTTCAGTCAACCACTTGTTATTGGCTGCTTGGTCAGTGAATGCAGAATGTTTCCTTATAAGGCCTGTTGCTGGCAACATGTAACCTAGTACAACCTGCTGCATGAACAGGTGGTTGGTGTTTAAACCAGCTCCTATACTAGCTTTTCTGCTGGTAAGCAGGGATGTATCTCGGGGTGACATAGGACAAAAAACAACCTGCTAAAGGGTAGATTTGCTTCATAAAGGAGCCAATAGCTAACAGGTATAACATATATATATATATATATATATATATATATATATATATATATATATGTCTGTGTGTGTGTGTGTGTGTGTGTGTGTGTGTGTGTGTGTGTATATACATATATATATATATATATATATAAATATAGTCTTAAGGTGTGCTATATTTATGGGATAAAGGGTTCAGTATCACAGATAGAGCGTGTGTAAATATAAAAGTGAACATAGAAGTCAACACTTAGAGGTGACAATCTGTTTCATGCTAGATGCAATCGTCAGTCCACGATTGCGTCTAGCATGAAACAGACTGTCACCTCTAAGTGTTGACTTCTATGTTCACTTTTATATTTATATATATATATAGGAGGCACGGTGTAGTAATGGATAACGGCTTGGATTGAGGAATCGGAGAGCCGAGTTCGAATTCCAGTCGAATCCATTACATTCACTTACGTGCCCTTGGGAAAGGTGTGAATCCTCTTCTTCTCCCTCCAACTATGGGTAAATAGCAGGACAGACTGGGTTCTATAGCCTTGGATGGCAACTGGTCTAGGAGAAGGACAACTCTGAATTCAAAACCTGCGGAGGGTCGTTTGGGGACCTTGTGGCATTCGTTGCACCAGGTCCCTGTATTTGTCCCTCCAAAAAGTGTGGATGGCCCTGCACAAAGCCTTCACCACTATAATCAAATCCTGTGCGGGTGTCGGGCTTTCAGTTTCTGGGAACTGATCTGTCTGACCCTCATACGTCGAGTTCGACGGGAGAGTCCATCATATATATATATATATATATATATATATGCTATTGGCTCCTTTATGAAGCACATCTACCCTTTGGCAGGTCTTGTTTTATATATATATATATATATATATATATATATATATATATATATATATATATATATATATATATATACAAGATGCAATGGGTAAATTGCTGCCATTTTATATTTTTAATTTCACGTGTCCATTTTGGCTGTTTTTATTTTGTCGACTGCATAGTATAGTGCATTGAGCTGGGCACAAAAAAAAGAGAAAAAGAGCAGCCTGATGCAATTCACTCTGCCAGAAATTTAGAAACAACATACTGCACTGCTTTGCATTTGAGCTGGTAGCTCCAATACGAACATTTCAGAGTGTTTGGGTGTCAATCTGAGGAGAGTGCAGAGGATTCAGAAAGAGTTGGATGAGTCTAATGGTGATTACAAACGTGTTTGCAGTGATCACTAGTGATGGTGATGTTATGCCTCCATTCATCTTCCCACAGGACGTAGACTCAATGAGGTGGTCTCCATCAAGTGCCTTGGGTCAAGAGGGTGGCTGCTGAAAGATCCTATGTCTGGCAACAGGACTATGCACGATGTCACACAAGCAAAACTCAGTTATGGCTGTCAGACAAATTCTGCAACCACATCACACCTTACATCTGGCCACATATAACTCACCAGATTGCGACCCACTTGATTATTATGTGTGGGGTGCAGTTGAACAAAACACCTTATAGCTCCAATGATGAACTGTAGGCAAGGATTATGGCAGCATTCACCAACTTAAACAAGGAGTCCATCCAGAAGAGTTGCAGGAAATTCTGAAGTCATCTGGAGGTCATGGTTGAAGCCAATGACCATTTTATTGAATAAGTTTACTCTTTGTTATTTTCATTTTTGCATAATTTTAGTGACAATTTATCCATCCCACCCTGTATATATATATATATATATATATATATATATATATATATAATTGTATATTTAGGCAGCAATCCTTTGTTTATGCATGTTTCATTAAAAACGACAGACAAGGTACTATGGTTAAGCTTTTTATTTAATTTTTCTTGTGTTCGAACAAGAGCTTTCTTCTCTGGACAAAGGGTGTGTAAGAACTGGCCAAATGTTTTATATTTTCAAGCACTTTTGGCTATACCTTTAGCCATTATCAAGGATGATTCGATTTTTCAGCTTAATTGAGTGTGTGCATTATATGAATGTCTTAGTGTGTGGTAGGGATGTTTTTAATTTCTGAATATGGTTAGCACATTGTGGCCTTGTTCATAGTTAATATTGTTAAGAGTTGGCTTTTTCTTTTTTATTATTAAAGCTTCCATTATTTTTAATCTTTTTTACAGGTGTATGCAGCTAATATATTTGTGTTTTCTACTACTATGTTTCTAATGGAGTCTGGTAAATTTGTGTGTGTGTTTAAATGGGTTCTAATGGAGCTGTGGTCAGATAGGTGTAACGTAAGACATCTGGATAAGCATGTAGTTGTGTAACCAATGTAATTATTTATGAGTCTGGTTTGATCAGTTCCTTAAGGGGCATTTGAACTCATAGATAATGCTTGTTCTTTGTAATTTTGACTTAGCTGGTGTGCTGTTATTTTTGAGGATAAGGTTAGATGTCTTAAATTTTTTACAATAGATAATTAATTTGATTTTTTTATTCAGGTCAATTGGGGTAGTGTATTTCTTTATAATATGTCTTAGTGAAGATTCATCTTGTTTGTAATTAATGTACATTTGGTTTTTGTAATAAATGTGTATGTGATTTTTGTCTGTGTGTTCACTATTGTTATTACTTACTTTAGGGAGAAATAGTCTAATTTGGTGGTCTATAAGGTGGTTAGGGAAGCCATTGTTGATTAGTGTTTGTTTAACATTATTAAGTTCTTTGAGGAAGAGTAGTCGAGAGGATGAATTCTGGTGTGCTCTTTTTAGAAAGTTTTTTATTACTTCTATTTTGTACCTAAGTGAATATTCGCTTTTAAAGTTAAGGTGGCACGAGTTTTTGCTGGTGGGTTTTTTGTATAATGATGAAATGAAAGTTTTATTGCTGTATTCAATGAGGACATCTATGAATGGAAGTTTGATTTTTGACGAAGTTCATAGGTAAAGTTAAGGATGGAGTTTTTCTCAAATGTGGTCTTAAGTGTATCTATTTCTTTAATGTTATTTGCTAAAATAAAAATATCATCTACGTAGTGAACGTATATTTTTGGTTTACAGACCATTGTAATTATCGTATTTTCTACATGGGACATGTAATAGTTGGAAAAGCATGGACCAAGTGGATTTCCCATACTAACACCATTAATTTGGGTGTAAATGTTGCCATTATGGTCATAGAATGGAACTTTGATTGTGCATGCGTGTAGTAATTTTTTTAGTATGGATGGTTTGCTGGATGGCAGAGGGATAGAATTATTAGTATACACAGAATTGAGGATAATGTCAATAGTTTGGTTGACAGGGACATTTGTAAATAAGTTTTCAACGTCAAGTGACACTATTATACCTTGGTTTGTTTTTTTTGTAGTTTTTAAAATTTGCAGGAATTCATGGGTGGATGTGATGCTGTAAAGGTATAGCTGAAAGCGCTCAGAAATATAAAACATTTGGACAGTTCTTACACACCCTTTGTCCAGAAAAGAAAGCTCTTGTTCAAACACAAGAAAAATTAAATAAAAAGCTTAACCATGGTACCTTGTCTGTCATTTTTAATGAAACATGTATATATATATATATATATATTTCTTACAAGAAAAAACTTTATAGACAAATTTAAACCAGCCCTAAACAAATCATAATCCCACATTATAAACACACATAGTGGCAAAACACATGATTCTGACCACACACACACACACACACACACACACACACACACAAAGAACCCTACACACTATACAATGTGTGTATGTATATATACTATTTCCTTGTAATAAAACAATATATATGTATAGAGAAGGAATGTATATACACATACTAGCAAAAATATACACACACACAATATACAAAAATGGAAAAAGGCTTAAAAAGATACAAAGTGCATAAAAAGTTAAGAAAAAAGACCTCCTTTCTTAGCCCTTTCTCTGACCAATCCTAATTGTTTTATTACCTCTCAATCAGAGGAATATTTTTCTACCAGTCCAAAAAGAATTTGGATTACACACAAAAGACAATGGTTAAACATAAGAAAACATAAGAAAAAATTAATTCCTTTAAATAATATATGGAAATAACCATTCTTTGCCTGATGAAGGTCACAAGACCCAAAACTGGTGTAACGAAAAATATGGAAAATAACCAGATATGGCAGCAATATTCAATGATTGAATGAATGATAGATTTATAAATGTGCTGAGAAGACATCAAAATTATGGTTGGTATTTAGATTATTTTTTACAGCTTGTAGATGTCAGAACTCAAGAAACCTGTTTTTTTTTGTTTTTTTTAAGCATATCACCCCAAGCAAGGCTGGAAGCCACTAGTACGCAGGGGGTTACAGAAGGTGGAAGAGCAGATAGGAGTGGTAAAGGAGAGGATGTGGAGAAAGATAGTGGATCGATCAAGGCTAGGGGGTTACAGAAGATTTGGAGCGAGAGCAGATAGGAATGAAAGGTGAAAGGATGTGGAGAAGGGAAGAGGATAGATCAAGGCAGCTGGAGATGTCGATTGACATTACACTTAAATAGTTGGAGATTGTATTTGTCAGGGAAACAGGAATAAGGAAGGGAGTTCCACAGGTCAGATGTGCGAGACATGAAGCTATTGGAGTAGAAGAGACGTCTACATCTAACAGTTTCAACGGTGAAGGGGTGGGAACATGATGCCAGCCTCGTGGGACGTTTAAATTCATGAGGCCTAGGAGCCAGCGAAAGCAGCTCCTCGGAGCAATTACCGTGAAAGTATTTATAAAAAAGACAGAGCGAGGCAACGTCGCGTCTGTGAGAGAGAGACTGCAGACGAGATAACAGATCGGGGCCAATTACATTGCATATCCGTCTCTGGATCTTATCAAGAACCCTGAGGCAAACAGCAGGGGCTCCAGACCATATATGGCAGCAATACTCCATGCAAGGGCAAATGGTCGATTTATAGATTTGGAGGATAGATTCCTTTGAGAAAAATTTCCTGGCTCAGCACAGGGAGCCATCTTTCCTTGCAGGGGATGATGCAATTGACTCGATATATTTGTTCCATCTCAGATCAGCGGACAGCTTGAGACCGAGCAGCCGCAGAGAGGAGCTCTCAAGAAGTTGGTCATCAGACATTCTAATGGGATGCAGGGATGGATCCTTGTGGTGGTTAATAGAGATCAGTTTAGTTTTAGAGGCGTTAAAGTTAACCGTCCATTTCTTGCCCCAGTTCACAACCGATTGGAGGTCCTTTTCTATCCGAGATGCCAGGTTAATTTTGTCAGCATCACTGGATTTGTGTTTGAGACAGGAGTAAATTGTGGTGTCATCCGCATAGATGCCGACTTGGGAATCTATGGCGTCAGGAAGATCGTTTATGAATATGAGGAACAGAGTAGGGCCTAGGATGGAGCCTTGAGGAACACCTGCATTAGTGGAATAAGAGCTGGAGATGAATCCATTGAGAACGACCTTCAATTCACGGTTTGACAGGAATTATTGTATTAGGTCAAACAATCGACCTGTGATGCCATAACCCTGGAGCTTACGAAGAAGGCCGGCATGCCAAACTCTATCAAACGCTTTGGAGATGTCAAAAACACAAGCTGATCTCAGTATATCTGTCAATCAATCTAATGAAACTAGAATACACATATCTTTATTTTAAGACATTTTTTATGTTTATACATCTTTTTTTATAGATACAAATATTTAAGTAAATGCTCTGTTTCTAATAAACAGTATTAACAACATTTACTGGCCTGAATGTCCGAGAAATTTTCATAGAAAATATGCATTCTCTGACAGAAATCGAACCTGCATCCTATACGAAACCATCATATAGCCTGACATGCTTTTACCGACTGAGCCACATAGGAGCATTTTGGTTAGCAAGGTCGATTTTACTGTTTTTAAACCACAATTCTCCATGATTTTCTCTCATATATTCATATCTGTTCATTATCATCAGAGAATATCATGGAGAATTGTAGTTTAAAAACAGTAAAATCGACCTTGCTAACCGAAACGCTCCTCTGTGGCTCAGTCGGTAAAAGCACGTCAGGCTATATGACAGTTCCGTATAGGACAGAGGTTCGATTCCTGTTGGTAGACGCATATTTTCTATGAAAATTTCTTGGACATTCCCGCCGGTAAATGTTGTTAATACTGTTTATTATAAACAGAGCATTTACTTAAATATTTGTATCTATAAAAAAGAATGTATAAACATAAAAAATATCTTAAAATAATTGTCGGACTTTGTCCATTTCATAACATATCATTATATAATGAACTACAAATTAAACTTTTTTAAGGCCTATTCAGAATGTAAACTGTGAGAAAAATGTTAAAAAGGCGATCTGTCCATCATTAAAATTTGCTCTTTACACTTCACCTTTTGGCACTACTTAAATATAGTGGTCCATGCATAAAAAATAGGGAAAATTTTCTTTAGGAAATAATTTTTATAGATTAGCATTTTTTAGATATTCCTTAGGCAAGGATACTTGCCAGAATTGGAAAAATATTGATTTGCCATTAATTTAGAAGGAGGGTCCTGTTTATTATATTGATACAGTGTCAAAATGATCCCTAACTTTTACAGAGTTATTGGACTTAGCTGTTTTGCATATGAAAAACTGTTTAAAAAGATTTAAAAATTCAGAAAATTTATAAATATGCAGATATCAATGATATTAGCATATTTTCAAACTTTATATTTATAAATACTTATAAATAACAGCTAAGTGATAAAGTAAAACTCTGTAAAAATCAGGGATTGCTTTGACACTGTATCGATATTATAAACTGAACCCCCTTCTAAATCGATAACAAATTAATATTTTTGATTATGAAATGTTGTTATCACAGTGTTTTAGCTATGGTTCCTTTGACCCTTCATCAGAGAGCAGAATTATAAAAATTTTATTTTTTATAAGTTAGTCTTTAGTTAGTAAATAAATGTTTAATCATCGAGATTGTTTTTTTTTTTACATGTGCCTTTGAGAAAAGCATATTTTTAAGCCAGACTGTTTGTAAAAAAAAATTGCTACAGTTTTATATATTGTGTTGTGGTCGAGTCTTCGTTGTTTTGCTCGTTATTCAACTTTAAGGATAGGAGAGGCACATATTCTCTTATCAGATTTTATCCCTAGTATTAAGTTTTTGTGTTTGTCAGGGAGTTAAAACATTTTATACTATGGCTGAAACATTGTGATAATAAGAACATGGATAAGGACAATAATCCATGTGAAAATAATGTAAATAATGATCTCCTCAATACAGAAATTCAGACAGTTGAATGTAAACGACCATAGCTCTACACAGATTCCATATTATGTTGGCTTCAATCAGATTCCCACTGTTGTAACATGACTTCCCTCTGCCTTTTCAATAAATATTCTCACTTGCAATTGTTCTAATGTATTTTACTCCTTGGTACCTCAACCTCATGAATTTAAGTGTATTATTAGATTGGCAACTAGTTCTCTTTGTTTTACTGTTGCAATACAAGCAACCCTAAATTCTAGTCTAATAGTTTTTTTTCTTACATTTTTCGTCTACCAGCTTCTGGCTTCCTTGCTCCATATGACCTTCAAAAAGTTAACTACAGCATCAGTCACCATTTTCTATTTTCCTGAATCCTGTTCTTTTTGTATGTTCTTCTCAATAAAACTGTTCTCATTTTCTTTTACTCTTAATTCAGTTGTAGAAATTTGGTGGATGCACTTTTTTTTACATTTGCTTTTGAGAAAAGTGTATTTTTATTTTTTTATTTTTTTGTTATTTTTTTTAATTTTATTATTTTTTACTTTTGTGGTGAGGGTTGGGTAAATACTTGCCATATCAACTGTAAAATGACTTATGTGCTAATTTTTTTAAGCTAGACAATTTGTAAAAAAATTAGCAGTTAAAGAACCACCAAAATTATTTCTTTGTGACTTGTTGTGAATTCATTTTTTTAAATTTGTGGAAAGAATATATTTTATCATATTTAAAGAAACTAACCTTCTGACAAGATCAGAAAGTAGTTAGTCATCAAGGAGAAAACATCCATGCACCCACACTTCAAGGCTGGGGGATTAGTCAAGTAGGGCTCATAAATCATTACGGAGACAGTAAGAAGAGCCAACAGCTAAATACCAATTGGAAAGCAGCTTCAAGTCCCATGACAGAAAATTAATTTCAGCATCTTCTAGAGAAGAATTTAAATGAACAAAACATTCAAGTTGAACTTTTCTGTAAAGGACTACATAAAGTCATGTGACAACAACCTGTTGAAACTACAAAACCGCTTTGTACTGAGATTATTAGGTTGGTGCACTTTTGTATTTTCTGCCTTGTGCAATTTTTGCTTCTTTCGACGAATAAATAGCTTTAATTATCTTCCTAGACCAAAACAAACTATTAAATAGGTGTCTAAGCCAATCCCCACCAAAATCTTTTTACTATGTTAATAAAACATCAAAAACCGAAAAGAATAAATAATTCAAAAATGAAAAACAATTAAAATAAATTAACTCAAACAAATAAATAAATATACAAACAAGCCACTCCTTCAAAAATAACTGCCACAATAGATTACCCACAATGCACCACTAATCCATATATATAAATAGTTGAGGGAAAATCCAACATTCGCAGCCTGACGATTGCGTCTAGCATGAAACTTATTTACCATTCTCTTGATGGTTCTTGAAGGGAATTTGTAGATGGAAACCAGATTATGAATGTTGGTACCATTACTGAAAGCCTAAATTATCTTTTTCCTCTCATCATTTCTCAGTTGGGAAGACAGTGGGGCTGACACAAAATGATTTTTACCTGTTCTTTTTCTATGACAAATTCTTATGACAAATGGTGTCAAGACAACTAAACATGTTATCTGAAAACAGGGAAAAAAGAAACTCAATTAGTTTAGTGGTTTTTTCGATATTAAACATTTTGTGGGATGGAAAATTATACTGTAACATGATTTGGACAATTTGTTACTCCCTATATATATATATATATATATATATATATATATATATATATATATATATATATAATAAAGCTAATAAATGCATTGATATATAATCTTAGTGGATCCTAGTAATATAAAATATTAAATATTAAATATATATATATATTGAGAGAGAGAGAGAGAGAGAGAGAGAGAGGGGGGATGTGAGGGTGGTGTAATGGATAGCTACTTGAAATTAGAAATTGGAAAGCTGTGTTTAAATTCTAGTCAAGTTTGTTATGCTGACTTATGCACAAATATTTTTGAGAAAGTTATGAATCCATCTCTGTCATCTCCTAGCTATGGGTTAAATAGTAGTGCAGGCTCGGCTCTTTAGCCTTGGTTGGTCATCACTCTAGAAGAAGAACAACTCTGAATTCAGAACCTGAGGAGGATCACTTGGAGACCTGTTTTTTTTTTTTGTTTTTTTTTAATGATTTGTTTTTAACAGGTTATTTAAAACATTTTTAGGGCGTAAGAATATTTTAGAGATAATAATGATTTCTTTTGATACAAGTACTATAAATTAACTCATAGCTGGTGGTGGGGAAAGAGATGGATTCATACTCCACCCCAGAGTATTTGCACATAAGTGAATAGAGCTAACCTAAAAGGAATTAGAATTCAGCTCTCTGATTTCCAGTGTGTCTTGTTTCCACACATGAATTTTTTGTGACTTCAAAATTTGCATATTCGTGGTACTAAAAGTTGCTCCAATCCATTTTTTGTGCATAGAAAAGTTGGTTGCTTATGCATGTGCTTGTAGTGCATGATATGATATGAGATGATATGATTTGATATATGATATGATTTGATATATGATATGATATGATATGATATGATTTGATTTAATACATGATATGATTTGATATATGATATGATTTGATATGACTTGATATGATATTATATGATTTGATATATATGATATGATTTGATATATGATATGATTTGATATGATTTGATATGATATATGATATGATTTGATATATGATATGATATGATTTGATATGATATGATTTGATATATGATATGATATGATTTGATATGATATGATTTGATATATGATATGATATGATTTGATATGATATGATATGATTTGATTTGATATATGATATGATTTGATATGATATATGATTTGATATATGATATATGAAATGAGTTCATATGAAATGATATGATATTATATGACTTGCTATGATATGATATGATTTGATATATGATATATGATTTGAGATATGATATGATATGATTTGATATGATATGATATGATTTGATATATGATATGATTTGATATATGATATGATATGATATGATTTGTTATGATATGATATGATTTGATATGATTTGATTTGATATGATATGATATGATTTGATTTTATATATGATATGATTTGATATGATATATGATTTGATATATGATAAGATATGATATGATTTGATATGATATGATTTGATATGACTTGATATGATATGATATGATTTGATATGTTATATGATAGGATTTGATATATGATATGATATGATTTGATATATGATATGATATGATATTACAACATGATCAATATTTGAAATTTGCAAGCAATATTTGTCAAGTGCTGTATCATTATTTTCACTATTTCATTAAAAGAAAAATCAATCAACATTTATCAATCATTCATAAAGTTTACAGCTTCATAATGTTGAAACACCGGTTCCTATATGATCACCCAAGTTAAGCAATGTTGAATCGAATCAACCTAGATGGGTGACCACTTGGGAATACCAGGTGTTGTAAGCTTGGGTTTGCGGGTGGTGTAATGTTAATTGGAGAATTGAGTTCCAGTTTCGGTTTGTTATATTCACTTTCTTTTTAAATTGCTGCCTTAATATGCTTCAGTTGTAGATTGAACACCAGCAAGATGGCTAAGTCACCATCTTCTGGTTACTGGTAGATATAGTAAGAATAGGGTAAAAACGATGGTAGTTTAAATAATGCCATTATACACAAAATGTCTTAGACAAAGTCTCAGAGAAAGAGACATCTGCACATACTTACTAAAAAAGGAAAAACAATGTGGGCACAAATACTGGCACAAAAAAGGAAAAGTCTCATTTTTTAAAAACTATAGTTCACCTGATACAAGGCCCAAGGGCCACTCAGGGTAGAGGGTTAGTAAGTGAGATTGCTGTAAGGCAGGGGGAAGTTAGAAGTACATATTATGAGGATGTGTAGGATATATATTTCTTTTTTAATTACCCCCCCCCCCCGCCAACAAGGTAGTCAAGCCACTAAGATGCAAGGGGTTACTGAGTTAGAGAATATGAGAAAAAATACTATTAAGAAGTGATAACAATAAAAGAACAAGAAGACAGAAGATAATGATTGACATTGCATTTAAATTTTTGAAGATCAAAGTTAACTGGGAAGCAAGAAGCCAGAAGAGAGTTCCACAAGTGAGAAGTGCAAGAAAAGAAACTGTTAGTATAGAACTTACGGTTACATCTAGCCATATCAACTTCAAAGGCACCATTTGGAGTCAGGCAGTTCGCTGTCAGGCTTGCAACAGATTTGTCAAACTCTCTGCCTGTCAGAGAGGAAAACAGACAAGGCTATGCCTACAAGCTTGGATTCGCCCCACATAAAAATCGGCCTTGTGCCACATCCCGCCTTGTGGGGAGGTTTGGGTAAATACTAGCCATATCAACTGTAAAATGACTTATGGAAAGATAGAAATTTGCTTTTTCTCCCCCTAACTATGGGTTAATTAGTATGACTAAACCATTAACAAACAGAAAAAATTTCTTACAATCTAAAAATATTTTCTGGCTTTAAATAATCTGCAAAGAGTTGATAAGCCGTTTTTCTGGAAGTTTTGTCTATAAAGATATTGTAGATATTTAACACTTCCTGGCTGAACTGACTTACATCACATTGAATCACCAAATTTAAGCAATGTCAAAAATGGTGAGTACCTAGATGGGTGATTGCTTGGGAATACCGAGTGCTGTAAGCTTGAATGTGCAGGTGTTGTAAGAGATAATGGCTTCGAATTGTTAATCAGAGAGTCATGGTCCTATTCATGTTGAGTTCATTATGTTCATTTACCTTTCCCAAATACCTGTGGGAAAAGTATGAACTCACCTCTTCTCCCTCCAGCTATGGGTTAATTAGTAAAATCTGTACCATTAAACAATTATTATCTCAAAAACATTGTTTTTAAATTCTTATAATCTAAAAATATTTTATGGTTTTAAATAATCTGCAAAGGGTTGGTAAGCCATAAAAAACAAATCAATTAATCAATTAAATATTGATTAGCTACACAGGCATGTCTTTTAGATTTATTTACATTCTCTGGAATATAAATGTATAGAAACTAGCATGGCCATAAAGGGAGGGATCACAGATTATATAAGTGATCCCCCACTTTATATACACATTATAAGTTCTTATTTGTTTATCAAATTCCGATTAGGTGTGAATTCATCTCCTCTCCCCCAAGCTATGGGTTAATTAGTAAGACTTGTATCACTAAATTATTATTATATCCAAAAAAGATTCTTACAATCTAAAATATTTTCTGGCTTTAAATAACCTGCAAAAGGGTTGATAAGCTGTAGAAAATGTATGAATCAATCAAATACTGATTAGCTACACAGGCATGTCTTTTAGATATATTTTTTTACATTCTCCGGAATGTAAATATATAGAAACTGCAGTGGCCACAAAGTGAAAGATCAGTTTATATATAGATTGTAATATAGAATTGATCCCCCACTTTATATCCACGTATAATTTCTTTTCTGTTTATCAATTGCTGATTAGGTATAAATCCACCTCTTCTCCCCTCCAGCTATGGGTAAATTTGTAAGACTTGCATCACTAAACAATTATTATTGCCAAAAACATTTTCTTTAAATAACCTGCAAAGGGTTGATAAGCCATAAAAAACGAATGAATCAATAAATCAATCAATCAGTCAAATGTTGATAAAATGGATGATTATCTCCCCTCCTCCCCCAAATTCTTGCAATTTAAAACTGTTTTCTGGCTTTAAATAACCTACAAAGGGTAGATAAGCCGTAAAAAACGAATGAATCAATAAATCAATCAAACAATCAGTCAAATGTTGATAAAATGGATGATCATCTACCCAGGCATATCTTTTAGATTTATTTCTATTCTCTGGAATATAAATGTATAGAAACTAACATGGCCACAAAGTGAGAGATCAGTTTATATATAGATTGTAATATAGAATTGATCCCCCGCTTTATGCCCACATTATATCTTGTTTGTTTATCAACTTCTGATTAGTTATGAATCCACCTCTTCTCCCCTCCAGCTATGGGTTAATTAGTATGCCTTGTCATTATTATCTCCAAAAAGAATTCATACAATCTAAAAATATTTTCTGGCTTTAAATAACCTGCAATGGGATGATAATATGCAGAAAATGAATGAATCAATCAATCAATTGCTCATATGCATTTTGTTAGAATAGCTAAGCATATTCATCACATTTTGAGTAAGTGAATTTGTCAAAATAAGGGAATAAGATTTTTTGGGGGTTTTTTTTCGGCTTTATTTTTTCTTAAAGAAACCTGAAGGAGAAAAACTCACCATAAAATTTTATTTTGTTTATTTGTTTTTGGAATGAGGAATTGGCAAAGATAAAATTTAGTAAACAAAAAGTAATTGTCCATTTGCTTATGGGCATAAAATGAAAATAATTAAAAGAAAATAAAAATGAATGAATAAAATCAGACACATTTTAAGCTGGAAACATTGGCAGCTGAAAGCTTTCAATCAATATTTATTCCTTTCTGCATTGAAGAGAAAAAGAAGAAAAATAAACTAAGAAAAAAAAAGAACAAAAAGATTTTTGGTTTGTTTTTCTTTTTATTTAAAGAGGAAGTGGAGTGAAAAAGAAGCTATCCCATGATGCTTTACAGCAAATACATTTGGTTGTTCAATGAGAATGTTGGCAAGGATAAGATTGAAAAATTGTATCCAGATGCAACAAAAAAAATATTAAAATCAATAGTTAGCTTACACCTGAGGTTATTAAGTACAATGAAATAGAAAAAAAATTCAAAACAATTTTAAATGATCAAAATAAATTATCATATAATGTTGTTTATATTATAATATATTATAATACCTTTTTATATAATATATTATTTATTATATGTTTATTATATATTATATATTATTATTAATTATTCAGTAAATTAAAAAATGTTCAATGACTTAGCTGGTTAGCTGACTCTAGATTTTTACATCGAAATGCTCATCCAGGCTAGATGTTTGATTAATCAATGTTAATTTCTTTAATTGTAAAAAAAACCTGAAGCTCTTTAGTCTGCTAATCAGATAAGTTACTTAAAAGCCACACTCTGTGCGAGCTTTTAAGCTAGATCTTGTAGAGGGCTAATTGGGCCACCAGCCCAAAACTAAAGGGATCTCTACTCCAGCTTAGAAAACAGCAATGATAATTTTGAAAAAAATAACTCCATGGAATTTCAAAACTTCACTTTAACTCTGATTTGAGCTTTAAGTCCAAATCCAACCAAAAGACCAATTTGGGCTGAAACTCCAATTTGGGCCAAAATTCCAATTCAAACTGAAAATTAAGTTCTTCAAATCACAAATTCTGTGGAGCTTCAATTGATTTGAGTTCTTCAAATTACAAACTCTGTGAAACTTCAAAACCATACGTTATGAAATTTCTCACTTTAATTCTGATTCCTTGGCATTTTGAAGAAATAAATTTGATTCCCTCAATTCACAAAGTTTTGGAAATATTTTAAACTGAATTTAAAACAAACAATTTTAAATTCACAAAGTTTTTGTGTTACTTTAAACTCAATATAAATTAAAATCTTTTAAAATCGCTAACTTTTTTCAGTTATTTTAAAATTTGAATTTTTAACTGTTCCCCCCTCATCTGAACACAAACCCCAATGCTGGATGTTCAAGCACAAGATGAAGAACAGATTTTCAATCCCAGGATCACCCTGATTCCAAAATGTTAGAAAATGTCTATGTAGAGCAAGTGTGGCCTGTGTTAAAAGGAGTTTCAAACACGCAGAAGGAGACTCAAAATTTACCATTTATTTATTTAGATTATAGCCTTAGTTATCTATTGAATACATTTTTACAGAAGGTCTGCTGGCCTGAAAAAAACATGTAAAATCCTTGTAATTTTCATATATTTTCTCAGTTTTATTATTATTATTATATTAAATATTATTGTTCTTGGCTGGACACTTTTATTTGAGTATGCCTGTCTTCTAGGGCTGCTAGTCAATCCCTGTTGCAGACGTATTGCTCAGGCATACTTGTGTTTATTCAACACCCACAGAGCCCACCTGTGGATTATACTGCAACTATGCTGAGTGAACCTTAGTTACATTTTCAAAAAGAGCACATTATTTAGTGTTATCAACAAAATCTGAACCAGGCCATTATACTCAAACCCTCATTCATGATGACTTGTGACTTCTTCCTAACACAATCATCAATTGCTCTTAAATAGTTCCATCTACCCAATTTCACCAGAAATTTGGAAATGGCATGCTGTACTGCTTGGCATTCATATTGTTGCAGAAATTGTCTATCAGCAATAACTGAGTTCTTCTGCTTGTGTGACATGGTGCAGAGTCCTGTTGCCAAACATAGGGTCTTCCAGCAGGCACCTTCTTGATCTAGAGCAGCACTACCTTCTCAAGATACTTGATGTAGGCCTCCATGTTCAGTCTGCGGCTCTATGGAAAGATGAATGGAGGCATAATATCGCTATCACTAGTGATCACTCCAAACACCTTTATAATCACCATTAGACTCCTCCAACTCTTTCCAGTTCCTCTGCATTGTCCTCAGATTGACAGCTAAACACTCTGAAATGTTCATATTGGAGCTTCCAGTATGAATGCCAAGCATTACAGCATACCATTTCCAAATTCCTGATGGAGTGAATTGCATCATGGTACTCTTTTTCTCACAGGTGGTGCCCAACTGACCCTACTATACTGTGCAGTCGACAAAATCAAATCCAAACAGCATGCATGTGCAAAATTAAAAATTGCAACAATTTACCCATTACACTTTGTATTTACCATGAAATTAAATAACCAGTTACCAAGAAAATATTTGTAGAAAAGACAAAGGGAAGCCACATCATGTCTGTGAGAAAGTGAGTGGAGTCAAGATGCCAGCTCAGGACCTATAACATTGCATATCTGTCTTTGGATTTTGTTGAAAACCTTGGGATGAACAGTGGGGACAATAGACCTTATATGGCAACAGTATTCAATGCAAGCCGAATGGTAGATTTGTAGATTTGAAGGATGGACGAGAAAAACATTCTGGTGCAACACGGAGAACCAACTTTCCTTGCAGTGGATGAAGCTGTTGATTCAATATCATAGTTTTCTTTATTAAAAAAAATTATCTACAATATATTTTTAAAGCAAAACGATCGATGACACATTTTATAGAAAAATGACCAATAATATATTTTTATAGTAAAATTAGAAACGATACAATTTATAATAAAATTGAAGACATGGCATAGATTTTCAAAAGAATTCAAAACAAAACAAATTTGCTCCGATTAATCTCATTTCTTCTAGAGAGAAACAATTTATCAATCTTTGTTTGATTTTGTAAGATTATTTGGGAAAAACATACAGCTAAGTAATTATAATTTAATCATGAAATAATGTTATTTGCTTGAATTGATTATAAAGTTTGAATTTTCATTTAAATTTCGGCATTAAATAACCCATACAGGTTGATATGCAATTAAAACACACTAATAACCCCTATTTTTAATATACACTTAAATTATGTTAACAGTTCAAGAATTAAATAGAAACACCAATGCCAGAGGATATATGCATAACATCTACATGCGTAATCAAAACAAAACAACAATTTAAAAACTGAAATGTAATTGCACATTATTGATATTCTTGACAAAATTCCAAAAGAGTCTGTAATGTTACTGGTCCTGATCTGGCATCTCTCTTTTCTATAAATATTTTCATAGCAGTTGTTCTAATAATCTCTCCTTTTTGGTGATAACAGCTGTTAGGGCCCTAGCTATGGGCAAATAGTGAACCCCCAAACAAAAATTAAAACCTTTGAAAGTTTAAAATACATTTTTATAGCAAAAATATCAGTAATATATTTTTTTAAAAACCTTACCAGCAATGCATTTTTAAAGTAAAATTACCAACAGCACAGTTTTATAACAAAATGACAATCAATACTGTTAGCTTGTGACTTATCAGGAATTAAACCTAAGACCTTCTTATAACAAATTGTAGGTTGGTTTAATTTAAATAAGACTGTTTCAGTCAATTAGGGGCAGGCTTGGGATTGTAGCAGGCATTATTTAAGACACACACAAATTTGGTCAGTGGTAAAAAACAGTCATTTGCTTGGGGAGATACTAACGGTCTGAGCTATTGGACTAACTCTGTGTCAGTGCTCATTTCGCAAATTTGGTAGCAGAGGGTAGTTCAAAAAACAAATATGGCTTCAAAAATACTTGCTCCACCTATCTTGAATCCAGAAAAGTATATTTCCTGGAGGAAAGAAATGAAGTTCTGGGAGATGGATACCAGTCTAGAAAAGACAAAAAGAGCTCCAACTGTATTTTTGTCCATAACTGGAAAAGCATATGAGGCTATCCTTGAAATGGATCCCGAATGGTATGACAACCCTCTGTGGCATGCTGGATAATTTGTTAAGAGTTGATACAAACTTGGCTGCTTTAATGACATATGCGTCATTTGAAAGCTGTGCTACACCCGAAGATATCCCCATAAATGACTACCTTATAGAATTTAACCATCTAGTTGCCAAGTTGAAGGAATTCAAAATATGTTTGCCAGAACTAGTTTTGGCCTATCAAGCCTTGCTGAGTGCTAACCTCTCCAACGAAAATGAAAGGCTTATGAAAGCTACAGTTGAAGACTTGACACTAGATGCAATGTCAATACAATTGCAGAAAATAATGGCAAGCACAGGTTTCTCCAACAACCGCTAGACAAGATCTAATCCGATAAAAAGAGAAACTAATGTTGCTATTCTGGATAACAGTTACATCAAACCACAGGAGGAAGAAACATTTTTTGCCAATAAATTTGGTAGTCATCAAGTGTCTTAACCCAAAGAGAACAGAAAAAGTCAAGTAGGATATGGATACAGCATCAAGTCCCCAAATCATAAAGGAAGAGTCAACCCACCTGGATGTGATGGTAGGAGGCCCTCTAAATGTGCTATCTGTGGATCATTTAAACATTGGGCTAGAGAACGCCAACACTCTGAAGAAGAGATCGACAGTACTGTTCATGAGGCTAATGTCGTACTCATGAGCCAGTTAGGTCATGAACCAAAAGTGTCTCGAACAACCCTACTTGGACAGACAATTGGTGCTGTTGTGCTGGATTCCAGCTGTTCATGAACATTCTGTGGTAAGACATGGTACGAATGTTACCTGGATACTCTGCCTCGAGTGATGAGGGATAAAGTTAGGTGAAGCAAAGGATGCAGCAAATGTTTTGCCATCTCTTTTTTTATGTGGAACTGCTTTGTGTGCTTGGTGGTAGAAATAGGAGTCAATGTGGTTGATTCAGACATCCTGATGTTGTTAAGCAAAGGAGCTATGAAGAAAGTAGGTACTGTGTTGGATTTTTCCAAAGACACTATAAAATTGTTTGGTTCCATGCAGAAATTGTTCTGCACAGATTCGGGACACTATTATGCACCCTTAACAAAGGCTCCATCACAGAAGGAGTGTGCTGAAGTACTACTCCTCAGTGTAAATAAAAAAAAAAGTAGAAAGGAAAAGTTGAAAATAGCTGAGAAATTACACTGCCAATTCAGCCACCCCCATGGTTTCAAATTGGCTTCATTTGGCAAGGAATGCTAGTATAAGAGACAGAGAAAGCCTTAAAATCCTGGAGGAGTTTCCATCAACATGTGACTTTTGTTTAACTTACAAAAAGCAAAGCCAGGACCCATTGTCAGATTCTCATTAGCCACACGGTTCAATGAGCAGGTTGCGATGGATATTAAAGACATTCAAGGTCATAAGGTGCACCGTATGATCGACCATGGCACTAGGTATAGTGTTGAAGTTGAAATCCCTAACAAAGAAAGTTCTTCCATTATTAAATGCATTTTTAAATATTGGATTTCTTATTTTGGAACACCAGACTTTTTTTCTGTCAGACAATGGAAGAGAGTTTAATAACCAAGAATTTTGAGACATGGCTCAAAATCTAAACATGGTTGTAAGAACAACTGCTGCTCAGTCCCCCTGGAGTAATAGGTTATGTGAGCATCATAATGCTGTTCTAGGAGATTTTATGGTAATTAAGACATTGGCTGATGTTAAGTGTAATTTTGTGATGGTTCTTGGGTGAGCTGTTAGTGCAAAGAAATGCATTGCACAATGCGAATGGGTACAGTCCAAATCAATTGGTGTTAGGTAGGAACCCAAACATTCCTACACTACTCAATAATAGACCAGCCGCTCTGGAAGGGATATCCACAAGTGAAGCTAGTTGCCAACAATCTAAATGCAATGCATGTTGCTAGAAGATCATTTGTTGAAAGTGAGTCTTCTGAAAAAATAAGAAGAGCCCTATGACATCAAATACAATCAGCATTTACACAGAAATATACCAATGATGATCTAGTATGTTTCAAGAGAAATCAGAAAAATGGATGGGAGGCTAAGTAGGTTCGAGTAAAACATGGAGGAATATATGTCAGAGTAGATCCCTGTCGACTGATGCACCACTTCAATCAGATCGAACAGCCGGTAGTTAACAGTGATTCAGACACTTTTGGAAATCCAGAGGTGGTACATGGAAATCTTACAGACAGTCCAACTCAGGATGACATAGAGGAAGAATATCTAATGCCAGACGAGTCTGGTAACAATGTAGATATTAGTCCCCCGACAAATGAAGCATTACCAAAAATAGCAGTGAAACCAGTAAAACAGGTGAATCTACCTAAACCAGGGCAAGTAGTGAATTGTCAAATGACTGATCAGACTGAACTGGATAACCTGAGAATAATCAGTAGAGCTGGAAAAGCCACTGGTTCCAATAAATATTTCATGAATGTCATTCAAGAGGGCAATAAACTCTTTGCCTTGATTTTGAAAATGTTACTTCTTGGATACCTGTTCCAGAAATGGATTTAACAGATCCAGCAGAGACTCTTATATTATCTACATCTGATCCTTGTGTTGAGCAGGAAAAACAGGAGGAATTGACTAAAGAATAAAACCTATACATTTGTTCCTGACATGAGGTAGAGTTACCAAACGATGGGTGTGCACAGAAAACAACTGCACAAGGCAATAATTCTGTTATTGTCAGGCTTGTTGCTAGAAGATTTCAGGACAGAAACGCAAGATTCATTAGATCTGACTCTCCCACATGCTCCAAGGAAGCATGTAAGGTTTGATTTAGCTGTGATAGCCTCAAAAGGTTGGTCTTGCAATTCTCTAGACATAAATCTATGAAAATGGACAGACCTGTTTCTTTGTTGCCATCACCTGAAGCTGTCAATGACAGAGGTAAACTTTGAAAGCTTACCAAGTGTGTTTATGGTTTAATCAATGCCTCAAGGTACCTTATGTTAAAAATGACTGATGTAGGTGATCATAGCTTTCCACAATTTTTTGTTCTTTGTAGTGCTTAATAAAGTTTGTATTTGTGTTATCCCTCTTAAACCTTGCTCCACCATCCACTGACACAAGCTCGCTAGGTAAGTTTGGCATTGCTTTCCTCTGGCCTTGTTACCTTCAAACTGTCCTGTGGGTATCAAATTTTCCAAGCCCTCCTTCCTGATTATGTGCTCCAGAAATTTCAACTGACTCTTCCTGATGTTAAGTATAAGTGTCCTTTTCATTGCCATTGTCTCTAGAACTTTGTCATTGTTCAAATGTTCAGTTCATGGTATTCTCAGCATCCTTCTGTAGAACCACATTTCTGTTGCTTCAAGTATTGCACCAACATTCCAAAGTGGAGAGAAACTGCCTACCTTGGAAGTATGTTATATATGCAATTTATAGTTTTCTTAGTTGCTAAAAGTTCTCATGTAAGGAAGGTCATTTTTGACTAGACATCACTTGTTTTCTGTGAATGTATCCGGTTGGACATTTTTTTTAAATAAAATAAAAAGAAAGAAAAAAATGAACTTTAATTTCAGTTTTGTCTCATGTTTCATTCACAACTTCAATAACACTACAAATTGACCTTGATGTTACTCACTCTATGAAGACTATTCTCGCTACTACTGTGATGTCACCTCCCACCACTTCTATTCTGACAAGGGCCAGGCAGTATAAAAGTTCAAGTGATGTCAAGGCATTTGATTATTTAATAAAACCAGCTATGAAAATCCTATCTTTTATCTTTGTTTAAACACAAGCATCCCAATGACTGAATCTCTGCAAATGATCTGCCAGTCCCACTCAGTGACATTAACAGACCATTATTTTCCTCTGTCTGCTTCTTCTGCTTTTACCTAAGGTGGTACCTCATCATATGATCTTTGCTGGTCTATTCATATCTATCTATCTATTTATCTATCTATCTATCTATCTATCTATCTATCTATCTATCTCAGCTAATTCATATCTATCTATCTCAGCTAGGTCATATCTCTATCTATCTATCTATCTCAGTCAATTCATATCTATCTATCTCAGTTAATTCATATCTATCTATCTATCTATCTATCTCAGCTAATTCATATCTATCTATCTCGGCTTAGTCCTATCTATCTATCTATCTATCTATCTATCTATTTCAGTCAATTCATATCTATCTATCTCAGTTAATTCATATCTATTTCTAATCTATTCATATCTATCTATCTATCTATCTATCTATCTATTTCAGTCAATTCATATCTATCCATTTCAGTCAATTCATATCTATCTATCTATCTATCTATTTCAGTCAATTCGTATCTATCCATCTATCTATCTATCAATCTATCTCAGTTAATTCATATCTATTTATAATCTATTCATATCTATCTATCTATTCATATCTATCTATCTATCTATCTATCTATCTATCTATCTATCTATCTATCTATCTATCTATCTATCTATCTTAGTCTATTCTGATCTATCTGTTTCACTCTTTCCATATGACTCCCAGTCTCTTCATAACAATCTCTTCCTATTTCTGTTTATTTCCTTACTTTTCTCCAAATGTACACCCAGATTTATCTAAGCATTAATCTTTGGTCATTTATACCTGTTCGGATCCATTTGCTTTGCAGCTTGAAATGTAGCAAGCTTACTATCATTAGTCATTTTGAATCCTGCTAAATAAAAACTTTTTTAAATACTCACTTTCAAGCTAGGTTAACTCCATTTACTGTTGCACAATCCTCCTGTCACCTAACAGTACATTTTGCATTTGTAAAATTTGCAAAGGGAACAAAAAATTCAGGTTCTCTTGATTTTATAACCAGGATATAAGGGGATTCAAAATCTCATTTCACAAAGAGGTGTGAACTTTTTGAATACAAGGTTTTCATTGGTTAGAAAATAATTTTACACTGGCTTGTGAAAATCATTTCTCAAAATTTTGTACAGTTCTTTGGTATAAATTATTGGGTTTTTTTTACGGTGACCAGTGTTTCAATGTGATGTATTTTTTTGCTTTTTTTTTATACAGTAATGGTCACTCTGTACAAGGTCAGGGCTCACTCATTGTAGAGGGTTATATTAATAGGCTGTTTACATGGATACAAGGTAGAGATAACAGTCAACCCTAGACTGGAACATGTTAAGATTGTAGGAGTTGGTTCCACAGAGCAGTGGTTTGCAGGAAGAAGCTGTTCGAGTGGAACTGACTTGTTACCGATGGAATACGGGGATATGTGGGTAGTTTGCTACAATGTAAGTGGCATGGCAGGTCCTTCCCATGAAGGTCAGTCTTGGTGAAACCAAGGAATGTAGTTCGTCCGAGGATTTTTCGTGGAAGTAGCGATCGAGCAGTGAGAGGCTTACCACATCCTTCCTATGAGAGATAGAGAGGTTGGAGGGTGGGACTCACAAGGACTCGGAGATGCTATTGGACTCTATCGAGGCTGGAATCTGCGATCTGGGCAGCCCCCGTCCAAATATGATAACAGTACTTCATTCTTGGCCTGACGTCACTCTTGTAAAGGTAGAGGATGGCATGTGGAGTCAGATACTTACTGGGGCGGTGCAGGGAGCCGGCCATTTTTCCGACATCTTAAGCGATGGCTTGTGTGTTCGAGTTCCACTTGAGGTCAAGTGTGAGTTCAAGGCTGAAGCGTCTAACGTCTGTAACGTCATGAATATGGTAATAAAGATGAAGACAACAGTCCGAATGATATAAATAGTTTAAATAGTTACAATTCCTCATCTTAGAAATATACACAGATCCTGACGAAGGCCGAACAACCGAAACGTCATGAATATGGCAATAAAGATGAAGACAACAGTACAAACAATATAAATAGTGTAAATAGTTACTATACCTCATCTCAGAAATACAGCCAGATCCTGAAGAAGGCCGAACAGCCGAAACGTCATGAATACGGCAATAAAGATGAAGACAACAGTACAAACAATATAAATAGTGTAAATAGTTACAATACCTCATCTCAGAAATACAGCCAGATCCTGAAGAAGGCCGAACAGCCGAAACATCATGAATACGGCCTTAAAGATGAAGACAACAGTTCTAACGATATAATGTAAACAGTTACAATACCTGATCTTAGAAATATAGACAGTGTATATCACATACGTAAATTATATTTAACTTTGCCTATTTGTGTATACACTTGAACATTCTAGCATGAGTATAAGAGATTTTAAAGAAGAAAAATGTTTTAAAATAAACACCTGTTTATTTTTACGTTCAGCAAACAAATTTTTATTTTTAAAAGAAACCCACTCTCTTATGCAGAAAAAAACAATAAAGATTTATACTAAAATAAAGAACGCATTATATTCTTTCTCTGACACACACTCGAAAGTTTCTTACAAATTCCCATATGTCTAAAATAGATGATTCCAAAAAGAAATCAATGACAGAAACAAATTACAAACAAATAAATAAACAATATATATATATATATATATATATATATATATATATATATATATATATATATATATTTGTTTGTATATTCAAAAATTGGCTCACTGCCGCATATTCCATAAAAGTTGGATTTGTTTTTACATAATTGATTCTTTTATTTATGTTTCATGTATACAGCGATACTTACAGAGTATGTTTGAAAAAAAATGAATCTACATCTTCCATTTATCGGCTTTAAAACTGCAAAAATATAAGAAAATTTGATTTGCAATTCATTTATATGATTCACTAAATAACCCTATGAACAATTTTGGTCACACTACAGGGGAAAATTAAAATGGGGGGGTAGAAAGTATGTCGTTGAATTTCCACATATATACCTTCTGTGTATTTGTTATAAATTTCGTATAACACTCATAGTCGCTGGTTATTAAGACTGTAAGTAAAACATTAAAAAAAAATGGTTGAGTGAAGAAGGGTTTAATTTATTGAGAACATGTACACTTTGCGATGGGTAAATTGTCGCCATTTTATATTTTTCATTTCGCGCATGCGCGTTGTTTGTTTTGATTTTATCGACTGCACACTAAAGTAGGGCCACCTGGGCACCATCTGTGAGAAAGAGAGCATCATGACGCAATTCACTCCGCTAGAAATTTAGAAACACCATGCTGTACTGCTTGGCATTCGCGCTGGGAGCTCCAATACGAACATTACAGAGCGTTCGAGTGTCAATCTGAGGAGATTACAGGGGAATCAGAAAGAGTTGGATGAGTCTAATGGTGATTACGAAGGCACGGAAACTCGAAAATTTCACTCGGATCATTCTGATAAGAAAAGAACACCCTAATTTGTTAGTGAGGGCATCAAACTCAATAGGGAGGCCTACATCAAGTGACTTGAGGAGGCAGTGCTGCTCTGGGTCAAGAGGATGTGTGATGAAAGACACTATGTCTGACAACAGGACCCTGCAACATGCCACACAAGCAGTAGAACCATGGCTGTCAGACAATTTCTGCGACTATATCACTCCTTACATCTTGCCACCTATCTCTCCAGACAGCAACCCCTTGATTATTGGGTGGGGTGTAATTGAGTGAGAAACCAACAAAACACCTTGTGAAACCAAAGATGAACTGAAGGCAAGAATTATGGCAGCATTCACCAACTTAAACAAGGTGACCATCCAGAAGAGTTGCCGGAGATTCCGAAGTTGTCTGGAGGTCGTAGTTGAAGACAATGGCGATTTTATTGAATAAGTTTACTCTTTAGTATTTCAAGATATATTTCTGTAATTTTGGTAAATATATCTGTTAAATGAGATGTCAGTGTTATTTTCATTTCTGTGTCATTTAGACGACAATTTATCCATCGCACCCAGTATATCTGTTAAAATGAGACGTCAGTGTTATCTTCATTTTGGCTTTATTTAGACGACAATTTACTGAACGCACCCTGTAGATCTGTTAAAATGAGATGTCAGTGTTATTTTCATTTTGGCTTTATTTAGACGACAATTTATCCATCGCACCCTGTATATGTGATAATTTTAATGACAAGAAGCACGCATTTTGATCAGCAGTTCGTAAAATAAAGAAATTTAATCTCTTCATCTCTAACCCGATACTGAAAGAATTACATTAGAGTCTATTCAGTGACTCATTTAGTCACCCTTAAGGCGAAAATTATGATGGGTAAGAAAGATTATCGTTAATGTTTCTCCCTCGCTGATTGTGCATCTTTCTACGCATTACATACATTATTTAATTAATGTTCTTTTGGCTTAAATGCTCATTGGTGTCAACAGCATTCTGGATAATCACTCTCTAGTGACGGTAACTGTAATTGTTCTCATCCATCATGCTTTTGTTTTACAGACATTGTATCTGCCGCTCATGTCTCTTCATATTTGTACAGCTTAAGGTGGGTATAATTATTGCCAATATATTATAAAATAAAAATGTCTTTTCTATATGTATCAGTGAGGACCTCGCTGAGAACAACAATTAACAATGATCGGTCAATAACAATTATTAAACTTTTTTAGCTATCTCTTTTCTTTTATCGCCCCCCCTCTTCCCATGGATGCACTATATTAGACATAATCTTATTTGTTTAAGCATATCCACCCCCAAGCCAGACGGGAGTGCCACTAACACGTAAGGGGTTACAGAGATTGGGAGTAAGAGTAAAGAGGGGTGTTTGAGGAAAGGATGTAGAGAAAGGCGGGGATCAAGATCAAGGCACCAAAATTTGTCGATCGAAATTACATTTGAATATTTGAAGATTATAGTTATCAGGGAAGAAAGTAAGAGGAAGGGAGTTCCGCTTCCGGGAAGTGCGAGATAAGAAGCTGTTGGAGTAGAAGAGACGGCTACATTTAATTGTTTTGAGAGTGAAAGGGTGGGACCGAGATGCCAACCTAGTAGCACGCTTAAATCCTTGCAGTTTGGGTAACAGTGAAAGTAGCTCGTCAGAGAAGTTGCCGTGTAAATATTTGTAGAAAAGACAGAGGGAAGCCACAGAACTTCTGTGAGAGAGTGACTGTAGAAGAGATGCCAGATCAGAATCTATGACATTGCATATCCGTCTCTGGATTTTGTCGACAGACCATATATGGCAGCAGTATTCAGTACAAGGACGAATGGTTGCTTTGTAGAGTAGAAGGATGGACTCAGGTGAGAAAAACCTTCTGGCGCAACACAGAGAACCAACTTTCCTTGCGGTACAGTATAGAGAATGCACCCTCTCTCCGTCCCGCCTGTGGAACTCCCTTCCGGCTCCATGCTTTCCAGCTAACTTTAATCTGCAAACGTTTAAATGCAATGTCAGTTGCTATTTACTGTCCTCTTGATGACTCTTTTCTCTTCCGCTCGTTAGTAATGTTCTTGTTCCTAATCCTTCCACACCCAATAACCCCTCATCCTGGGTAAGACGATAAACTACATCTGCGTCCGGTGTAAGACGATAAACTACATCCGCGTCCGGTGTAAGACGATAAACTACGTCCATCAGCAAGGCCTCTGATCAGAAAGTTTTCAGGAGAGTGGAACCACCTCTTAATTGCTGGTGTTCCCAGGTCCACCCTCACCCAAGGTGGTAGCACCTGTCAGGGTCCCAGCTATGAGTATTGCTATAGTTAAAAGGGATCAAAACACTATGAAAGTATAAAAATAGGTTTTAATACCAGCAATACTTTACGGGAAAATATATTACCAGCAGTATATTTCTGAAGAAAAAATTATACCCTGCAATACATTTTTGGAAAAAAAATATTACCATCAATAAAATTCTTGTCGGCATTAAATAACCTATTGAGGTTGATATGCCGTAAGACAAAACAAACCAAACCCAACCAGATTGTTGGAAGTTCTCTTCTGTAGTTCCTGTTGTTAAGAACTTTGGTAAACCATCAGATCCCTCAATTTATCATCCTATTAGTCTTTTACCTCTTTCAGGCAAAGTACAAGAGGTGCTACTCAATTCCGATTTGGTAAATTGGCATTCTTTCAAATAAACGACATGGTTTTCATTTCTCTGGGACAGTGTTTCTCAGCCTTTTTCAGCAAATAAGAATAGCATCTAGAAGCAAATGAAAATATCGCTGTACACTTAGCAAAATTTTTAAAGGGTATATAGTGAAAATTGGTTTGTTTTATTTTGTTTTACGTCATATCAACCTCAATGGGTTATTTAATGCCGACAACATTTTTAGGATAGATTCGTATGAACAGAATATGTATTCTTTGGTTTAGATTGGTATAGTTTATTTTCTTTTACGGCATATCAACCTCAATGGGTTATTTAATACCGAAAAGATTTTTAGGATAGATTTGTATGAATAGAATATGTATTCTTTGGTTTAGATTGGTTTGGTTTATTTTGTTCCACGGCACACCAAATGCCGACAAAATTCTTTATTGCTGGTAATATTTTGTTTTGTCAAAAATCTGTTTCTGGTAGTATTTTTCCTTCAAAATTGTATTGCTGGTAATAATTTTTCAAAAAAAAGTATTGCTGGTAATAGTTAACTATTTGCCCATAGCTTGGACCCTAAAAGATGCTACCACCCCTGGTCAGGGTGAACCTGGGAACACCAGCAATTAAGAGGTGGTTCCACCCTCCTCAAAACCTCCTGATCAGAGGCCTTGCTTGTTTATCGTCTTACCCAGGACGCGGATGTAGTCTTACCCAGAATGTATATATTGAAATGTTATGACATAAAACAATAGATTTTTAAAAAATACACACTCTTTCTATTCACTATTTGTACAGCTTAATTAGAGCAAACCCTGTACTTGATATTTTTCGCGATTTCCTCAATGTTTGGTTGAATGTGCGATAATATTTATTTCTTTTATATAAATAGAATTATAGTCTTAAAATTTAGGATGGAAAATTGTTTCCTTGTCACATCACCTTCTTCTCAACCTAGAGGCTCTCTAACCCTGAATGGTGAACACTCTAAACGAAGGACCTATAGAGATAATATTTTCAATATCTGCTCTCTGGAACATTGTAAAAGTAGTTATAGTAAGGGCTTAACAAAATAAATGAGTGATAATCATGAGTTTTAGATTAAGATAAAAGAGTTTAGCGAACAATCCTTGCTCCCTGGAAAACTGAGCAAGTAGTTAACCCAGCGTTTCTCAAGCAGCAAATGAAAATATTGCGGTACACTTAGCAAATTTTTTAAAGCGTATATATTGAAATGTTATGAAATAAAGCAATAGATTTAAAAATACCCACAGAAATATGAATTTACTTTATTTCAATGTTTCTATTCAACTATTTGTACAGCTTATTTAGTGTGAAACCTATGCCTGGTGTTTTTTTCCGCAATTTCTTCAATGTTTTGTGGTAAACTTCAGAGGAATGCTAGTGTGCTGCTGCACAGTGGTTAAAAATCACTGTCGTATAGTGATGAGTGACTTTATGGTTAAAATGAAAAATTGATTTAGCCACTCCAAGAAGGTTAATGGAGGTTGATAATAACAAGGAAACACGCAGGTAATTTTTAACAAAACAAAATAAGGAATTTATTTACAAATTTACACACTTGAAGGAGTGTCAGTTGATTGTTTCAGGAAAACAAATCAGAAATTATTAAATTGTTAAAGTCCATAGTTTCAACGAATCAGAAATTGTTAAATTGTTAAATTGTTAAAGTCCATAGTTTCAAAGAATCAGAAGTTGTTAAATTGTTAAATTGTTAAAGTCCATAGTTTCAAAGAATCAGAAGTTGTTAAATTGTTAAATTGTTAAAGTCCATAGTTTCAACGAATCAGAAGTTGTTAAATTGTTAAATTGTTAAAGTCCATAGTTTCAAAGAATCAGAATTTGTTAAATTGTTAAATTGTTAAAGTCCATAGTTTCAACGAATCAGAATTTGTTAAATTGTTAAATTGTTAAAGTCCATAGTTTCAACTAATCAGAAATTGTTAAATTGTTAAATTGTTAAAGTCCATAGTTTCAAAGAATCAGAAGTTGTTAAATTGTTAAATTGTTAAAGTCCATAGTTTCAACTAATCAGAAATTGTTAAATTGTTAAATTGTTAAAGTCCATAGTTTCAACGAATCAGAAATTGTTAAATTGTTAAATTGTTAAAGTCCATAGTTTCAAAGAATCAGAAGTTGTTAAATTGTTAAAGTCCATAGTTTCAACTAATCAGAAATTGTTAAATTGTTAAATTGTTAAAGTCCATAGTTGCAACGAATCAGAAATTGTTAAATTGTTAAATTGTTAAAGTCCATAGTTTCAAAGAATCAGAAGTTGTTAAATTGTTAAATTGTTAAAGTCCATAGTTTCAACTAATCAGAAATTGTTAAATTGTTAAATTGTTAAAGTCCATAGTTTCAAAGAATCAGAATTTGTTAAATTGTTAAATTGTTAAAGTCCATAGTTTCAACGAATCAGAAATTGTTAAATTGTTAAATTGTTAAAGTCCATAGTTTCAAAGAATCAGAAGTTGTTAAATTGTTAAATTGTTAAAGTCTATAGTTTCAACGAATCAGAAATTGTTAAATTGTTAAAGTCCATAGTTTCAAAGTATCAGAAGTTGTTAAATTGTTAAAGTCTATACTTTCAACTAATCAGAAATTGTTAAATTGTTAAATTGTTAAAGTCCATAGTTTCAAAGAATCAGAAGTTGTTAAATTGTTAAATTGTTAAAGTCCATAGTTTCAACGAATCAGAAATTGTTAAATTGTTAAAGTCCATAGTTTCAAAGAATCACAAGTTGTTAAATTGTAAAATTGTTAAAGTCCATAGTTTCAACGAATCAGAAATTGTAAAATTGTTAAATTGTTAAAGTCCATAGTTTCAATGAATCAGAAATTGTAAAATTGTTAAATTGTTAAAGTCCATAGTTTCAAAGAATCAGAAGTTGTTAAATTGTAAAATTGTTAAAGTCCATAGTTTCAACGAATCAGAAATTGTTAAATTGTGAATTGTTAAAGTTTATAGTTACAACGAATCAGAAATTGTTAAATTGTTAAATTGCTAAAGTTCCTTAGTTTCAACGAATCAGAAATTGTTAAATTGTTAAATTGTTAAAGTCCATAGTTTCAAAGAATCAGAAGTTGTTAAATTGTTAAATTGTTAAAGTCCATAGTTTCAACTAATCAGAAATTGTTAAATTGTTAAATTGTTAAAGTCCATAGTTTCAAAGAATCAGAAGTTGTTAAATTGTTAAAGTCCATAGTTTCAACGAATCATAAATTGTTAAATTGTTAAAGTCCATAGTTTCAAAGAATCAGAAGTTGTTAAATTGTAAAATTGTTAAAGTCCATAGTTTCAACGAATCAGAAATTGTTAAATTGTTAAAGTCCATAGTTCAAAGAATCAGAATTTGTTAAATTGTTAAATTGTTAAAGTCCATAGTTTCAACGAATCAGAAATTGTTAAATTGTTAAATTGTTAAAGTCCATAGTTTCAAAGAATCAGAAGTTGTTAAATTGTTAAATTGTTAAAGTCCATAGTTTCAACGAATCAGAAATTGTTAAATTGTTAAAGTCCATAGTTTCAAAGAATCAGAAATTGTTAAATTGTTAAATTGTTAAAGTCCATAGTTTCAACTAATCAGAAATTGTTATATTGTTAAATTGTTAAAGTCCATAGTTTCAAAGAATCAGAAGTTGTTAAATTGTAAAATTGTTAAAGTCCATAGTTTCAACGAATCAGAAATTGTTAAATTGTTAAAGTCCATAGTTTCAAAGTATCAGAAGTTGTTAAATTGTTAAAGTCTATAGTTTCAACTAATCAGAAATTGTTAAATTGTTAAAGTCCATAGTTTCAAAGAATCAGAAGTTGTTAAATTGTTAAATTGTTAAAGTCCATAGTTTCAACGAATCAGAAATTGTTAAATTGTTAAAGTCCATAGTTTCAAAGAATCAGAAGTTGTTAAATTGTAAAATTGTTAAAGTCCATAGTTTCAACGAATCAGAAATTGTTAAATTGTTAAAGTCCATAGTTTCAAAGAATCAGAAGTTGTTAAATTGTAAAATTGTTAAAGTCCATAGTTTCAACGAATCAGAAATTGTTAAATTGTTAAAGTCCATAGTTTCAAAGAATCAGAAGTTGTTAAATTGTAAAATTGTTAAAGTCCATAGTTTCAACGAATCAGAAATTGTTAAATTGTTAAAGTCCATAGTTTCAACTAATCAGAAATTGTTAAATTGTTAAATCGTTAAAGTCCATAGTTTCAACGAATCAGAAATTGTTAAATTGTTAAAGTCCATAGTTTCAAAGAATCAGAAGTTGTTAAATTGTAAAATTGTTAAAGTCCATAATTTCAACGAATCAGAAATTGTAAAATTGTTAAATTGTTAAAGTACATAGTTTCAATGAATCAGAAATTGTAAAATTGTTAAATTGTTAAAGTCCATAGTTTCAAAGAATCAGAAGTTGTTAAATTGTAAAATTGTTAAAGTCCATAGTTTCAACGAATCAGAAATTGTTAAATTGTTAAAGTCCATAGTTTCAAAGAATCAGAAGTTGTTAAATTGTAAAATTGTTAAAGTCCATAGTTTCAACGAATCAGAAATTGTTAAATTGTTAAAGTCCATAGTTTCAAAGAATCAGAAGTTGTTAAATTGTAAAATTGTTAAAGTCCATAGTTTCAACGAATCAGAAATTGTTAAATTGTTAAAGTCCATAGTTTCAAAGAATCAGAAGTTGTTAAATTGTAAAATTGTTAAAGTCCATAGTTTCAACGAATCAGAAATTGTTAAATTGTTAAAGTCCATAGTTTCAAAGTATCAGAAGTTGTTAAATTGTTAAAGTCTATAGTTTCAACTAATCAGAAATTGTTAAATTGTTAAATCGTTAAAGTCCATAGTTTCAACGAATCAGAAATTGTTAAATTGTTAAAGTCCATAGTTTCAAAGAATCAGAAGTTGTTAAATTGTAAAATTGTTAAAGTCCATAATTTCAACGAATCAGAAATTGTAAAATTGTTAAATTGTAAAAGTACATAGTTTCAATGAATCAGAAATTGTAAAATTGTTAAATTGTTAAAGTCCATAGTTTCAAAGAATCAGAAGTTGTTAAATTGTAAAATTGTTAAAGTCCATAGTTTCAAAGAATCAGAAGTTGTTAAATTGTGAATTGTTAAAGTTCATAGTTACAACGAATCAGAAATTGTTAAATTGTTAAAGTCCATAGTTTCAAAGAATCAGAAATTGTTAAATTGTGAATTGTTAAAGTTCATAGTTTCAACGAATCAGAAATTGTTAAATTGTTAAAGTCCATAGTTTCAAAGAATCAGAAGTTGTTAAATTGTGAATTGTTAAAGTTCATAGTTACAACGAATCAGAAATTGTTAAATTGTTAAATTGCTAAAGTTCATAGTTTCAACGAATCAGAAATTGTTAAATTGTGAATTGTTAAAGTTCATAGTTTCAACGAATCAGAAATTGTTAAATTGTTAAAGTCCATAGTTTCAAAGAATCAGAAATTGTTAAATTGTGAATTGTTAAAGTTCATAGTTTCAACGAATCAGAAATTGTTAAATTGTTAAAGTCCATAGTTTCAAAGAATCAGAAGTTGTTAAATTGTGAATTGTTAAAGTTCATAGTTACAACGAATCAGAAATTGTTAAATTGTTAAAGTCCATAGTTTCAAAGAATCAGAAATTGTTAAATTGTGAATTGTTAAAGTTCATAGTTTCAACGAATCAGAAATTGTTAAATTGTTAAAGTCCATAGTTTCAAAGAATCAGAAGTTGTTAAATTGTGAATTGTTAAAGTTCATAGTTACAACGAATCAGAAATTGTTAAATTGTTAAATTGCTAAAGTCCATAGTTTCAACGAATCAGAAATTGTTAAATTGTTAAAGTCCATAGTTTCAAAGAATCAGAAGTTGTTAAATTGTGAATTGTTAAAGTTCATAGTTACAACGAATCAGAAATTGTTAAATTGTTAAAGTCCATAGTTTCAAAGAATCAGAAATTGTTAAATTGTGAATTGTTAAAGTTCATAGTTTCAACGAATCAGAAATTGTTAAATTGTTAAAGTCCATAGTTTCAAAGAATCAGAAGTTGTTAAATTGTGAATTGTTAAAGTTCATAGTTACAACGAATCAGAAATTGTTAAATTGTTAAATTGCTAAAGTCCATAGTTTCAACGAATCAGAAATTGTTAAATTGTTAAAGTCCATAGTTTCAAAGAATCAGAAGTTGTTAAATTGTGAATTGTTAAAGTTCATAGTTACAACGAATCAGAAATTGTTAAATTGTTAAAGTCCATAGTTTCAAAGAATCAGAAATTGTTAAATTGTGAATTGTTAAAGTTCATAGTTTCAACGAATCAGAAATTGTTAAATTGTTAAAGTCCATAGTTTCAAAGAATCAGAAGTTGTTAAATTGTGAATTGTTAAAGTTCATAGTTACAACGAATCAGAAATTGTTAAATTGTTAAATTGCTAAAGTCCATAGTTTCAACGAATCAGAAATTGTTAAATTGTTAAAGTCCATAGTTTCAAAGAATCAGAAGTTGTTAAATTGTGAATTGTTAAAGTTCATAGTTACAACGAATCAGAAATTGTTAAATTGTTAAAGTCCATAGTTTCAAAGAATCAGAAATTGTTAAATTGTGAATTGTTAAAGTTCATAGTTTCAACGAATCAGAAATTGTTAAATTGTTAAAGTCCATAGTTTCAAAGAATCAGAAGTTGTTAAATTGTGAATTGTTAAAGTTCATAGTTACAACGAATCAGAAATTGTTAAATTGTCAAAGTCAATAGTTTCAACGAATTATCATGAAGAGAAAATATTCATACAACAGATTAAATGATCTGACAAATATTAAAAAATGTTTAAAACAAAGGAAAGAGAGTTCATTGTTCACAGAAGGGAAATACAGTTTGTATCCATTTAAAAGTAGATGAAGAGAGCCAGTTTGAAATACTTAGCTTTCCTGGAATATTGAAATCAGATTCTTTGAAATGCCAAGTGCTTGATTAAGGGCGATAGTATAATTGGTGAGTATTTTGATACTGGCGGAAATCTGATTGCTGAACACGCGAAGAGAAATTAAACTTTTCACTTCAGACACTCTTCTGTTGATTTAATTTTTTTTTTCTTATTTTATATCAAAAAGGATTTCACATAGGCTCACTATTTTCTTTTCTTTCTTTATTCTTGGCTCAATGACTAATTTCTGTGAAGACAAGCTTTTCATTGGTCCGAAGAAAATTTCAAATAGACTTTCAAATTTGCTTTTTGTCTTTTTCCTCAGCCTGCGAGCCAATTTCTGTGAAGTCATTTTTCATTTGTCCAAAGAAAATCTCACATAGGCTCACAAATTTCTTTCTATCTTTTTCCATGGCTTACCCAAATTTGAAGGGCATGGGCAAAGGAAGTTACTATTATTTTGTATCCAGCACAATCCTCACCAAAAAAAAAGGGCCATCTGTTTCCTGCAAATATGTCTACCCTTTTGACTTTCAAGCAAACCAAAGCAATGTCTACCTACAGTTTGTTAAAATGATAGAATTTGATAATAAATAACCTAGAAAAGGATGATATACTGTAAACCAGACAAAATTGAACCCTTTTAAACACATCATTTAATTAAAGTACTGCCCAAAACAGGGTTAGCCAACAAGTCTAGTATTTAATAATAAAACAGAAAATGGTGTGGCTATGACATGTTTAGATAATTTGAATAAGGTTTCCTTCTGCTCAAAGGTAGATATAAACATCTATTTTGATATATTGGTATTCAGATATTTTGTTCAGTTACTCAGCAGTCAAACCAGTGCATTAGTATCTTAAATAATTATCTTGCAAGAGATCATTTCGACAATGAAAGACATTATCATATCCGGAAGCCAATCTGCCTGGGGAAAATAATACTGTAAAAGTGAATCATTTCCAAGGAATAGCGGTGTATAGTTCAGAGATATAAATATATATATATATATATAAAGGGTTAAATAGCAGGGTAGACTGGGCTTTCTAGCCTTGGTTGGCAGTAAGAGTAGTAGAATGATATCTCTTCATTCAAAACCAATTGAGCTGGCACCTACATTCCATTATTCTATAAACAGTGGGCATCATTGAATGATGCTTTATTGTCAATAAACTGATGACACAACTATTTACTCATGTCTCAATAGTAAGTCTGACATGTCTGATAAAGAAAAATTAGCAGCGGCTTTCGAAAATGACCTCCAATCAATTGTTAACTGGAGCAAGGAATGGCTTGGGAATTTTAACATCTCCAAAATGAAACTGCTATCTTTTACGCATCATACAGAAACTTCAGCATACTTTCATGTTGACCTCCAGAAAACAACACTTTGCAACGTCTTGGAATTATATTTTCCACTCGCATGAGGTGGAGTGATTATATTGAATCAATTGTCAGATCTGTAGATAGGGAAGTCGGTACTTTGTGTAATGGTAGACAATTTTTCTTGCCTAAATCTATCTGGCATATTTATAAATCTATCATTTGTCCTCGCTTTAAATATTGCTGCCATATCTAGTTTGGTGTTCCTGCTATATATCTCAAGATTCTTGACCAAATCCTAAGAAGACTCCTGTAAGATTTAGACAACAATGAAAAGGGAAATTTTTTTCTTTTCTTCATCTTAGATCACATGATGAGAAATAATACTGCAAATGTCACAGAATTATTTTTGGAATCTAACATTGGATTAATTTCCATTTTTTCTTTATACTCTTGATAGTTAAAATATGATTTATAGAATTAAAGTTAAGAACTGTTCTTTAAAAATAAAATTTTCTCATATTTTTATTTTTAATCCATTTGCCATGCAACTATTTCCCCTCATTTAAAACTTACACCAACCTATTTGCAGAAACAGCAGTATCAACACCGAACAAGAGGAAAGTGTGGTCTTTTACAACATAGGGGAGTCTAATATGCATTAAGATTAAGTAAGGGTATGAGTGTGTACATATATATATATATATATATATATATATATATATATATAGTCAGTAAGTTATGTGCCATGCGTGATACACACTTAGGCGATCATGTATCTTTTGATACATGACTGACGAGGAAGATTTTTTTCCTGCAGTAAGTTGCCATTTCTTTCTGCAGTGGACTAGTTGCCATCAAAGTTTATAGAACCCAGTCTGTCCTGTTATTTAGCCATAGATGGGGGGAGAAGAAGAGGGAGTTTTTTTTTAAAAAATAATATAATATTATAATGTAATATATATATATATATATATATATATATATATATATATATGAATAATTTTTAAGTTTAATGTGCTATTTTTTAAGTAGGAATGTAATTTTTTATATATATATATATATATATATGTATATATAATATATATATATATGTATATATAAACATAACAGACAATGAATGTCTATTATGATTAATCATGAGATGTTCAAAATTCCTTATATTTGCTTTTAATTTCAAGTGAAAATAAAGAAAAAAGTTGTCCAACATTTGGATATATTTTTTATTAAGCTGTTCCTTGATCAAAGCTCACCCGGAATTAAAACAAATATACAGAGTTTAGAATGGGTCATGAACAAACATAATAGGCATTCATTGTCTGTTATATTTAACAATATATGTTTAAATAATGATCTGCTGCCCCAATATGTTATATATATATATATATATATATATATATATATATATATATATATATATATATATATATATATATATATATATATATATATATTATGTAAATTTTTGTAACTTTGTATAATATTTATGCATTACACCCTAATCTTTATTCGTTAAAAATTTATTTGCTAATCATGCATTACTTTTTAAGTAATACACATATTTATGTCTTTGTTGTTTCCGTTCCTTATATTATGCCCGCTACTGTATATATATATATATATATATATATATATATATATATATATATATATATATATATATATGTATGTGTGTGTGTATATATATATATATATATATATATATATATATATTTATATATATATATATATATATATATATATATGTATGTGTGTGTGTATATATATATATATATATATATATATATATATTTATATATATATATATATATATATATATATATATATATATATATATATATTTATATATATGTATATATATATATATATATATATATATATATGTATGTGTGTGTGTATATATATATATATATATATATATATATATTTATATATATATATATATATATATATATATATATATATATATATATATTTATATATATGTATATATATATATATATATATATATATATATATATATATACATATATATATATATATATATATATACATACCAAGAGTCAGCAGTCTGTTTATATATATACTGGGTGTAACAGCCAAATTGTCCAGATCATGTAACAGCACAAACTGTTTAATATCTAAAAAATCACTAAACTGACTGAATTTTTTCCAGGTTTTCAGATAAGACGTTTAGCCAGCTTGACACCATTTGTTGTAAGAATCACTGAAAAACCCTTTGAGTTATTCAGCTAGAAAGGGAACAGGTTAAAATCATTTTGTGTCAGTCTCACTATGTACTCCCAACTGATCAATGGTGGGAGGAAAAAGATCATTCAGGCCTTCAGTAAAGGTCCAACATTCATACTCTGGCTTCCATCTCCAAACTCCATTTAAGAACAGTGAATAATTTCAACTTAGAGCTATTTACATTCTTATTGTGCAAAGTAGAGCCCAATAGTGTTATAAAAGCCTTGGATAATTCCAGTAAGATATCCTTAATCATTTCTAAGATACAACAGTTCAAAGCTTAATCTATCAATAGGACAATTTTGCTGTTACACAATTTGGACAATTTTGCTGTTACAACCAGTATGTGTGTGTGTGTGTGTGTGTGTGTGTGTGTGTGTGTGTGTGTGTGTGTGTGTGTGTGTGTGTGTGTGTTACCACCATCTGGTTAAATAAAGAATCAGCACTTCTATCAAATTATATGTTGAAAAAGAAGTGCCCTTGGCATTTGGAGAATTCTCGGAGGCGTCTTTTTTCTGAAAATAGAAATTAGAGAAAATTTGATTTCAAAACTCATATTTACTGCAATACAGCATTTTTATATTAATGTGTGTACATTTCTGCTTTTGTCTCTATGAATTGATGTATGTATTCTAATTTTCTGTATACTTTATTTATACACCCACATGTATCCATCATATGTATAGATAGATATGAACTTCAATTTAAAAAATGATACACTTATGTACACAGATTTACATATTTAAAAATGTCCCTCTTCTATATTTAATTAAATATAATGTCAAACGTTTTGCATTTAAATTAAAGGGCAAAATTGGCTGGGTTATATTACAGTTTTTAATTGATTTTGACACCAAAACAAACTGATCTGGTCTTTGCTTGTAATGTTAAATAATAGTTTCAGACTTTTTTAGTGGCAGTGTATTTGGCTCAAACCTTCTGAGGCTGACCTTAATGTCAGATGGTAGACAAAATAGGGATGTTGATTTTGATTGGCTGAGCCAAACGTGGGAATGTTAGAGAGATAGAAAATGTTTTCAGTGAGTTAAGTTTTACATGTCAAAGAATGTTATATTTGTGTATGAAAACTGCTCCCCAGTGGGGTAGGATAGCAACCCCACTGACTAGTTAGAAGATGTGCATGTGGATGGCAGAACATGACCTGGGGGATGTAGCAAAAGGACCAAACTTATTGAGAGCTACAAGGGATAGGGTGAGATGGAGAGCCATGATCTCCTATGTCCTGAAGGGACATGGTACATAAAAAGAAAGTACAAAGCCATAGTAAGAATCATACGTATTTGGTGAGTAATGATCTTCAAAATTGGCTTGCAAACCATTGCTCAAGATTAAGATGATCTTAAAAGTATTTGATAAGATTAGCTTAGTCTGGTACAAGGCTAAGAGGGTTGGAGTGACTCAATAATATTCTGTTACATAAACTTGTTAACCATTACTCTATGGCAAGACATCTATAAGATGATAACAGAAGCAAGAAAACATACAGTACATTGTACTGGCTATAAATATTTTTGTTCACTTTTTTTTTACTCTCATGCAAGACAAATTTATGCCTACCTTTTTGACTATGTGTAAACCAAACTTATGTCTACCTTTTTACTAAGGCTTCAACTTCAGGAAATTTAAAATGGCAGCTCTCCTTTACAGCTTCTTAAAGGAATTTCGGAAAACAAAAAAGAAAAAGTAGGGTTGCAATTCTCTTCATACTATGCACATTGTTTGACTTTCCTTCATTTTTTATTTCTTTTTCTTCAATATGAGTAGATAGGTTCGCCTATTGTCCGGTTCATACTTCTCCTCGTTTTTTTTAACTCCATTTCTAATGTAATGTCCCATTTGTAGGAGAGACTTTGTAAATCACAGATACAATAATAGTAACGCCTTTGAACACTCCTCAGTCAGATGCTGTTAATTCCCATATATATACGCTAGATCAATTACGACTGAGTATTGAGTTCAATACGTACTGGATGCTCTATATTCGAGGCCTTGTGCCACATCTAATCTACGTATAGTAAATCTCTATATAACTGATTCGAGTACAATAAATTTAAAGGGCAAAAAAAAAAATAAAACAAGTCATTCCTATTCTATGTCCATTTGAAACAAACATGTAATAGAAACAGTTTTAATTCATAGCTGAGATTTCTCTCTATTTCAATGCTAGGTCTCATAGGTAATGATGGCTCTCCACAGTTTCCTTTTTTTAATATACGTGATACGTGATATACCATGACTTCTTGAGAACAACAGTGGGGTGGTTTCTCGTTGCCTTCAGCACGGTTTGAAATTTAGAGATTTCCTTCTTTATACTGACTTCACATAAGTTCAAATATTTCAGTGTACCCTGCTATTTAGTCGAGTAGCACGGAAGTTTAAATATCTGGGAAGTGTCTTGACAGAGGACGGTAAGTGTGACACTGAGATCCGTAGACATACTGGGATGGCCAAGGACTAGTTTCTGTATGATCACAAGAAGTTATGCAATGTCAAGCCTGGTCAGTACATAAATGGGTGACCACTTAGAAATACCAGGTGCTGTAAGCTTGGATTTGCAAGTGGTGTGATGGATAATGGCTTGGAATTGTTAATTGGAAAGCAGAGTTCCAATTCTAGTTGGGTTTGTTATATTCACTTACGCTCAAATACCTTTGGGAAAGGCATGAATCCACCTCCTCTCTTCCCAGATATGGGTTAAATAGTAAGACTTGTATCACTAAAACCATTATTACTGGTAAAAATAAAAGACAATTGTGTACAAAATATATAGAAGTTGATCTGCTGCTAAACAAAAATAACCAACCAACCAATCCTCATAACTACATTTTCTATCTGTTTTTTTAGGTTGGTAGTCATGGTAACAAGGAGGAGGGTTATACTTAACATCATAAAGAGGCAGCTGAAGTTTCTGGGACAAATATTGAGAAAGGAGGGCCTGGAGAATCTGATACTCACAGGTTGAATAGAGGGAAAGAGAGACAAGGAAAAACAATGCATGACATACATAGCAGCTTTAAGCAAGTGGATGACAGGATGTAATCTGGGAGAGTAGGCAGAAGGAAGGAACTTGCTGAGAGCTGCAAGAGATAGAGGGAGGTGGAGAGCCATGATCGCCTACATCCCGAAAGGACACAACACATAGAAAGAAAGAAAGTCATGGCAAGGTATTTTCAGTTGTTAAAAGATATCATATATCAACCAGTATAATAGACACCTGATGATGGCCAGATGGTACTTGGTTGAAACATGTTTATAATATGATAATCAAGATGGCAACAATGGTTCAGATAAATTGAATCAATGAAAAGAATTCTTTCTGATAAATATTTGGAAATTCTTTTTCTGATTCTTTTCTTAAATTCACAATTCATATAACCTTTTTAGAAATTAAAGATATTTTTTTATTAAATATTCACTTGCATTCATAAACAATTAATTGCACATGGGGATCATATTATTTTCCATTCTTTCAAGTCATGTTGCAACTTGTAAGCGAATGCTTTGGGATCGCATGCTTTGATATTTTCTTCAAAAGGTCATCCTATTAACAATATTTCATATGTGATATTACAGTATAAGATCCCTTTAAATATAAATATTTTCGTGTTTACTTTTTATGAATTAACAGACATTGTTCTTTCTTTCTCATATTATATACATTTTTATTTCTCATAAAATGTGAACAGAGCATCTCTGGCCACAGTCTTTACTCTTTCTTCTTTCATTGCCTGTAGTTCTTTCTCTGCATTTATGTCAAAGTTTAAGTGTCTAATGTATATTTATCTAAGTGTCTAATGTATATGTATTTCTCATATTATATATATTTTTATTTCTCATAAAGGGTGTTTCAATAACTTGGACTGATTTTAAATGTAAATTAAGTTTAAGTGTCTAATGATTTTTTTTCTTTTTCTTTCAGATTTTTCTGCAGACATTTGGGTTATATTATTTTTCGCACATAATTGCCATGACTTAAATACCATGAGAAATAAATAAATTTTCACCAATAACACTGTTTTATTTACTGCTGACTTTGATCCATCTTAATGAAACACCCTTTACTTTCGACATATCCATGTCATCATCAGGGTATTGTTTATAATAAAATGAATATTATAGTATCCATTATTGTCAGAGATAAATTGTTGGTTCAGAGATAAGCAAATACTTGTTCCTTATATTTCAATTTGAAAGCATTTACATGATTCAGAGACAAGTAAATATTCGTCACTTCTTTTCAAGCCGATTGAAGCATTTATTTGCTTCAATTGGTATATTTATCATTTTTATGTGGGGGTGCAGAAAAGTTCTTGCTTCAACCCACTTCCGAAAAACAGTATTTTAATGATGAAAAACTTATGTTGAAAAGCATCTATTTTGAGGATAGATATATATTGGATATTTATATTTTTGTCAATAAGCATTTACTTGGTTTGGGGGATAGGTGAATAGTGGTCATTTATATTTGAGCCTATAAGCATCTCCTTAGTTTCGGAGATAGGTAAATATCTGTTAGTCATGTTTGAGTCAATAAGCATTTACTTGGTTCAGGGATAAGCAAATACTTGTTCCTTATATTTCAATTTGAAAGCATTTACATGGTTCAGAGGTAAGTAAATATCGGTCATTTCTTTTTGTTTTGATTGTTTTAGTCACTAGCTTAAAAGCTGCCCAATCGGGTGGCATTTAAGCTAGTGGAGGGTCCTTGATTGGGCCTTCAGCACAATAGGTAGGGAGGAGTAGATGCAATTAGGCAACAATAAACTACAGAAGAACTCAAAATTGATCACTGCATTTAATTATTGCATTAATATTTAAACTTATCTTTTAAAAGTTCAATGATAATTCTTCTGCCGCCACTTAATTTAAAGACAATTTGATGTACATAGGTCCATGCTTTCCATACAAACAATTACTTTTATTTCATGGGTGACTTTTGTTGGATTTCGCATATTATTAAAAATTTTGGAAAATTTTAATAGTTCAGTTTATTGTTTTTAAATCATATCACTGCAAGCAAGGCAGTAAAGCCACTAAGACGCAAGGGGCTTAATGAGTCTGAAAGAATAAGAAAAAAGAGAAATATTAAGGAATGAGAACAATAGAAGAGTAATCAAGAGAACAGTAGATAATGATTGACATTGCATTTAAATTTTTGAAGATTGAAGTTGACTGGAAAGCAAGAAGCCAGAAGAGATTTTCCACAAGTGAGAAGTATGAGAAAAGAAACTGTTAGAATAGAACTTACAGTTACATCTCACTAATTTAAAAGAAAATTGATGTGACCTATCCACTAATCTAGTACTGCGCTCAATTTTTAAAGTCTAGGTTCCATAGTGAAGAGTTTATTTGAATAATTACCATGAAAGTATTTATAGAAAAGGCACAGGGAAGCTACATTACTGTGGTGAGAAAGTGACTGAAGCCAAAACGCCAGGTCAGGACCAGTAATATTGCTGATTCTTCTTTGGATTTTATCAAGAATGTCTAAATATACAACAGGAGCACTGGACCATATGTTGCGGCCATATTGAACTATATTGAAACATTGGCTGTAACTTTTTGTGAGCAGTACCTTTTGTGGGATAATTGTATACATGTCTACAAAGAATACTTCAAAGGAGACTGTTGAAATTAAATGTTAAGATAAGTAATATTTTTCAGGATTAAATTACCCCAAAGTTTTGGATACCACCTCAGAGAGTCTTTTTTCTTTTTTTTTTGCAATGATGTTTGTGATTGTAGTGAGCAAGATACGCAACATCATACCTGAAAACACCCATGTTATGGTGTCGCAGAGCAGTTGGAGGAAGTTAGAATTGGCGGATTGTGCCTACACATATGTAAATCTCTCCCACTCAACCAATCGGCAGCTTCATCATGGTCTATAAAATGAGTGTCTGAAGGCTTTGGCAGTCGGGGTTGAGGGAGCAGACGAGGATGACGACAGACGACTGCCCTGTACGATAGATGACTGCCCTGTACAAGATGACTGCCCTGTTCCAGCGGGTCCTTTTTGGTGTGACGGCTACAATGTTCACCCTATACAAGGCCTGAGAAATAGAGGTTTCCAGATATGTGGACAAGATAACAATGAACCTTAGACTTTAACAGGTTAAAATTGTAGTGATCTAGAAAGCATCCTCTTGGGAGTCAATTACACAAAGTTACAGTACGTGGGAAGAAAATGTGCAAATGGAATGTATATCTAACCAATGAAGGTGGTTTGCTACAATCTGCATAGCATGGCAGGTCTTAGCTGATGGTTAGAACTGGTGGAACTAAGGAATGTAGTTCATCTGAGCACTTTCCATGGAAATTTTATCTGTGAGAAAGGAATTGAAGGCTGGAGAATAATTTGTCACCTGCAAGGACATGGAAACTTTCTGGGGACTGTCAAGACTGGAAAGTGAAGACTGGTTAATTCCTGACCATATTTGGCGGCGGTACTCAATTTTCAGCCTGATCTGGTTCTTGTACAGATAGAGGATAGCATGAAGAATCATGTGTTTATTGGAGCTGTATGGGAAACTGACCCTTTTTTCAGCATCTTTAGCAAAGGAGTGTATGTACAAGTTCCAGGCTGGCACCCTAATCAGCAAGGAAGCCATGTGATTTTTGGACAAATGGAATCTTGTTGAGCAGGTTACCTCACCTTGTTTTACGAGGACACCGGCTGGGGGAGATTTCTCCCCTTGGCAGAGCAGCTTCTTAATTTTTAAGAAACCATGTGATATCAACCCCCCCACCTCTTACACACACACACACACACACACACACATACACATACACACACACACACACACACACACACACACACACACACACACTACTTTTTTTTTTAATCATTTCATTCCAAGCAAGGCAATAATCCCACTTGGATGTAGGGGTACAGGGAATTAAAGAGAATGAAAAGTATTTAGTAAGGAGACATACGGAGAAAGGACAATAAAAGAATAGGGTTCAGGAAAGTAGATGGTGGTGATTGGCATTTTATTTAAATTTCTGAAGATTGTAGGAATTAGAAGGGAGTTCCACAGGTGAGAAGTGTGAGAAAAGAAACTATTAGAATAGAACATACAGTTGCATCTAGGTAGTTCAGCAGTAAAACAATGAGACCTAATTTCCAATCTAGTAGCACGCTTCTGCAAGATATCTGTTCCTCGGAGGATGAGTGCAGACACTGAAGGGAATTACATTTCCAGGTGACCTTCATCATTGCATTATCATTCAAGAGCTGCAAAAACTGAATATCCTTCTGGGCTATGCCCTTTTCTTTTGGGTTTGTATCCAGAAATGTCCAAGAAGATCACTTTAATGGAGTTTGTTTTAATTATTGAAGCCTTTTTACAGTAGGTGGTATTCAAACATGTGATTTAGAGCTACAATAGACGGGAAGCAGAAGAGCCTCACCCTATCAAATAAAACTCAGAGAAGCAAAGTTGTATTCACCTGGGCTGATTGATTTATTTTTTTTATGGCTTATCAAGCTTTTTGCAGGTTATTTAAAGTCAGAAAATATTTTTAGATTGTCAGATAATAATAATTTTCTGATACAAATTGTTGTAATGTTGTCTTTGTTCAAATAGCTGAGAATTAGGAAGGCCACAGTTAGAGAACAGAGGACTAAGTAGAGGAAAACAAAGAAGAAGAGGTTTATTAAATACCCATTCATAGAACGGAATAACTTGAGTAAATCAAATACTACTCAAATCCTTCTCTAAAGTGGCTACTTGCCTTATTTATAAGTAGGAGCAGTTCATTGTCACATTAGTAGGGAAGGGCAGAAAGTACACTGAGTCCTACTCTACAAGTCCTACTAATTAACCCATAGCTAGAGGGAAAAGAGGGGAATTTATACCTTTCCTAATAGTATTTGCCCATGTGAATATAATGAACTTACTGGAATTAGAACTCAGCTCTCCAATTTCCAATTCCGAGCCATTAAATATTACACCATACACACACCCAAGCTTACAGCACCTGGTATTCCCAAGCAGTCACCCATCTAGGTACTGACCAGGCTCAATGTTGCTTAACTTTGGTGATCATATAAGAACCAGTGTTTCAACATGATATGGCCATAAGCCTTATTCTACTGTTTTTCTTTTCTATGTGGTGTGCTGAGAATAACATGGACCAAACATGCGAGCAATAACAAGGTTTTGGAGAAAATGGAAACAAAAAGAAAACTTATACTTAACATCAGGTTGGATAGTTAGAATTTCTGGAACACATAATGAGGAAAGAGGGTTTGGAAAACCTGACACTCACAGGACAGATTAAGGTCAGGAGGAACAGAATAAAACAACGTATAACCTATCTAGCGAGCTTGAGTAAATGGATGGCTGAACAGGATTTGGGAGAAATAACAAAAAGACAAAATTTATTAAGAGCTAAAAATAACAAGAAATTGTGGAGAGCCATGATCACTTACATCCTGAGGGTACATGGCACATAAAGAAGAAGGTGGATAATCAGACAGTTCTGTATTATCTACAGTCATCTGATTCTTTAATAGTGAATACTACAGTTTTTATCCTGTCTTCATGGAATTAATTGTGTTGTCATCCAGAGAACATATTGAAAACAAGAAGTGCTGTGGAAAACATTGAGTAATCTACCTAATGAGTTTGTACAAATGAAGTGCAGATCTGGGAGTGGGAGGTTTTGTAATGGGAGATAAATGCTTCTTAGAGATATAATGGATAAGAAGTTGTGGAGAGCCATGATTGCTTGCATATTGAAGGAACACAGCACACAAAAGAAAACTCAGGGCAACAAATGCAAAATTGTATTCTGGAAAAAATCCTGTAAAAGAAAGTATTAAAAATCTTTTTTTTTTTTTATTGGGGTGGACATTCACATATGGTGCTGCAATATCTATGGTCATCTGGTTCTTTTAATGCTGACAGCCTCTCAGTTTATGGTGCTTTATCCAAAATCCTGTCTTCATAGAATTAAGCTATATGATTGTTGCACCTGCTCGAGTCATTAGTACATTTGCTGTCAGAAGAAGTCATCAATTATGGAAACGGATAAAATAAGGAGAGGAAATTCAGAGACAAAGGAGAGATAGGTATGTTACATAATGCATGGAGTTATCCCATATATTGGAGTTATCTGATTAATGGCAATGCGTGTGTGCTGGTTATCGGGAAAGAAATTAGGAGTGGCAATAGATAAATAAACATTTTAGTGGATTGAGACAAAAGTTTTCAATAGGTGGCATTAAAAGAAAGGATTTCTTTCATACATGATCAAAATTTATGGCATTATATATATATATATATATATATATATATATATATATATATATATGCAGTGCTTTCTGCATTCTGTTGAGGTTTCTTCTAGACTCGATGAATTACTTAATTATAATTACCTCAAATCCTCCTAATTTCTGTCACTTGTATATCCTTGCTTGAACTGGCTTCTATTGCTCTGGATGGAGTGGCTTGGTGATATTAGTCGTGGCTTATGGGGGCACAGTCCTATGGTTAAAGAGTAACTCGGATGAGTTCCACCACGGAATATGTGATTGAGCGGCACTATATCGAGTCTGATTCACTACCTCTTCGTCACCGTGGCCCGTTGGAACAGTTGGTATGACGTTTGCCTGATAACGTAACTGTCCGGGTTTCAATTCTTGGTAGTGGATGTGCACTGCTGATGAATCCCAAATATAGGACGAAACAGCTGTCCAGTGCTTTCTGCATTCTGTTGAGGTTTCTTCTAGACTCGATGAATTACTTAATTATAATTATCTCAAATCCTCCTAATTTCTGTCACACACACACACATATATATATATATATATATATATATATATATATATATATATATATATATTCTGATTTTAAACCTCCATTGTCTTGTGGCTATATTCAAACATGGAAAAGGTTATAACTGTGAAGAGAAATGGCTTGTTAATCTCCAAAATGCCTCCAAAACAAAACTGCTCCCTTTTCATCATCTGAAAGAACCCTTTTTGCCCTCCATCAATAGGGCTGTGTGATTGCTTGTGACTTCTTAGGCTAACATTTTCCATTAACACAAAATGGAAAGAATATACTGAATCAATTGCTAGGTTTGCTGCAAGGAAGGTTGGTTCATTGTGTCATGTTAGACAATATTGCCCAACAGAATATACCGGGTGCAGCTGGTATTTGAGGACATAGAGATTTAAGATTAATACTGCTTCCCACTAACTTCTAATGCTTTTATTTTTCTGAAATTAAGAATGGCAAACAGTATGATAACAAATGAAATGAAAAGGCATGTTGTGATTGTAGCATTAAAGGCTGATCATAACAATTTGGATATTGCACATTTCCTCAGAGTTGCAAGATCGTTTGTCCACAAGATATGAAAAGAGTTAGAAGATGCTGACAATTCCTTAATGTCTGTATCAAAACATAAAAGATATTTTGCACGTTCTGATAAAGTGAGAACATGCGAATTTATTCAGTAAGTCAAGCAGACAACTGATGAAAACTGAGGTCAATCAATATGTTCTACTTCCAAAAAGCTGCATGTATCTGAAAAAACCACACTTTTTTCCACAAGGTCTTAGAGTAAATGCTGCTGCTTACACTGAGGTTCTAGAAACAGTTGTCAAGCCCTGGACTGACAACATATGCAATGGCAGGCTTTACATATTCCAGCGAAACTCAGCTCCATCCCACAAGGTGCTACAAACACAAGAATGGATGGCCGACCATTTGTACGACCACATCACACCCAACATTTGGCTTCCTAACTCTCCATATCTCAATCCACTAGACCATTATGTGTGGAGCGTTGTTCAGAAGGAGGTTAATAAACAGCCTCATAACACCAAAGACTCTCTTAAAGCTGCAAGAGTTCAAGTAATGTCTGACATAAATAAGGACCAATTCATCAGAACTTGCAGCCGATTTTGAAATCGTGTAGAGGCAGTTACTGATGCTAGTGGTGGTTTTATTGAATAAAATTAAATAATAGTTAGCTAAATTTCATGTTTACTTCTTTGTAATCAAATATAATTAAATTCATTTGTTCAGCAAGGTATTTACTAATCCATAAAATCTGTCCTCAGATACCAGCCGCACCCTGTATATTACACATTTAAAAGTCTACCATTCCTTCATGCTTTGAATATTGTTACCACATCTAGTCTGTTGTTTCTGTTATGAGAGATTCTTGATAAAATCGAAAGAAGAATCTGCAATGTTATTGGTCTTGACCTGGCATCTCAGCTTTAGTCACTTTCTCATTGCCATAATGTAGATTCTCTGTGCCTTTTCTATAAATACTTTAAAAGTAATTGTTCTTTACCTAGACTTTACGAATTTAAGTAAAGTACTAGATTGGCAACTAGGTCTCATCATTTTATAGTTGAAATGGCTAGATGTAACTGTAAGTTCTATGCTAACTGTTTCTTCAGGAAAGTTGGTTCACTGTGTTGTGCTAGAAAATTTTTCTCAACGGAATATATATAACGCATTTAAATGTCTACCATTCATCCATGCTTTGAATATTGCTGCCACATCTGTTCTGATGCTTCTGCCATAGAGTGAAAGATTCTTAATAAAATAAAAAGAAGAATCTGTAATGATATTGGTCCTGACCTGGCATCTCAGGTTCAGTCGCTTTCCAACCATCTTGATATAACTTCCCTGTGTATTTTCTACAACTATTTTCATGGTAATTGTTCTGATGAGCTTTCCTCTATGGTATCGTTGGGGTTTCATTTTTAAATGTTGTTATTTTTATTCGCCCCCCCACCTCCCACCAGACAAATTGTTCATATGGGAACTAGTCAGAACTACATAGAGAGATTGAGGTATTATAGTGGCTGTAGTGAGAATGGTAAGTATGAATGTGTTGTTTTGGTGTAAGGAATACTGGGGTATGTTTGTGTCAGCTATCATGGCTAGCTAAGTTTAAGATCAGGCAGATTGAAGACCAGCCTTTCCCATCCCCCGTCTTTTTGGCCTTGTGCCACATTTTTGTATTTTTCAAAATAAATATTGGTTTTCTTTATGGTACCTAGACTTTATCAATGTAAGTCTACTACTAGATTGCTGGCAAGGTCTCATCATTTTAGAGTTGAAATGGCTAGATGTAACGGTAAATTCTATGCTAACAGTTTCTTCTCTCGCAGTTCTTGCTTATGGAACTCCCTCCCAGCTTCTTGCTTTCCAACCAACTTTGATCTTCAAATATTTAAATGCAATGTCAATCATCATCTTCTTCTTAATTCTTGTCCTCTCCTTAATAATGTTTTTTTCTCATATTTTTTCACACTCAGTAACCCCTTGCATTTTAGTGGTTTTATTGCCTTGATTAGGTTGAAATGAAAAAAATAAAGTTATAGAAAAAGGAAGTAAATTCTTCCCCAAAGGCAGTTGTCTGTCAATATGGATGACCTTCTGTCAACTCCTGCAGCCAAGCCATCGCCAAATATTATGCCATGTATTCCTCTGGCTTCTGTCAGTACAGCCAAGAGCAGGGGCATATAGTCTGGGCAGTCTCCACCACCTAAGGACTGAATTCTGACCAAACACGGTGTTACCTTTACCTTATGAGATAAATAGATGCCTACTAATATTCATTGGTACTATTAATATTCATTGGTACCCAGTCAACCAATAGGCTTTATACTCTTGACTTATATTCAATTATTATGATAATGATAATATTAGCTATTCCCTTATAAGGAAACATTTGGCTTTCAGCCAATGAGCTGCCAGTGCAATTTTTGGTTATAATTTATAAAACCCTGATTTTTAACCTTCACTACCTTGTGGTCATATGCAAACACAGAAAAGGCTATTGGAGTAAATACAGACAGAAAACCCAGAGAGAAGCCCCAAAGGTGGTCAGATGTCAACATTGTTAACTTTCCAGTATTTCCTGCAGCCAAGTTGTCCTAAAAATGTAATGCTCTTTATTCCTATGGGTCTTGTCATTACTGCTGAGAGAAGAGTCACGTGATATGGGAAACACACAGCCTCCATATATCATCACCAACGAAATTATCTCTATACATCACCTGGGCCAGTACTCTGGTGAGGTCAGTTCAATCTCACCACCAAGCGTTTGAATTTTGACCATACGGCGTACTACCATTATCTTGCAAGATAAATGGATACTTATTACTATTATTGTATACATATTCTAAAAAGTGACATTTCAATACACTTTTCTATATGATTTGTATGTGCTTTATGAATTTTAAATGTTTTTTTTTTTATGTTAATATGAAAATAGAGGAAAACGTCATTTTACGCACTTTTATTTCTGGAAAGTAAAAAACAAAAAGTCTACAAACAGCCAAAAAAGATCTGTGTTATTTATGGAGATGGTGCCACAGCTGAGAGTAATGTTCCTAAGCAGTGCCTATGAGAAGGGAGTCCAGCCAGTTCTTTGTTCCAGGTCCCAAGCAACCATGCAACACATATTCCCCTCTCAGGAACCAGCACTTTCTTCTACCCCCAAACTGATATACACTTACATTCACATACTCAAACATCACTATACTTGCCACTTACTTCTTTTTATTAGTATTTATTATTATTAATTATTGTAGGCCTCGTTGTAAAAACAGATGATAACACCAAAAGTGTCTACCTACAACCCAGGTAGATGCACTGATGTGTAAATTAGCATAATTATGTGACTAACACACACCTCACATGCCTGCATGTATTATTTTGTTTAGTGAGGGTTTTATGTAATCATTAGAGAGTTCAAGAACTTATTATTATGAACATTTGAAAAAAAAAAAAAAAGGTGAAAAAGATTAAAGATGAAAAAAATCATCTTTTTTTTTCTTCTTTTTTCTTTTTTAGAGACTGTGCAACATTATCAAATATTAATAAAAGAAAATTACATTGAGAACCTATTTGGTTACACAAAGATATTTTTAAAAAAGATATTTACTAAGCTATGTATGACACTGGTCAAATTGGGGATTGTGTTGCATCATGTTTAAAAAATATTTCTAATTTTCTTTTTTTTTTCTCAAACACTGTGTATTTATTTACTGTTGTTCATTGTAACTCATTATCTTGTTATTTAACCCTTGGCTAATTAGCGTTAGCAATGAGAAAATCAATTATAAAAGTTATCAGTTCTTCAGTGACCACTGCTCCTAGGGGTCATTTGTGTACCCATAATTTTCCATAAAGCATCAACAATTCACTACTTGTAGCTTAATATCCTTATTTGGACAGCTTCTTCCCAACACCTGTTACCTTGTGGAACAAACTCCCAAGGACTTTATGTATTGTTCACTATCTTATTATGAATGCTTAAAATGCATTTCTCTATGACAAAATCTAAAAGGCAATTAGTGAATGTAACCATAAATACTGATTTATGTTGCTGCATCAATTTAATATGTTTCTTACATTCTGTTATATCTGATCATGGAAATAAAGTATTTATGAGAGTTTACATGTCAATTTACTGGACATCAAATCATCAGTTTTGAGAAAAATCTTTGCCTGCCTCAGGATCTTGTACCACTTTGTCAAATTTCTCTTGGAGGCAACGAGGACATGAGTTAATACCAACTTGCTTCTTAATGAATTATTAGTGATCATCAATATTAAGCTATAAATAGTGAATTGGACTACATCACTATTAAGCCACAAGTAGTAAACTGGATTACAAGCATTACTAACTTCTGAATTGATTTTCTTCTCATTGGTATCTCTAGCCAATTTATATATTGGTATCTCTTAGCCAATTTATATATTGGTATCTCTTAGCCAATTTATATATTTTTTAATACAAAGTTGCTACAAAAGTCACAAATATTGGAATTCAAAGTTTAATATTGTCTCAACTGTCGATTAGTTGTCCTATGGCCATTGTCTGCAATGGACGTTACTCCAAGGAAGCATACAAAAATTGTGAATGAAAATTTGTTTGGCCTTGAAAAATATTGCATCATCCATGATTGCATCAGATTTTTATCATGCAAAGTCACTATTGTCTTAACTGTTGATTAGTGGTCCTATGGCCATTGTCTACAATGGACATTACTCCAAGGAAGCATACAAAAATTGTAACACTGCACAAACACACTAGTAAACTTTACCAGTGAGCATATCAAAGTACTATAGACTGACATTGAAACTCTCCTGATTTAAATCCAATCGAGAATCTGTGGTCAATCTGCAAAGAACGACTTTGTGGAATGGACATACGAAGTAGTAACATGTGCACTGTGTCATGTTTCATTGTAAAAATAGGAAAAAAGTAAATAATAATTGAACTATTCGTTTTCTTTCAATTAATTTGCACAAGGGTGTAAGCTGGTTATATTTCATCATCACTGATCAGACCCCGAACTACTACCAATCAGGATAAACAGATGTCCCCTTGGAGATGCACCATGCCTTGCGTGCCTATTGGGCATCAAACTCACATCCGACCTCAAGTGGAACTCATACATACAATCCACTACTAAGGATATAGTTAAAATGGTTGGTTCTTTGTACCACTCCAGTAAGTATCTGCTCTCGCTCCAAATCTTCTGTAACCCCCTTGCCCTGATCGATCCACTATCTTTCTCTCTTTCTCCACATCCTCTCCTTTACCACTCCTATCTGCTCTTCCTCCAAACCTTCTGTAAGCCCTTGCGTGCTAGTGGCTTCCAGCCTTGCTTCGGGTGAAAAGCTTAAAAAAAAAAAAAGTATCTGAATCCTCCTGATATCTTCTGCCTTTACAAGAGCCAGATCAGGCCAAAAATGGAGTACTATTGTCATATTTGGGGGAGAGCTGCCCAGACCTCACCCTCTATCATTGATAGAGTTCAAAAGTGTCTCTGAGACCTTGTGGGTGACAAATCTCCACACTCCAACCTCTCTCCCACAGACAGGATGTAGCAAGCCACTTGCTGCTATACTGCTACTTCTACAGAAAGTTCTTGGACAAACAACATTCCCTGGTCCTGTTAATTCAAACCTTCACAGCAAGGATACACCATACCACTTACATAGTAGCAAACCACCTGTATTTCCTCCATATTCCATTCATGAGAAGTAAGTTCCATTCTAACAGCTTCTTCCCATAAACCACTGCTCTGTGGAACCGACTCCTAAGACGATGTTTCCCCGATCACTACAATCTTAACCTGTTCAACGCTAGAGTTAACCATTATTTTCAACTCCTATCTGCACAAATGGCCCCCTAATGTAACCCTCTACCTTGAGTGGCTCCCAGGCCTTGTAAAGGGTGGACCTTACTGTAAAAAAAAAAAAATATTTCATATGAATATTGTCAGACATTTGGTTTGGATTGCACAAGAGTGTAAAAAGGTAGGGATAAATTTGAATCATTCTGGACTTTTGGGAGATATACTGACATACATACACACAGGGGTCGTACTGAAGAGTTCTTAGCCTGTCTCACATCAGAATTTATTTTTAGAATTCTTTCTTGGTTGTATAAAGAATTTTCAGTACCCACTCATATATCTCGCTTACAAAAAAATATTAGAAACCATAATCATCAAAAATCTACTCTTAATAACTCCAATTAGGGACAAAGTAATAATGTACTGTACCTATGTATCAACAACATTCATATCATTTCCAACAGTACAACCAAATACCATGAAAATTGTTAATATATTAGCCAAAAGGGCTTAGAAAAAACAATGATTTGGACAATTTCTGCATACACCATCTCAAAAATGAAGTCTCTTGTTTGCACACAAAAAAAACTAAAAAATGACATGCATTAAAGAGAGATTGCTGCCCAAATACACAACTCTCTCTTTCTCTCTCTCTCTCTCTCTCTCTCTCTCTCTCTCTCTCTTTCTATATATATATATATATATATATATATATATATAGAGAGAGAGAGAGAGAGAGAGAGAGAGAGAATTAATACAAATATAAAATTTGTCAGCTGATTGGTGTTATCTTCAGCATTCTGACTCTAGAGTTTCATAGATGGACCCTCTAACAACCACTCCCTCCACTCGTCAGGAGATATCAGCAATTGAGAGTTTATTTTCTCATTTTTCTTATATATGTGCGCTTTTTATTGATGTAAGTTAATTTTTTTCCTTTCATGTTGTGCTTATTTCTCATTTTCATAATTTTTCTTGTCTCCTTATACTCCCTCTTCATTGGCTTTATAGTTTTTCTCTCTCTTCCACTTGTAGCAATTTGACATGTGTGTGTTTGTGTGTGTGTATGTAATTGAGTACAAATTATAAACTAAAGAAAAACAAAGATATTCAATAGGAAAATAAATCTAGTTCACTAATATATGCTATTACATATATTATATACAGGCTGTGTCAGGTAATTGAGAACAAATTATAATGTAAAGAAAAGCAAAGATATTCAATAAAAATCAGTTGATCTTGTTAATATATACTATTATAAACATTATATACAGGGTGTGTCAGGTAACCGAGAAGAAACTGAGGCACAGTGGAGTAATGGATAACAGATCAAGGAATTGGAGAGCTGAAGTTCAAATTTCAGTCAAATTCATTGTATTCACTTACATGCTGATGACTCTGATCTGAGGTGGAAGTTGGTTAGACTAAAGAAATAAATTAGACACTGGTTTGAAGAAATGACCAAAGATTTATTTTCATTTACAAGATATGAAAATGTCTCTGGTAAATCATATAGTCTATTGTTCGAATGTACAGTGTACAAGGTGTGAAATGGTAGCATGAAAAAGGAGTACGCTTAACCCGGCTGACTGCTGGTTGGTTATTGGTTTGGGCTTGTCGCATTGATAGTGTAGTCCATTTTTCTTTCTGTGTTCATAAGAGGTCATTTGCTTAGCCTAATGGCCAGACAGGCAGTCAGCTGTGCTCTCAGGTAGCTACTATGGTTAGTGTGTGAGTGTGAAGCCTCTCTCTTTCTCTCTGCTCTCTATGCCCTGTCCAGTTTCTCTTATAGCTTATATCAGCAAAACACATGGACATAGTTGCAGACATTTGTAGCAAGCAAGAGTCACATTGATAATGGCCAGCATGGTATATTTTTGTTTGTTTTAAAATTTGATTTGATTAAAGTGTGTTGTGTGCGTGACTTAGCTAGATGAAAATTGGTGTGTAGTTAGAGATATATTTTTCCTAATAATTGTATAAATTTGGCTTTAATTTGTTATCTCTAACTACCGTATATACTCACAGATAGGTCGCCCCAGCAGATAGGTCGCACCCCTACTTTATGGCTTAATAATTGATGATTCACTGTTGACTCACAGATAGGTCACACTATAATCTGGGGAGTTGCACAGCCCTTTTTAAACGTAAAGAATTATCAGATATCTATTTTTATTTCTACCTTTATTTTAAAATTTACAATTATTAATACATTTTTGCAGATTGATTTCATGTTCTTCTTCATAATTTAGTACTTTTTGAATTCAAAACATGCTTCATAACTCTTTCTTTTACTCATGATTAGTGTTTCCAACAATTAAAATTATAATAAACTATAAATTTGGCTACCAACTATATCACTACGCAATGCAAAATAGTGCAAACGTTTTGGGTACTAGATTCATGCGCTTTGTTATTTGTAAATAACACTTAAGAACGCCTTTTAATGTTATATGACATAACCATTAAAGAAAATTACCTCATAAAGAATATATTTCATTTCTTTAAGTCATATTTTCCAACATATTTTTGACAAAATATATATATATTGCAGAATGAATCATGGGACTATTTTTTCTTTGTCAATAAACATCTACACATGGTTCCTTAACTTATGTATGCATGTTCAGGGCTTCTATATCAGTCTAGTGCGAGGGCCCTGACCAAACGGTGACTGATGGATCAATGAATATTTTATAATTTTATTTATTTATTGTGATGGATATATGAATCTAGCAGCATGAGGTAAGTTTAAAGCAGTGAGTCAGTATTTATGATAGATAAATTGTTTCTATATGGAGAAAAACCACAGATTTAGTTTAGTGTTTAGTTTATGGGTATCATTTCTGATTTCTCAGAAATTATGATCACAAGGTAGTGTTGTTTTACATTTATGTCGAGCGGATAGGTCACACCCCTAATATTTTGTGGAATTTTTAGTAAAAAAAGTGCGACCTATCCACGAGTATATACAGTATGTATAAATTGTGTTTTTCTGCTACAACTCCATCTCTTCTCCCCTGCCTGAGTTATGGGTAAATAGCAGGACTGACTGAGTTCTATAGCCTTTTTTTGGCAACCTGCCTAGGAGAAGGAGAACTCTGAATTCAAAACATGATGAGGGTCACTTGGGTACATTTTAACACACTGTGTAGCGATTACTACTATGTTTGACACGTCTACATTTTTTTCAACTGTGATTGGTCAAATAATAAATACTAACTATCACAGGACAATTTACTGATCACATTCACCACACTGAATTTTTCCTATTGTTAATTCACAAACATGCTTTTGTTACAAAATCACCAATTGGGTAATTTTTCATCCAATCAGATATTTTTTGTGTGTTCTCAAAATTTCTCCCACCATTGTCCTGGGAGCCTACCCATGGTTATATAAACCGAAATTTGTTCCAAAAATAGACAGTAGAAGCAGAACTCAGTAGAACTCAGCAACTCACACGCGTCTACACAGACTATTCATTCTACTCATGTACACACACACACACACACACACACACACACACACACACACACACACACACACAGAACTTAAATATCATTCACCATCAGTTCTATGTAACAAGCCAAGTTGCAACAGCTCTGTTAGTTATATCTAATCCACAACTGATTTATTACATGTTCTTCTGAAAACATCATTCTATCTAATACAGAACTTTGAACATTCTTTCAGAAAACTTGTTTATTTACATTTAATCTTTCAGCTAACAGTTAAAGAGAAACAACTTCTCCTATCTTATTGTTTCACACATTACAGAAAATGCTTTGTATTTGTTGATTTTAATATATATTTTATCGTTGAAACAAAAATCGGTTTTCCATTGTTTTTCCTTGATACAAAAATGTATAATTGTTAAATGCTATTCAACATGCAGCCACATCAACCTTTTCAACACAACCAGCATTTACAACTGTACACCAATTCTTTGTATTCAATTCTTCCTAAAAGTGTGATCAATTCTGTACAAGCCTTCACTGCTATAATCAAATCATATGTGTGGTGGGTAGTGTGGCTGTTCAGTTGTAAAAAATGAGCTAGACCCTCATACATTGGAAGACGATGGGAGAATCTTCTATTATATATATGTTGATATATACAGGGTGTGCCAAATATTGACATCATTTAAAATGTGAATATTTGAGTAACTCCATGTCCCAGGCAAACAAATTTAAATAGTCTCCATGTTGAACAATAAAAGATTGATTTATTAAAATTTGAATAAAATATTGAAAGGGATGTGGATTTTATAACCGATTTCACAAAGCTTCACAAATGTTCAATATGTGCACGACCTGTGACACGACACATGTCAAGTCAGTAGTCCAGCTCCTGCTAAACATGATGTAGCATGTGTTGCATAACAGTCTCCAGCGCCTGAGGGAATCTCTACCTAATTTCCTTTAAGCTTGTAGCAAGAGATGGCATGTAGGACTGTCCTTTTATGTAAGCCTATAGAAAAAATCAAAAGGTATCAATCAGGTGAACATAGTGGCCATTTCAGCAGCACATTGTCATTATCACTGGCATGCCCGATCCATTTTCCTATGTTGATATATATTATTATATATACTATATACATGCTCTCTCTCTCTCTCTCTCTCTCTCTCTCTCTCTCTATATATATATATATATATATATATATATATATATATATACTATTATAGCCTTTTGAGAAATATAAGCAGTCAATTGCTGTTACCTCCTGAAGAGTGGATGGACAGGTCTACCTATGAAACTCTGGTGTCAGGATGCTGAAAGTAACATCAATCAGCTAAGTGATAAACTTTTGCTTATATATATATATATATATATATATATAATATCAATTGATAGTTAGGGATAATTCTAAGGATGACAAAGAGAGCTAGAAGTAAGAATATATATATATATATATATATATATATATATATATATATATATATATATATATATAAATAAATCAAATATGCGGTGCAGTTCAATTTATATTACAATGAATCATTCATACAAAAAGTTGATTAGTAAAGTTAATAATATAAAATGGGGAAATCCCTTCGCAAACAAAATTTTAAAGGTGCATTAACCTACAAATAACTCGATGAATTTTATGATCCTTGTTTTTAAAAATTATAAGCTGTATAAGGTCTTTCTTTAATACTCAAGTACTTTCGACTGTACATTCAGTCATCTTCAGGCATGTAAAATAATTTTGTTTTTGTTAAAATTCAGATAGCATCGTAGACCAAAAAATATAATTCGAATCAAAATATGTTTTTTTCTGAAATGTGTTATTGATAATAGATACAAACTTTTGGAGCATGCAGTCACAACACTAAGGTTGAATTTTTTGAAAATGATAAATTACCTCATGAGTAATATATATTACTCATGAGGTAATTTATATATTACTATATATATATATATGTGTGTATATATTTATTAATATATATTAATAATATATTAATGTATATATTACTCATGAGATAATTCTGTTATGTAATTTATATGCTCTGTAATAATAAATACATTGAGCTCTTTTTGTGGATCAGTTTTAATATTTTACATTATTAGGATCCACTTGGATTATATACCAACGGATTTATTACCTGTATATATATATATATATATATATATATATATATATGCCTGATTTAAAATGAAGAAAAGATGACTCATGTGTGCTTCTTAGATTTATTAGGCCAGTTAATAAAATTTGAGGAATAAAAAGTGAACAAAATTAATATAAAATAAATATCATATTTTTTATTGACAATATATTGTTACCATTTTGTTGGCTTTTTAGTCCTCACATTTTATTAACCAGCCTATATTAAATCTACATCTATCTATCTATATATATATATGTGAAGATGATCAAGCATATATACTATTATAGCCTTTAAATTGAAAAATATAAGCAGTCCATTGATGCTACCTCCTGAAGAGTCGATGGACAGATTCACCTACGAAACTCTGGAGTCAGGATGCTAAATGTAACATCAATCAGCTAAATGACAAATTTTTATTCATATTAATTATATATATATATATATATATATATATATATATATATATATATATATAGTATAGGGTGTGTCAGGTAACTGAGAACAAATTATAAACTAAAGAAAAACAGATATACAAGAGAAAGATCAGTCTATTTTCAAATATGTACACAGATTTCCAACAAAGAAAAGCAGTAAAAGGCTATGCTGTGAACTGCCATCAGCTTTGAGGATGGATCTGATTGTAGTCTCGGAAGCAATCACGTGTCTAAGTGGTTCTTATTCATATTGCTTATCATGTCATCTATTGTAACCTTCAATGAGTCTTTGCTATTGTGAGGCTGCTAGTGTCCTTCTTGGTGACACCCTCAAGGCAAAATAGTTGTATTCAAATCAGGAGCGATAGGAGGCTACGTGTTGGGTGGTGAGGTGACTAGATTGTGAAAATTCTTGGCCAACCACTCCTGGGTCATATTGGCTATGTGGAAGAGAGTAGATGCCTGATGTGACACTTATGCCCATCCTCTCAATCCAGAATGTTATTATGCTGTCTAACACTTTGGTGTAACTGGTATCAGTGGGTGGGGTGGGGGTGGCATAGCATGGGCTCTCACAGACATGGTTTTATACTCCAGTTCTAGACCTTAGTTGTAACATGAGTAAGGGCCAGAACTGGAGGCCTATTTGAAAATATTTGGATTTTGTAAATTTTGGGAGAAAAGTTAAAAGTGAAACAAAATTTCAATTAAAATTAAGTTAACATTTTTTATTGATTTTTTTAGCATAAAAATATTACATTTGAATCTATTTATGTTTTTTCATTGGAAACTATACTAAAATTCAAAGTAGTCGTAGGTATGATGATAAACTACATCCGGCAGCAAGAGATTGGAAGTTTTGAGGAGGATGGAAACACCTCTTAATTGCTGTTGTTCCCAGGTCCACCCTGATCTGTGGTGGTAGCACTTGTTAAGGTCCCAGCTATGGGCAAATAGTGAAGAAACAAAACACTATGAAAGTATAAAAATACATTTTTATAACAAAAATACCAGCAATATATTTTTATATTTAAAAAATTACCAACAATATATATTTATAGTAAAATGACCAACAATACATTTTATTTGTTGTTGAAGGTATAGAATTGCATTCAAAATGTTTCAATTTTGGCATTTAAGGTTGATATGTCATTAAACAAAATCATCCAACCAACCAAACTTCAATGTACGTTTTTAATACCTTTTGGAAAAAAAAACACAAATTAAATTCTATCATCAGTATATTTCTTATTGTAGAGGAAAGTATTAAATTAACTATTTATGACAAATAATGACATTTTAAAAAAATTGCAGTGCTGAAACAGAATCAAGAAAATAAAATCTTTGGAATAAAAGTTTCAGATAAAAATTAACATTATTAAAATTAAATATAACAAAGCATTATTAAAATTAAACAGAATAAAAGATTAAAATTATACATAACAAAATACTATTAAAATTAAACATAAAAACATTGAAATTAACTTTTCTGATAGAGTATTTGTAACATTTGTATGAAGAAAGGTGAGAAAAAATTGGATTAATAAATTATTTCTTTAAATTAAGTTAAATTATTCATTTTTCAATGTCTAGATCTTCAAATTTTTCTTTAATTTCGTGATGTAAAAATTTCATAACAGTCGAAGAACTGTATTGAAAATTCAACAAACTTCTTTGCTTGTTATAAACAGACATACAGATTATGTAAGAAATTAGTGTTTATCACTAATATAATATAATATAATAATATATAATTATATATATGTGTATATACACACACACACACACACACACACACACACACACACACACACACACACACACACATATATATATATATATATATATGTATGTATCCAGGTAAGATAAGAATAAATAGAGTACAATTCCAATGTTCATAAAATTTAATTTAAAAAAGGGCTCAATACAAAATAGAACAATATTATTTATTTTAGGATATTATACCGAAATAACATCAAAATCGCTACACAATTGCAGTTGTGCTTCAATTTTTATCAATGTGTCTCATCAGTCAATTGTAAATTACTGGCAATTAACTGACTTATTTAGATTTAAAAGCAAAATACAACCTCATTCTCCAACATCCGTGGCATTAGAACCAATTTCTACAGTGTGGAATCTTTCCCCACTGCAAACTGCCCAGACATACTGGCTCTGTGTGAGACCAATCTTGACTCATCTATCCCCTCCTCTGAACTCTCGATCCCTGGCTACCTCCCTCTCCTCAGAAAAGACTCTCTAACCCACATGCATGGCCTTGGTGCTACGTCAAGGACCAGCTCCCTCTGGCTAGAGAGTTCTCCCTTGAATCACCGGATCATTTGTACATTTATCTCCGTCTATCTCTTCTTAATGCTGTAAGCTATCTCTTCTTTCTTTAGCGCTCTCCATCCTCTCAGGACTGTGGAATACTTGATGTCGTTTCTGACAGCATAGACAAGACTCTCTCTCTCCACCCGTACGCTCACATATTTGTGTTTGGCAATTTTAACACCCACCATAACAAGTGGCTTTAGAATGCTACTACTAAACTTGCAGGCATACACACAATTAACTTTTCAGTTTCTTAATCCTTCATGCAGATAGTTGACTTCCCCACGCGTTTTGCCTACAACCAGGATGGTAAGGCCTCTCTTCTCGATCTGTGTTTTACCTCCATCCTCGAGTCTTGTAGTGCCACACAGCTCTGCCCTCTTTGTAACTCTGATCATGTGGTAGTGTCTATTAACATCTCCTTCAACCCCACCCCCTGCAAAGAGCCTGCTACCACCCGAACCTCGTTCTGCTACCAACGAGCTGACTGAGACTCATTCCGTGATTTCCTCCGTAATGTCCCTTGGGATGTTGTATTTACGCTCCCTGTTCAAGAATGTGCTTCAGAGGTCTCATCCTGGGTTAAAGCTGGAATTGACGCTTTCATCCCCTCAAGGAAATTCAAGGTCAAATCGTGCTCCTCCCCATGTTTCTCTGCTGCTTGCTCAGCCGCCATTGCCCATAGGAACCACTTCTTCCACCTATTTTGTAGCAATATGTCTGACTGCAATAGACACCTCCTTACCTACCCCTCTTTGGCAAAGTCTTCGAAGCCCTTATCAACACCGAAGGAAATTTTTCTCCCCGGAATCGATCCTCCAAATTTATAAATCAACCATCCGCCCTTGCATGGAGTATTGCTGCCATATATGGTCTGGAGCCCCTTCTGTTTGCCTTGGGGTTCTTGATAAGATCCAGAGATGGGTATGCAATGTAATTGGCCCTGATCTGGCTTCTCATCTGCAGTCTCTCTCTCACAGACGTGCCATCACCTCTCTCTGTCTCTTTTACAAATACTTCCATGGTAATTGCTCCGATGAGCTGCTATCGCTGGTTCCCAGTCTCCATGAATTCAAGTGTCGTACAAGGCTGACATCCTGTTCCCACCCTTTCACTGCTGAAACTGTTAGATGTAGACGTCTCTTCTACTCCAATAGCTTCATATCTCGCACCTCACACCTGTGGAACTCACTTCCCTATTCCTGTTTCCAACTATTCAAATGTAACGTCAATCAACATCTCCAGTTGCATTGATCTATCCACTATCCTTCTCCACATCCTTTCCTCTATCACTCCTATCTGCTCTTGCTCCAAATCCTCTGTAACCCCTTGCATGCTAGTGGCTTCCAGCCTTGCCTGGGGTGAAAAGCTTAAAAAAAAAAAAAAAATAACCCTTTTTTATGAAAATAAAAATCGGGATGGGCGTTGCATTTAATTAAATTTTTTTTCTTTTTTTCTGAAAAAGAGGTTGTATTTTGCTTTTAAATCTAAATAAATTGTTCACTTGCCAGTAATTTACAATCACCTGATGAGATGCATTGATACACATCAAAACACGATTGCAATTGTGTAGCAATTTTGACATGTTTTAAGGTGTAATATCCTAAAAGTGAACATTGAAGTCAACACTCAGAGGCGACAGGCTGTTTCATGCTAGACACAATTGCCAGTCCGTGAGTGTTGGATTTTTCTCAACTATTTATGGGTCAGTGGGGCATTGTGGGTAATCCATTCTGGTGGTTATTTTGGCGGGAGTGGCTTGTTTATTTATTTGTTTATTCATAAAGTTTTTGTAGTTTCCTTTCTGTGTCTGCTATCAATACTGTATGATCTGCATATAAAATTACATTCTTTTAGTTAATGTCATGCAAAAAAGTTTATTTTTACAATAAACATAAAATAATAGAGGAAGTGGCTTTAGATATTTCAGCATACTGACTTTCTTTATAAATTGAAGGGATATGGTGTCTCTGGATGAATATTCAACAATACAATTTTTCTTAAATCATGTGTAGGTGTGATAGCAATGGCTTGTTTCTTTGACTCTTAAGCAGCAATGCCTCTAACCATAGAAACAAGAATAAACACAAAGATATTAAGGAATATATTGGATCTATGCCTTCCAAAATCTATCCTTGCTCTCCCAACTATGGGTTAATTAGTAAAACGTGTATCATTAAACCATTATTATGTCCAAAAGAAAAAGAAATCCTTACAAACTAAAATTAATTTCTGGTGTTAAATAACCTGCAAAGGGTTGATAAACTGTAAAAAATGAATCAAACAAATCAAAATCATATGTGAATATTTTCCCAGAAAATGTTGAAACAGAATTTAATCTGTGTAAGAAATGTGGTTGTGTCTGCATAAGTAGAGCAAGCCTAGAAAAATCGCAGAGAGAAATCATTCACTATATGTTATGCAGCATTTCTGCATTTTTTGCATTTTTTGTAAAAAAGAATGGGCCTCAGTTGGTGGACTAAAGTGACATTTGAATGTTCACTAAAATATTAATGCAATGACTACTCGAAAAGTCACCCAATGATGCTGCATCTATGCAGGAGAATGTAAGACCGTAGCAGGACTAAAAAAGACTGCATTAGCAATAAAAAATAACCCATACAACTGGGTAGTTAATTTACTCTTTGTATTACCTTCAATATGAAATGTTGTTAAAGAAGATATTAGATCTACCATTGCCAAAATGGATTTTAATACTTTTATCACCTTACCAGGTCAACATTTTGAGGACTATCAAAACATACAACTTTTGTACAAAACCTTAAAGATAATATATATATATATATATATATATATATATATATATATATATATATATATATAATAAAATGGTAAGTGTAACAAATCCGTTGGTATATATAATCCAAGTAATATAAAATATTAAAACTGATTCACAAAAAGAGCTCAATGTATTTATTATTAAAGAGCAATATAATTAATAAAAAATAAAACCCAAAATCACCTCATATGGGGAATAGTCTGAGTTCATGTCAGAAATAGGAATTTAACTGTGAAAAGCTTTTTTTTAGCTTTCACAGTTAAATTGCTGACACAAACTCAGTCAACACTGGGGTTGATAAGACAGAAAAATGATATCATTCTGTGCCAAAATAGGATATTCCCCATATGAGGTAATTTGGGATTTTATTGTTTATTATATATATATATATATATATATATATATAAATAAAAAATTTAAAAAAATAAGTTACTCCAAAATTCGCTTGATGAGGAAATGGAACTAATGTCTTTGGTTTAATAACAAAATTAAATTCAAGGGCTTTAGCTTCCATTTTTGAAACATGGTTATCAATGTGTAGTGAAAAAAAACATTTTAAATCAATTAATTTATAATATATATATATATATATATATTTATATATATATATATATATATATATACTTATCAACACTTACAGGCATACAGTGACAAATGCACCATTCATGACTTTTAACATTCAATATGAAAATTACCCTTTTCTCTTTCATAGGCCAGTCCTGAGTATGACAGTAAACTACTATGGTTTTGAGGAGTGTGGAACCATTGCAGTTGTTCCCAGGTACACCCTGATCCAGGGTGCTAGCACCTGTTCACATCCCAGCTATATGAAAATAGTAAACGCACCATACAAAAACAAAATTTTATGAGAGTATAAAAATATGTTTTTATAGTAAAAATACCAGCAATACATTTTTATATAAAAATACCAACAATAGATATTTATAATAGAATGACCAACAATACATTTTATAGCAGTATGACCAACAATACATTTTATAGTAGAATTACCAACAATACATTTTATAGTAGAATGACCAAGAATATATTTTATGGTAGAATGACCAACAATACATTTTATAGTAGAATGACCAAGAATACATTTTATGGTAGAATGACCAACAATACATTTTATAGTAGAATGACCAAGAATATATTTTATGGTAGAATGACCAACAATACATTTTATAGTAGAATGACCAAGAAAACATTTTATGGTAGAATTACCAACAATACATTTTATAGTAGAATGACCAAGAAAACATTTTATGGTAGAATGACCAACAATACATTTTATAGCAGAATGACCAACAATATATTTTATAGCAGAATGACCAACAATACATTTTATAGCTGAATGACCAACAATACATTTTATAGCAGAATGACCGACAATACATTTTATAGTAGAATTACCAACAATACATTTTATAGCAGAATGACCAACAATACATTTTATAGTAGAATGACCAAAAATACATTTTATAGTATAATGTCCAACAATACATTTTATAGTAGAATGACCAAAAATATATTTTATCTGTAGTTGAAGGCATACAATTGGACTCAAAATATATTTAGTTGAAACCACAAAATTGTGTTCAAAATATTTAGATTTCGACATTTAATAATCGATAGAGGTTGATCTGTTGCTAAACAAAATCAACCAAATCAACCAACTCTTTCACTGTAAGTCAAGAAACAAAGGTTTATCAATAAATCAATATGGCTTCATTGCTCCCATTCGACTCTATGCCTTCTGGCAAATAAAAGTCTCTATTAGTCTCAGCCGTTGACCCTACAAAAGCAAAGAATAAATAATCGACATTATCTTTTACTGTTCTTTTTTCAACACTGAACTGATTTCTATTGCGTACAGTTTGGCAGATTTGTGCATCCCAATGCTGTTATTAAATGAACAGAATAAATGAATTATATAACACAAAGTGTATTGTAATCAACTGGGAAACCCATTAGTAAATTAGTTAATTTAGCTGCTACCAGTGTCAGAAAATTCTAATTAAAACTGGCATGAAAGGGTTTTGTTTGTTTCTGCATTCAAGACTGACATAGGAAACCTTTTTCAGTTTTGTGCAAATAGAACTGATTGCTGATTTTTCAATGGGTTTTTCCTAGCATGGTGCCAGTAATGTATCCCTCATTAATAAAATGACTGTTATGCTGTCTGGTTAGGGCTTCACCCCTTGTAATGATAATGGGAATATTAGCCAGTTCCCTGGAAGGAAACATTCGGCATTCATTGACCAAGCAGCCAGAACTGCTTTCGGTTGAAATTTATAAAATCTTTCTTTTAAAACTATTTTTCAGGAAAATAGGTTATTCAAGTCCAGTAGCTGTTATTGTTCTTTCCAGTTGGCATTCATTGACCGAGCAGTCAGTGCTACTTTTGGTTGAAATTTATAAAATCTTTCTCTTAAAACAATTCTTCAGGAAAATAGGTTTCTCAAGTCCACTAACAGTTATTGCTCTTTCCAGTCGGCATTCATTGACCGAGCAGCCAGTGCTACTTTTTGTTGAAATTTATAAAATCTTTCTCTTAAAACAATTCTTCAGGAAAATAGGTTTCTCAAGTCCACTAACTGTTATTGCTCTTTCCAGTTGACATTCATTGACCGAGCAGCCAGTGCTACTTTTGGTTGAAATTTATAAAATCTTTCTCTTAAAACAATTCTTCAGGAAAATAGGTTTCTCAAGTCCACTAACTGTTATTGCTCTTTCCAGTCGACATTCATTGACCGAGCAGCCAGTGCTACTTTTGGTTGAAATTTATAAAATCTTTCTCTTAAAACAATTCTTCAGGAAAATAGGTTTCTCAAGTCCACTAACTGTTATTGCTCTTTCCATTCAGCATTCATTGACCGAGCAGCCAGTGCTACATTTGGTTGAAATTTATAAAATCTTTCTCTTAAAACAATTCTTCAGGAAAATAGGTTTCTCAAGTCCACTAACTGTTATTGCTCTTTCCAGTCTGCATTCATTGACGGAGCAGCCAGTGCTAATTTTGGTTGAAATTTATAAAATCATTCTCTTAAAACAATTCTTCAGGAAAATAGGTTTCTCAAGTCCACTAACTGTTATTGCTCTTTCCAATCGGCATTCATTGACCAAGCCGCCAGTGCTACTTTTGGTTGAAATTTATAAAATCTTTCTCTTAAAACAATTCTTCAGGAAAATAGGTTTCTCAAGTCCACTAACAGTTATTGCTCTTTCCAGTCGGCATTCATTGACCGAGCAGCCAGTGCTACTTTTTGTTGAAATTTATAAAATCTTTCTCTTAAAACAATTCTTCAGGAAAATAGGTTTCTCAAGTCCACTAACTGTTATTGCTCTTTCCAGTTGACATTCATTGACCGAGCAGCCAGTGCTACTTTTGGTTGAAATTTATAAAATCTTTCTCTTAAAACAATTCTTCAGGAAAATAGGTTTCTCAAGTCCACTAACTGTTATTGCTCTTTCCAGTTGACATTCATTGACCGAGCAGCCAGTGCTACTTTTGGTTGAAATTTATAAAATCTTTCTCTTCAAACAATTCTTCAGGAAAATAGGTTTCTCAAGTCCACTAACTGTTATTGATCTTTCCAGTCGACATTCATTGACCGAGCAGCCAGTGCTACTTTTGGTTGAAATTTATAAAATCTTTCTCTTAAAACAATTCTTCAGGAAAATAGGTTTCTCAAGTCCACTAACTGTTATTGTTCTTTCCATTTGGCATTCATTGACCGAGCAGCCAGTGCTACTTTTGGTTGAAATTTATAAAATCTTTCTCTTCAAACAATTCTTCAGGAAAATAGGTTTCTCAAGTCCACTAACTGTTATTGCTCTTTCCAGTCGGCATTCATTGACCGAGCAGCCAGTGCTACTTTTGGTTGAAATTTATAAAATCTTTCTCTTAAAACAATTCTTCAGGAAAATAGGTTTCTCAAGTCCACTAACTGTTATTGCTCTTTCCAGTCTGCATTCATTGACCGAGCAGCCAGTGCTAATTTTGGTTGAAATTTATAAAATCTTTCTCTTAAAACAATTCTTCAGGAAAATAGGTTTCTCAAGTCCACTAACTGTTATTGCTCTTTCCAGTCGGCATTCATTGACCAAGCAGCCAGTGCTACTTTTGGTTGAAATTTATAAAATCTTTCTCTTAAAACAATTCTTCAGGAAAATAGGTTTCTCAAGTCCACTAACTGTTATTGCTCTTTCCAGTCTGCATTCATTGACCGAGCAGCCAGTGCTACTTTTGATTGAAATTTATAAAATCTTTGTCTTAAAACAATTCTTCAGGAAAATAGGTTTCTCAAGTCCACTAACTGTTATTGCTCTTTCCAGTCGACATTCATTGACCGAGCAGCCAGTGCTACTTTCGGTTGAAGTTTATAAAATCTTTCTCTTAAAACAATTCTTCAGGAAAATAGGTTTCTCAAGTCCACTAACTGTTATTGATCTTTCCAGTCGACATTCATTGACCGAGCAGCCAGTGCTACTTTTGGTTGAAATTTATAAAATCTTTCACTTAAAACAATTCTTCAGGAAAATAGGTTTCTCAAGTCCACTAACTGTTATTGTTCTTTCCATTTGGCATTCATTGACCGAGCAGCCAGTGCTACTTTTGGGTGAAATTTATAAAATCTTTCTCTTAAAACAATTCTTCAGGAAAATAGGTTTCTCAAGTACACTAACTGTTATTGATCTTTCCAGTCAACATTCATTGACCGAGCAGCCAGTGCTACTTTTGGTTGAAATTTATAAAATCTTTCTCTTAAAACAATTCTTCAGGAAAATAGGTTTCTCAAGTCCACTAACTGTTATTGCTCTTTCCATTTGGCATTCATTGACCGAGCAGCCAGTGCTACTTTCGGATGAAGTTTATAAAATCTTTCTCTTAAAACAATTCTTCAGGAAAATAGGTTTCTCAAGTCCACTAACTGTTATTGCTCTTTCCAGTCGGCATTCATTGACCGAGCAGCCAGTGCTACTTTTGATTGAAATTTATAAAATCTTTCTCTTAAAACAATTCTTCAGGAAAATAGGTTTCTCAAGTCCACTAACTGTTATTGCTCTTTCCAGTCGGCATTCATTGACCGAGCTGCCAGTGCTACTTTTTGTTGAAATTTATAAAATCTTTCTCTTAAAACAATTCTTCAGGAAAATAGGTTTCTCAAGTCCACTAACTGTTATTGCTCTTTCCAGTCTGCATTCATTGACCGAGCAGCCAGTGCTACTTTTGATTGAAATTTATAAAATCTTTCTCTTAAAACAATTCTTCAGGAAAATAGGTTTCTCAAGTCCACTAACTGTTATTGCTCTTTCCAGTCGGCATTCATTGACCGAGCAGCCAGTGCTACTTTTGGTTGAAATTTATAAAATCTTTCTCTTAAAACAATTCTTCAGGAAAATAGGTTTCTCAAGTCCACTAACTGTTATTGCTCTTTCCAGTCGACATTCATTGACCGAGCTGCCAGTGCTACTTTTTGTTGAAATTTATAAAATCTTTCTCTTAAAACAATTCTTCAGGAAAATAGGTTTCTCAAGTCCACTAACTGTTATTGTTCTTTCCATTTGGCATTCATTGACCGAGCAGCCCGTGCTACTTTTGGGTGAAATTTATAAAATCTTTCTCTTAAAACAATTCTTCAGGAAAATAGGTTTCTCAAGTACACTAACTGTTATTGATCTTTCCAGTCAACATTCATTGACCGAGCAGCCAGTGCTACTTTTGGTTGAAATTTATAAAATCTTTCTCTTAAAACAATTCTTCAGGAAAATAGGTTTCTCAAGTCCACTAACTGTTATTGCTCTTTCCATTTGACATTCATTGACCGAGCAGCCAGTGCTACTTTCAGATGAAGTTTATAAAATCTTTCTCTTAAAACAATTCTTCAGGAAAATAGGTTTCTCAAGTCCACTAACTGTTATTGCTCTTTCCAGTCGGCATTCATTGACCGAGCAGCCAGTGCTACTTTTGATTGAAATTTATAAAATCTTTCTCTTAAAACAATTCTTCAGGAAAATAGGTTTCTCAAGTCCACTAACTGTTATTGCTCTTTCCAGTCGGCATTCATTGACCGAGCTGCCAGTGCTACTCTTTGTTGAAATTTATAAAATCTTTCTCTTAAAACAATTCTTCAGGAAAATAGGTTTCTCAAGTCCACTAACTGTTATTGCTCTTTCCAGTCTGCATTCATTGACCGAGCAGCCAGTGCTACTTTTGATTGAAATTTATAAAATCTTTCTCTTAAAACAATTCTTCAGGAAAATAGGTTTCTCAAGTCCACTAACTGTTATTGCTCTTTCCAGTCGGCATTCATTGACCGAGCAGCCAGTGCTACTTTTGGTTGAAATTTATAAAATCTTTCTCTTAAAACAATTCTTCAGGAAAATAGGTTTCTCAAGTCCACTAACTGTTATTGCTCTTTCCAGTCGACATTCATTGACCGAGCTGCCAGTGCTACTTTTTGTTGAAATTTATAAAATCTTTCTCTTAAAACAATTCTTCAGGAAAATAGGTTTCTCAAGTCCACTAACTGTTATTGATCTTTCCATTCAGCATTCATTGACCGAGCAGCCAGTGCTACTTTTGGTTGAAATTTATAAAATCTTTCTCTTAAAACAATTCTTCAGGAAAATAGGTTTCTCAAGTCCACTAACTGTTATTGCTCTTTCCAGTCTGCATTCATTGACCGAGCAGCCAGTGCTACTTTTGATTGAAATTTATAAAATCTTTCTCTTAAAACAATTCTTCAGGAAAATAGGTTTCTCAAGTCCACTAACTGTTATTGCTCTTTCCAGTCGGCATTCATTGACTGAGTTGCCAGTGCTACTTTTTGTTGAAATTTATAAAATCTTTCTCTTAAAACAATTCTTCAGGAAAATAGGTTTCTCAAGTCCACTAACTGTTATTGCTCTTTCCAGTCGGCATTCATTGACCGAGCAGCCAGTGCTACTTTTGGTTGAAATTTATAAAATCTTTCTCTTAAAACAATTCTTCAGGAAAATAGGTTTCTCAAGTCCACTAACTGTTATTGCTCTTTCCAATCTGCATTCATTGACCGAGCAGCCAGTGCTACTTTTGATTGAAATTTATAAAATCTTTCTCTTAAAACAATTCTTCAGGAAAATAGGTTTCTCAAGTCCACTAACTGTTATTGCTCTTTCCATTCAGCATTCATTGACCGAGCAGCCAGTGCTACTTTTGGTTGAAATTTATAAAATCTTTCTCTTAAAACAATTCTTCAGGAAAATAGGTTTCTCAAGTCCACTAACTTTTATTGCTCTTTCCAGTCTGCATTCATTGACCGAGCAGCCAGTGCTACTTTTGATTGAAATTTATAAAATCTTTCTCTTAAAACAATTCTTCAGGAAAATAGGTTTCTCAAGTCCACTAACTGTTATTGCTCTTTCCAGTCGGCATTCATTGACCGAGCAGCCAGTGCTACTTTTGGTTGAAATTTATAAAATCTTTCTCTTAGAACAATTCTTCAGGAAAATAGGTTTCTCAAGTCCACTAACTGTTATTCATCTTTCCATTCAGCATTCATTGACCGAGCAGCCAGTGCTACTTTTGGTTGAAATTTATAAAATCTTTCTCTTAAAACAATTCTTCAGGAAAATAGGTTTCTCAAGTCCACTAACTGTTATTGCTCTTTCCAGTCTGCATTCATTGACCGAGCAGCCAGTGCTACTTTTGATTGAAATTTATAAAATCTTTCTCTTAAAACAATTCTTCAGGAAAATAGGTTTCTCAAGTCCACTAACTGTTATTGCTCTTTCCAGTCGGCATTCATTGACTGAGTTGCCAGTGCTACTTTTTGTTGAAATTTATAAAATCTTTCTCTTAAAACAATTCTTCAGGAAAATAGGTTTCTCAAGTCCACTAACTGTTATTGCTCTTTCCAATCTGCATTCATTGACCGAGCAGCCAGTGCTACTTTTGATTGAAATTTATAAAATCTTTCTCTTAAAACAATTCTTCAGAAAAATAGGTTTCTCAAGTCCACTAACTGTTATTGCTCTTTCCATTCAGCATTCATTGACCGAGCAGCCAGTGCTACTTTTGGTTGAAATTTATAAAATCTTTCTCTTAAAACAATTCTTCAGGAAAATAGGTTTCTCAAGTCCACTAACTGTTATTGCTCTTTCCAGTCTGCATTCATTGACCGAGCAGCCAGTGCTACTTTTGGTTGAAATTTATAAAATCTTTCTCTTAAAACAATTCTTCAGGAAAATAGGTTTCTCAAGTCCACTAACTGTTATTGCTCTTTCCAGTCGGCATTCATTGACCGAGCAGCCAGTGCTACTTTTGGTTGAAATTTATAAAATCTTTCTCTTAAAACAATTCTTCAGGAAAATAAGTTTCTCAAGTCCACTAACTGTTATTGCTCTTTCCAGTCGGCATTCATTGACCGAGCAGCCAGTGCTACTTTTGGTTGAAATTTATAAAATCTTTCTCTTAAAACAATTCTTCAGGAAAATAAGTTTCTCAAGTCCACTAACTGTTATTGCTCTTTCCAGTCTGCATTCATTGACCGAGCAGCCAGTGCTACTTTTGGTTGAAATTTATAAAATCTTTCTCTTAAAACAATTCTTCAGGAAAATAGGTTTCTCAAGTCCACTAACTGTTATTGCTCTTTCCAGTCGACATTCATTGACCGAACTGCCAGTGCTACTTTTTGTTGAAATTTATAAAATCTTTCTCTTAAAACAATTCTTCAGGAAAATAGGTTTCTCAAGTCCACTAACTGTTATTGCTCTTTCCAGTCGACTTTCATTGACCGAGCTGCCAGTGCTACTTTTTGTTGAAATTTATAAAATCTTTCTCTTCAAACAATTTTTCAGGAAAATAGTTTTCTCAAGTCCACTAACTGTTATTGCTCTTTCCATTCAGCATTCATTGACTGAGCAGCCAGTGCTACTTTTTGTTGAAATTTATAAAATCTTTCTCTTAAAACAATTCTTCAGGAAAATAGGTTTCTCAAGTCCACTAACTGTTATTGCTCTTTCCAGTCGACTTTCATTGACCGAGCTGCCAGTGCTACTTTTTGTTGAAATTTATAAAATCTTTCTCTTCAAACAATTTTTCAGGAAAATAGGTTTCTCAAGTCCACTAACTGTTATTGCTCTTTCCATTCAGCATTCATTGACCGAGCAGCCAGTGCTACTTTTGGTTGAAATTTATAAAATCTTTCTCTTCAAACAATTCTTCAGGAAAATAGGTTTCTCAAGTCCACTAACTGTTATTGCTCTTTCCAGTCAACATTCATTGACCGAGCAGCCAGTGCTACTTTTCGTTGAAATTTATAAAATCGTTCTCTTAAACCAATTTTTTAGGAAAATAAGTTTCTCAAGTCCAGTAGCTGTTATTGTTCTTTCTAGTACTGATGAGTTTTTCCTTCCTAACCTTTTGTTTGAAATAGTGTGGATTGAGAGCCTCTTGATTATATCATTATTTTATCTTCAAGTTACATGTGCTATTCATTTTAACTGTTGCTGCTGTTGAAAGTCCTCAAGTGATTTGGTTCCTGTTATTTATTTTATTTTATTTTAATTTATTTTTTACAGTAAGGTTCTTCCTTTACAGGGCCTGTGAGTCACTCAAAGTAGAGGGTTATGTTATGAGGCAATTTGTGCAGATAGGAGTGGAAGATAACAGTTAACCCTAGCCTTGAACAGGTTAAGATTGTAATGATCAAGGAAATATCTAATGGCTTGCGAGAAGAAGCTGTTTGAGTGGAACTTACTCCACACCAATGGAAGAGGGAGGGAATGTGGATGGTTTGCTACTATGTAAGTGGCTTGGCATGTTATTGCTGCAAGAATGTTGTCTTCTATTGGTCGATTCTTTTGGGATGTGGTATGGCATCCTTAGATAATCTGTGCCCATCTCTGTAAATGTACAGGGCATAGTCTAGGAAAAGATTAGGTAAGAAAAATTAAAGGTAAAAAATTAAAAATAAATAGCACTCCTTAATAAAAGGAATGCCACCCCATAATATAAACAAATTTTAAAAAAAAAGAAATGGTACTCCTTAAAGGTTAAAAAAATAAATGGCAGGTCTTACTGAGTCTTGGAATTCTACTACATTTCTTTTGCATTTCAATGAAATGCTGCATCTTAGAATACTCAATAATGTCTTCATCTGCAGCTGTGAACATCACCCAAATATGGAATAGTTCTTCATGTAGAACAGAGAAGTGTGTCTCTTTCTCGCTAAAGATGAAATTAATCCACTAAGGACGGTTTTGTTTATAAAAATCAATATTAAAGCAAGCAAGGAAAGAAAAGCCAAGCTGTCAGAATAGAAAGAAAATGATTTGTGCAGAAGAGAAGATTATAAAACAGTTAAGTGAAGCAAGAAGCAATTTTCTCTCCAATCAAATTGTCATGATATATTTGTTGTTGTGCCAACAAACATGAGGGTTGATTTTCTCATATGTAACATCTTTTATTTAGCTGCGGACTTTGTCAATTACTGTTAGCCAGTTTGTATGAGTAGATCCTGGCCCTTTATTTGAAATTTGGATTTTAGTATCTCATAGACTGCCTCTCCTGCTGCAGGGATGGGTGTTTATATATATATATATATATATATATATTTAGTTTACGAAAAAATAGGTAATCCGTATGGGTAGACCCAAGGAGGATATATATATATATATATATATATATATATATATATATTAAAATAATAGGAAAGAACAATGAAATTTATAATACAAAGTTCTTAGCATTTATTTTTATTTTTAAAGAACAGTGCTTGATACAACCATAGAGCATAATATTATAATTGTTTTTTTTAAAATATATTTTGTATTTCAATTTGTCCTTTGTGCATACATGAAAAGTTAAATATTATTAAGTTTCTGAAAAATAAAAATTTATTAAATCAAAGAAATGAAATAGCGAATTTTTGTAGACATTGCCAAATTTCTTTCCTTAAGTAATAGCTAATTTTTAAAAAAATGAAAAACAAATATTTATATTTGATCATAAATAGAATTGTTTATAAATACATAATATATTAATTTTAACATTAACTTATATGTACTCAATTAGTAAATAAATTAAATATAATATCTTAAGTCAGTACAAATAAAAATATAAATATTAAAAATGTGACTAAATAATATTTGAATGCCCCTTTTGAAAAAATCATAATTGAAATTTATATAAGAATAAAAATTAAATAAACAATTAAAAATAAAAATGCCAAAATGTACTGCTATTGAAACCTAGACAACGTGTTCAAACATAGACACTACCACAAATTTCTACTTGAAAAAAGTAAGTTTGTATCAATAGACAGATACACCAGCCCCTACCTTGACTTGACCAACTTGATAGCTACAATATATTAGATACATGATTTTTCTAAATAAGTTAAATCTTAACACCCCTCAAATAAAAAGATGAAATTTTCCTTAACCCCAACATCTCAAAATATCAAATTTGTCTGAACCTGTAAATTAAGTCAATCAATTTCTAAAAAATTATTCTTAGCCTTGCTTGATAATGGAACAGAACTTTCTATTTTGAGTTTAATTTTTATGATTGAATTTGAATTGAAGTTTCAGTTTTGAAATATAGGAATTCTGGTGTTGCGATGATTATATATTTAAAAAAAAAAACAATTATAATATATATATATATATATATATATATATGTCTGTCATGCACCTCTTTCTCATGTGTTGCATTCCAGGTACCAAGCACATGGGATGCATCTGGTAGCTAGGAGGTCATCTATAAAGTTAACCACATGTGGCCCTGGGGATGCAGTTTGCTTAAGATCTACAGGGTTTGATGGGTAAATTGTTGCCATTCTATAATTTTTTTATTTTGTGCAGGTGAATTGCCTTTTTTTGATTTTGTCGACTGCACAGTATAGTACAGTTAGTTGGGTACCATCTATGAGAAAAAGAGCACCATGACAAATTTCACTCCTGCAGTACTGCTGGGCATTCAAGGCAGAAGCTCCGTTTCAGAGTGTTTGGGTGCCAATCTGAGGACAATGCAGAGAATTCAGAAAGAGTTGGATGAGTCTAATGATGATTACGAAGGTGTCTGGAATGATCAATCATGATGACAACATTATGCCTCCATTCATTTTCCCACAGGGCCTCACACTCCATACAGTGGCCTACATCAAGTGCCTTGATGAGGTAGTGCAGGATCAAGAGGGTGGCTGCTGGAACACCCTATGTATGGCAACAGGACTCTGCACTATGCCACACAAGCAGAAGAACCCAGTCATGGCTGTCAGACAATTTCAGACAAACATATCACCCTTTACATCTGGCCACCTAACTCCCAAGACTGCAACCCCCTTGATTATTATGTGTAGGGTGCTACTGAGCGAGAGACCAACAAAATTCCTTGTAACACAAGAGATGAACTGAAGGCAAGGATTATGGCAGCATTCACCAACTTAAACAAGGAGACCGTCCAGAATGAATGCAGGAGATTCCGAAGTCATCTGGAGGCCATAGTTGAAGCAGATGGTGATTTTATTGAACAAAATATACTCTTTAGTATTTCAAGATATTTTTGAATAATTTTGGTAAATTTATCTGTTAAAATGAGATGTCAGTGTTATTTTCATTTTTGTGTAATTTAAATGACAATTTATCCATCGCATCCTGTATATATAAGGAATAATTAAATGCATGTTTGTTCTTTGGGGTTGGTCTTTTGTCTGCAAATTTCACATCCTGTTCTGATTCTCAAATTTACCAATTGACATGTAATTCTGATTTTCTTTTATGTACAATTCTTTGTTCACCTGGGTGTTGTCTGATTTTGCAATCAATCTGAATGTTTGCTCTTTTGTCAGTCAGGTTGCTTTTTTCAATTGATATTTACTCAGCTTAGTGCAAAATATAAAGGCTAAATAAATGAGAGAGGCAAAACGAGAAAGGATATGGGTGGGGATTATCAGTTATCTCCCTTGAACTATTTCTATAAAAGGAACTCTTCAGTGAGTTTAATGTTTATCATCTAAGCAACTTAACAGTAGGGAGATTACGCTTTACCAATTTTCTAAGTAGCATTAAAATTTGTGGCTTTCATCCTTATTTATTTTCCTAATGTTTACATTAGAGTAATGGAAGCAAATTGAGGAAGCAGAGAGCCAAGTTCAATTTCCAGTTGAGTTTGTTACATTCACTTACATGCAAATACCCTTGGTAAAGATATAAATCCATCCCTTCTTCCACCAGCTATGGGTAAATAGCATGACAGACTGGGTTCTATAGCCTTGGATGGCAACTGGTTTAGGAGAAGAACAACTCTGAATTCAAAATCTCTAACTATGGATTAAATAGCCTCATCAACCCGCAATTAGCCAATCATGGTGAGTATGGATACACCCCAGAAGACATGGTCAGTCAGGCAGGGGTTCCTGAAACAGGAGTGAAAAGACCCTGGTACATTCCTGAAGACATGGTTAGTCAGAAGAGGTTCCCTCCAACAGGAGTGAAAAGACCCTGGTACACCCCTGAAGACATGGTCAATCAGGGAGGGGT
>OZ038496.1:14085575-14208075 GCA_964036315.1 Acanthosepion esculentum | reverse complement strand
TATGAAAAAAAAAAAGCTTGCACCAAAGAAAAGTGCATATAAAAAAGAAAAATTGAGACGTATAAGCAGTCAGTTGCTGATAACCCCCAAGGAGTGGACAATGTTGATAGCCACTGAAGAAAAGATGGATAAGTCTGTCTACGAAACTCTGGAGATGGGATGCTGAAGGTAATATCAATCAGCTAAGTAACAAACTTTCACTGATATTAATTATATATATACATATATGTGTGTGTGTGTGTGTGTGATTAAGTGCATGTATACATGTACTTGTTTGCGTATATATATATGTGTGTGTCTGTAATGTTTCAGCATTCCCTGAAAATATATATGTATAAATGTTTTTGTGATTGATTGTTTATATGCATGTGTCTGTTTGTACAGGGTGCGATGGATAAATTGTCATTTAAATTATGCAAAAATGAAAATAGCACTGATATCTCATTTTAACAGATATATTTACCAAAATTACACAAAAACATATTGAAATACTAAAGATTAAATTTATTCAATAAAATTTCCATTGGCTTCAACCACAACCTTCAGACGACTTTGGAATCTCTTGCAACTCTTCCTGATGGTCTCCTTGTTTAAGTTGGTGAATACTGCCATAATCCTTGCCTTCAGTTGTGTTACAAGGAATTTTGTTGGTCTCTCACTCAACTGCACCCCACACATAATAATCAAGGGGGCTGCAGTCTGTGGAGTTAGGTGGCCAGATATAAGGGGTTATGTGGTTGCAGAAATTGTCTGAGTTCTTTTCTTATTAGAACAATCAGAGTGAGTTTTCTAAGCTGACATACCTTTGTAATCAGCATTAGACTCATCCAACTCTTTCCAAATCCTCTGCACTTCACTCAGATATCCCAAACTCCATGTCAGCATCCCTGCAGCAGATGTTAGCCGTGTGCATCACTGAGGCAATCTCCCACCCCAACCCCCACACACTCTTGGTAAAGAGTGAGTGGTAAATTATTATTATTATTATTATTACTATTATTATTATTAGAAAAGGTAGTAGAAAGTATATAGCTGATGCATGATGAAGAATATTACAGGGTGCGATGGATAAATTGTCATTTAAATTACACAAAAATGAAAATAACACTGACATCTCATTTTAACAGATATATTTACCAAAATTACACAAAAATCTCTTGAAATACTAAAGATTAAATTTATTCAATAAAATTACCATTGCCAGACAACTTCGCAATGTCCTACATCTCTTCTGGACGGTCTCCTTGTTTAAGTTGGTGAATGCTGCCATAATCCTTGCCTTCAGTTCATCTTTGGTGTTAAAAGGAGTTTTGTTGGTCGCTCGTTCAACTGCGCCCCACACATAATAATCAAGTGGGTTGCAGTCTGGGGTGTTAGATGTGGTTGTACCCAGCAACATTTGTACTGCCTGTGTTGGTGGTAGAATTTGCTGCCACTCTAAACAACATTCGAAAGCTGGATAGCATCTAAAAAATATAAAGAAAGATTATAACTGCATTTTAGGCACTTCAACATGGTGTAATGGTTAACAAGCTTGTCTCGCTAGATCAATTACAACTGAATAGTGAGCTTGATCTGATCTGGGTGCTCTATACTTTTGGCCCTGTTCTACATGTAGCTACGCTTAGTAAATCACTATAATTATAGCCATTTATTTTGTTTTGAATGCAGACAGACAGAAAAATGCAGCAAATGCAGTAATTTTAAAAGTTATTTTTTCTGACATTTCTCTCTACAAATTCTTGATGAGGCACTTCAACATGGCGTAATGGTTAGCAAAGTTGTCTCATTAAGTCAGTTAAGACTGAATAGTGAGTTTGATTCTACTTGGGTGCCCCATATGTTTGGCCTTGTGCCACATCTAAGCTACACTTAGAAAATCATTTATAGGGTACCCCGGTGTGGTGTAATGGTTAGCAAGCTTGTCTGGCTAGATCAGTTATGACTGAAAAGTGAGTTAGATCCTAACTAGGTGCTCCATACTTTTGGCCTTGTGCCACATCTAAGCTATGCTTAGAAAATAACCTCTACAAATTCTTGATTTACAGTATCAAAATCTAGACTTTGATGGAGTGAGATGAAAATTTGGAACATCTAATTTTGTGTAATAATTCAGTTCCCCTACATTGATTCGTTGTGCCATTCAAGACAATTTCTCTCATCAGAATCTATCTTGCAGAAGTCCTGGGTATGACAATAAACTAGATCCGGCAGCAAGGCCTTTGATCAGGAGATTAAAGATTTTGAAGAGCATGAAACCATCTCTTAATTACTGTTGTTCCCAGGTCAATGTTGACACAGAGTGGTAGTACCTGTTAGGGTCACAGCTATGGGCAAATAGTGAACCCCCAAACAAAAATAAAAAATTATGAAAGTACAAAAATATACTTTTATAATAAAAATACCAGTAATACATTTTTATATAAAAGAATTACCAACAATATCTACTTGTAGTAAAATTACTAACAATGTATTACTGATAATTTTGCTTATTATAAATAAGCAAAATTATCAGTAATACATATTGTAGTAAAATTTCCGACAATACATTTTATAGTAAAATGACCAACAATACATTTTATAGTAGAATGACCAACAATACATTTTATAGCAGAATGACCACCAATACATTTTATAGCAAAATGACCAACAATACATTTTATCTGTAGTTGAAGGCATACAACTGCGTTCAAAATATATTTAGTTGAAGCCATAAAATCGTGTTCAAACCTTTCAGATTTCAGTATTAAATAACCCACAGAGGTGTTGTTATGCCACTAAGCAAAACCAACCAACCAGCCATTCTTTATAATTCTGCTACTGGTTCGTGCATTGAATATTACTGCCACATCTGGTCTGGTGTTTCTGCAATATATCTGGAGATTCTTGATAAAATGCCAAGAATAATCTGCAATTTTATTGGTCCCAACCTTGCATCTTGGCTTCAGTTACTTTTCCACTTTTCTATAAATATTTTGATGGTAATTTTTCTAATGATCTTCCTCTTTGGTTATCTCAACTTCTCAAATTTTTGTATTATCATCTAAGGCCGATCATTTTACTGTTGAAATTAATAGTTTAACTGTAAGTTCTATTCCAATCATTTCTTCTCTTTCACTTCTTGATGGTGGAACTCTCTTTCACTTCTTGATGGTGGAACTCTCTTTCACTTCTTGATGGTGGAACTCTCTTTCACTTCTTGATGGTGGAACTCTCTTCCATCTTCTTTCTTTCCTGTCAACTTCTTTTTCTTCTATGTGCTGCCTTCAGGATATGAACAATCATAGCTCTCCAAAACTTCCTATATCTTGTGGCCTTTAGCAGTTTTTCTCCCTTTGCTAAAGCTCCTGGCAACCAACCCCATCCTGTTCAGCTATCTATTCACCGAAGCTTGTCAGGTAGGTGGCTTGCTGTCTTTTCCTATCTCTCTTACTCTTAATATGCCCAATGAGGATTAAATTTTCCAAGCCTACCTTCCTCATTATATATCCAAGTAATTTCAGCTATCTTTTCCTGATTTTGAGTATACGTGTTCTTTTTGTTGCCATTTTCTTTAAAACTTACTCAATGCTTCCGTCCATGGAATTTTCAGTATCCTTCTGTCGAACCACATTTCTCCTGCCTCCATTTTTCTCTTCATCCATGAGGAGATTGTCCACCATTCACTGCCATATAAGAGGGTGGATATCACATAGCAATCCAGCACTCTTTTCTTTGTTTCTAAGGACATTTTTCTGTTTCTCAGCACTTTGTTTAGATTTTAGAATGCTTCTTTCATTCGTCCAATGCATGTCCAAATTTCAGTGTTGCATTTTTCATCATCTGTTCATGATCAATCATCATCTTCTGTCTCCTTGAATTCTTTACTCTTATTGTCTTCTCTCCTCAATAACATTTTCTCAGTTTCTTTCACTCACAGTAACCCTTTGTCTTGGAGTGAAATAATTGAAAAAATGCTAACTTGAATGGACCACTTCTGCCACACCCTCTAGGTCTGCCCATTGTTTCACCTAAATACATAGCATCATTATTCAGCCATCAAAGTATTTTCCTTGATTTTTTTATCCCCTTACCCCAATTTTCAGGTAAAGTTTGTATTCAATCAAAAAAAAAATGATTCCAATTTTGATTCAATGCATTCCTTATCAATATGTTTCTATATTTCTGAGATGAGGAATGGAAACTATTTACACTATTTACTTTTTTCAGACTGTTGTCCTCATTTTAGTTGCCATATTCACATCTCAGCAGTTGGACATTCTGACCTTCTTCAGGATCTGTCTATATTTCTGAGATGAGGTATTGTAATTACTTACACTTTCGGACTGTTGTCCTCATTACTGTTGCCATATTCACAACATTTTGGCCATTGTACGCTCAGTCCTTCTTCAGGTGATTGAAATTTTGGCCCAGTGGATAAAAACATTGGCTGAATCCAATGACTTGACCCAAAGAGTTATGAGTTCAATATCTGGCTACAGCTAAGATGAACAAAGAAATTAGAGAGGTGAATTAAAGGGAGATAACTGATACTGAGACATAAGGAAGCAGCATGGCATGTGGAACTAGAACAATGTATACCAGTGGACGAAATAAAGGATTCAGTTTGAAATTCAAATCACCTGAAGCGGGCCAGAGCATACAATGGCTGAAACATTGTGAATATAGCAACAATGATGAGGACAACAGTCTGAACAAATAGTGAAAATAATTACATTCCTTATTGTCTTGAAATTATTGAAAGTGTTGACCAAACAAGAAAAATTGCATTGGACAAACTATTTATAATCTGAAGGTAACAGATCTGAAGAACATACCACATTTGGACAAAACTTCCCACGGATGCTACAGGGTCATTTTATGCATGGTATTTGCAACATTAGGACAGTGGTTGCCAGGCAGCAAAATAAAGTTGTTAACTTCCTTGTCCAGTAAATTGTTTTTTCTGTTGCCAAATTAGATTGCCTACAGAAAATGGGAAATATATAAAGAAACTCTAAGATCTCGCAGTTGCTGTATTTGCATATTTTTGGCATTGTAAAGTATAATCAATGTGTGGTGAGGTGTTGCTTGAGCAACCTAAGTTAGAGGTAATAATGTTTAAGCCTTGAAACCATGTCTTACTCTCAGATTTTCATCTGGTGGCTGCCTTTTGGAAGCATTGCTGCTGTTTTCAAATCAATAGTTGTACGAAAATAATTTAGCTCTTTAGCCTTCCCCATATATATGTCCCAACTTGTGGGCTTTAGAAATCACAGTAATGCTTTCTTTTCTTTTTCTTCTTTCCCCGGTGCATTATAACATTATTGCCTGGCTGTGTTGGCTCACTTGAGGGAAGAATAGGAAATTTAGTTTGTTGATATTATTATTATTATTATTATTGTGTCCAGTAACTTTTCTAGGAAAAAGAGACAGAAAATATCACTATTGAATCATCTAAAAGGAAATGATTAAACATGTGCAAGTTTTGATTAATTCCAAGCAATCATAACTGGAAAAAATACTAGAAAAAAAGTTAGGACAAAGATCAATTGTAAAATTCTAAATTCTTTTTTATAGTGCTTAATGTTTATGTTAGTTATAAGAACAAGGTCTTGGAGAATTTAATTTTCAAATAAGCTATCACTTGGGAAATGTTCCAATGTCTGCTTTGCAAGCTCACTCTTTGTTATTATGATGGTGCTGGTGTCTCAGTCAGAGTGGGGGTGGAGAATAGGAATTTCCTATTATATATATATATATATATATATATATAGATCAAATCAACAGTAGTTAAAATGTATAAGTACATCTATAGCCGTGAAATATGTTGAGTGTCAATTGGTTGATTCACTGATTTACTTATAAAAGTCCTACTAATTCACCCATAGCTGGTGGGAGAAGATGAGGATTCATACCCTTCCTAAGGTTGTTTTTTAAAATTTAGAAGTGCTTATAAGATACGAAAAAATGTTCATCATTTGTATTAGTTGCCATTAAGGTATGAAGGTACTTTTTTTATTATTTCACCCCAAACAGGTTGAGAAAGTCACTAAGCTACCAGAAATTACTGGGGAAGAGAATGAAAAGACTTTAATGAGGGACGAAAAGAACAGAATTCAGGAAGACAAAAATGATGATTGACATTGAATTTAAATTTTAGAAAATCGTAAGTGGCATGGATGCAAGAAACTGTAAGAGATTTACACAGGCAAGAAGTGCATAAAAAGAATCTATTAGAATAGAACTTACAGTTACATCTATTTCAACACTAAAATGATGAGACCTAATCGGCAATCTCATAGTACGCTTAAATTCATGCAGTCGGATTACCAAAGACGTGATCTCGCTAGAACAATTGCCATGAAAATATTTATATTAAAGACAGAAGGAAGCCACAAAAATCATGGTATGAAGGTGACTGAATTCAAGATGCCAGGTCAGGACCCATAACATTACAGAACCTTCTTTGGATTTTTTTATTATCTTGAGTTATATAGATGGAGCACCAGACCAAATATGGTAGCAATATTCAATGCACTGATGAATGGTGGATTTATACATGTGCAAAAAGAATTGACACAGTGAACCAACCTTCCTAGCAGTAGACTTAGCAATTGATTCAATATAATATTTCCACGTCATGTCAGTAGAAAACATGAAATCAAGTAAGGCGCAAAGATTCATTCTCCTGGAGGTTAGCTTCAGCCATGCTGAAAGGCAAAAATGGTTCTCTATGATGATTAAAATATAGCAGTTTCCTTTTGGAGGTGTTAAAACTTATAAGCTATTTTTGCCCTAGTTAATAACTGACTGGAGGTCATTTTCAAGAGCAGCTATCAATTTTACTTAATCAAATCTATTGGACTTACTATTAAAACAAGAATAAATAGTTGTGTCATTGGCATAAGTACCTAGTTGGGAACTAATGACATTGGGAAGGTCATTGATGACAATAAGGAACAACATGTGTCCAAGGATATAGAACTGGGGATCCCTGCATTAATGTGAAAGGATCTAGAAGCATGGCCATTCAAGATGACTTTCATCACATGATTTGTTAAGCACATTTGAATTAAGTCATAGTCACCATAGCTGTTGACCTTGTGAAAAAGGCCAGCATGCCAGAGACTGTTAAATGCCATCGAGATATCTAAAGCTGCAGCCCAGGTCTTACCATTCTTATCTAAAGCTCGATATACAAATTCTGTAATTAGCGTTAACACTTTTGGTGGTTGACCTAGAGAAACAAAAGCTATATTGTTTATCTGAAAGAAGGCTATGTGATGTAAGATGCTTAACCAATTCAGCATTGATTAGAGCCTCTAGTACTTTGCTAAAACAAAGTAAAAGACTCATAGGATGATAATTCATGGGATATTTTGAGAAGATTCACCAGAGTTCTTAAAGACAGAAACTATAGAAAAGAATGTCTGTTCCACTGGGCTTAGGGTGGATAGATAAATTATATGAGACTATCTGCTGAAAAGTTGAAGCAACACAAATACTCCCAGCATTCCCTAGTGGGACCTGGAGTGCTTACAATCAACATCATCATCATAATCAACATTATTGATGTTATAAATTCCCTCTTCCTAAAGTAATTTTTTTTTTTGAATTGAGTCCTGTTCTTCTACTAGAAAATAATTTTCTTCTTTTAGAACAAATCTCTCTCTGGCACCATATTCCACTGGGCTTAGGGTGGAAAGTTAAATTGCACAAGACTGGCCAGTGAAAAGCTGAAGCAACAGAAAGACGGCACAAGATGTTGTAAACTCAACAACTATATTTATTCAAACTGCCGCTTGATCTGTTTGCTCCCAACATTCCCTAGTGGGACCAGAAGTGATCATCATCATCATAATCAAAATATTGATATTGTTATAAACAATGTCAAACAAGCTGGAAAGCTAGAAGCAGCAAGGTATTTATTGTAGAGTTTGGAGGAAATAGTAGCCAGTTCAGGAGCACATTTCTTTAGAACACTTGCAGGGATACCATCAAGTTTGTATGACTTGTGGGGATCTAGTTTGGTGACGATAGCTAAGACTATGAACAGAGCTATATGCATATCACTCAGAAGAGATTGCATTCTAGAGAGTAAATCAGGCATATTCCTAATGTGTGATAATGAGAGAAAGCTGTGAAAAAAGCTTTATTCTTCCATTTCTATTTCCCCCATTATGGGCAATATTATATCCATGATATAATAAGACATACACAGAACAGAATGTCTGAAAGGAAAGGAAAACAGATGACAAACATGCTTTGATCTCACAGAGACTTTTATACCTCTAAATCATACACAAAGCTATATAGACATGTGTCCCACACAGACAAAAATATATCACATATATGTACACGGCAAGCAGGAAGGATTTTACATATAATAGGGAGATTCTTCTGTATTTCTGGAGAAGCCATGTTTAGGACTGCAGATTCAAATGGGCCAGATTCATCTACTATGTTCCAGGCAAGAACATATTCCATGAAGGGGAAATGGTGATTTTTGGGTTTTCCCAAACTGAGGACTATTAGCTGGACTTTCTTTCTATTTCTGGGGAAGACATATTCCCAAAAGGAAATGAAACCATGGAATTGTAAGCTGTAGCATTTGGCAGCTGGTTGCCCTGGGAAGAAACCCAGGCAGGACAAACACATGCACCAATAAGCTTATTTGCCTGAATGAGTGGCCACTTTTGTCACTGTATGAAGTGATGTCACTAAGCGGTCATCACATGACCCATGTGATTTATCCCCATGTACAGCATTGAGAGTGAAGTTGGATGAGAATTTCAAAGCAAAGCATTCTGCTTTGTCAGCAGCAGATGCCAATACTTCAAAATGAATTAAGAACAGAGGGATTGAGGATTTACTCTTTTTTAACATACTCTTAAAGAGCTGCCAGAAATCCTGAGATCCAAGGACATGCTTACACTCATTACAAGTAGATACAAAAAGCTGTCTGATGTGATCACCAACCTTTTAAACTTCATGGACCAGTAAATGTATAATTTTAAATTTGGCAGACCACTAATATGAATTTAGAAAAAAAAGGTAAATACATTTATATAATAATAACCATAACATTTTTATTTTATTAATATGAAATGCACCTATTGAAGATAACAAAGTTATAGTGTAATTATTTAAATAAAACAAATTGAAAATTTGAAGCTTCATAAAAATTGAAACAATGTCCCAATTTTTCTGCGGCCCATCAAAATAAACTGCCACGGTATAGTTGTGAAAAGTGATTCCTGGGAGCTATAGAAGCTGAACAGGTAGAACTATTCAAAATTCATGTTAATTGTTATTAAGGCATAAAGGAAATCTCCACAGTTCATGTTAGCTTATAGAAATTAGGAGTAAAGAAAATGTCCACACTATATATCATTATATTTCCATTAATATATAAAGAATGTCCACAGCTAGTGTTAGCAACCATTAATGCATAGTGGATCTGTTACTTGTTCAAGTAAACTTCTGTTTAGACACAAAGGAACTGTTCACAGCGTTAGTGTTAGCAGCCATTAATGCATAGTGGATCTGTTACTTGTTCAAGTAAACTTCTGTTTAGACACAAAGGAACTGTTCACAGCGTTAGTGTTAGCAACCATTAATGCATAGTGGATCTGTTACTTGTTCAAGTAAACTTCTGTTTAGACACAAAGGAACTGTTCACAGCGTTAGTGTTAGCAGCCATTAATGCATAGTGGATCTGTTACTTGTTCAAGTAAACTTCTGTTTAGACACAAAGGAACTGTTCACAGCGTTAGTGTTAGGAGCCATTAATGCATAGTGGATCTGTTACTTGTTCAAGTAAAGTTCTGTTTAGACACAAAGGAACTGTTCACAGCGTTAGTGTTAGCAACCATTAATGCATAGTGGATCTGTTACTTGTTCAAGTAAACTTCTGTTTAGAAACAAAGGAACTGTTCACAGCGTTAGTGTTAGCAGCCATTAATGCATAATGAATCTGTTACTTGTTCAAGTAAACTTCTGTTTAGACACAAAGGAACTGTTCACAGCGTTAGTGTTAGCAGCCATTAATGCATAGTGGATCTGTTACTTGTTCAAGTAAACTTCTGTTTAGACACAAAGGAACTGTTCACAGCGTTAGTGTTAGGAGCCATTAATGCATAGTGGATCTGTTACTTGTTCAAGTAAACTTCTGTTTAGACACAAAGGAACTGTTCACAGCGTTAGTGTTAGCAACCATTAATGCATAGTGGATCTGTTACTTGTTCAAGTAAACTTCTGTTTAGACGCAAAGTAACTGTTCACAGCGTTAGTGTTAGCTGCCATTAATGCATAATGAATCTGTTACTTGTTCAAGTAAACTTCTGTTTAGACACAAAGGAACTGTTCACAGCGTTAGTGTTAGCAGCCATTAATGCATAGTGGATTTGTTACTTGTTCAAGTAAACTTCTGTTTAGACGCAAAGGAACTGTTCACAGCGTTAGTGTTAGCAACCATTAATGCATAGTGGATCTGTTACTTGTTCAAGTAAACTTCTGTTTAGACACAAAGGAACTGTTCACAGCGTTAGTGTTAGCAACCATTAATGCATAGTGGATCTGTTACTTGTTCAAGTAAACTTCTGTTTAGACACAAAGGAACTGTTCACAGCGTTAGTGTTAGCAACCATTAATGCATAGTGGATCTGTTACTTGTTCAAGTAAACTTCTGTTTAGACACAAAGGAACTGTTCACAGCGTTAGTGTTAGCAGCCATTAATGCATAATGAATCTGTTACTTGTTCAAGTAAACTTCTGTTTAGACACAAAGGAACTGTTCACAGCGTTAGTGTTAGCAGCCATTAATGCATAGTGGATCTGTTACTTGTTCAAGTAAACTTCTGTTTAGACACAAAGGAACTGTTCACAGCGTTAGTGTTAGGAGCCATTAATGCATAGTGGATCTGTTACTTGTTCAAGTAAACTTCTGTTTAGACACAAAGGAACAGTTCACAGCGTTAGTGTTAGCAACCATTAATGCATAGTGGATCTGTTACTTGTTCAAGTAAACTTCTGTTTAGACGCAAAGGAACTGTTCACAGCGTTAGTGTTAGCAGCCATTAATGCATAATGAATCTGTTACTTGTTCAAGTAAACTTCTGTTTAGACACAAAGGAACTGTTCACAGCGTTAGTGTTAGCAGCCATTAATGCATAGTGGATCTGTTACTTGTTCAAGTAAACTTCTGTTTAGACGCAAAGGAACTGTTCACAGCGTTAGTGTTAGCAACCATTAATGCATAGTGGATCTGTTACTTGTTCAAGTAAACTTCTGTTTAGACACAAAGGAACTGTTCACAGCATTAGTGTTAGCAACCATTAATGCATAGTGGATCTGTTACTTGTTCAAGTAAACTTCTGTTTAGACGCAAAGGAACTGTTCACAGCGTTAGTGTTAGCAACCATTAATGCATAGTGGATCTGTTACTTGTTCAAGTAAACTTCTGTTTAGACACAAAGGAACTGTTCACAGCGTTAGTGTTAGCAGCCATTAATGCATAATGAATCTGTTACTTGTTCAAGTAAACTTCTGTTTAGACGCAAAGGAACTGTTCACAGCGTTAGTGTTAGGAGCCATTAATGCATAGTGGATCTGTTACTTGTTCAAGTAAAGTTCTGTTTAGACACAAAGGAACTGTTCACAGCGTTAGTGTTAGCAGCCATTAATGCATAATGAATCTGTTACTTGTTCAAGTAAACTTCTGTTTAGACGCAAAGGAACTGTTCACAGCGTTAGTGTTAGGAGCCATTAATGCATAGTGGATCTGTTACTTGTTCAAGTAAACTTCTGTTTAGACACAAAGGAACTGTTCACAACGTTAGTGTTAGCAGCCATTAATGCATAATGAATCTGTTACTTGTTCAAGTAAACTTCTGTTTAGACGCAAAGGAACTGTTCACAGCGTTAGTGTTAGCAACCATTAATGCATAGTGGATCTGTTACTTGTTCAAGTAAACTTCTGTTTAGACACAAAGGAACTGTTCACAGCGTTAGTGTTAGCAGCCATTAATGCATAATGAATCTGTTACTTGTTCAAGTAAACTTCTGTTTAGACGCAAAGGAACTGTTCACAGCGTTAGTGTTAGGAGCCATTAATGCATAGTGGATCTGTTACTTGTTCAAGTAAACTTCTGTTTAGACACAAAGGAACTGTTCACAGCGTTAGTGTTAGCAGCCATTAATGCATAATGAATCTGTTACTTGTTCAAGTAAACTTCTGTTTAGACGCAAAGGAACTGTTCACAGCGTTAGTGTTAGCAACCATTAATGCATAGTGGATCTGTTACTTGTTCAAGTAAACTTCTGTTTAGACACAAAGGAACTGTTCACAGCGTTAGTGTTAGCAGCCATTAATGCATAATGAATCTGTTACTTGTTCAAGTAAACTTCTGTTTAGACGCAAAGGAACTGTTCACAGCGTTAGTGTTAGCAACCATTAATGCATAGTGGATCTGTTACTTGTTCAAGTAAACTTCTGTTTAGACACAAAGGAACTGTTCACAGCGTTAGTGTTAGCAGCCATTAATGCATAATGAATCTGTTACTTGTTCAAGTAAACTTCTGTTTAGACACAAAGGAACTGTTCACAGCGTTAGTGTTAGCAACCATTAATGCATAGTGGATCTGTTACTTGTTCAAGTAAACTTCTGTTTAGACACAAAGGAACTGTTCACAGCGTTAGTGTTAGCAGCCATTAATGCATAATGAATCTGTTACTTGTTCAAGTAAACTTCTGTTTAGACGCAAAGGAACTGTTCACAGCGTTAGTGTTAGCAACCATTAATGCATAATGAATCTGTTACTTGTTCAAGTAAACTTCTGTTTAGACGCAAAGGAACTGTTCACAGCGTTAGTGTTAGGAGCCATTAATGCATAGTGGATCTGTTACTTGTTCAAGTAAACTTCTGTTTAGACACAAAGGAACTGTTCACAGCGTTAGTGTTAGCAGCCATTAATGCATAATGAATCTGTTACTTGTTCAAGTAAACTTCTGTTTAGACGCAAAGGAACTGTTCACAGCGTTAGTGTTAGCAACCATTAATGCATAGTGGATCTGTTACTTGTTCAAGTAAACTTCTGTTTAGACACAAAGGAACTGTTCACAGCGTTAGTGTTAGCAGCCATTAATGCATAATGAATCTGTTACTTGTTCAAGTAAACTTCTGTTTAGACGCAAAGGAACTGTTCACAGCGTTAGTGTTAGCAACCATTAATGCATAGTGGATCTGTTACTTGTTCAAGTAAACTTCTGTTTAGACACAAAGGAACTGTTCACAGCGTTAGTGTTAGCAGCCATTAATGCATAATGAATCTGTTACTTGTTCAAGTAAACTTCTGTTTAGACACAAAGGAACTGTTCACAGCGTTAGTGTTAGCAACCATTAATGCATAGTGGATCTGTTACTTGTTCAAGTAAACTTCTGTTTAGACACAAAGGAACTGTTCACAGCGTTAGTGTTAGCAGCCATTAATGCATAATGAATCTGTTACTTGTTCAAGTAAACTTCTGTTTAGACGCAAAGGAACTGTTCACAGCGTTAGTGTTAGGAGCCATTAATGCATAGTGGATCTGTTACTTGTTCAAGTAAACTTCTGTTTAGACACAAAGGAACTTTTCACAGCATTAGTGTTAGCAGCCATTAATGCATAATGAATCTGTTACTTGTTCATGTAAACTTCTGTTTAGACACAAAGGAACTGTTCACAGCATTAGTGTTAGCTGCCATAAAGGCAGAAGGGAATTTTTTTCAATCATTTCATCCCAAGCAAGGTGATAATGCCACTAAGACACGAGGGTTTATTGGGAGTGGAAGAGAACGAGAAGACATTAGTGTGTAAAAAGAACAACAAAAGAACAGTGTTTAGAAAGACAGAAGACAGTGATTAAAATTATATTTAAAATATTTGAAGATTGTAGGTGCCAGGTAAGCAAGAAACTGTGAGAGAGCTCCACAGGTAGGAAGTGCAAGAAAAGAAACTCTTAGAATAGAACTTACAGTGACATCTAGTGAGTTCAACAGTAAAATGATGAGACCTAACTGCCAATCTAGTATAAGTTTAAATTCATGTGGTTGAGGTTCCAAGGAGGATTACTCATTAGAATCACTATCATGAAAAATATTTATAGAAAAAACAGCAGGAAGCCATGTCGCAGTGGTAGGAAATTGACTGAACTGATAATATTATAGACTCTACTTTGGATTTTGTCAATAATCTCAAGAGATATAGCCAGAGCACCAAACCAGATATAGCAGTATTATTCAATGCACAAACGAATAGTAAAGTTATAAATATGCAAGATGGATTCTGATATGAAAAAAGCCATAAAAGAATAGTCCAAAGTTTGTTAGTTGCTGTTAAGCAATAAAGAAACTATCCAGAGTTCTTGGCAATTCTAGTTAAGGTACAAAGAAACTCCACATCTAGAGTTAGTTGCTGTTAAGCCATAAAGGAACTGTCTTGCTTCATATTAGTTGCCAATAAGGCATAATGAAACTGACCATACCTCTTGTTAATTCTTGTTATGGTTCAGAGCTCACAACTGAATTCTGCCATTATCAGGAAAATAAGTAATTAGATGAAATTTAAAGTCTGTTTGGTCATATATATCTTTTGAATTATTTAAATTTCATGTTTGGAATGTGTTTGCTGTCTTGTCTTATGTTTTTATATTTTCTTTTCTTTTACAGCATATCAACCTCAATGGGTTAATGCTGACAAAACTTTTATTTCTGGTAATATTTTTTCTTCTAAAATGTATAGCTGGTAATAAATTTTGTTACAAAGTACTTCTTGTATTAAAACCTATTTTTACACTTTCATGGTGTTTTGACCCCAGTTTGGGTGTTAACTATTTGCTGGGACCCTAACAGGTGTTGCCACCCCAGGTCAAGGTGGACCTGGGAACACCAGCGATTAAGAGATGGTTACATGCTCCTCAAAACCTCCTGATCAGAGGTCTTGCTGCTGGACGTAGTTTATCATCATACCCAGTACGATGATGTCTTGTGAATATGATGTTATTTTTTAGGTTTGTGAACGTTCACTCACACACACACACACACACACACACACACACACACACACACACACACACACACACACGTGCACACAGAGTATTCATAAATATGTATACACACATTGGTTGTTAAAACAAGAGCTGTCCAGAATGATCAGGCCATTTAATATTAATGAAAAGTTATTCTACAGAGGGAAATGACCCTTAATCCCCTTCAATTACCCCCTTTTGGTATCTCAAGTATCAGCATCTGAAACAAATTTACATGACACTTCTGCTTTCGCTGGTTCCCAGACTTCATGAATTCAAGCATCCTACAAGGTTGGAATCCCGCTCCCACCCTTTCACTGTTGAAACTGTTAAATGTAGACGTCTCTTCTGTAACCCCTTGCTTTGATCTATCCACTATCCTTCTCCACATCCTTTCCTCTTTCACTCCTATCTGCTCTTGCTCCAAATCTTCTGTAACCCCTTGCGTGCTTGTGGCTTCCAGCCTTGCTTGGGGTGAAAAGCTTAAAAAAATAAAAAAAATAAAAAACTTGGCTTCGGTGTAGAAATGTTAGCCATTTTCTTGTTTTCAAATTTTTTAAATGTTGGGATAAAAAAGTGAAAATAAGTGTAAATATAAAAAGAAAGAAATAAGATACGAAGAAAAAGAAAAAAGAAAGAAAGAAGATATAAACAAAAAGAAAAAAGAAAGAAATAAGATATAAATAAAACAAAAGAAAGAAAAAAGATATAAAAAAGAGAAAACGATATAAACAAAAAGAAAGAAAAAAGAAGAGTGAAATAGAGAGTAAGAATGATAGAAAGATATAGAAAGAAAGAAAGAAATGATAAACAGAAAGAAAGAAAAAGTATTAAATAAATAGTGAAAATTAAAAAGATATAAACAGTAAGAGAGAAAGAAAGAAAAGTATGAAATAAAGAGTGAAAATGATAAAAAAAGACAAAGAAAGAAAACAATATAAGTAGAAAAAAGAAAGCAAGAAAGAAAGAGAGTGGAAATAATGAAACAGAAAGAAAGAAAGAAAGAAAGATGAAAAGAACAAAAAAGAAAAGAGTAAGATAGAGAGTTAGAAGGATAGAAAGAAAAATATATAGAAAGAAAGAAAATGATATAAACAGAAAGAAAAAGTGAAAAGAAAGAAAGTGTGAAATAAAGAGTGAGAATGATAGAAAATAGATAAAGAAAGAAAGAAAGAAAGAAGAAAAGAGTGAAATAGAGAATGATAGAAAGAAAAATATACAGAAAGAAAAAATAAGATATAAACAAAATGAAAGAAATGTATGAAATAAAGAGTGAAAATGATAGAAAAAGACAAAGAAAGAAAACAATATAAGCATAAAGAAAGAAAAGAAAGAAAGAAAAAAGAAAGAAAGAAAGAAAGAAAGAACGAGAGTAGAAATAATAGAAGTGGAAGAAAGAAAAAGATATAAACCAAAAAGAAAGAAAGAAAGAAGGGTGGAAAGAAAGAAAAAGATAAAAAGGAAAGAAAGAAAGAAAAAAGAAAAGAGTAAGATAGAGAGTGAGTGAGAAGGATAAAAAGAAAAACATATAGAAAGAAAGAAAATGATATAAACATAAAGAAAGAAAGTGTGAATTAAAGAGCGAGGATGATAAAAAATAAATAAAGAAAGAAAGAAAGAAAGAAAGAAAGAAAGAAAGAAAGAAAGAAAGAAAGAAAGAAAGAAAGAAAGAAAAAGGAGAGAAGAAATAATGAAAGAGAAAGAAAGAAAAAGATATAGACAAAAAAGAAAGAAAGAAGGGTGGGAAGAAAGAAAAAGATAAAAATGGAAAGAAAGAAAAAAGAAGAGTAAGATAGAGAATGAGAAGGATAGAAAGAAAAAGATATAGAAAGAAAAAAAATTATATAAACAGAAAGAAAGAAAAGTGTGAAATAAAGAGTAAGAATGGTAGAAAATAGATAAAGAAAGAAAGAAAGAAAGAAAGAATGTAAAGAAAGAAAGAAAGAAAGAAAAAGGAATAAACAGAAAAGAAAGACTAAAATAAAGGAGAGTAAGAAGAAAGAATATGATATAAACAGAAAGAAAGGAAGAAAAAATGCTGTGTGAGAAATAAATAGAAAGAATGCAGTGAGTGTGAGAAAGAAAGGAAGGGAAATACAAGTAAGAGAGCATGAAAAGATAAAAGAAAAGAAAAGAAAGAAAAAATAACAGAAAGCCGTACCAAACAGAAATAAAAGGACACATTACGATTATTTTTTTAAATTTTTCAATTCCTTTTTCCATGGAAGATAGTCTTTCACTAAAAACTCTATCATTATCTAAATTATCCCAGGTTTTCACTTTTATATTCTTAATGATTCTCAAATGAAGCTATATTAACGTAACATTACACTCGGAAAAATACAATAGAAATTATTACTTTGTAGAAATACATTGAAAATATTTCCAAGAGATGATATGATCAGTATTGATTTCTCTTGGCATACAGAAGTCTTTTACTTAAGAGTCTTCATCTGAAATTCAGTGCAAGGGGAACTTCATCTAAAACAATAGTTCTTAACCTTTTCGTTTCCAGTGCTCCTTTTCAGATATTTGTGTACACTGGAACCTAATCCACTCAAATATCACTGGTAAAATAGGAAAAACAAATTTTAAAAACTGCAGAAAATATGGCACAAGATAAAAAGAAAAGAATATCAGTAAAAGTGATAATTTTAAAATTAACAATGACTTACCGTATATACTCACGTAACACGTGATCTTACATATCATGCAAGGTCCTTTTTTTGAGAGACCAAATTACAATAAACTAACTTCTTTTCCTCTATCCTTTTATCTCATCTTCAAGTTAAATAAGTTAAAAAAGTAAAAGAGAATGATAAAATTATTGTTAGTAACACTATACACGTTGTATAAATGTGTACAGCCATAAACAACCGAATGAGAAACAGCTAAACATCTTATAAATAAAAATAATGGACAAGAAGCATATTCACTATGTTTCTGTTTTATAACATGATACTAATATGGGAATATTATATGCATTATTCTTGGATACAGTTAGGCAAAACATCAGTTTTATCGAAATCATGTTTATTTTAAATATAGTTGTACTACAGTAAATGGATATATAATTTGGTCAACAGCATAGCCAGAGCCAGCAGTACATACACTATACAACCCTCTTAAAATTAGCTTCAAAATTAGGTCTTCAAAAGTCGCATGATATATGACTATATATGGTATGTCTTTATGAACAAGAGTAGATCAATGAGTTTATGGTCTGACAGTGTCATTAGCTCAGTTTTCATCTGAAATTTTCAGTGTCAATGTAATTCATAGCAGAGCATTGTGTTCAATATATTGACAGTAATGGAGTTGATGTTGTAAAATTAGGTTTTGTTGTGCAAAATAAATGATTTTTTTATCGGCCAGGTTAGAGACTAATGTTTAATAAATATCTATCATGTGTAAAAATTTAATATTAACCGTCTACGTTGACTGGCACTCGAGGCTTGTATTAGGTGAAGTTTAGGATTAAAAAATGATGTACCATACATACTTGTGTAATGCATGATCCCACGTATCATGCGACCCCCAAATTTTCACTTATAAAATTGATTTTATCATATATCTCATGTATCATGTGAGTTCCTTTTTTGAGAGACCAAATTACAATAAACTAACTTCTTTTCCGCTATCCTTTTATCTCATCTTCAAGTTAAATAAGTTAAAAAAGTAAAAGAGAATGATAAAATTATTGTTAGTAATGCTATACACGTTGCTTAAATGTGTATAGCCATAAACAATCCAATGAGAAACAGTTAAACATCTTATAAATAAAAATAATGGCAAAAAAGCATATTCACTGTTTCTGTTTTATAACATGATACTAATATGGGAATATTACATGCATTATTATTAGATACAGTTAGGTAAAACATCAGTTTTATAAAAATCATGTTTATTCTAAATACAGCTGTACTTTTTGACTACAGCTATATAGGATATATAGTTTAGTCAACGTTGTAGTCAGGGCCAGCAGTACATATGCTAATTTTATATCTTGTTCATGATGAGACCCCCTTAAAATTAGCTTCGAAATTAGGTTTTCAAAAGTTGCATGATATGCAAGTATATACAGTACATTGAGACAGGTGAAGTTACTGGTGTTCTTGGCCGAATGTAAAAAAAGACAAGAGTAACTTTGGATACTGCTATGTAAAGGTGGAATTAGATTTCTATGCCCAACTCAGAACACACTCACACCTGACCTCAAGTCAAATTTCTATATGTGATCCATAGCCAAAGATGTAGGTAAAATGATCGGCTCCCCGTACTGCTCTAGTAAGTACCTGATTCCTCATGCTATCCTCTACCATTATAAGAGCCAGATCAGACTGAAAATGGAAACTAGTTACATTCCATCACCTCCAATCAGACACCAAACTACCGACAGTCATAATGAATGGTTGCCCTACTGAGGAGGCACCGTGCCTTGAGAGAAGATTGGGCCTCAAACTTATACCTGACCTCAACTAGAACTCTTTTTTTTTTTAAGCATTTCACCCCATGCAAGGCAGGAAGCCACTAGCACACAAGGGGTCACAGGGAGTTGCAGCGAAAGCAAAGAGGAGTGATAAAGGAAAGGATGAAGAGAAAGATAGGGGATAGATCAAGGCATCTGGAGACGTCAATTGACATTACATTTGAATAGTTGGAGATTATAGCTATCAGGGAAACAGGAAAAAGGGGGGGGGGTCCACAGGCGAGAAGAGTGAGACATGAAGCTATTGGAGTAGAAGAGACAGCTACATTTAACAGTTTCAACAGTGAAAGGGTGAGAGTGAGATGCCAGCGTAGTTGAGCGCTTAAATTCATGAAGTCTGGGAACAAACGAAAGTAGCTCATTGGAGCAGTTACCATGAAAGTATTTATAAAAAAAAGACAGAGGGAGGTGATGGCATGTCTGTGAGAGAGCGACTGCAGACGAGATGCCAGATCAAGGCCAATTACATTGCATATCGATCTCTGGATTTTATCAAGAAACTTGAGACGAAGAGAAGGGGCTCCAGACTATATATGGCAGCAATACTCCATTCAATGGCGAATAGTTGATTTGTAGATTTGAAGGATCTGATGCGGCACAGGGAGCCAACTTTCCTTATGGTGCACAAAGCTATTGACTCAATGTATTTGTTCCATCTCAGGTCAGTAGTCAATGTGAAATCAAGTAGTCGCAAAGAGGTGCTCTCGTGGAGTTGAGCGTCAGACATTCTAGGGGGAGGTGCAGGGATGGTTCTCTGTGGTGAGTAATAGAGCATATCCATCGGATAGAATTAGGTGTCACTTGAACAGCTTCTCCCTGCAAACCACTGCTCTGTGGGAGCGACTCCTAAGATGATGCTTCCCTGATTACTATAATCTTAACCTGTTCAAATTCTAGGGTTAACCATTATGTTCCCTAACCTATCCAAATAAACTGCCTCTTAATGTAACCCTCTACTTCAAGTGGCTCCCAGGCCTTATAAAGGCTGAGCCTCACCGTAAAAAAAAATGGAGTAGAATTAATCCAACAGAATTAATGTCATGTATCTATGCTTATAAGAGCCGGCTACTTGTTTCTGAGCATACATAGGGTTGCTAGACAATCCATATTGCAGGTGCCTGCTAAGGCACTTTATTCTTTATTCAACATCCACTGATCCCACCGGTGGTTTATACGGCAACTATGCTGAGTTGACCATAGTTACAAATTCTGGAAGGGAGCACATAATCAGGTGTGATTGAAGGTGTGCTCAAACACGCAAACATTCTTTCCTCATTATACGTCCTGGAAATGACTGATCTAAAAAGAAAACTGAACAGATGTATTTCTATGACTAGATTTAACTTTGCTGAGCTGATTGCTCCCCATGGTCAAATTGGTAAAACAGCTATCCATGTCAGTGAGGCGCCCCAAAATAAAAGTTGTTAATTTAAATCACTTTGGAGTCTATTTCTTTCTCTCCAATCTATTCTTCTTTTATTTGTCATGTTCCTTCAGGATGCAGGCAATCATTGCTCTCCACAATTTCCCATCTTTGTAGTTCTAAGTAATGTTGGTTCTCTTAATATCCCACCCAGCCTTTGTTTTGCCACCCATTTACATAACCTTACTTACATCTTATATATAAAGTACAGTGTATGCATATGTGTTTGTGTGTGTATGTGTCCAAGTAACTCCTCTGCTCCCACTGGTCTGATTTCAATGATTTATAGCTCATTCAAAAGCCCTAGAAAAGTTAGGCACAGGAAACGATTTTTGTTGAGCTCAGATTCAGGGTTGCCAGATTATGCAAGGTTAAAAATATATATTAATATATTATATTAGCCATTATCACTGCTTTCATGGTTCAAGGAGAGTAACTCTTATTTTCCTTTTGTATCCAAAATTACAGCAAGCTTAAAATTTTAAGCTAGCTTAAAAGCCACTTTTTGCAATGTGATAACAAGTAGGTGAAGCCTGCTTGTAAGTTATATGAGGTAAGTTAATGTTTTCCAATTTAACAATGATTTCATCTAATACGACTAGTATAATAAAAAGCAACAGCAGATGAAAGATAAACTAGTCAAAAATAATACTCAACATTACTTCAAGAAATTCAAAGACAACTACTGTAATAAAAAGCAAAATAAATAAGATGAAAGAAATACTAGTCAAAAAATAATTGATGATGCAGATAATGGTTAACCATTATCTTTCCTACAAAACCTCATGAACTAATTTTGTGCCTTTTCTTACCACTCATACAACAACATCCCTCAGTAAACGTCTACCTTGTGTGACTCTTAAGCCTTATATAGGATGAACAATACAAAAAACAGGACATCCAAAGTCTAATAAATTGTTAAACAAGAGGAAGAAAATATACTATGTAAACATCTGAAAAGGAAAGGAAAATTGCCTATCGTCTGGTTCTCACTCCTCGCCAGTCTTTTGAACATTATTAAAAAAAAAAAAAGAAATTCAAAGTCTATTACATCTAATGCTACTTGTCTAATAAAAAGCAAGCAAAATAAAATGAAATTAATGATTGATTATTTTTTACAGATTATCCACTTTTTACATATTCTTTAAAACCAGAAAATATTTTTAGATTGTAAGAATTCTTTGGGTATAATAATGATTTACTGAAACAAGTCCTACTAATTAGGCACATATCTGGGAGAGAAGAGACAGATTCATATCTTCCCTATGGTTATTTGCACCTAAGTGAATATAATGAACCCGACTAGAATTAGAACTTGGCTCTTTGATTTCCAACTCCAAAGCATAATTCATTAGACCACATCCAAGTTTGCAACACATAGTATTCCCAAATTGTCACTCATCTAGGTACTGACCAAGTTTAACATTGCTTAACTGGCGATCGTACGAGAATCAGTGTTTCAACATGATATGGCCATAACCAATGGAAAAATAGTCAGTAATTAATTATTAAATTAAGAATGCCTCCTCAAATATTAATCTAATATTACTCATGCATTTACTTAGGGAAATAAGATGAAATTATTTCTAGTAAAAAATGAATACTAACAATTAATCATGTAAGAAAGTTAAATAAAATTATATCCTCTGGTATTATCATAAAGACTTAGTGCCTCCATTTTCCCAGTTGTAAAATCTGTTTTGCATTCTTTTTGCAAGCTCAGATGGAGACATCATACTTATCTCATTTTATGGTATTTCTTAATATGAGAAAGGCAGAAGAATATCTTGGCTGAAATAGTGCATTAACAGATTGAATCCTCATGACCTAGCAAAATATTTCAATTAATCTATTCTTAGAAAAGGTCATGAGACTGACATCCACAGTGCTGTTCCTCTAGCCACTAAGAGTGACAGACCATATCTGATGGGAGACTAGAAGATACAGAGTATTGGAAGTGCTGATAAAAGAATTCAGGAAGGGAGCCCTGCCTTGGGCCATTACTGATGAAAATGAATGATGGAAAACAGGACTAAATAGTCATGTATCTGTTATTATCTGTCACGTCAGCAAAATATCATATTCTCTACTTGTTCAGGTCAATAGTCATTTTTGTTTGCATTATTAAAATCTAACATCATATGTCATGCACACTACTTGCCCTCAAAGGATGTTCTGTATTTTAATTGTTATGGCTGCATGCTTATATCCCATTAAAAGGTTACCATAGGTTGTTGCTGTGACTACTTCTAGTTTGGTTAAAAGCAGTGGCAACAAAAATGTTCACATATAAATACACGTTGCCATCCTTCGTAGGAGTAAAAGGAGAATAGGAATAAATTTCAACACAGAGATATTTTCAGGTATTTTATATAACGAATCAATGATTAACAAAGGATAGAAAATATACCTGTGTGTATACAGCACTTCCCAATGGCACCACACGCTGGAATCCTGTTTCCAAGACAATATTATCAATTGCAAAACACAGATCTTCAATTCTGTTTGATCATTGACAAACTCTGTGGCTGAGAGGTGCAAAGCACATCAGATCTAATGATGGTTTCAACCTTTTGAAGATAGTAGGCCAGAAAGCTACCATATTTTTTGGCTTACAAGATGCTTCAGCTTGGAAGAAACACCCTAATATTGGAAAGAAATTTCTAAGAAAAAAAGTCATTCTCATAGAAAAACACATTCACCCTGTGTCCCTCACATACTGGTGCCACATATTGTTTACATTAATCACTCGTCCAATTTTGTTTGTATGGCAATGACATACTAGTCAAGAGCAGAAATGCTCCCACCACTCCTAGTAAACAGAGCATATTTAAGATTGTGGCTTGGCTCCTGGAAGGTTTATAGTTTTGGAAATACTTGTAACAGCTAAGTACTGAGAATACATCACATAAAAGGCTGAATTAGATAGATAGTTAACATTATAGAGTAATGACTCAACATACAAATCCACGTCCCTATCAGTCAAGACAATTAGGTGACCATACAAGCTTACTTGAGTCTGTGTGTTGCCTTACATTCATCTTGGAAGATGCACACGTATTTTTCAGGGTATTTTTTAGGAAAAAAGTTCATCTTGTAAGCCAAAAAATATGGTATACAATGTCTCAGAGAAGGGCCATTATATCAAATGTACTATAACAAATTGTCTCGAACTCAGACCATATTCACAATGTTTCAGCCATTGTATGCTCTAGCCTTCTTCAGGTAATTGGAATTTCGAACCAAACCCTTTATTTCTAGTTCCATGTGCCATGCCTCTTCCAGATATCTCAGTTTCAATTATTTCCTTTTTAACTCACCTTTCAAGTTTTTCTTCACCTCTGCTGTGGCCATGTATTGAACTTACAACTCTTTGGGTTAAGTCACTGGCTTACTTCAACCAATGCTTTTATCCACTGGGTCAACTCACACAATCAACAAAAAAATGCAATTTTTGAATTGTTCAATAGGATTTTATATTTCCCACTTGGTAAAACATATTTCTTATAGAGGTCAGCAGTAGATTCAGAATTAAATTTTGATTTCAAAAATGCATCACATTGTAAGTCAAGGTATTACTCCAACTGATATTTCTCTGAAACTCACTCCACAAATTAATTAGATAAATAGTGTCCAGGCTTTAAGTTGGCAGGCTGGACAAAAATCCTTTATGGGCTGGATGTGGCTCAGGGGCCAGTGGGTTACTGACACCTACCCCAGGTGAACACAAGTTTGAATCCTGCCAGAGAGCATACATATATATATATATATATATATATATATATATATATATATATATATATATATATATATATATATATATATATATATATATACCCAAATACAAGTTTGGTATAGATGGAATAAAATTCCAGTAACCAAAAAAACTTTTTATTTTACATTCAACACTATCACTTGACAAGACACCAGAAGTGTTGTAACAAAATGACTATTTTTGTAGTGATGTTATAACATACTTATGTTATAATTTTTAAATAAATATTAGATAGATAGATAGATAGATAGATAGAAGCTATCAATAGTTGCACTGACACAAAGTAACAAGTCATAGTGACCAAGGGTTTGACCAAAGTGGTCTTCAACTGCTGATCATGCCAGATTATGCACTCCCTCCCAGAAACTGTAACTAAGGTCTGCTCAGCCTTGTTGTAGTACATACCACAGTTTATCTCTGTGAGTGTTTAAGTAACACAGTTTTACCTGATCAGGCATCTGCAAAATAGATTAGCTCACAACCCTAGCAGATGTGTGTAGTCAAAAGTAAGCAACTACCAATTATCCTTATATAATAAGATACAAATAATTAATTAACTAAATAGAATATTATATGTATATACATATATTTATCTTTGGGAAACAAATATATCAACGTGGAAAAAGTTCTCATATGATACGTTTCATTCTTTATTGAACTGAAGTGATGTTTACATTGATGCAAATATACCAATTTTCTAAGCAGAGCTTAGTTGTGGCATCGCCAAAAGTATGGAGCACCCAGTGACGATCAAACTCACTATTTAGTCGTAACTGTTTTAGTGAGACAAGCTTGCTAACCATTACACCTCACCGATGGGCCCACATTGATGCAAATATATGTGCATATGAACGAAATGAAATGCTGAGAAATTTTAAATTTGATTATTTTTTTTTATAAATATATGTTTTGGGTATATCGTCTAATCACTTTCATTTAGTTTTTTTCTTTTTGCTTCTGTTTCTATCAGTTTTGTTATTAAATATTCCACATTTTGATTAGAGAAGATGCTAAAATTGTCCTTGATATATAAAAATTTATATATCGTTTTCCCCTAGATTTTTCATACCTTCAATTTAAAGGCCACAAGCAGATTTTGACATCAAATATTGGAGTAAAAAAATTTGTCTTATATATCAAAAAATATGATAAACTTACTAAATAGCAAGTTCAAACTAAATTAAAATTGTGTCAGTAGTAGCTGTGATAGTCGGAGTTAAAAAATGTTTGAAGTAAAATATATATATATATAAATAGGTTCACTATTTGCTCATGGCTGGGACCCTAACAGGTGCTACCACTCTGGGTCAGAGTAGACCTGGGAACAACAGCAATTAAGAGGTAATTCGATGCTCCTCAAAACCCCCCAATCAGAGGCCTTGCTGCTGGATGTAGTTTATCATCATACCCAGGATGCAGTTTTGAGCTTGATTCTCACAGAGTGTTCCATTAGGGTAGATCAGGATCAACCACGTCAATATAACTTCATGAATGAAAGAGAAAAGAAAAATACAATTTCAGCATTCTTAGTTATAATCTACGGCACACACCCGATTTCAGTACGAACAGGGAATCAGCAGTTTTTCCAGCATCTTTATGGATGGATTGTATGTACAAGTCCCACTTGACGTCTTGGTTGAGTTTAAGTCCCAACAGGCACCCAAGGCACAGAGCTTCCGTGAGGGAATATCCATTCACTGTAATTGGTGAGAGCTAGGAGAGAGAAGAGATTGGCTGCAAGGTTGCAGCCATCTTGGTTTTTGGAAGTGTATATCCTGTGCATAGACATTTACTAGCAATCTAAGAATGTTCCTTGGTTAATCTATATATATAATATGCCACACAAACACACACACACACACACACATATATATATATATATATATATATATATATATATGTATGCTCTGTAAATTTACATTGAGCACTATTGTGTAAAAATAAAAATATCTATAAGAACACTGGATTATATATCTTACTATATATATATATATATATTACTGTATCTTACTATATATATATATATATATATTACTATATTATATATCTATAAGAACATTGGATTATATATCTTACTGTTCTTTCTTTTTATTTATATATATATATATATATATATATATATATATATATATATATATATTGTTCAGACCAGTTGAATACTATGATCTTGACCTCTTCAAATTTAGGGTCAGCTGTTATCTATCCAATATATCCTCAAAATAAACAGGGCCTCTATTAGAAATATGAATATCCACTATAAATGTTTGAAGTTATATATATAGTACAGGTAATAAATCCGTTGGTATATAATCCAAGGGGATCCTAGTAATATCAAATATTAAAACAAGGCTCCCATTTGAAATACTGATATCCACTAAAAATGTTTGAAGTAATACATATATATATATATATATATATATATATATATATATATTTAAAATTGTGTCAGTAGTAGTTATGATAGTTTGAGTTAAAAAAGAAATTGGTCTTGGAATGTTTTGTTGGCCCTTTGGATTTACTTTTATGGTTTTAATGGTCATTTTTCGCTTACTTTATTTTTAAAAAATGCATTTTTACCTTATTGATGTTTTCTTTTAATACCTGAAGAACAAACTTTTAGAAGACTTCAATTTTGGTTAAAATGCCCACAACAAAGAAAAAGTAAAAAAAAATTTGTTTAAATTTAAAAATATAACATATTTTTTTATTTTTGTGTTTTTTTTTACAGCTAAATTTTTCTTAGCATATGTAAGTTCTTATGTTTGCCAGGTCCTTTCCTTGTATTTGTTTTCCAAGATGAAAAGAAATAAGAAATATATGTAATTTCTTCATATGCGTGAAAAAGAAGAGGTGAAGGAGGAAGTGAGGAGGAGAGTGGAAGTGTCCCATTTAAGACAGGTGAATGTGTAACGGAATTTTGTTTAAGTCAAGTGTCATAACCTATTTGCATTTTTTTGCCGGCTGTCTCGCTTTACTGGTTTGTCTGTCTGGAAACTTTGTTTAAATACTCTTCAAAGGGATCATGAAGCATGTTATTTATTGTTGACGGGAAAGCAACCCATTGGTTGAAAAATGTTAAATATTTATTTTCAAAGCATTAATTTTTTAACTGGACCAATGCACAATTCTCCATTTCTGAAAATATTTTTTTTGTCATTTGGTGTTTGAATGTCTTAGTGTTTATTTTCATCTTTGCTGCACAAAAATACACCCTTTCTACAAATTTCAGAAGATCAGCTAAGAAAGGTGTTTTCCCACATACATATATATTTATAAAATGTCATCGATGTAACGGAAGTAATGTGTATCATCAGGGAGTATATATTTGAAAGGTTCAGACTCGAGAAATTCTAGAAATATGCATGCTAGGAATCCAGAGAGAGGACTACCCATTGGTAAGCCAAATTTTTGTTTGTAATAGATATTGTTATGCTGGAAGTAACAATGAGATGTGCATAATTTGATGCATATTGAGATGGAGATAGGTAGCTTAAAATCAGTTTTCTTAAGGTGGTTCTCTAACCGTTTAATGCATTTATCCACAGGTACATTAGTGAATAGGGATTTAACGTCTAAGCTGGCTAGGGATTTGTTTCTTGTTTAACTTATTGAGAAGAGTGCCTGAATTCTTTACATGCGTGTCACTTATGGTGCCCAGAATTGGGGTGAGAAATTTAGTTAGAAACCTAGCAATGTTATGAGGGGCTGAGCCTATGCCCGAAATAATGGGCCTTAGAGGAATGTCAGGTTTATGGGTTTTGGGGAGCCAGTAGATTTTAGGGATGGTGGGGTGGTAATTAATAAGGGAAAGCCAAATATGCACCCTATGCACATCTCATTGTTACTTCCAGTATAACGATATCTATTACAAACAAAAATTTGGCTTACCAATGGGTAGTCCTCTCTCTGGATTCCTAGCATGCATATTTCTAGAATTTCTCAAGTCTGAACCTTTCAAATATATAATCCCTGATGATACACATATATATTTATATATATTTTTTTTTAAGCATTTCTCCCCAGTCAAGACAGGAGTGCCACTAGCATGCAAGGGGTGCGTTTTTTGTGATTTTTTACTGTAAGTTTCATCCTGGACAAGACCTAGGAGCCACTCAGGATAGAAGGTTATGTTAAGGTGTAGTTTATATGGATAGGATAATAGTTCACTCGAAACTTGAACAGGTTAAGATTGTAGTGATCGGGAAGACATCCTCTTGTGAGTCAGTTCCACAGGGCAGTGGTTCACGGGAAGAAGCTGTTTGAGTTAAATTTGTGAAAATTTATAATGAAGAAGGACTGGGAGGTTATTGCCCTTTGGGGTTTTCCGGGCCTGTCACTGATAGCAGCAGCAGCAAGTGGCAGGGGAGGAAGGTGTATATAAACGCCGATCTAAACGACTTCGGCCCCTCTTTTTGATACCACCTGTTGGGTGTCAGACCTTGATTTTAGGCAGTGTGACTGCTTAAAAAAGTTATGGGGTCCGGTGAAGTGGCGAGTTTCTGACAGATAGAGCCTCTTTGCCGAGGGAGCAGTAAATTTAGAACCGAGGAATAAGCGAGTCTGTTTATTTCCTTAGTAAGGTTCAGTATTCAAAGAAGAACTTTAAGGAATTGTTCCTTAGAATGAAGATATCTGACGAGTCGGCGAGAGGCGGTTGAAAGAAGAAATTTCCGGGAAGACCCAGTCGTGATTGAAGTCCTGAGGAAGAAATTTTCAAAGAAGCTCCCAGTCCTTCTTCGACTCCTAGAACTGTTTTGTACTCCCACGAGGGAATACTAGATTTATATAGGCCGCGAGTTAACGAGGCCATTTTAACAGAACTTTGTTTTTACTCCCACGAGGGAGACCCTAAATTACATTGACCACGTGTTTGAGTGGCCATTTTTGGCAAAGGAAAAAGTGGGTAATCTTTTTTTATTTTTACTTGTTTTTTGTACTCTACTTTTGTTTGTAGTGTCATTTTTTTATTGTTACTACAGGGAATTTCCAACTCCCTAGCAAGGGGAATATCTTGCAAGAAAAGGTTACTTTTTTTACCCCTCTAATAAAAATATATGTAGACCTACAGTTGTGTGCGTAGTTGTATTTCGAAGTTACATTTTTTTTACGTCGGACCCCGGTTAATATACCGGTAGTAGGTTTTATCCTTTAGGTACGGACCTAAAGTCAATAAAATTCCGACACTTTGCAAGATAAGTTTCCTTATTTGGTGTATTAAGAAAAATTAAACATCATTTTGCAACTTTTATTCAAGAATTATTGTTGTTATTCTTGGTTGAAGAATTAAGATATACTACGTACCAAATTTTTCTCTAGTATAGGGGTATTTTCTCTTAGGGCTTTTCTGTGGTGGTTATTTGTTACCCTAACAAGTGAATTATCAAAATTTAATCACTTGCTTCTTTTTTTCTACCATTCTACGGAATTGACCTCGGTGGGGAAACTATACTTTGCAGATATTTTTTAAAAGAAAAGAAATAATAGCTGTATACATTACGGAGATATAGCCTTGTATATTAATTTATAAATTTACTGGGTACATTTCATAATTAGTGAGTGCTGTAGGCCTACTTATATTTTGGGTTCGAACAAACATTCTATATTAGCTTTACCTTGCAAGCATTTTCCCCCGTTTAACGTTGACCTGTGTAACCACTTTTTGAGGAGCATTACTTGATATTTTTTGCTCCCTTTTTGCTGTTGTGTATTTTATCGCTAATTTTTGCGAAATTTTATTGTGCTTATTCTTTTCGGCGTATGCGTTTATGTATGTGAATTGCACCTTTTGTTGAGAGAATTGATTTACCTAAAGGCAGCAAGGTCCCTTTTAGGGGCTGTCTGTTATAAATTTTTATTTGTGTTGTGTATTTACAGAAAACATCCCATTTTTGTATTGAGCTTGGTTTTGCATTTTTTTTCAGTTGAGGTACTTGGTGAAAAAAAAAATAATTAAGTAGTTTAGTGAGAGATTTCTTCCCAAAATGTCTGTCTCGCCAACAGTGACTACTCTTATCAAAAAGAGAGACATTTATAAGAGAAAGATAACTACTGCCGTGAATTTTATAACGGCAGAGGAAGGGTTGGTAAAAAGTACCTTCCTTGCCCAGAAGGAACTAATTAAGGAATGGCTTGCTACTGTAACTCATTTAAATGAGCAAATCTTGGACTCATTTATTGAGAATGAAGTCGCTGCAGAGGTTTTAGATAATGAGAGTGATGAAGAGTCTTTGTTTAATCTTCGCATTCTCAAGGACCTCTCAGTATGTGAGGATAAGTATAGTAGTAGTAATGAGTTACCGTCTCAGGATAGGAGGCCTTTTCTTCAGTACGACATGGCTCCTAAATTAAAGTGTCCGGTGTTTGACCCTAGCAGTTTGGTGGGGGATAAGTTAGCCTATAAAAATTTTTTAGTGCAATTTGAGAATTGTGTGCTGGGCATGCATGATAAAGCACTTAAGTTGCTTATTTTAAAGAACCATCTCAGGGGTCACGCCCTGAAGATTGTTAGCCACCTCTCTATTTCGGCGGAAAGTTTTGACATAGCCTTGGAGATTCTCAGCAGTGAATATCTGGACGAGGGATACATGGTTGAGCAGATATTCTTGACGATAGACGCTGCTAAGCCTGAACGGGACCATCATTATTCTTCCATTAGGGATTTTTTTGCTGAGATGAAATCTTTGTTTTATGAGCTTAAGAATTCATTTTCGTTAGACTTCTTGGAAGATGGCACTCCGGGCAACCGCTACTTTAGCCATGTGGTGGTACACAAGTTACCAACATATTTTAAAAAGGAAATTTTTGGAGTTATAGGTAACACTTATCCTTCGTTAGGAGAATTATTTGACTCCTACTCTAATGTTCTTCGAGTTATGGAATTGACTAATACCAAAGTTAGTAGTACAGAGAGCCATAACTATAAAGGGGATAGTTTTAGCCATAGAAAATCTAAGTCTCCAGTATCTAGTAAAAAACCGGCTACTTTAGAGAATTTTAGTGTTATAACTAGAAGAAATAAGTTTAGATGTAGTTTCTGTCGTGTTGACACACATTCTGCATATAGGTGTAAGAAATACGCTTCTGTTGGGATTGCTATGAATTAGTGTGTAATCAGAAGGGTTTTTAGGTTTGTGGTAATAAACGTGAAAAGCATGTTCTTCATATTAATCACAACAATTTTAGCGTAGACATACAAAAGGAATAAATCTCAAAGGCAATATTGAACGAAGAAACAAAGGTAGTCGTGAATTCAATTAGAAACAAACATTGAATATTTATGTACAAATAAATTACAATACAATTTTGGAAAAAGTTGTGTTTCAGTCGGAATAACTGAATTGTTGAACAAAAGTTGAAAGAAGTATTTTATGAACTCAAAGTTCATGAATGTTCCTTTGTTTAGGAAAAGTGTTCACATAAAAATTTGAGGAAAATTTATCGAGAGATAAATTTTAAAGTATTGTAGTTGCGAGATTTTTTTGCTGAATTTTGTATGTTTTTGTTTTGGCAGAGTTATTCACCTTGGACCGTATTTTTTATATATATTTGTTTTAGTAATAATTTCTGTTTGGTAGTGTAGAATAACACTTTTTTAGAAACGTACAGAGATTTCAGAGAGAGAGAGAGAAAGAGGTTGAAGGTGGAGTCAGGTGTTGACGCGCGAAAAGTCCTTTAAGTCAAGATGTAGACACGCGTGGATCTCTGTAGAAATCTCTCTGAGAGTGAATTGCTGACTAGTGAATCGGACTAAGATTCGTCCTTTTATTTACTCTGCGAAGATTAGATCGGCTCCCAGCGCATTCCCGCCGAAATTTATCCTGGGGCGTCTCGACCAATAATAAGCCGAGTTTCGCAATGTGTGGTGTTGATTGGTCGAAACTAGCTCTTATGGAAAATTCCACCTTTAAACGAGTTGAGTGGAAAAATACGGAGGATTCTACACTTCCTTTAAGGAGAGATTAGATAGATGTAAGGACCTTGGGCTGTGTGCGCTGTGTACAGACCCATATCATTCTGAAGCCAACTGTGCTGGTAGTAAGGGGTTGCTCAACCCTTGCTGGGATTGTAAAAGTCGATCTCATGTGGGTGCTTTATGTCCTGGTAGGGTTAAACCTTCATTGGAAACTAATGCTTGTTATCACGATATTGGTGGTAGCAATTTGTTGCCCATTATGGAGGTAGTAGTCAAATATGGAGGAGTCGAATGCAGGTTCAATGCCCTCATAGATTCCGGTAGTGAGCGCTCCTATTTAAAGGAATCTCTTCTGCACGTCTTGACTTGTGGAGCTAATACCTTGCCTACCCGAGAATTTGTGATGAAAACTTTCTTGGGGTCTGCTCGGAAGCGTCTGAGGGAGATAGTATTATCATTGAAATTGTCTAATGCTGACTGTTCCATTCCTTTCCTAGTGGATAGCGATATGGACCTCACCTTTAAAATAAAGGAGCTCAGTAATGCAGTCCTTAACATGCGTGCCAGTGGTTATAAGCTGGCAGCTGATTTTTCGGGTGTCCGTGAAGACTCTGTCTCTGTGAGCGGTCTTTTGGGCGTCGACGTGTTAAATTACCTGGCTCCCATGAAGCTGTCACGTTTTATGAATGGTATGGCTTTTGAATTTCCCCAGGGATTTGTTCCATTTGGTAGCATAGACAAGTTCCTGCCCTTACAGAGATCCCAACTTGATACTCAGATTTGCGGTGTAAATCACAGTCAGGTCATCTCCCAGTATTCAGATTGCCCTGTTACCCACATATATTTTGTGCTGGAGCCCCAGTCCAAGTATCTGGACCCCTTGGAATGCTTCGCAGAGTCCTCTGTAGAGAGGACTGTTGAAAAGATTTTCAGCTTGGAGACTGTAGGAATTTTGGAAGACTCGGTCAGCGATTATGATCGTGTAAAGATTGATGCTTTCCGCAGCTCTATAACTTTTAGAGATGGGCGTTATTTTGTGGATCTTCCTTGGAATGAGAATAAGTTATCGGAAGTCCCTTCTAACCACCAAGTGGCCTTGAGTGTTTTAGATCGTGTTGTGACTAAACTGGAGAAACAAAAGCTTTATGATGACTATTGTAAAGTATTTTTCGATCAGGAATCTGAAGGCATTATCGAGAGGATAAATGTCTCTCCTGATGATTTTAAGAAATATATATGGGTTCCTCATAGGCCTGTGATAAAGAAGGATCCTATTAGTACAACCAAGATTAGGCCGGTATTTAATTGTTCTTTGAGAACTGGAGGCAAGCCGTCTCTTAATGATTGTGTGTATCCCGGTATAAATCTCTTTACGGATATGTGGGAACTTTTGTTGCGATTTAGATGCAATCGTTATGTCCTGCTGGCAGATGTCAGGAAGGCCTTTCTGATGATCGGTTTAAACAAGGAGCGAGACAGGAATTGTTTTTGCTTCTTCGTTAAGATAAAGGAGAAGTTAGTATGTTTTCGCTATCGGACTCTTATTTTTGGATTCGTAGCCAGCCCCTTTATTCTTAATTTTATAATCAAATATCATGTCCAGAAATATTGTGTAAATCCTTGTACGGATATGCTGTTAACTCACTTTTATGTGGATAATTTGGTTAAGACACATAACTCTGCTGAAACTGTGGTGTCCTTGTACAGGGAAGCTGTGGAAATTATGCAGGAGGGTAATTTCACCCTAAGGTCCTGCAATTCTAATAGTGAAGTTGTCAGGACGCATATGATTGAAGATGGGAATTTTGTTGATCATGCTTCAACCCATGATAAAGTTTTGGGCTACCTCTATGACCCTCAGTCGGATATAATTCAGCTTTCGCAAATGTCTTCTAGGGTGCCAGCCACTACTAAGAGAGGTATCTTGTCTCAAAATTCCAGCTTATTTGACCCCCTGTCCCTATGTCTGCCTGTGACGATCAAGGGGAGAATACTCCTCAGTGATCTATGGAAGCGGGAATTGCCTTGGGATGAGAAAATCCCACCTGATATTCAGGGGGATTGGAACAAATTCTTTTTAGACCTTACATCATTGCATCGTGTAAAGTTTCCCAGATTTGTACTGGATGAATCAGTTCCTGCTAAACTGATTATTTTCTGCGATGCTTCCCAACTGGCGTTCGGATTTGCAGCATATGTATGGCAGAAGGGGTGTGCAAAATTAATTTTCGCTAAGGCTAAGGTGGCGCCTCTTGTCAAGAGAACACTTCCTACCCTGGAGCTATTGTCCGTATTCCTTGCATTTAAGTGTGTACCTAATATGTTGAGGGCTCTTCCAGATAGTAGCATTAGTGACATAGTTGTTGCGGTGGACGCGCAGGTAGCTTTGTCTTGGTTATTGACGAATGACATCAAGACCAAGAATGTATTTGTTGGGAATAGGCTGAAGGACATCCATGCGGGGATTGCTAAGTTGAGAAATGGTGGTGTTCATGTTAGTTTTAAGTATGTGAATACTAATAATAATCCTGCCGATTTAATCACTAGAGGAGTGTCTATTGATAAGTTTGAGACACAACTCCTATTTTGGCTTCATGGTTGGAAGGCGAGGCCATTCAATGGCCCGCCAGTGAGCTCGGCTGCCTCAGTGTGGACAGTCGTAGATTAGTATTGAACAACACAGTGATTATTTCTCCGGTAGGTTCAACTAGCACTACTGTTGTTGAATTGGAACGGTTCTCGTCCCTGGATAAATTTTCTGTGGTACTAGTCACTTTGTGTGGGACCTTACAGATTAATGGAATTGTAATCCTTTACTGGGGATTGTTCAAGCTTACGCTATTGGTCTCACCATGGAGGTGAGAATTTTATTTTTGTATTTGGTAGTTGTGTTGTCTCAACATCTGATGTATTTCACTGCATACCTTTTTTCTTTGTAAATTTTACCGCTTTGTAGGCGGTCTTTTGCCATTTTGTAAACGGCAATTTTTTTACCGCTTTGTAAGCGACCCTTTTCCATTTTGTATATTGCTTTTTTTCCCGCTAACACAGCGGCATGATTTTTTACATTAAAATTACGCCTTAATGTGGGCATGTATTTTCCTTTGCCATTGGTATTTTTAAAATTGTACTATTGACCCTTTGAGGGTGTAGTCCTTGGGTCTCAGCCCAACCTTTTTTTTTTCTTTTGTTCGGGAGAGTGTCAAAATTTATAATGAAGAAGGACTGGGAGGTTATTGCCCTTTGGGGTTTTCCGGGCCTGTCACTGATAGCAGCAGCAGCAAGTGGCAGGGGAGGAAGGTGTATATAAACGCCGATCTAAACGACTTCGGCCCCTCTTTTTGATACCACCTGTTGGGTGTCAGACCTTGATTTTAGGCAGTGTGACTGCTTAAAAAAGTTACGGGGTCCGGTGAAGTGGCGAGTTTCTGACAGATAGAGCCTCTTTGCCGAGGGAGCAGTAAATTTAGAACCGAGGAATAAGCGAGTCTGTTTATTTCCTTAGTAAGGTTCAGTATTCAAAGAAGAACTTTAAGGAATTGTTCCTTAGAAAGAAGATATCTGACGAGTCGGCGAGAGGCGGTTGAAAGAAGAAATTTCCGGGAAGACCCAGTCGTGATTGAAGTCCTGAGGAAGAAATTTTCAAAGAAGCTCCCAGTCCTTCTTCGACTCCTAGAACTGTTTTGTACTCCCACGAGGGAATACTAGATTTATATAGGCCGCGAGTTAACGAGGCCATTTTAACAGAACTTTGTTTTTACTCCCACGAGGGAGACCCTAAATTACATTGACCACGTGTTTGAGTGGCCATTTTTGGCAAAGGAAAAAGTGGGTAATCTTTTTTTATTTTTACTTGTTTTTTGTACTCTACTTTTGTTTGTAGTGTCATTTTTTTATTGTTACTACAGGGAATTTCCAACTCCCTAGCAAGGGGAATATCTTGCAAGAAAAGGTTACTTTTTTTACCCCTCTAATAAAAATATATGTAGACCTACAGTTGTGTGCGTAGTTGTATTTCGAAGTTACATTTTTTTACGTCGGACCCCGGTTAATATACCGGTAGTAGGTTTTATCCTTTAGGTACGGACCTAAAGTCAATAAAATTCCGACAAACTTACTTCTCACCGATATAATATGGAGGGAATGTGGTTGATTTGCTACTATTTAATTGGCATTAGGGGTCCTAGCTGTAAAGATTAGACCTGGTGGAACTAAGGAATGTACTTTGTCCAAGCACTTTCCATAGATAGAGCAGCGAGAGACTCACTACATCCTGCCTGTGAGAGAGCTTGGAGGGTGGAAAATAATTCTTCTCCCACAAGGACTCAGAGATGCTTTTGAACTCTGTCAAGACTGGAAAGTGAGGACTGGGCAGCTTCCAACGAAATATGGCAACAGTACTCCATTTTTGGCCTGATCTGACTCTTATAAAGGTAGAGGATAGCATGAAGAATCAGGTAGTTACTGGAGTGGTACAGGGAGCTGATCATTTTACCTGCATCTTTAGTGATAAATTGTATATAAGAGTTCCACTTGAGGTCAGATGTGGGTTTGAGGCCCAATATTCTCTTAAGTCATGGTGCCTCCTTGAGGGGATATCTGTTCATTGTGACCGGTGGTAGTTTGGGGTCTGATTGCCAGTGATGGAATGTAACTAGTTTGGTTTTCAAGGCATTGAATCTAACCAGTGGGAACAAATTTGGTAATGTTCATTGTTTTTTCATATTATAAACAATGAACCTTATTAAATACACTTGTTCCTTTTCTAAAATATTCAGCGTGATTGATGAGCCAAAATGATATTATTGAAAATTCCCTCATGAACATTTCAACATTTCTTTTGGTAAAGATTAATGTCATCTGTCACTTTACATTCAACCTTAATGATCCTGAAAACAATTTGATCTGATATACACCAGAGCAATCCTGGATTTTACAAGACTAGATTGTGTAACATGTTCTTAAATACAGAAAGGAAAGAACAGAACTTTTTTTAATCATTTCACCCCAAGCAAGGTGATAAAGCCACTAGGACACAGGGGGTCACAGGCAGTAAAATAAAATGAGAAGACTTTAGTGAGAAAGGACAATAAATGAACAGGATCCAGATAGAGAGAAGATGGTGATTGATGTTGTATTTAAACTTTTACATATACATATGATATCAGGCCTGAAGTTTGTGTTTTTATCATATATATTTATTGTTTATATGTTATTTTTATAGATACAAATATTTGCGTAAATGCTCTGTTTATAATAAACAGTATTAACAACATTTTGTAGTTTAAAAGCAGTATTTCAACCTTGCTAACCAGACGCACCCTCTGTAGCTAAATGGTATAGCACATCAGGCTATATGACAGTTCCATGTAGGATACAAGTTCAATTCCTGTCTGAGGACATATATTTTCTATGAAATTTCTCAAACATTCAGGCCAGTAAATGTTCTTAATACTGTTTATTATAAACAAACCATTTACTTAAATATTTGTATCTATAAAAATAAGATATAGGAAATAAATATATTAAAATAATTGTCGAACATAGTCCATAATATATCATAAACATATATATATATATATATATATATATATATATATATATATATATATATATATATAGTCATCCACAGACAGAATGTTTTGCTGTATCACAGCTTCTCAGTGTATCTAGACATCTGATCACTTCAAGCCGGGACCAAAACCCAGCTAATTTGGCATCAATCAGAGATTCTAATCCCTAGGTTATTGACACCTGGCAGAGAGAAAGGCAAATTTTTACATATTTATTTTTCATAAACATGTCAGTGACCCTGAGAACTCAATCCAATTTGGAGAATCTTGCATTATCAGCAGTAATAGTGACTGTTTACAAATTCCCACTTGTCAGAATTTATATATATAATTTATATATATATATATATAATTTATATATATATATATATATATTGTTATGGGAACTTACCCATAATAATAATAATGGACTATTCCTGACATTATAAATACTGCGCCTCTCAAGAGGGAGGACAGATAATTGTAAGAACATTGAAATAGTGATACTTGTCGAGACAACATAGTTCACTTTAACCAAATCTGATATTCATTACTAATACTTCTACTTCTTTGTGTTATATTTCTGTTTGTAATATATCTGTGTTATTCCATACCTGTGTTCGAGTTATTCCTCATTGGTTCTAACCTTGGACCATCACTGTGGTACAAGAAACTTGGACCATAACATATATATATATATATATATATATATATATATATATATATATATATATTAATGAATTTACCCCATGCAAGCCAATAAAGTGTTGTGAAGTGAATAGTATACTTTGGTGACTGTCTGAGTCAGGCAGCTCGCTGCCAGGCTAGCAACAAGCATGTTGAACTCTCTGCCTTTGGGCAGAGAGGAGCTCAGATAAGGCTATGCCTACAGGCAGAGTCTCATCTGGGGATGTAGACAAACCCAACCCCGTGTATGCTGGGCCTACAGGGAATTTTTGCCTGAGCCTACATGCTTGGAATTGCCCCACATAAAAACTGGCCTTGGGCCACATCCTGCCTTGTGAGGATGTTTGGTAAATGCCTAGCTGTTTGGAGTCAGTCTTCAGATTAACTAATACAGGTGTCATGGTAGAGTAGCTGAAGCATTACATATAGAGAATTCTTATACAAAGTACATTTTATAAGTGTGTGTTATAATAATAGCCACAGAATAGTGGCATTATAATAGTGGTGATTAGAGGTTCGAAACTCAGGATTTATAACCATTGTGATAAGGATTCAGAACACATATGACTTATAACAGTAATGAGGATTTAGAAACTAAAATAAGTTGTAACTGAAGTTACAAGTATTTCAACTATGTTGGTTTAAAAAAAAACATATTCTTGCGAATATGGAGGAAATTTTGGCTTCTATAGTTGAAATTCAACAACAACAGAAACAGCAACAACAATAAAATCAACACTTGCTAGAAGTACAAAAACAGCAACAGGAGTTGTTGGATATAATTTAGAAGAAAGCAAAAAATTCTTCAATGTCTCTTATACCAGATGCTCTCCAATACACCATATCAGAATTTGTATGCAATCCTGATGAGGGACTGACTTTTTCTGCATATTTTCATAGATATGAGCAAATATTCAGTTTGGAATGCAGCAGCTAGGAAGATGAGGCAAAAACGAGATTGTTGTTGAGGAAAATAGCTCCAATAGAGTATGAAAAATACTGCAATTACACGTGAAAACCAGGTAAAATCATGTTTGAAGATTCAGTGATGAAAGACCTGTAATATTTGAAAAACCAATAAAAATGCCATATGATGTTTTCAATGAGCCAACACCCCAAAACATTGTACAACCTACAAACATGTGAGAATATTTTAGAGAAAATGGAAACAAAAAGGAAAATTATACTTAACAACATGAAGACACAGATGAAATTTTTAGGGCTCATAAGGAGGAAAGAGAGCTTGGAAAATCTGACACTCACACGACAGATTGAAGGCAAGAGGGACAGAAAAACAACGCATGATCTCCTTTGTGAGCTTGAGTAAATGGATGGTGGAATGAGGTTTAGGAGAGATAGCAAAGAGACAAAATTTACTAAGAGCTACAAAGGGCAGAAAATTGTGGAGAGCCATAATCGTCTACATTCTGAAAGGACATGACACATAGAAAAAGAACTAGACTGCTCTTAAATATTGTCATACAACAATAATTATTTTTTAAATTTGTGATTAACAATTGTCATGATTGCACCAAAAGCCTATTATCAAGTGTCTTGAAGAGGTAGTGCTGCCCTGGGTCAAGAGGGTGGCTACTGGAAGAGCCTATATCTGGTAACAGGATTCTGCACCATCCCACACAAGCAAGAGAACCCAGTCATGGCTGTCAGACAATTTCTGCGTCCACTTCATGCCCATATCACACCTTATGTCTGGCCACCTAACTCCACAAACTGCAACTCCCTTAATTAAGATGAACGGAAGGTAAGGATTATGGCAGCATTCACCAACTTAAATAAGGAGACAGTCCAGAAGAGATGCAGGAGATTCCAAAGTCATTTGGAGGCCGTGGTTGAAATAATTTTACTCTTTTGTATTTTAAGATATTTTTGTTAATTTTGGTAAATATATTTTCATTTTTGTGTCATTTGTATGACAATTTATCCATCGCACCCTGTATATTTGTTAAAATGAGATGTCAGTGTCACTTTTACTTTTGCATAATTTCGATGACAATTTATCCATCGCATTATGTGTAGCCAGCTTGATAGTGGAAAAGGAATGTCGGGCAGCGCTTTGGCTCAGATATAAAGAGTCACCTCTCAGCTGTCTATATGCCTCATACTAACTTTGAGCAAGGGGACCTGGATAGATATAACTGGAGACATTTGTGTCCTGAGTGGCATCAGAAATTTTAAAGTCAGTCATATTGACCGTTTAAGAGATGTTCCTGTTGCTATGTACCGAGAGTCTTGCTGTTGCACAATTTGTGAACTTGTATGCAGGTCACTAGCAAGACTGAATGGTATCACATACAACACAAACATAAAAACTCAATGAGTTTGTCGGATCCACATACGTAGAAATCAACAGAAGATTTCATCATATATATATATAAATATATATATATATATATATATATATATATATATATATATATATATATATATATATATATAAATATAAAATCTATGCTTTAATTACTCCTCTAAAACATTAATATTCTCACTGCAATGTATGGCTTAAGAAGATTCAATTAATGCATATTGATTTCCTATGGGATTCATGTTGGTGTCACTATATTGATTCAATCTCTTCTGTATTTCTATAAACAAGACTTTTAGCTGCATTAAAATTTGAAGCTCATTAGTGCAAAGATTGAAAGGTCTTCAGCTTAATCCCAAATTACAACAAGTCCTGTTTCATCTTAATTAGCATATGGCCACACATCATTGAAAAACCGAATCCTGCATGATCACTGAAGTTAAGTAATGTCAAGTCAGGTCTGTGACTAGATGGGTGACTGCTTGACAATGCCAGGCTCTATAACCTTTGATGTGCAGGTGAAGCATGTAATAGAAAATGGTTCGGAATTGTTAATCATATAGTCAAGTTTCAATTCCAGTTAGGTTCGTTATATTCACTTACGCAAAAAATACCATAGTGAAAGTTAGGAATTCACCTCTTCTCATAGTTTTGAATTAATTAGTAAGACTTTTATTGCTAAACCATTGCATCCTGGATGAGATGATAAACTACATCCGCATCTTAGATAAGATGATAAACTACATCCAACAGCAAAGCCTCTGATCAGGCGATTTTGAGGAGCATGGAGCTACCTCTTAATTGTTGGTTTCCTCAGGTTCACACTAACCAGGGGTGGTAGCAGCTGTTAGGGTCCCAACTATGGGCAAATAGTTAACCCCCAAACTGGGGTCAAAACACTATGAAAGTGTAAAAATAGGTTTTAATACCAGCAATAAATTTTTTGAGGAAAAATTATTACCAGTAATAAAAATCTTGTTGGCATTAAATAACCCATTGAGGTTGATATGCCATAAAACAAACCAAGCTAAACCAACTAAACTATTATTATCTCAAAAAAAAAATTCTTATAATCTAAACATATTTTCTGCAAAGGGTTGATAAGCCATAAAAAATGAATCAATCATTTGAATTATATTTTAGTAGGTTGGTCCACTAATTCTTTCATTGATTACAATATACTAGACAAAGTAATTGACACAATTCTTAACTTCAGTCATAACAGTTCAGTTAGTAGAGTATTAGCCTGAGTATTTTTTTCCATAAGCAAACTCATTCAGAACAAGCTAATAGCATTAAGCAAGGATATCAAATTTAGCACTATTTATACTTATTGATATGAATTCATTTTCATAATCAACTTAACATTATATAAAATATACAATGCTTTGATTATAATAAGCAGATAATTTTAAATTTATTTTGATTAAAATGTTTAAAGTAGATCCATTTTCATAGCACTACTTAAGAAGCCAGGTGCAAACAAATGTGAGCTCCATCAGACAATCATCCTAATGAGCCACAGAACAAAACTAATCATCTGAATTCTCATGAATAGAGTATATAGTAAAATTAGACACAAAGAACTGTTTTAACTGCTAGGTGAACTTATTTAGGAAAGATATTAGAATAATCCAGAACTTATACTGGGAGCAAACTGCCTGAATATGGATAGAAAATTAATTCTGTAAATACACAAAAATAAAAAGGGGCATAAGACAAGGATGGGTCTTCTTGCCAGACTTATTCAAACTTTACCATGAGTCAATCGTGAGAGAATGAAACATCCTACTATGATTCATTATTGGTGGCCACAATCATACAACCTATGATATGCAGATGACACAGTGTTGATAGCAGACATGGAAAGGGAATGATAGGAACTCCTACAGAAGGTAATAAAGGAAAGTAAGAAGAAAAGACTAAGCATCAATTGTAAGAAAACAAAATATATAGCTGTCAGCAAAAGGAACCACCCAAGACAAGAACTATCAACTGGAAATACAAAAATCAATCAAGTGAAAGAATTTAAATAGCTAGGTAGTGTGTTAAGCGTGGACAGAAAATGAAACGCCAAAATCCAAAGGCACATTGGAATAGTGAAAGATGCTTTCTAAAAGCTAAACAAAGTATTAAGAAACAAGAAAATTTTGTTAGAATCAAAGAGAAAAGTGCCAGACTGTTATGTAATATAGGCTCAGGAAGTTTGATTTGCAGCAACAGTTTCCCAGGTCTTAGGGCTGATGTTGGCCAGTGTCAGAAATGTCTTCAACTGACCTTTGAAGCAGCATTTGGGCCTCTGTATAACTTCTAGCATACTCCTGAAGAGTCATGAGCAGGAGTCACAGAGGTGAGTGGGTAGTGGATACAAGTAGGTGAGTCGGGTCCTCCTGACAGCACATCACAGATCCTCTTCATGTTAACATTAGGACTCAAAAGTCTTGGTCCCCCCACAACCCTGGATGGTTCTACTGCAAGAAGGTCAATTTGCAGTCATGGTTTACCAGGTCTCTGGGCCAACATTAGCCTGTGTCAGGGATGTCTTCAACTGATCCTTGAAGCATCATTTTAGGCCTCCACATATTATTAGAAACCTAATACATAAATTTATTGGTCACATGACCACTACATTATCATGCCAATTATCATGCCATTTATCAATTAAATTGCATATCTCCAACTGACAAAACAAAAAAGAACAAAGTCCATGAAATCAAGAATAGGAAGTCTGTTGAGTACATTCAAATCCTTAGACATAATGACTTGTGACTTTGTGTTGATACAGCCTCTGAACAGTTCCACCTGCCCAGTTTCATTCATAATACTTGGGTCAACCCGTTGTGTAGTTAACAGGCACTTTCCAACAATAGTGCATGCTAGGATCGCCTACCCCAGGTTCACAACATCAAAAGTCACCTTTCTGATAACCATGGTGAAATTCAAACCCAGTCTCATGGTTCTAACCAGTCAATCACAATAGTATATATATATATATATATATATATATATATATATATATATATATATATATATATATGTATTCATTTACAGGGTGTAATGGGTAAATAGTTGCCATTTTATATTTTTAATTTCATTCATACACATTGTTTGGGTTTGATTTTGTCAACTGTACAGTATAGTAGGGTCTGTATGTACACTCCGGCCTTCTTCAGATGGTTGGAATGTCGAATTGAACCCTTTATTTCATTCACTGGGGTAGACTGTTCTAGTTCCACATGCCATGTCTAATGGATGTCAGTCATCAGTTATCTCCTGTTAATTCCCCTCTCCAAGTTCTCTAACACCTTAGCCAGGTATTGAACTCACACTCTTTGGGTCCTGTCACTGGATCTAACTAATGCCTTTATCCACTGTGCCATGTGTCTATCCCAGCAAGCAAGATAAAGGGTTCAGTTCAACATTCCAACTGCCTGAAGAAGGCCAGAACGTACAACAGCCAAAACATTGTAATAAATATGCTGACAAAGATGAGGACAATAGTCCAAATAATGTAAATAGTGTACATAATATCTCATCTCAGAAATATAGACAGATAATGCATGTTGTTTGTTTTGATTTTGTCAACTGCACAGTATAGTAGGGCCTGCTGAGCACCATTTTAAACAAACACAGTATACCTTATGTATGTGTCTGCATAAAACTGTTCAAAATTGTTAAAGATGGCCGCCAATACTTTACTAAAACTTTCTCTAACAAAAAGAAAAAAACAGCTACATACAGGTTTAAATATCTTCTTTTCATGGCTGATCAGTTTCTTCACAGAGTCTATTCATCAGCCATTTTTATATTTATATCTTTATTAAGTAAAAGAACAGCAGACAATTTTTTGCAAGAAATTTGGAAACGGTATACTGTACTCCTTGTCATCCATGCCAGAAGCTCCTATACAAAAATTTCAGAGTGTTTGTGTGTCAATCTGAGGGCAGTGCAGAGGATTTGGAAAGATTTGGATGACTCTAATGGTGATTATGAAGGTGTTTGGCGTGATCACTAGTGATGACGACGTTAAGCTCCCATTCATCTTTCCACATGGCCTAAGACTCAATACAAAGACCTACACCAAGTGCCTTGAGGAGGTAGTGCTGCCCTGGGTCAAGAGGGTGGCTGCTGGAAGTCCCTATGTCTGGAAACAGGACTCTGCATCATGTCACACAAGCAAGAGAACCCAGTTATGGTCGTCAAGCAATTTCTGTGATGACATTACCCCTTACATTTGGCTACCTAACTCCCCAGACTGTAAACCCCTTATTATTATGTGTGTGACACAGTTGAGTGAGAGACCAACGTAACTCCTTGTAATACCAAAGATGAACTGAAGGCAAGGATTATGGCAGCATTCACCACATTTCTGAAGTTGTCTGGAAACTGTAGTTGAAGCCAATTTCGACTTTATTGAATAAATTTACTCTTTAGTATTTCAAGATATTTTTGTGCAATTTTGGTAAATATCTGTTAAAATGAGGTGTTAGTGTTATTTTCATTTTTGTGTAATTTAGATGCAATTTATCCATTGCATCCTGTATCTCAACTATAGCAGCTTGTATAAAGTGATTATGCCATATAAAATTCTCAGAAAATTCTCTGTTTGAAAAACAAAATGAAGATCAACTTAAGTAAAATTGTATGGCAACTTGCTAGCGCATCTACTTTCGCCTTTCAATTCCTCAGATTGCAAGTACCATGGTGTGTATCTACATACATACATATGCATGTGTTTTATTTCTGCATACATGTATATAAATGTATGTGTCTGCATAAAACTGTTCAAAATTGTTAAAGATGGCCGCCAATACTTTACTAAAACTTTCTCTAACAAAAAGAAAAAAACAGCTACATACAGGTTTAAATATCTTCACAGAGTCTATTCATCAGCCATTTTTATATTTATATCTTTACTAAGTAAAAGAACAGCAGACAATTTGATTACTATTCTAACATTTTTTTAACCTCACCTAAGAAGAGCTCTTATGATTGCATCAATTTTTTTGCTTTAATTAAATATATTTGTTATATACTCAGAGCCCAATAGATTTTGTTGTTAAAATCACAAATATTAAAAAATTGGATCTGAGTGCATTGCACATTCCACATTGCTGTCATTAAGCTGAAAATTAAATTAGAAATTATTCTTCAAATTAGAGCTATGATATGCCATTGTTACTATAATGGTAACAAACCCACAAACAGAAATTAGATTATTGTAATAGATATAAAGCATCTATATTGTGAATGGTATATTGTGGATGGTATATTGGCCAGCAAGCAGATATTGAATGATGGAAGACAACAACAAAACAACATGAAGACTTGAGTAAAAAAATATTTTGCCAAGTTTATTTTTGTTATTTTGCTGCTGCAACAGATACTACACTTTGATCCTAGACATCTTGGCCACAGAAAGCAATATTTATTTTGAAATACAAAAATGTGGCACAAAGCCAAAAGTGGGGGGGAATAGAAAGGGAGGTTGGTCTTCAATCTGTTTTATCTTAAACTTAGCTAGCCAGAATTATTGACCCAAACAAACACAGTATACCTTACAACAAAAGAACACATTCTTACTTACCATTCCCACTACAGTCATCATAATACCTCAAAGTCTCTATGAATCCCTACTAGTTCCCATATCTACAATTTGTCTGTGGATGAGGGGAATAAAAATAACAACTTTCAAAAATGAAACCCCAATGAATATTTACAATGATTACAATATGCCACGGAAAGCTGCTTTTCAAGCTTTGAGTCCATTTTATACCCTGAATGAGTTTTATAACAATCGCTGGTGCTGGAAGGTTAAGCTCCTTCTTCCAGTTGTTTTTTAAAAATGTGGAATTGCCAACAGGATACAACATATATAATATATAATGTGTCAAAATGGTATTAACAAATGACAATATTTGTATAAAAAAATTGCTTCTTACAAGATTTGAATTTTTATTGCATTTTCACAGGAAGTTCCTATTTCATGTACACAATCTCTCAGGTAGATCGATAAAGGTTGTTGCAAATGTCCAGTTGTAGTGGACCATGCGGTGTGAATGTGAGAAGAGAAGATGAGTTATCTCTAGGTTATGACTTCCGCTGGCCGGTCCAGCTACATAAGAATGTTGAACTTTAATGGCGTCCAAAGAAACAAACAAGACGAATATGCATGTATGCGAACAAAATATATATTAATAACAAATAGATTAATACACGAATTACAAATACATAGAAGACATGAATAAAATGTTACAGTGTTGTATGGAGAAATTATTGTGTGTGGGTGTTGAGTGTCCGTACGGATGCGTAAGCGTGTTCCCAGAATATGGGAAACGCTGCTTGTGTGAGAGGATCACATAGTGGTGTAAGTGAAAAAGAGAAAGTTTTTTTTTTTACCTCACCTCACGCGCGAGGTTGCGGCCCCAGGAGAGGCAGTTTGGCCGCACGTGTGCGAAGCCGTGGAAAGAGGAAGAGGCAAAAGGTCAGCCAGTATTTATACTCCCGGGAGAGAGAGACCCCTGTTGAAGGGTTAAGGAAATGAGGAGGAGCTAACTGCGACACAGTCTTCAGAAGCTCATGAGATTAGTGCAGGCTTTTTAAAATTTCAAAGCACTCTTCTTACTCCTGCTCTCTTTTCCTTTTATTAGCAACTAGTCCACCCGTGCCATCAAAATTGGTAACAAGAAGGAATGTTTTATAATATGTATTATATTGTAAGTAATTTTCATTTAATCCAAGTACAATTTTGTAATTTAAATTAGTTCTTTTTTAACAGTAATAATTGAACAATGTACAATTTATAAACACCTAAGGAAAATATCTGTATATTATCCTCATAAATGTTACATATTTACAACCAAAATTATGTTTACTACGGAAGTTCCCAAAGCACAATATTTTTTTGTGTAAACTTTGGAAGGTCTGAGTAATCTTTGACAATCCATAGATTCAATCTGGAATTTTAGAGTCTGCTTATTTCTTGTCCTGCCAAGAGAAATCATCAGATTTTTTTTTTAATTTTTTTAATCTAAAAATTTTTTTATTCTCAAGCAATGACCAAATCCTACAAGATATGCTCTGAATTGTAACATTAAAACTATCTAATTATTTAATTGTATAAGCTTTTAATTGCTACCATAAATAATATAAATGAAGGAAGTTGTGTGAATAAAAAAAAACTCATTCGATGACTAATGAATTTTAGAAGAATTGTTCCCCCCCACTCTTTATTTTAATTATAATTTTTAAAGTTTAAAATGAATTTCTAAAAATGAACAAAGCATTCTTGAAGATATATGTGGTGTATTATATATATATATGAACCCACTTCAATAGTGATATCAGTACACATCAATGGGACCAAGTTAGTATGGCACCTGGTGGGTCATTATCTTGCACACTGCCCCTCAATTGTTACACACACAAAAAAACCATATATATATATATATATATATGTGTGTGTGTGTGTGTGTGTGTTTGTGTGGCATATTATATATATAGATTAACCAAGGAACATTCTTAGATTACTAGTAAATGTCTATGCACAGGATATACACTTCCAAAAACCAAGATGGCTGCAACCTTGCAGCCAATCTCTTCTCTCTCCTAGCTCTCACCAATTACAGTGAATGGATATTCCCTCACGGAAGCTCTGTGCCTTGGGTGCCTGTTGGGACTTAAACTCAACCCAGACGTCAAGTGGGACTTGTACATACAATCCATCCATAAAGATGCTGGAAAAAACGCTGATTCCCTGTTCGTACTGAAATTGGGTGTGTGCCGTAGATTATAACTAAGAATGCTGAAATTGTATTTTTCTTTTCTCTTTCATTCATGAAGTTATACTGATGTGATTGATCCTGATCTACCCTAATGGAACACTCTGTGAGAATCAAACTCAAAACTGCATCCTGGGTATGATGATAAACTACATCCAGCAGCAAGGCCTCTGATTGGGGGGTTTTGAGGAGTATCGAATTACCTCTTAATTGTTGTTGTTCCCAGGTCTACTCTGACCCAAAGTGGTAGCACCTGTTAGTGTCCCAGCCATGGGCAAATAGTGAACCTCTAAACTGTGGTCAGAACACTATGAAAGTATAAAAATACATCTTTATAGTAAAAATACCAGCAATATATTTTTGAAAAAAAATTATTACCAATAATACATTTGACTCTCAACAAAAACCCTCTATACAAAATATGTCAATGAAACCCGATCTACAAATAGATTTCTTACAAATACTTATTCTATTCATATGAACCTATCGTAAAAATCTTGTCAGCATTAAATAACCCATTGAGGTTGATATGCCATAAAACAAAATAAACCAAACTAAACACAAATTTAATGGTATAAAAGACTACTTTTGTAATCATTGTATTACTTTGTTCCAAACATATATATATATATATCAACCTTCTAGAATTACTGCCTGTAGCTTAGAATTACAAGTAGCACAATTTTTGATAGACTTACTGTCTTCCCCCTTAGCCACATAAGTGACAATATATCCCTTTTCTATCACCTGCAACACACGTCACATGTAAGTAATGTAGAGACATCAACTGAACATTGTGTTGATCTTTCAACAACATCAAAAGATGAAGCACCTTTCTTTCTTCTCTTTTCTATAAATATGTTTTGTCAATACATTTATTATTTGTATCATTATTTACCAGGACTTTGGAAGACAGATATATTGGGATCTGTCTACCCAGGTTTTTGTCGCTATCTGTGTGTCGGGATTCCAAACATTAACAACACATCTTTTAAATGAAATATAAAAATGGTTATTTTCTGGAGGAAAAGCAGAAGCAGAACATCAGTTGAAATAACATTTATAGATTCTTTTCAGAAATATACAACATAATTAATATACAAGTAATTAAGTGTTCTTAGTGCTGTGTGGACAAACTTTATGACGATCAGCCTAATGTGTTTGTGAGTTAGCAGATAAAAGGCTTAGTCAGTGGATGCTGGTTAATCTCTTCTATTGTGTGCATGGACAAGGCCTTAGTCAGTGGTTGCTGGTTCTTGTCTCTTCTATTGTGTGCATGTGTGTAGGTGCATGTGTGTGTATGCATGTTTAGATCAAACTGATGTCCAAAATTGTTGTGAGCTTTGAGAAAGAGTAGGCTTCTATTTTTATGTCCATAAGGGGATTGAAAATCTAATTTCACATAGAGCTGCAAAGCTTTTGAATACAAGGTTTTCATTAGTTAGAAATAATTTCACACTGGCTCACGAAAATCTTTTTCTCAAATTTGCAGCAGTGGTGAAAGGAGTTATTATTGTTATTTTCTAAATGGTCCAAAAATAGCACATGGTAGGTCCACAATTATGTCCATAAGTATTTTGGTGGTATTTTAACTTGCAATGATTGTTTATCAAACAAACCTTCTGATGGGATTTTATTGGTTTAAAAATAGAATTTAATTCCTATTGATATACCTTCTTCTGTGCATCCTTTTAAGATATGGGTGATCATGACTTTTCCTCTTTGGCGCCATGACTTTAAACACTGCACTAGATTGGCAGCTGACAATTAGCATAGCTCTAGACTTGTATCATATTACAGTTGAAATTGTTAGATGTAACCATGTTATGCTGTCCTGGGTAAGATGTTAAACTACATCCAGCAGCAAGGCCACTGATCAGGAGGTTTTGAGGAGTGTGGAACCACCTCTTAATTGCTGGTGTTCCTAGGTGCACCCTGACCCGGGGTGGTAGCACCTGTTAGGGTCTCAGCTATGGGCAAATAGTTAACTATTACCAGCAATACTTTTTTGAAAAAAAATTATTACCACAATACAATTTTGAAGGAAAAATATTACGAGAAACAGATTTTTGACAAAACAAAATATTACCTGCAATAAAAATTTTTGTCGGCATTAAATAACCCATTGAGGTTGATATGCTGTAAAACAAAATAAAACAAAGTAATCTAAACCAAAGAATACATATTCTATTCATACGAATCTAACCTAAAAATGTTGTCAGCATTAAATAACCCATTGAGGTTGATATGCCGTAAAACAAAATAAACCAAACCAAAACCATGTTATGCTAACAGTTTCTTTTCTTGCATAGTGAGGGTTAGCAAATTAGTTTCCTTAATCAGTTCATTTAAGTAATATGTTTCATCCAAATGGAGGTTTCCAGTTTTTATAGCCTTGTGCCAGACTAAATCAAATTTAATAAATAGTGATCCTCTCATATGTTTGAAACTACAAAATGAATATCTTTGAAAAATGTTTCGCTGATTCCACTTTCTGTGCTAATTATCATTATGGCACTCACAGTATTTACTCTGTCCCTCCACTAGGATGATAAATTGTCAAAACTTTATTTATTTATTTATTTCAGTTTTGGCAATTTATTTTATAAATGCCTGCTTCAGAAATATTATTGCTATTAGAGTATATCCATAATTGTTTTGGAAGTGTTTGTGACTATTTTAAGATTATTTAAATATATTGGAGAAACAAGTAGAAATTTTAAAAAATGCATTTATGAGCACAAAAGAGACCTCACAAAAAACAACTTAGCTAATGCACTAGTCATACATAGAAATAAATTCAACCACAATTTTGATTTTAAAAATGCTACACTCATAAAAAAAGAAAATAACTCACTCAGAAGGAAAATCCTCAGGAGTGCCGCCATTGAATATTATCCAAATATTAATCTACGCCCGGCTTTTTCCCTATTTCACCTTTCTTAACAGAATTACTACTCTCCCAAGCAAACATATGCAACTGTATCAAGAAATCAAAAGAAAATAGTTGAATCCGTCAACACAACAATAAAAACAATATCTCCACACATGACAGTACTTGATGTAATTTTCAGTTAACAGTATGAAAATAGCGTTCTCTAAATTCTTCCAGTTGCTAAGGACATTTTGTTTTGTTATTATTAGTTACTTTGTTTAATAAACTCATTTTGTTTTTGTCTTAAAAAAGTCCACATTGGATGAAATGCGTCAGCTACCATTACAGTTTTCCTATTGTCTTTTACATTTATAAATATTGTCTTTTTCTACAGGTTGACTCTGAGAAATTTTTCATAATTCACAGTACATTTAAAAATCTACCATTTGTCTGTCCTTTGAATACTGCTACCATATCTGGTTTAGTGTTCCTGTTATATGTCTCATTGAATCATGTATTCACCCTAACTGCTTAAAAGGACCCCTTTAGTCACCCCCAAGGTAGTTCACAGGCATTTCACAGTGGTCTCTCGGTCAACTGACCTGACAAAATCTTCAACACGTAGCCAGTACATAACCAGTCCTCTTATCTTTGAGATCAGATTCCTTTGCCCACAGGTGTCACCTCACTCACCTACAAGAGACGTTACTACCTTGATCCAATGTAAAGATGGTTCTCTGTGTCGAGCCAGAATATTTTTCTTGTCTGAGTCCATCTTTCACATCTGCAAATCTACCATTCATCCATGCATGAAACACTGTTGCCATATATAGTCTGGTGCCCGCGCTGTTCATCTGGAAGTTCTCGATAAAATCCAGAGACAGATATGAAATGTGATCGGTGCTGACTTGGAGTCTCGGCTCCAGTCACTTTCTCACCGACATAATGTGGCTTCCCTCTGTCTTTTCTATAAGTATTTTCATGGCATCTGCTTTGATGAGCTATTTTCACTGGTGCCCCAACTGCATGAATTTAAGCGTGCCACTAGCATCTCAGTCTCACCCTTTTACTGTTAAAACAGTTAAATGTAACTGCCTCTTCTACTCAAACAGATTCTTCTCTTGCACTTCCCAACAGTGGAACTCCCTTCCTCTTACTTTCTTCCCTGATAACTATAATCTTCAAAAATTTAAATGCGATGTCAATCAACATCTTCTGATGCCTTGATCTCCGCTTTTCTTTTTATCCTTCTTCATTCTTCTTTTTATCCTTTCCTCAATCCCCACCATACCCAGTCTTTTTCCTTACTTCCACTCTCTGTAGCCTGTAGAGAACCGGGGGGTGAATATGAGGATGAAAATCTCTGGACAAAGACTTCCTGCTGGCCGGTCCTGCTACATAGGAATGTTGGACTATAATGGAGTCCAAAGAAGATAAATAAACAAACAAGACCGATATATATGTACAAAACAAATATATACTAATAACAAATAGATTAATACACGAATTACAAATACATTGAAGACATGAATAAAATGTTACAGTGTCTGTATGGAAAGTTGTGTGTGTGTTGAGTTTCTGTACGGGTGTGTATTTTGTTTTTAGCGTGTTCCCAGAATATGGGAAACGCTGTATGTATAAGAGTTCACATATTGGTGTAAGTGGAAAAGAGAAAGTTTTATACCTCGCCTCACGTGCGAGGTTGCGGCCCGCGGCCTAAGTCGAGATATTTGCTCGCACGTGTGCGTAAGCAGAGAAAAGAGAAAGAGAGAAGGGTGAACAAGTATTTATACTCGTGGGAGAGAGACCCCTATTGAAGGGTTAGGAAATGAGGAGGAGATAGCCCGATAAGCCCCTTGCATACTAGTGGCAACTACCTTGCCTGAGGTGAAATGCTTAAAAAGAAAAAGTATCTGGTATATTGTTCCTACTATATATCTCGAGATTCCTTATAAAATTAAAAGAGGGATCTGTAATGTAATCAACTCTGACCTGATATTTCCACCCCAGTCACTTCCTTCTGACAGGATGTGGCTCGCCTCTGTGCCTTTTCTATGAATATTTTCATGGTAATTGTTCTGATATACTTTCTGACTTAGTCAGGAGGAACCCGAACGAGGCTATGCCGAAGGGCAGAGTCTCATTCGGGGAGGTAGACTGTCCCTGAACCTGTTTTTACGGGTTCCGATAGGGAACATTTTTGGCTGAGCCTACCAGCTCGGAAACCCACATTAAACCCGGCCTTGTGCCACATGTAGCCCTTGTGGGGGGGGGCTAAATATTACTTTCTGACTTAGTTCCTCGCCTTAAGCATACTACTAGACTCCTAACTAGAATTCACTATTTTAATGCTGAACTAACTAGATGTACCGTATGTTCTATTTTAATACTTTCTTTTCTCATACTTCTCACCTGTGGAAATCTCTTCCGATTTCTTGCTTCCCTGTCACCTACAATCTGCAAAACTTTAAATGAAATGTAAATTGCCATCTTCTGTTTTCTTAAACATTGTTCTTTTATTTTCTTTCCTCCTCACTAAAGTTTTCTCATTCTCTTTCACTCCCAGCAGCCGATTGCATCTTAGTCACATTATCACCTTGCATGGGGTGAAACGATTAAAAGAACAAAAAATATGGCTGTTCCTATTCTGCCATGTCTGCTTTTCTATTCCTTTAAAACCAGTTAGCTTGTGGACTTCACCACATTAATTTAATTTTAGAATAGGAAACAGGGCTGACGCAGAAAAGGATAAGCAAAAGACATTGTTACACATAAAATATGTATTTAATAAGATGTACAATATCAAACAACAATGTGAAAGAAAGCCTGCATTTAAGTAAGAAAAGGTTGAATAAAACAAGAGTTGTCTCTCTTTAACTGTTATTTTAGTATTTCAAAGTTCACTGAAAGAATGTTCATGAGAGTCTCTTGTAATGTTTGTTCTTGAAAGCTTATGCTGTGTAAGAAAGGATTATGTGAGTGTATACAAGGTATGTTCAGCATGTGAGTGGTGTGGGTGAGTGAGAAGGTTGACGTATGGATTCATTTGGCAGCTGAAATCTCACTAAAAAGGATTAGAAAATTCTTGCTTAAATAAGTGACTGTAGGCTCCAAATTGCTGCACGAGAAGAATTATTCTTCACATGCAGACGATCTGATTGGTTGGTATCGACCAATCAGCGAGTGAGATTTGGGGAGACTTAAGAAAGCTTCTGTGATCCGTTTCTCCCAGAAGTGCACAAAACTGACTACATAAAAATAGAGCGATTACAAAATTGTCACATTACTGTGATTTGTAAATTGCCTATAATAATGTAGTGGTGATTAATTAACCAATGAATGCTTGGCGTTGTATGTGATTTGTATTTGTGTATGTATGTATGTCCGTGCTTAATAGATCTGCACAAGCTGTATTCACAGATTATGTGATTCATCATTTCTTCCTTTTTCACCAAAACTGGAACATTTATTGCTTTAATGGATTTTGTATATTTTCATTTTTATTTTATTTTTATGTACAATGTGTGTCAGAAAAGAAACTGGACTGAAGTAACAAAAAATTTATATCAAATCCAAACTACAAACTACAAGTTGACGCTTGAGGTTGGAAAAAAGAAAGAAAATCACACAGATACGAGTGAGTATAGAAACTGCTCCAGCAGTAACACTCTACTTTAAGTGAATCTTAGGCCTTGTATGGAGTGAACATTAGTAAAAAAGAAAACACTTCTTTTTCCTTTTGGTTTTTCCTTGTTATACTTTTGATCATCTTTTACTTTCCTTTGTTTCCTTAAAATTATTCAGTCTTGAATTTCATTTCAAAATTCACTCGGAAATAAATCAAAATGAGAAAACAAACTAAACAGTATTTATATAGCCCATCCTTTTTTCATTTGCATAAACACTGTCTACCGAATATATTTGTAAGTAAAATGTAAGTCTAAAGCATTAAATGGCTACCAAATGTCAATATTCAGGACTTAACTACTTCACCAATTTGAAAATCAATTTTTTGTGGTGGTTGAGAAGTCGACTCCAACTGAAAATGGGCAAACGGTTGCAACTAACTGAATTTTTATTGGCTTATATAACAAGTACGTGTTTGCTGTTGTTAAGAGGAAAAATAGAAAAATTCAAATCATTTTCAAGAAAGCAAACCACAAGGCAGCAAAGTAAAAATGAAAGTGTTCAAAATATCTTTTCAAGGAATTTTATAAAAAAGAATTCAAATCATATGTTCCTTGGTTCTTTTTTTTTATCAATTTAAAAAAAATGTTTTTTTATTTTTCTTTGTGATGGAGGGTGATTTTATTTTTTTATTTTTAACTTTTGAGAAGTGTTCTTTTTCTTTTTCAGTTCTATTTTTGAGGGTTCCATATTGTAAACTCATTTTTTAAGCCTAGGCATATGTTAAGAAATTCGAAAGTCTGACAAGAATGAAAAATATTGCCTTTACATTATATTATAAATTCAATTGTTTGAGTGAATATATATATATATATATATATATATATATATATATCAATTATGTGGTGCAAGTTCAATTTATATTACGGCAATCATTCATACGAAAAGCAGATAATGAAGTTAATGATATAAATGGCAAGAATCACTCTCGCAAACAATTTTTAATAATAAAATACATTAACCTGGAATCCGTTAATGAATGGTATAATCCTTGTTTATAAATTCCGGTTTTATCAGGTCTTTTTTTTTTACTACTAGCTTTCAATCGTTTTATACGATCATCCTCAGGGAGGGAAATAGGTATGAAATGATTGAAAGCTAGTAGTAAAAAAAAAAGACCTGATAAAACCAGAATTTATAAACAAGGATCATACCATTCATTAACGAATTCGAGGTTAATGTATTTTATTATTAAAAATTGTTTGCGAGAGTGATTCTTGCCATTTATATCATTAACTTCATTATCTGCTTTTCGTATGAATGATTCGCATAATATATATATATATATATATATATATATATATATATATGAACTTCAGACACTTTTATATATAATATATATATATATATATATATATATATATATATATATATATATATATATATATATATATATATATATATATATATATATATATATAAAATAGACTATAATAAAAACATTTTACATTACTGCACAAAAGCTTTCCTAAGAAATGAATATCCAGGTAAAACTCCTCATAGGAAGTTCAATGTTTGAGAATAATAACAATTCATACAGAGCAATAGAATTAATTAAGAAAAATTTCACATCAAAACCATACATTTGAATTTTCCAGTTATAAACTTAAATTTAAGTTTATAGCTGAAAAATGCAAGGTTTTTCTTTGAAATTTTTCTTAATTAAATATATATATATATATATATATATATATATATATATATATATATGTAATAATCAAGAAGAAAACTTTAAAGATTCATTTCAGTTAATGCTCTGTAGTTTACATTGAGCTCTCCCTGGATTAATATCCTCCATGGAATTATCCCTACCAATCACAAATTGGTAATATATATATATATATATATATGATGGACTCTCCCATCAAGTTTCACGTATGAGGTTCCAATGACCACAAACTAATTATCTGCATAACTTTTGAGACCGGCTCAAGAATTGCACAAAAGACCACAAACAGTACAGGAGAGTGTATTGTATCCAAGTGCAGCAGGAACGCTGTTAGCTGTCTTAGTTTGCTTTCGTATTTCACGTAGTCAAACGTTGCTTATTTATTGATGGTGCATTATTCCTGAATGGCAGCTGGAACGATACTCTGATCTCTTCATAGCTACCTCTTCAAAGATCTTAATGGAATATTGATGGAAGAAAGGTTGCTTTTCAGTTTATCTTTATACCTGAGCCAAGGTCTAACAACTTTTTTATGACCACTATGGAGTTCACTGTAGTAAAGAAGCTTTGGCATGCAATCATCACTCATCCTTGCCACATGGCCAGCCCAGTGTAGTTGTGATTGCATTATGAAGGTTTCGATGGTACCAATCTTGCATTTGTCAAAAAGGTTAGCATTTGACACTCAGTCATCAAACGATAGGCCATAGATTGTATGGAGACAGCCTTTATGGAAGACATCTAATCGATAAGTGTGCCATCTATAAAATGTCCAAATATATCTGTGTGTCTGTATGAAGGACATCCACTTCAAGTAAGTGTTGACTATAGTAAAGTTTAAAGTAATAAAAATATCTATTCAAAATAAATCCATTAATTCTTTGGAAATACACACACACACATTATATATGTGTGTGTGTGTATATATATATATATATATATATATATATATATATATATAGATAGATAGATAGATATAGTCAGCCAATGAAAGAAATTTGAGAGATAAAAAAAACAACAAAAATAATAATATTGATAATAAGACTAAAAATATTTATTTATTGTATATTAGTGGGTGAATTAGACCAAATGAATTCATGATGAGAAAAGATAAAAATTTTTGAACACTCCTGTATCCTTTCTCAATGAGACATAAAAAATGAAATTGTTGTTTTTTTTTCTGCATTTGTTATATTACTGATGAGATCTAATAGTTTTTGGGCTTGTTGTTTGCCACGATTAGTGTTGTTATGGGTTTATAGGTAGATTTTATAACTCTACTATATTTACATATCATAAGAACTATATGTGAAAAATCTTTCTGTATATATATATATATATATATATATATATATATATATATATATATATAAATATAAAAGTGGACATGGAAGTCAGCACTTAGAGGCGACAGTCTGTTTCATGCTAGTGCAATCGTCAGGCCTGACGATTGCACTAGCATGAAACAGACTGTCGCCTCTAAGTGCTGACTTCCATGTCCACTTTTATATTTACACACGCTCTATCTCTGATATTGAGCACTTTACCCCATAAATATAGCACACTTTAAGACTATATTTCTGCATATATATATATATATATATATATATATACTATTACTTCAAGTACTATTATTGTGGTATACTTGGATTTGAGATAGATGCCACAATTTTATTTTTATTTTAAACAATGAGTATTACGACTGTTTATCAAGACTTTGAATTCAAAAAATTTTAATAAACAAAATGCACAGGCTTATAGAGAGAGCAATAAATATACTCTGTTTAAAATACAAATAAAAATGGGGCATCTATTTAAAAATAAAATATAAAATAAAATAATAATATAATAAAATAAAATAATAAAATATATATAAAATAATAAAATAATATAATAAAATAAAATAATAGAGAGAGCAATAAATATACTCTGTTTAAAATACAAATAAAAATGGGGCATCTATTTAAAAATAAAATATAAAATAAAATATAAAATAAAATAATAATATAATAAAATAAAATAATAAAATATATATAAAATAATAAAATAATATAATAAAATAAAATAATGATATAAAATAAAATAATAGAGAGAGCAATAAATATACTCTGTTTAAAATACAAATAAAAATGGGGCATCTATTTAAAATACGAAGCATTCTCTATAATAATGTTTGCAGTAATAAAATTGTCAGATCAAAAATAAATCCATTAATTCTTTAGAAATATATATACATATATATATATATATATATACATATATATATATATATATATATATATATATATATATATATATATATATATTTATATATATATATATATATATATATATATATATAAAAATATATATATATATATATATATATATATATATATATATATATATATTGGGTAAATAATTATAAACATCTAAACACTTATATATACAAAAATACTCATAAAAATGAGAAACAACAAGACATGAAAATAACAAACTGAGTATTATTTCTTATCTGGTTGTTATGTTAACATATAGAGAGACAGTAACACTGAGTAAAATTGCAAATTTGGAGTCAAATGCAGTTGAAATATGGATCAGAATCTGACAGAATGATAAGATAAAGAATAAGTAAACTGTATACAGTTTTTTGTTATTGCGTAATGAGTGTCCAAATAATTTGGTTAGAAAATACAGGAAGTGTCTGGGGTATTCTTATCTTGAATTTTTGTTGAGTGCTAATAGATAAATGTTACTATTATGGTTTGAAAAAAGAAAATGAGCCAAAATTTTTGTTGACACAGGTGTTGTCAACTTGTCCATGTTGACTGCTTGTGCGATAGTGTGTATTTCAGGTTTGTGTGGAGGAAAAAAGTGAGGTTGATTCTCATTCGTATAGAAAGAGCAAACTAATGGTAATTATAATTGTTAAAATTATTTTATTATAATTATTTTTGACACTATAATTCATTTTTATTTATTTATGGATATAACACACACACACATATATAATTTCGCTTGAGGATGAAACAGAGCTTGATACTTTAATTCAATTTAATTTTAATAATTATATTAAAGTTTTTGGCTCCTGTTATTGAAAAATAAGTTCTTATGTAGCGAAGGAATCATATTTTTAAAAATAATTATAATTTAGGCTCTACTTTTGTATTGAGCACTGTTTTTTTAAAAATAAAAACAAAAATACTAAAGAACACTGGATTATTTAAATAACGTGTTCTTTCCTATTTTTCTACACATTTGCACATGCACACACACACACACACACACACATATATATATATATGTATTAATAAATGTACATTAATCTTGTCACCACAACTGCCTTAGGGTTGTGAAGCACAGTTGGGAAAATTCAGCTGTACTGAATTTACTAAATCTTAGTTAAAGTTCTGGTTAATATTTTTAAGCCATACCTTCTTCTAAAAGGTTCCAATCTGGTCAATTAATCTTCCATAATTTTTTACTTAGTATTTTTGTTCCATCACTTAGAGTTCTTAACTCTCTCAATAACTCAGGAATATTTCAGGCATTTCATTCAGTCAAGGCCACTGCCTGTTCCACAAGACACAACTCAATAACTATTGTGACTGATGGATTCAATGTACTAGCCTTGCTCAAACTGTGCTCTCTCACCCAGAAATTGTAACTACAGTCTGCTTATCACACCATTAAATAATGGTATTGGCCATCAAATGATGGTATTGACAATCAAATCACAAACAACCAAAATGCAATTTTCAACTTTTCTTTTTATGTGCTATGTTCTTTCAGGACATAGGCGATCATGGCTCTCCACCTCCCTCTATTCCTTGCAGCTCTCAACAAGTTCCTTCCCTCTGCTATCTCCCCCAGACCACGTTCTATCATTCACCTGCTCAAGCCCTCCAGGAATGTCACGTGCTCACACGCTTGGTCCACAAAATTCTCAGCATCTTTTTGTAGGACCACATCTCTGTCACCTTGAGTCTCTTCTTTATCCTTGAGGAAATCATCCAACATTCACTGCCATAAAGAAGGACAAATGTCATGTAATAGCTCAGTGTCCTTTTCTTTGTTACCATAGAAATCCTCCTGTCTCGCGATACTCTGCCTGGCTTTTGGAATGCGTCCTTGGCCATCTCAATACGTCTACGGATCTCAGTGTCGCACTTACTGTCCTCTGTCAAAACACTTCCCAGATATTTAAACTTCCGTGTCTGCTTGATTCTAGTGTTCTCGACCTGCAAATCGCATTTTGGGCTCACACTCTTTGGAATACATCTTTGGCTATCCCAATGCAACTTCAGATTTCAGAGTCACACTTTCCATCCTCTGTTAAAACACTTCCCAGATATTTAAATTTTCACACATGTTTGATTTTGGAATCTCCGATTTGCAATTTACAGTTTTCTGACAACCATGCATTGCGTCTTCTTGCAGTTTGATCCTTTCTTTTTGCTTTCTTTCACTACCTTCTGTAGGAGATTTTGTAGTTCTGTGTCTGCTATCAACACTGCTTCATCTGCATATCTTATGTTGTTAAGATTGTAGCCACCTATAATTAATCCTGGTATGACTTCCCCTCCAGAATCGTCTCACTGTATGGTTTGAATAAGTCCAGTGAGAAGACACATCCTTGTCTTACACCTCATTCAAATTTTTGTATATTTACTGAACTCATTTTTTTATCTGTATGACGGTGGTTCACTGCCTGTATAGGTTCTGCATTATTCTAATATCCTTCCGAAATTTTTCTGTCTCTTAATACTTTGCTTAGCATTTGGAAGGCATCTTTCACCATCTCAATGCACCTTTGAAGTTCAGTGTCGCACTTTATGTCCACTGTTAAAATACTTTCCAAATATCTAAATTGTTGTACTTGTTTGATTTTGGCATCTCCAATTTGTAATTTGCACGTTGAGCTGTCCCTTTTGCTGACAACCATACATTCTGTCTTCTTGCAGCTGATGTTTATTAATAAACACAATAATTCTACATAATTTTTTAAATGAAATCATATCTTTTTTTTCTCTCTCTCAAATGACAGCATTGACATGTTATAATATCCTCCATTGATTTTATTATCTTTTCTACAATTTTGACTTTAACATTTACTTGCAATCCTGGGTATGGCAATAAACTAAATCTGGCAACAAGGCCTCTGATCAGGAGAGTGGAGGTTTTGAGGAGCATGGAACTGCCTCTTAAATGCTATTGTTCCTAGGTCCACCCTGACCTGGGGTGGTAGCACCTGTTAGGGTCACAAATATGGGCAAATAGTGAACCCCGAAACATAATCAAAACACTATTAAGGTATAAAAATACATCTTTATAGTAAAATTACTAACAATGCATATTTATAGCAAAAGGACCAGCAGTATATTTTATAGTAGAATTACCTAAACATTTTATCTGTAGTTGAATGCATGCCATTGTGTTCAAAATATGTTTAGTTGAAGCCATAAAATTATATTCAAAATATTTAGATTTCAGCATTAAATAACCCATAGAGGTGTTGATATGCCACTAAGCAACATCAACCAAACAACGAACCTGAAAGAACTCTTTCATGACATTAATCCCTATACCCTACAATTTCTTAAAGAAATCAAACTGAATTCCAAAATATAACTTCAACAAAACTACAGCATAAAACATGCATATCTCCACTTCTAGTAATTATGACCACACTAAAATATATATGCACAAAAGCTGAGTATCATCTACTATTGTCATATAGGAAGAAAATGAATAACTACTGACACCGACATTCGAGCGTGACACTCTGGACTTATGAATATATGTTTTCCATCCAGTGTATAAATAGCAGTGTCAGGCTACTGACTGCAGTGATTATTGAGTGATTAGTGAGTGATTATTAAGCGACTATTTAGTGAAACTATCCAGTTGAATTAGTGTGAATTATTGTGTGTCGATGACTTGGGTTTTGATTTAGGATTTACCGGACATTAAGCCAAGTGATTATTGAGCGACTATTTAGTGAAACTATCCAGTTGAATTAGTGTGAATTATTGTGTGTCGATGACTTGGGTTTTGATTTAGGATTTACTGGACATTAAGCCGAGATGCACTACTAACAAGGTATTTATTGAAATGGTTAATTATCTTTGGTTGACTTTTACTTCTTTGTTCTTGTTAAGTATTTATTTGTGGTTGTAATTAAATACTGTTTTATTTAACCTTGAAGTCTTGAGTTATACTTAATTATTAACCCCAGAATACTAACCATAGGTATATGGTACCCAGCACAAATTTTCATATTTTTAATTACAATTTTCAGTACCTGATTTTCTTACCTAAATAATATGTTTTCCAGTTCCTATTAATGTTAACTCAAAGTACAAAATTTGAAGTGCCTGCATGTAAAATATTTCAAATAAAGATTTATATTTAATATTTGTTTTTGATATTTTCAAAATCAGGTATGATATACCCACGGTTAGTAGTGGTATAACTTTAATTGATGATTAGTGTTCTAGGGTTAACGCCCACCATACTTTGTATTCAATTGTGAAAACAAAATAACATGTATCGTATATTTATTATTTCAATGCTCCCAAGAAAATTAAATTTTAGCATTAAAGAGTTGATATGCCACCAGACAAACAACATGCTGCAGTTTTTCTTGCTCCCCAGAGATCTTTACCTGAGTTCTGTTTTCCATTCTCATATTCATCTCTTTTAATGTGAGACAAGTTTTCTGTTGATATATTTGGCATCACTTCATTAATTTTGTGTCTTTGAATTCTTATAATTAATATCGATTTTTACAAATCTTTGCAACATGGTCAGTAATAAGCTTTGAAGAATCTGAAAGAGCGTTGTCTTGTCTATACCATCTTTATTGTTCCACTCAAAAAACCTCTTCTTTAAAAACTCATAATAAATCTTTGCATTTATTTTGATACCATCAACAACATTGAGAAGACCTATAATAGTATTTTTTACAGTAGTAACCAAAAACATTACCTTCACCTGTTTTCTTCTTCATCCTGGGTATGACAATAAACTACATCCGCGTCCTGGGTAAGACGATAAACTATGTCCAACAGCAAGGCCTCTGATCAGGAGGTTTTGAGGAGCGTGGAACAACCTCTTAATTGCTGGTATTCACAGGTCCACCCTGACCCGGGGTGGTAGCACCTGTTAGGGTCCCAGCTATAGGCAAATAGTTAACCCCGAAACTGGGGTAAAAAGCATTATAAAAGTGTAAAAAAGTGTAAAAACAGGTTTTAATACCAGAAATACTTTGTAAAAAATTTTTGCCAGAAATAAATTTTTGAAGAAAAAAAACTATTACCAGCAATATATTTTTGAAAAAAAAATATTGCCAGCAATACGTTTTTGAAGAAAAAAAAATATTACCAGAAATAAATTTTTCACAAAAAACTATTACCAGGAAAAAAAGTTGTCAGCATTAAATAACCCATTGAGGTTGATATGCCGTAAAACAAAATAAACCAAACCAATCTAAACCAAAGAATACATATTCTATTCATACAAATCTAACCTAAAAATGTTGTCAGCATTAAATAACCCATTGAGGCTGATATGCCATAAAACAAAATAAACCAAACCAATCTAAACCAAAGAATACATATTCTATTCATATGAATCTATCCTAAAAATGTTGTCGGCATTAAATAACCCATTGAGGTTGATATGCCATAAAACAAAATAAACCAAACCAATCTAAACCAAAGAATACATATTCTATTTGTACGAATCTATCCTAAAAATGTTTTTGGCATTGAATAACCAATTGAGGTTGATATGCTGCCAAATACAACAAACGAAATGAACCAAACCTGTTTTCTTCTAAGTCAGGTTGTTTGACTATGGCTGATACTAACTCCCATGAGAGCGACACATCGCGTCTTCTCAGGTTAACATTTTCTGCTAACATGTACTGGAGAGATTATATTGAATCCATTGTTAGGCCTGCTGCTAAGAAAGTTGGTTCACTGTGTCATGTTAAACAATTTTTCTCTTCAGAATTTATCTTACATATTTATAAATTTACCATTCGTCCATGCCTTGAATATTGCTGCCATATATGGTATGCTGCTCCTGTATATATCTAGAGATTCTTGATGAAATACAAAGAAGAATCTGCAATATTATTGGTTCTGACTTAGCATCTCAACTTCAGTCACTTTTGCACCACCGTAATGTAGCTTCCTTTGTACCTTTTCTGTAAATACCATTATGGTAATTGTTCGGACGAACTCTCCACTATGGTACCTTGACTTTATGAATTTAAGCAAAGTACTAGATTGACAGCAAAGTCTCATCAATTTACAGTCGAATTGGTTAGATGTAACAGTAAGTAAAAGTAAGCTAACAGTTTCTTTCTTTAAAAGTAAGCTAACAGTTTCTTTTCTTTCATTTTCTGCTTTCTTCTTCCAGCTCCACACTTTCCAGCCAACTTTGATCTTTAAAAATTCAAATGCAATATCAATCATTATCTACTGTCCTCTCGATTTCTCTTCTATTGTTTCTGTTCCTTAATAATGTTTTCCCTTTTTTCTTATTCTTTCACACTCAGTAACCCCTTACGTCTTAGTGGCTCTACTACCTTGTATGGGGTGAAATGATTAAAAAAATATCAAATTTCTATGAAAAACCCAACCTTTACACCAGCCATCAACTTCATCCACTATAGCTTTATATTCATCCCTAAAATTTACTCTTGAGAAATCAGTTTTCACGTTTTCCTTTGCCTGACTTACACATTTCTCATTGCGATGTTTACTTAAAGGTGATAATTTGCCATAACAACTTCAAATATTTTCTTACCACTTTTATGGCTGATTAAACTTAATTCTTCTCAAAAGACTTTTTGTAATATTCTTAAAGGTAATCTCTAGCAAGTTACATTTGTAAGAAATTCAATTGTCCAGATCTTTATATTAAAACTCTGAACATCTGAATTCCAAGCAATAATAAAATAAAGATGAAGAAAACATGGCTATGTCTGTTAAATAAATACTTTCTTATTTGCAAACATATGTACATGAATTCAAATGAGTCAATAAGGAGTACAAATAGTCTTTAGTTGAGTTGAAGTCTTTGGGTAGTTGGTACTACAGAAAAATCTGTAGTTTAGAAAAGACTTTTAAATAGTTGGCCCACATAAAAAAGCTGTAACTGAGAAAAGACTTTTATTGTTAGCGAAGATTCACTGACTGTCTTTGTTGTTGTTGTTGGAGATCATTCATTTGAAGTCACCGACATGTGTTTCTCACTCTGAAAGTCAAAATCTGTAGGTTTTTAAAAGAGAAATCTTTTTCCTAAAGCAGGCTCCAGTAAAATAGGGTTTTAACCTTTGATTGGTCAAATATTTCACATGATGATATTAATTTCTAACCAATAAACACTTTGATTTAAACAGCATGTATCGCATTGTGGACTCTTTTTGACATGTTTGTAATATTGTCAGTTATTGGGTAGAAAATAAGGTTTGGGTGTGTTTTAATATGGTATGTATGTGGGTATGTAATTGTGTTGAAAATAGCATTTCTTTCCTATAGATTTACACTATATTTTTGTTTAGGTAGTGCTTTAATGTCTTCCTATTTATTCATTATATGAAGTTTAATAAAAGCATAGAAAATAAAAAAATTGTATTTTTAAACTAAAGGTTATATCATGTTAAAGAAATTTTATTTTTAAACATAATAAAAAATTCTTCATTATTGCACTGTTGGAACAAGGACGAGAAAGAGAATGAGGCAGGAAATATTTATCTTTTTATAGACTTCAGCAGTGCTGCCTAATGGCATTTGATGAAGCCAAGTGGGATAATTATATTTCCGATTCCTTTACACTTAGCATCATGGGAAAATGTATTTTTTCTTTTTTTGTTATTCATTATTATTATTTTATTTATCGATTTTATTTCCTTTTCCCGCAGTTTCCCTTGCTGTGTTTCATGGAATTACAGCCACTTGTTACTCAATGGAGTGTAGCTAAATATATGGAACAACTTACTTGGTCCTGTGTGTTCCACCGGGCTTTGGGGGGAAAGATAAACTGTATGAGATGGGCTGCTGAAAAGATGAAGAAACACAAAGACAACACGAGACGTGCTAAACTCAACAACTGTTTTATTCAAACTACTGCTCAATCTCTTTTTGCTTCCAGCATTCCTTGGTAGGTTCAGAAGTTCTTACAGATTATTATCATCAACATTGATGCTATGGAACAATAAGATGCTAGCAGAGGGAAACGCATTATAAAGAAGAAAGGAACTGCTGAAATAAATTATGGAATGAAAACCATACAACAGAAAACATCAACAGGAATTGGAACTGACACAAAAGTTATGTTTTTATATCTTTTGGTAATAATGATTTTTTTAAAACATTCTAAGCAAGGCAATAAAGCCACTAAGACACAAAGGGTTACTGAATGTGAAAGAATTAAAAAAAAAACATTAAGGAGCAAAAACAATAAAAAAAGAGGAACCAAGAAGACAATAAATAACGATTGAAATTTTTGAAGATCACAGTTGACTGGAAAGCAAGAAGCTGAAAGAGAAGTTCCACAAGCAAGAAGTGTAAAAGAAGAAACTGTTAGCATAGGACTTACAGTTATATCTAACCAATTCAACTCTAAAATGATGAGATCTTGCCACCAATCTAGTACTGCGCTTAAATTCATAAAGTCTCGGTACCATAGAGCAAAGTTCATCCAAACAATTACCATAAAAATATTTATAGAAAAAGCATAGGGAATATTAAAGTGGTGCGAAAGTGACTGAAACCAGGATGCCTGGTAAAGATCACTAATAAATCTTTAGAATTTATCAAGAATCTCTAAATATATAGCAAGAGCATCAGACCATACCATATTCAGTTTATAGATGAATACTAGATTTATAAATATGTAATTTGAGGATCTGGGGATGAGGAGTTATCATTATTTACACTATTTGTATTCAGACTATTATCCTCATCTTTGTTGTTTTTATCACCAGCCTTCATCAGATGTGTATCAATTTTGGTAACTTACAGGGAATTCTGAACTGAATCCTTTATTTAATCTACAAGAGTAGACTGTTCTCATTCCACTGCTCATGTCTAGGGATATCATCTAGATATATTCTATTTAGCACTGTTCAGTTATTGCTCACCTGTTTCCGCTGAGTGCAAGTATACAGTAGGGTATGATAAGTTTTTAACCACCTTTGATCACAGCAATTTTGGCTTGTGTAATAATGTCTCTTCTTTTTTTTTTCAGACAATACCGTGTTAGTGTCAAGCTACTCTCATCTATGAATGATACTTGACTTATATTTTGCAATGAAAGTTTGTGGAAGTAAGGAAATTGGTGAATTTCAACAAGGGCAAATAATATGATGGCATCTGTGTAGCAAGTCAAATAGAGAAATTGCTAGGTTTTTTCAGGTTAATCATGAAATGGTTAGTAATATTATCAAGAAATTTAATGAAGAAGGCCATTGTTCCACAGAATAATGTTCAGTAAGACCAAGCATCATGTCTGAGCAAACAAAAAGGCTGCTGAAGAGGGAAGTCATCAGAAACTGTCGTCAGAGTGTCAAAGATGTCGCCAACAGCATAGAAATGTCACCATTTGTGGTGAGAAAGACTCTGAAAGAGCTAGGCTATCAAAGAAGAGTTGCAAGAAAGATAGATAGATTTCAGAGGTTAATAGGAACAGGCGTATGGACTGGGCAAGATAATTCGAAAGCAAAGATTATGAATTTTGGCAGTATGTAATTTGGTCAGATGAAAGTAAATCTCCCAATATTCAAATTCGAGACAGGTTTATGTTTGGAGAAATCAGAATGAGACTTGGAAGATGGAATGTCTGCAGGTGACCGTGAAACATGGAGGGATTGGAGTAATGGTGTGGGGCACTGTCTGGTTTGGATGGAAATCTGAGCTGATTCTTGTTGACAAGCAGTTGAATGTTCCAAAATACTGTCAAATATTAGAGAAAGGACTACTCCCACTATTTGAAACCAATCAGATTGACAAAAATGTCTATCTTTTTCAAGAAGATGGAGCACCATGTCATACGAGCAAAGTAGCAAAGGTCTGGAAGGAATCGCAAGGAATCAAGTCACTGCTATGAGTAGCCCAAAGTCCTGACATGAATCCAATCAAGCACGTTTGGGAGCACCTTGACTGAAAACTTTGAGAACATGCAACCAAAACCACATCAGTGGCAACCTTTAAAGAAACATTGCTAAAGAAGTGGCAAAATATGGCTCAAACAATTGTTCATAACTTGATCAAATCCATGAAAAATCAAATACAAGCACTGAAACTAGCAAATGGAGGACCTACTCCATACTAGTTCCAAATACTGATTATTTATGTTGCTGGGATTACATAATTAATTTTAAAAATGGATGTAGTTTATTTCTCCTAGCTAAAATCTTTTCTTAGTCCACTGCTTAACTCAGGGACTGAACTCAACCACTATGTCACCAACTTTACAAACCAACTCGACCATTGTCTTAAATAAATATGCAAGATAGATCCTGGAGAGAAAAATTGTCTCACACGACACAATGAACCAACTTTCCTAACAGTGGATCTAGCAATTGATTCAATATAATCTTTCCACTTCATGTCAGTAGAAAACATTAGCCTGAGAAGGCAGAAAGAGTCACTCTCCTGGAGTGTTTCTGTGTGTTTAAGTATTAAAATCTTTCAGTAGGTGTGCTGTATTAAAAATGTTCTTTTTTCTTTAATTTGCATACTTTCATGTACATCATGAAAAAATGTCATTGAGGTTTAGCTGTCTAACTGTCAAGAAGGTTATAGTTTGGAAACTGATATTTGAGGTTCTGTATACTTCTTCATTTGTGTCTCAGTCAAATTCATAACTCCTGTGTGCCAGAAAGACTGAATCACATCTGGGCAAGTTTTTTTTTTGTTTTTGTTTTTTTTTGTGGTAAAACTGGAAAGGCTTATTTTTAGAAATGATAATAGATAGATAAGAAAGCAGAAACTGAAATAGATAGATAGATAGATAGATATGAAAGCAGAAGCTGAAATAGATAGATAGATAGATAGACAGACAGATAGATATGAACAGGCTGACATAGATAGATAGATAGATAGATAGATAGATAGGCAAAGACTGAGACAGACAGACAGATAGATAGATAGATAGATAGATAGATAGATAGATAGATAGATAGATAGATATGTGCCATATGTGATACATGCTTAGGCAATCATGTATCTTTCAATACGTGACTGACAAGGCAGATTTTTTCCCACAGTAGGTTGCCATTTCTTTCTGTGGTAGACCAATTGCCATACAAGGCTATAGAACCCAGTCTGTCCTGCTATTTAGCCATAGCTGGGGGGAGAAGAGGATTCATACCTTTCTCAAGGGTATTAGCACGTAAGTGAATGTAATGGATTCGACTGGAATTCAAACTCTGCTTAAAGTAAAAAAAGGAGAAAAAGGGGCTCATGAAAAGAAAGATTCAAAATAAATCCTTTTCAGAATAAAGTACAAATTTTAAATGTATTCACTTGTGACATGAATTATTTGTGGTCAGAAAAGTCAATAAACTTCTACCAAATAAAATAGCTTGAGCCTTTGTTTTAACTCAAAACAATTTCATAACAATTGTTAAACAACATTTGATGTGAAATGACATTTGCCAGTTAATTAACAGGTGATTTGCACACGCCAGTAATTAATTTTTTTTTTCAACAAGAAAGAAAAAATATTGCATTTAAGAGCTTTAAAGATCTCTATGATTAAATTGTGAGAAAAGCCATGCTGTTAGGAGGATTTGTCATTAACTCTAATAATGACAGTTTTTATTAATTAAAGTGCAAGCAATTTGTTTACAGGTCAAAATCAGCTTTAGTGTCGACAGCCAACAGTAAGATGCTGTTCAGTTTGTTTTGCTTTAACGCAGTGGCAATTCATTGGACTGATTATCAAGGTTTCATCTGAGTTAAAAATATTTGCTAGCATTCATGAAATGCAGGGCTGGTGCATACTACCTCCAAACCCTAGGGTGGGAGTTCAAGCCTGATTGGAAGCCTCATGCAGTGCTTTGTGACCTTTGCTATCTTATCAAATTTAAATTATAAATCTACCTAGATTTATATACATTACTAATTAAATTAAACATAACTGACTATTAAAGGAAAGTTTTGCAGATTTTAACATCATACTGGGATCTTTTTTCGACCAAATCCATGGATTTGTTTTGCTCATGCTAAATCTCAAAAAGCACTATTTTTTTTATCCATAATGTTGAATGTGTTAAAATTATTCAACTTCCTAACAAGAAAAATCTCAAGTTGATGTTAAAAATTGCCACAAAACATTGTTGATTTATTTAAGATGGAAGGATCTATTATGACATTTATTTAAGATGGAAGGATCTATTATGACATGCCTCTACTTTTTATTTAGATACATTGTATTTATTTTCAATTTTTATACTTGAAGTGTTCACCTATGTTGCATAATTGTATATAATTAAGTTACAATAAAATTTGTATTTTATATGAATACTACCTTATGACAGTTGAGCTGTAGAGTGGGGGTCCCCATATCATAGATTCAGGGTGGGTGCATTAGCCCTGACTAAATTAAATAAATAAAAGTACTTGTTAGGATTCACTAAATAATTATACTTGTTAGCATTCACTATATTCAACCTTGCTAATCAGATGCGTCCTCTGTAGATAAATGGTATAGCACGTCAGGCTATATGACAGTTCCATGTGGGATACAGGTTCGATTCCTGTCGGAGGACACATATTTTCTCTGAAATTTCTTGGAAATTCAGGCCAGTAAATGTTGTTAATACTGTTTATTATAAATAGAGCATTTACTTAAATATCTGTATTTATAAAAATAACGTATAAACAATAAATTCTCTGGAATATAAATATATAGAAACTATTGTGACCACAAAGTGAGGGATCATTTTATATATTGAAAATGAATCAATCAATCAAGAATAATAGTAAAGACTTTGTGAATACAAATTAAAACCTTGCTGCTTTTCGAAACTGCAGAAAGGGGAGATAATTCAAGGTCGGTTTTCATTCCTCTATCCTCGGAGTTTGATTCAGGAATTGAAATACTGTGCATAACTGCTAAAAGAATATGGAGAAATAAGAATAAGAAATATAATAATATATAATATATTGATGCATGTAAGCTTATGCTATAAACAGATCACATTGATATCCTATGGTAGTTAGGAGGTTATCACTTATAGGTGAGTTGTTTATCTTACAGTAATTTCCATTATATATTGGTATAATTGATTTGGGTGTATATTGGCCTTGGGTAATGAAAAGAAAATATACAGAGTATTGATAAATACAAAAGAAATACTTATATTATAATACAGAAAGATATGGTGAAAGTTGATGTGCAAAAAACCTGGCACATACTAGAGACAGTCCAGAAGGAAGTAAATATATGTATATGTATGTATCCAAATGTAGTAGTTCCATTCTTAACAATGTGAATGAAGGAAGATATATGTTTTCATATGTAGTGAGACAGCTTAGCTGTCTAGAGTCACCAGCTAGTCATTCAAATGTTGGATATCATCTCTGGGTTTGTTACAATGACCACAGCAGTGGAGAATAGACAAAATTAATTCATTGATTCTGGTTTTGGTTGATTTTCCATCTATTTATCTGCACATCTATAGATCCACCTTGCTCAATGAATTGCAGCCTTATATCCAGGTTATGAAAGTTTTCTGATTGTTTCGTTAAACTATATACTTTTAGAAATGGTGAAATTTTGGTCTCTTTGTTATTATTTGTTTATTTCTTTTTTTACATGCTGGTTGTGAAAGATTTCTGATTGGTTAGTTGAACTATGGCTTTGTTTGCCTGGTGATTTTTATTATCCATCTATTTTTAAAGATAGTGAAATTTTGGTCATCTTTTTTATTCATTTTTATTTACTTCTCTATTACTACAAGCAAAGAAAGCAGCTGTTTTGATTTGATAATTCTTGAGACAGTTTTTATTAAATCAAGACAGTTTCATGGAAAATAGAAACTACAAGGCTGCTTATATTGCAGATACTATCCTTTTTTAAGATAATGCTTTCAAAGGTAAATCCCTAAACAACATTCAAACAAAAACACATGTGAATAGTGAGTGATGTTATTGTTGGCCGCTCCCATTAATTCCAGTAGTAATAAAAAACATATTTGGAGAGAAAGTGAGAGAAAAGCAAAACAAAAAAAAAACTAGATACAACCATTAAAGACTGAACCATTTTATGTGACATACACAGAAAACACTTTATAACAAACAAATAATAAGAAAGAAACATACATGAGTAGCTGATATATAAAATGGTCATACCTGAAATGTACAATTGAGTGAGTTTTTTTAGGATGATGAAATGCATCCTAATTGTGAGAGCTTCATTTTGGGAGATGTTAACACATCCAACTATCTACAATGACAAACTGATAAGAAAAGAGATGAGCCTCGTGACCAATGTCTGAAGGGAGAAAAAAGAGAAAAGAAAGGTTATTGCTGCTCCTTTTTATATGCTCCCGTGAACACTTCTGATTGGATCTGCAGGAGACTACGTAATGTCTATTTTTCACCATGGAAAATAAGCGTGAATTGCTGATTTTTATTTTCAGCTAAACTGCACACTGATATCTAAAGTCAGAAATAAAAACAAATGAAATATCTGAGACAAATAACTTAGCAAAGAGATCAAGAGTTATCTACCTAATGAGCTTGAATAAATGTATGATAGAACATATTGACTGGAAGAGATGGTAAGGAACCAAACATTGCTTAGAATGATGAAGGAAGTTGTAGGGAGTTATGATCACCCACGTCCTGAAGGTATATGGTACATAGAAGATGTTGATCTCTTGCGGAATATATACGCTGTTGATAAGATGTTATAAGCTCTTGGTACATTGGACCCACTGACAATTTTGGTGGACTCCATATAAATACAAAGGAATAATATGACATAGAATTTGAACAAAGAAATATTAACAAATCTATTGTCAGGACATTTTACAAAAGAAAAGATGAGAAATGAAATGAAATGTGAAAAGTTCAAAGCAACCTTAAGTGTCTTACTCACATTTTGCAGGAGCAAAAAGAATATGACTTTTCACTATGAAAAGTCAGCAAGAAAGAGATTGAGTCTTTTAAATCTCACTCCACCTGTAATTACTACCAGCAGGTGATAACTCCAAAATCTTGCCACTTGTGATTATCATCAAGGGGCAGTAATCCAACATATCCCCTGAAAGACCAAAGAAGCCATTAACTAAAATAAATGCTAAAGATACTAATCAGAACCAAAAGTTACTAATCAGAATAAAAAGATACTAATCAGAAACAAAAGATACTAATCAGAATAAAAAGATACTAATCAGAACCAAAAGATACTAATCAGAACCAAAAGATACTAATCAGAACCAAAAGATACTAATCAGAATAAAAATATACTAATCAGAACCAAAAGATACTAATCAGAACCAAAAGATACTAATCAGAATAAAAATATACTAATCAGAACCAAAAGATACTAATCAGAACCAAAAGTTACTAATCAGAACCAAAATATACTAATCAGAAACAAAAGTTACTAATCAGAATAAAAATATACTAATCAGAACCAAAAGATACAAATCAGATCCAAAAGATACTAATCAGAATAAAAATATACTAATCAGAACCAAAAGATACTAATCAGAACCAAAAGTTACTAATCAGAACCAAAATATACTAATCAGAACCAAAAGTTACTAATCAGAATAAAAAGATACTAATCAGAACCAAAAGATACAAATCAGATCCAAAAGATACTAATCAGAATAAAAATATACTAATCAGAACCAAAAGATACTAATCAGAACCAAAAGATACTAATCAGAAACAAAAGATACTAATCAGAACCAAAAGATACTAATCAGAATAAAATATACTAATCAGAACCAAAAGTTACTAATCAGAACCAAAAGATACTAATCAGAACCAAAAGATACTAATCAGAATAAAAATATACTAATCAGAACCAAAAGATACTAATCAGAACCAAAAGATACTAATCAGAAACAAAAGATACTAATCAGAATAAAAAGATACTAATCAGAACCAAAAGATACTAATCAGAACCAAAAGATACTAATCAGAACCAAAAAGATACTAATCAGAACCAAAAGATACTAATCAGAAACAAAAAATACTAATCAGAATAAAAATATACTAATCAGAACCAAAAGATACTAATCAGAACCAAAAGATACTAATCAGAATTAAAAGAAATAAAATTTGATTTTTTTCTGTTATCTTTTTTTTTTAAACAAAAATAGAGATAACATACAAAATGACTAATGAGCTACATTCACTAGTTCCACTAGTTCAGACCTTCATAGCTAAAACCCAATATGCAATGTACACTGGGATGAATTATTTCTATACTATTTGTATTCCATTAGTAAGGAGGAATTTCCACTCTGATAGCTTCTTCCCAAGAACATCCACTTTGTGAAACAGACACCTGAGAGGATGCTTTCCCTATCTCTACAATTGTAACCTCTTCAAATCTAGAGTCAGCTGTTATCCTTCTTGCACCTCTTCATAACCTGCACTTTTTATTGCTTCCTACTACATTCAAATAACAACCTAATTTGGTAACCCTCTACATTGGGTGGCTCTTGAGCCTTGTATTGGGTAAACAATTATTAAAATGCTGATGGTGAAATAAAATATTCAAACTCATTCCTGTTTATTTAATTTTAATTGATAGAATAATATTTCTGGAATTAAATCTTTTTGCTTATGTAATTTGTTTTACTTATTTATTATTTGAACTTTTTAAGTTAGATTAACAGTCCATAGGATAATAATTGGATAACTCTGTTGTTAACTTGGGAAAGAAATAGCTTGTTAATTTTAATGCCTCCAAAACAAAACCTCTGTCTATTAATCATCTGAGAGCCCCCTTTCTGCCTCCCTTAAATATGACTGATGCTAACCTCCAGGGGAGTGACATGTTGCATCTTCTCAGGCCAACATTCTCAGCTGACATGAAGTGGAAAGATTATATTGAATCAATTGCTAGGTCTATTGCTAAGAAAGTTGGTTCATTGTCATGCTAAATAATTTTTCTCTGGAGAATCTATCTTACATATTTATAAGTCTACAATTCACCTATGCTTTGAATATTGTTGCCACATATGGTCCAGTATCCCTGCTATATATTTAGAGATTCTTGATAAAATACAAAAGTATCTGCAATGTTACTGGTCCTGACCTAACATCTGGGCTTCTGTCACTTTCCCACCACCATACTGTAGCTCACCTGTGCCTTTTCTATAAATACTTTCATGGTAATTGTTTGGATGAACTCTCCGCTATGGTACCTAAACTTTATGAATTTAAGTGCAGTACTAAATTGGTACCAAGGTCTCATGATTTTACAGTTGAATTGGTGTAGTTTAAATAAGTCTGTACTGCTACAATGTCACTTGTATAAATCAAGATACCACTGGTTCAATTCGCCGTTCTTGTTTTCTGAACACTTCACAACATATATCCGTCTTTTTTCTCCCGTTTTCACTGCTTCAGCCCTCTTTTATCAGGCCAACACTGCGGTCGACCAACCAACGTTCTTCACTTTTATTATCAGTTACCCAGGCACATAGCCTCCTCCAGTTCAACCAATCAGCACACGATTTGCTATTGGTGGAAGTATGCTAAACTGTACAAAAACCCTCATTACTGCACATACTGCTGGAACTGCTAGACAGGAGAGTAATGCCATTTTCATGGGGCAAACTTGCCAATGTCACGTGCCGCCCGTTATGGTAAGACCCTTATTTTCCTATGCACCAGATGCAAGCAAATCAGGCCCGCTTGCTTCTACGGGGCTGTTCACCAGAATTGGCTAGATGTAACCGTAAGTTCTATGCTAACAGTATCTTTTCTTGCACTTCTCACTTGTTGGACATTCTTCAGGCTGCATGCTTTCCAGCCAACTTTGATCTTCAAAAATTTAAATGCAATGTCTATTGTTATCTACTGTCTTCTTTCTCAATTATTTTTCTACTCTTTTTGCTCCTTAATAACGTTTCTCTTTTTTCTTATTCCTTCACATCTAGTAATCCCTTGTGTTTTAGTGGCTTTACTGCTTTGCATGGAGTGAAATGATAAAAAAGAAAAACAATTTTCAAATACTACTTTCGTGATATAATGTGGTTGGCGTAGAAAACAAGCATCTTCATTGATGCCATCCCAAGGTTGTAAGATCCAAGGGAGATAACTTCATGAAACTCTGAGCATAAACAAAATGGCGCACCGAATGTAAGTAGAACTGAACGGATGTGCTTTTTAGTTAATTTTCTCTTATTTTTTAAAGTTATTTTCTTTAATTTTTGCGTGTTCAGTATGAAAAGGCTTTCTTATAATATCTTATCGAGCTCTAGTATAAGAGCTGAGTTCTTTAAAAGCCATTTCAGCGATCAGTAATTTATTTACAAGGTCATACAAAGCTTCAGGTTCTAAAACTAAAAAAAGACTTAGTTTTAAAAAAATGGTATCTTTGTACATTTTCCCCCTGATACTAAATCCGCTCTAAATGTTTTACTCGCTCATTTTCTTTATTTTTAAACAAGAGAATGTAGTTAATTAAAGTAAATCATTTATCCGAATTCTAGATATTTGTAACTATTGAGTTTTTTTTATCGTTTCGGCCTGGGGAAAGCATGAAAAAGAATCGATGAAAATTTTAATTATTTTTACTAAAAAGAAAAAAAAAACTTTGCTTACAAAGTTTGAAACATTTTCCTAAGATTCCCTCAAGCAACCTAAGTGTCCAGGTAACATTTATTCACATTATCCATTGCCTTAAAGGTCGGACACAAAGTAAGGGTTTACTTTACTTTTTTTTGCATTACGTGCATTGTAACTCGAACTCCCTTTTAGAACCAGTTCACTCGCTTCTATTTTAAAATTAAATTAAATAGTGCTTTTTAAAGATAAAAGAATTACCGAAGATATGAATGTTGTATTCGGTGGAAGCAGATATGAAAACAAAAATATATTGCACCTGATTAAAAAAAAAAAGATCAGTAAAACTAAATTGTTATGAGCAAACTGCGACCCGCAGGCCACATGCAAGCAGTTTGTTTTGCTTTCTCAAGTGAATGGCATGCTTACATTTCATGAGAAAAATAACAACAACAAAAAAAAGTTTTCTTTCGTCCTCACTTGTTTTACTCACGCTTACATACACATACAATGATTTATTTTAATTTTTTAAATGTTTTAACTTTGCGTTGAAAGTAACGTTTTCATCATTTTTAATTTTAAAACTATTGGCAATTTTCCTTCCCTCGGGAAACAGTGGTGGCAAGATGGGGAGAACAAATGTGCCGAGCCTCGAAACCCGAGGGGCCTCAAGAAAATATAGATTTAGTGGGGGTGGGGGCTTCTTTACAAAAGGTAGAGAGCAAAATTACGAATCAGTATTTTATTGAAAAAAAAAATATGAAGACTAAAACTGGTTCCAAAGAAGCTTAAAAGCGCATTTTTCGAACTTTCATTGAAACAAAATGCGAGATGAGTTCCTCAAAGTTAAATTCTCGAGCCAAATCACACTCGATCGCAAGGGTTGCCAAGTAAGACACGTTCTTAAAATGTCTTGTAACATCTCCTTTTTCCGACCAGAGTGGCCTCTAAATAACCTGAGTGCTGGACCTCAGAAATTCTTTCCGCGGTACTGAATAATTTTTTATGAATAATTATTTATTGTATATTTTTTTTTTTTTTTAAATGAATAAGAAACAGATCACATGCAACAGTGTGTGTTAATCACTGTCATCTTTCTCAAGGGTATTTGTGCGTAAGTGAATAATGAAAATGTCTTACATTTTCCAATATGGATGTGAAACGTGGACACTGTTGGCAGATCCAGAGAGAAGGATCTTAGTGTTTGAGAACAAATGCATGAGAAAACTCCTTGGCATCTTCTATTGGGAACATAAAACCAATAAGTTTGTGCAGAAAAGGGTTGAAAGTTATGTGGGCCACCAGGAACCTCTTCTCGCCACATTCAAACAGAGAAAAATGGCGTGGTTTGGACACATTACAAGGCACAACAGCCTGTGCACAAACCATCATGCAAGGCACCGTTGAAGGTGGACACAGGAGAGGACACCAACATAAAAAGTGGTTGGACAGTGTCAAACAATGGACAGGTATAACTATATCAGAATTGCTGATGGCTGCCATTGATAGACCGTTGTGGAAGAGATTTAGTGTGGCTTCTGCATTTGGATCCGCCTTACAATTACAAGAGTCAAGGAGATGATGATGAATAAGGAACCCAACTGGAATTAGAACTTGCCTCTTCGATTAACAATTCAAATCTATTATCCATTACACTCTAGCACCATATCCAATCTTACAACACTTGGTATTCCCAAACGGTCACCCATCTAGATACTGACCATTGCTTAACTTCAGTGATCATATGGGAACCAATGTTTCAACATGATATGGCAGTAAGCTTCATTTTTTAAAAATTATAATAAAAATTTGTTTTTTCCTAGTCTGAAAATGATTTATTATTTCCATAATTTTTATTAATATTTATTTATTTATTTATTTATTTTTTTTTTTAATAGAAAATAAAAAATTTTAAAAATTAATTTTTCATTTATCTTTATTTTCAGTGCTCTTTGGAAACGATTTGTGCCCAAGTACCCTATTTATTGGAAGGGCAACCCACAGCTTCGAGTGTTTCTGCCTCAATTTTGGATGAAGTTGATTCATCCCAAAAGGAAAGTTCCTTCTAACCATGTCCACTTTATTGTACACCCACAGTAAGTGATTGTTGTTTTCTCAATAATGAATCAAGAATTACCTGAAATTTTAAGATAAAGTTATTGGTTATGTTAAATTGTTTGTTTTTTTTTTTTGTTGTTTATTTGTTTTTTTTGTTTTTTTTAAAGCTAAAAATAAAACATTTTTAAAATTTATTTTAGACATTCATTAAACAACGTATTTCTCTTCTATCTTTTAGAAAAATTCATAATTCCATCCTCCACAAACGTTTCTTTTTAATCAAAGAACTGCTCGAGCTAACTTTTTCAGTCCTCCAGGAAATTTAATTTTTTTTTCTCACTAAGAATATTCTGTAATGACAAAAATAAATGATAATTTGAAGTTACAAGATCTATTGAATACAGCAAATGAGTGAGAACGTCCCAGTGAAGCTATAACAATATTTGTCTAGTCACCAAAGAAACACGCTGTTTGGCAAGATCCTGATGGAATATGATGCCTTTTCTCAAGTTAATTCTAGACAATAATTTCTGTCTGAATTTCTGGGATGAGGAGTTCTCATTATTTATGCCTGAAACTATTTCGTAGGGAATCAAGAGTTGCTTATTGAAATAAGTGTAGCAGATGTTGTTAAATCAATAAGAATTAGACAAAATATCCCTAGACAATCAGTGGAATGAGAACAGTCTACCCCAGAGATTAGATAAAGGGTTTGGTTAAAAATTCCCTAAAGATTACCTGGATCGTCAAACCCTGATGAAGGCAGGAAAGCACAACAGCTGAAATTTAATAGCAATAACCAGTCATAACCTTCACAGATAAGACCCACTATGCCACTTCCATTGTAGCAAACTATCAAGTAAGTTCCACTCAAACGGCTTCTTTCCATAAACCACTGCTCTGTGCAACAGGCTCCCAAGAGGATGTTTCCCTGATCACAACCATCTTAACCTGTTCAAGTCTGGGGTTAACCATTATCTTCCCCTCCTGTCCATATAAACTGCCTCGTAATGTAACCTTCTACTTCAAATGACCTCAGGGCCTTGTGCAGGGTGGACCTCACTGTAAAAATAAAATAAAATAGTTGACATGTAAATGATGTAAATAATTCTAAATGTTTCTGTTATTTGCTGCTTTCAATTGGTTTATTGGGCAATAGTCTTAGTTTGAATCAATCATTTGTGTCTCTTTCAATGAACAAACAAGTTTTTATGAACTGCTTTTACTTGGAACAAACTGAGATTGAAAATCCAGGTATTGACACAAAAAACCCACAGTAAGAATTAATGGTTTTATCCTGTCCTCATACATTTTTTTGGCAGTTTAAGCCTATTGAAAAAAAAGATAAAAAGACTACACACAGTATAACACACCAGAAGATGATTAGAGTATTCACTAATCAAAACATTTGGTTCAAAACAACAAAAATATACTATTAAAAATATCAACATTCCTTATTTTTATTTATTTATTTTCAAACTGTGATCTAAATGCTCAGGTGGTTACCACTTTCAAGGCAGACAGTAGTTAAGTAATTTTATTTTAAGAGCAATCAACAAAACAATTACTCTTTTATAAAGATTGGAAATGAATGAGAAAACAGTTATTTTTTTAAATTAGGTTTTTAAAGTTGAATATGCAAATTAGTTATTTCCATTAGAGAAAGTTGTGAGAGAGAGGAATAATTGAAAAGACAAATGATCACAACGCCCTACATGTACGCAGAGACAGGTATGCGAACGCACAACTGCAGAGACAGTCGTATGGCTGCACAGACATAAACACATACATGGACACAAAAGATACAGAAAAATCTTAACCAATGTTAAATAGGAAAAAGATTAAAAAGATAAAAGCAGTTAATTGCTGATACCCTCAGCAGAGTGGATGAACAGGTCAGCCTTTAAAATGCTGAAGGTAACATCAATCAGCTAACATTTACTCACATTAATCCTATATATATATATATATATATATATATATATATTAGGTAGCATATTTTCATTCAAAATTGATCAAGAAAAATATCAAAATTGAAAGTACTTAAAAGAGGAAATAAAAATTATTTGAAAGAAAATTCTGTTATTTTTCTTCATCAATTTTCTACAGAAATTAATTCATGGACTTGAAAGGATTAAAACTAAAATAAATAGACATAATACATCTAAATTATTTAACAAAACCTGCTTGAATAATATATATATATATATATATATATATATATATGAAAGTGTCAGCTGTTGTAATGATTACCAGCAAGGAAAATAGAATTGGCAAACAGTTCAAGCTATAGCTGTTCATTTTGTGCTGATGCTCTTGAGAAAGGCATGAATCCACTTCTCTCTATGTCATCGAGGTACTGAGAGAAAATTTCTTATCATTGACATGTCATTTTGGCAGCTGGGAAAAAGAGTGATTGAGCACTTGGGCATGGCCAAATTACTCTCCCATCATTTATTTGTGGTGCTGCTACCTGCTCAGTTAATATTGTTACATCCATAGTCAATATTAACAGGCTTCACTCATTCTTATATATATATATATATATATATATAATTAATACAAGGTGATCCTTAACACCAGTTTTGTAGACAAACCTTTTTTTTTCCGTTCACTCGTTAGGAGGTTTCAGTAATTGAATATATATATATATATATATATATACAGGGGTTGGACAAAATAATTGAAACACTTGTTAAATTCAAAGAAAATTTATTTAATATGGAGTTAGTCCTCCTTTAGCCTCACATACAGCTTTAATACGTCTAGGAATGGAATCACAGCTTCCTGACTTCATCCAAAGGAATTTTCAGCCATTTTTCCATTAACACCTGCTCCAGCTCTTTAAGACACGACAGTGGAGGATAGGGGCTCCTAACTTGTCGCTCCACAATGCACCACAGATTTTCAATAATATTGCTATCTGGAGATTGGGGAGGCCACTCCATGTGTTCTAGCTCACTTTTATGCTCTTCATACCAATTCTTAACCACTCGAGGGGTATGTATTGGAGCATTATCGTCTTGGAAGATGCAGTCACCATCAGGGAATAAAGTCTGGGCCATTGGATGAACATGATTTCCCAAAATGTTCAGGTAATCTTTGGTGTTGATTCTTCTATACAAGGCAACTATTGGAGCGAGACATTTCCATGATATGGCTGCCCAAACTATCACTGATCCACCTCCATGTTTCACTGTTGGAAAAAGGCAGTCAGGGCTGTAAGTTTCTATGGGCTGCCTCCACACATAAACTCGCCCTGAAGTTGGGAAAAGTGAAAAACTGAACTCGTCTGATAATATGACTTGCTTCCATTGGTCTGCAGACCAAGCATTGTGATCTCTGCACCACTTCAACCTCTTCTGAATGTTGCAAATGAAGAGTAAAGGTTTCCTTATGGCGGCTCTTCCATAATATCCAGCCTTATGGAGCTAACGATGAACAGTTTAACTAGAAACTGGACTATTCAGATGATTATTCAACTCAGCAGTCACTTTGGCCGCAGTAGTCCAATGATTTTTTGCCACATTGTGTTTCAATGCATATCGGTCCCTATCAGTAAGTTTGCAAGTCCGGCCCGAATTGCTTCAGTTACTCAAGGTTTTGCTCTGTTTCTAGAATTGCGTCATAGTTCTTGATATGGTAGCTCTTGAAAAACCAAACAGTTCGGCAACCTTAGGGATTGAGGCTCCTGCCATGCGAGTTCCAACAATTTGCCCCTTTTTGAACTTGGAGAGGTCACGCATTTAGCTTAAATTTTACTAAATTCTAAAAATAAATAAGACAAAGACAGTAAATTAGATAAATAAACGTATTTACAATAGATATAACCTGCAATTACAAAGTTTTAGTTAAAGTTCTTAATATAGTAGGTCTTTGAAATATAGGAATGGAATTTGCACCTGTTCCAATTATTTTGTCCAACCTCTATATATATATATATATATATATATATATGTATATATATATACAGTTATCTGGATATGAGTTTGTGAGCCTGATTTCATGCTTTTGCAATCATCAGACAAACTGGTTTACTTTTTTAAAATTGGATCTATTTATGCTTGTTTGTGTTTGATTATATTTGGTGGTGGGAGGGGGTTAATTCTCCTCTGTGTCTGTTTGGGATGACATTTTCACACACAGACACACATACATACAGGTGTATGCATTTTAGTTCACGCAAACACACCCATATAAACAATCCGAGATTAGGCATAGATACACATCCATTGGATTGTTTATGTGGGTGTGTTTGTGTGAAATAAAATGCGTACACCTGTATGTATGTGAAGGTGTCATCCCAAACGGACACAGAGGAAAATTCCTTCCTCCCACCACCAAACATAATCAAACACAAACTAGCATAAATAGATTCAATTTTTAAAAAATAAACCAGTTTGTCTGGTGATCGCAGAAGTGTGAAAACCAGGGTCACAAACTCATATCCATACAACTAAATATCTTAGCTCTGTCACTGATACTGAGCATTTTCCAATAAATACTGCACGTATAAAATTATATATATATATATATATATATATATATATATATATATATATATACACACACACACACACTGGAGTGCTGAAAAGTTTTCTTCCCAACCAACCGACAAGAAGCTTTTCAAAAGAAAAATCTGATATTTGGTCAAATTGTAGGGAATGAGATGGGGGACATTTAAGTACCTCCTTATCTAAAAATGATTTTCTTTTTTTTAAACTCCACTTTTGACATTAGTATCGCTTAGCTAATTCGAGAAAAGAAAAGCAAAAATAAAATTAAACAAAAAGTTACTAAATACTAAATTATTTTATGCTGTATTCAAGAAATATACCAATTCTACTAGTTTAGTTACATTGAAATGTCTGCTTTTCTATTTATTAAACTCAAGCAGAAACCTTTAAGCAAGTCAACTACTAATTTCCATGCAAAACTTAAGCAACCAAAGCACTGGTTGAAATCCTATTATAAAAAAAGTCATGTAGATGTGTTTTTATATTTCCATTCCAAAATATAGACTTCACAATTTATATGAAAATATTTTTATCATTATGAAAATTTTTTTCTGTACAGAATGAGCAAAATTGACATAAAAAATTACCTGGAGAAAATCTACAAAGTGCCAGTATTGTCTGTTGCCACACAAATTATTCAAGGTAAACTGCCATCTTGATTTGACTTTCTTCCATTTCCATTTGTCTTCCTCATTTTTTTTCTCTTAATATGTTTATGTAAGAATTTAAAGCTTTTATTTCCTTTTTAATTTCAAGATTATTTTGTAGAATTATTTAGACTAAATCCAGAGCCTTCTCACTCTTAGTGAAGGAACCCCTTCCTGATTGACCATGCCTTCAGGGGTGTAGCCACACTTATCACATTTGGCTAAATGCAGGTTGATGAGGCTATTTAACATATAGTTGGAGGTTTTGAATTCAGAATTATCATTCTCTTAGACCAATTGCCACCCAGTCTATCCTGCTATTTACTCAAAGCTGGGAAGTGTTGGATTCATACCTTTTCCAAGAGTATTTGCACAGAAGTGGATGTAACAAACTCAACTGAAATTCAAACTTAGCTCACCGATTCCTCAATCCGAGCTATCCATTACCCAACCTTGCCTCCACAATTTACTTAGACATGTATCTTAAAATTCTTATCCTATACACAAACTAAAAGAACTATAGCACCATGCATCAGTCTTCAGTTAATGCTAATGGTGAGATGAACCGTTTCCATACAGGCAATATTTGGCATTCATTGATCAGTTAGTTTTGAGTTATAAGGCTTACTTTTCTATTTCCATTATTCTGAATAAACTTGTGGGAAAATTCGTTCACTATTGCTATTACGGAACTAAAGAGAAAAGGGGAGATAATCTCGTAAATTCTTTTATTCATTTCAGTCTTTATTTCTGAAATCAAACCCAGGTGATTTCAATTCTTTGCTGCCCATTCAGATTTTGTCTAAATTATTCAATGAAACATATCTCTCTCTCTCTCTCTCTGAGCTACTGACATCCTTCGCATAGTAAAAATATTAAAATTTCCTTCTGCTCTGCCGTGTGATGATAGCTTGTGGGTAGAATCTCTAGCTGATGCCAAATCAGTTGGGTTTCAATCCTGGCTTGAAGCAATCGGATGTTTAGCCACACTGATGAAACAGTCTGTCTATGGATGACTAATATATATATATATATATATATATATATATATATATATAAAACTTCAAACATTATTTTTAGTGGATGCTCTGTTTGATTAACAAGCTCTTCATAGCCAAATCGTCAAAGCACATCTGACCAAATAGCAGTTTCTCCTGCAAATGGGGATACAGGTTCAAATCCTGCCAGAAGGCACATAATCTTTAATAAATTTTCTCAAGTGTGTAGGCCAATAAACAAAATACAGTACAGTTTAAAATAAACAGAGCGTCTACTCAAATATAGGTATTTTGCTAAAAATAACATGAATGTTGGCTTAAAAAAACAAATTCATTAATTCTTTAGAAATATGTATATATTCACACATTTTATTTACAATATAAACTATAATCGCACTGAAATCAAATCAACCATGATTTTATTCTTCAGCAGTAAATGTAAGTGAAAATAAACAATGTTTAAAAAAATATATATTTTTATTTATTTTAAATAAGTTGAAAACATTTTACTAAATTAATTTTTTTGTACAAGTCTTGAGGTTTGAGCAGTAGTGTTTTACTACATGTGAATCACATCCAAAGTTGGTATAGACAATTGAATTGCTTATTGTGAATTTAATATTAACATCTAATCAAATGCCTAAAATGAAAAAGAAAACTTACTATTCTATTAATATTTAATATCTATATTATACAGGTGTAAAGTATAACTGAAAAATTCAGAATTTTATTTTAAACATTAATCTTGTGTCATTTATAAAATTATTTCAAAAAGAAAATTATTGTAAAAAAAAAAAAATGATCTTTACATAAATAACTTTGATTTACTAACAAATCTACTGATGATCGAACATTAAATGTATCCCCAAAACTCAGAGTTCAGATAAGTTAAGTGAATTTTTTATTCATATATAATTATTATATTTTTATTATAAGAGATTATAATAAAACAGTTTGAAATCACTACACAAAAGCTTTCATGTTTCAATACTATGATTGTATTTCAGGCAATGGTGCATAACTGGTGATTAAACGATTTTTAAGGAAATTTAAAAGCAAAGTGTTATCTCTTTTCAAAAATTATGACCCCACTCCTTTAACTTTTGGAAAAGAGGTAACATTTTAAATTTTCCTTGAATTAAATTGAATCGTAAATAAAATTTCAGAGTTAAGGCAGAGACAATAGAAGTATAGAGTTGAAATAAACTTTAGAAGGAACTGGAAACCCAATCCTGAACAGGAAAACAAGAGATAAACCTCTATTCCTGTTCAAATGAGTGGGGAAAAGCATGAACTGGTCAATAGATGACTTGTATATGAAATACAAGTGTCATCCTCATGGTTAAATTATTTGCTTCAATTTTCCCCCTTTTGGTACTGTGTTTATTTGCTGCGGTACCTCTATTGCTTTTAGTTCCAGGAATTATTCCAAGTCAGAAAACACGCACTTTCACTTTATTTGAACTAGCTCACTTATTTTATCAGTTGAAAAATTCCCACTATCATAACTATTCCATCCAGCACACGAAGCTGATACAAATGACTAATTTATTGCAGCTGAGTAGCATCAGGCTGATACTACACTTTGATCCTATATAGAAAATTTATATATTGAATCAATTGCTAAGTCTGCAACAAGGAAAGTTGGTTCACTGTCAAGCTAGACAATTTTTCTTACTAGAATATATTTTACATATTAATGAGTCTACCATTCGTCAATGCTTTGAATATTACTGCCACATCTGGTCTGGTGCTCTTGCAATATATTTAGAGATTCTTGATAAAATCTAAAGAAGTATCTGCAATGTTATTAGTCATAACCTTGCATCTTGGCTTCAGTCTCTTTCTCACCATCAGAACATAGCTTTCCTGTACCTTTTCTATAAATACTTTCATGATAATTGTTCTCAGGAACTTTCCTTGATGGTACCTAGACTTTATGAACTTAAAGCATACTACTAGATTGGTGGCAAAGTCTCATTTTACAGTTGAAATGGCTAGATGTAACTGTAAGTTCTATGCTAACAGTTTCTTCTCTTTACACTTCTTGCTTGTGGAATTCTTTTCCAGCTTTTTGTTTTCCTGCCAACTTTGATCTTCCAAAGTTTGAATGCAATGTCAATCATTATCTTCCGTTTTCTTAATTATTGTTCTTTCTCCTTAATAGCATTTCATTTTTCATATTCTCTAGCAATAACAGCCTTGTGGCTTTATTACCCGACTTGGGATGAAATGATTAAAATAAAAGTATAAACTATCAGAATAATAGTCTATATCCTACAGGATAATTACAGATGCATGTGAATACTGACATTTAGTATACTTATAAAATATAGTGTCATGAATACAATTGCTAAAACAATAGCATGTTTCTTTTTTTTAGGTAAAGAAGTAAAGCACCCAGAAAAAAATTATACTGCCTTTCGAGAAGATGACCATAAACTTGCTTTTGTAGTTTTGGTAAGTATAAGTAATGAGCCTTTGTGGCCTTTGTTCACGAAGCATAATTATAATGACCACAGAATAAAAATCAACATGAAAACAAATCCTACCGAGATTTCCACTCGGTCCAACACAAATAAATGAAAACAGAGTTATGTACCTTTTCATCTTTTCTAAATTTAACAGGGTTTAGATTTTTTTTAAATTACTAGAAAATTGCTTAAGATCAACTTTGATAATTCAATCCAAAAAATAAAATCCAGTTTCATTAACACTTCTGCTACTGTGGATGTACTTATGTTGACAATGGGCAATGTAAGTTTAATAAAGACATAAATTTTCGAGACGTGAAAATATCATTTCCTAGTGTTTGTGTTATAAACTAACTTGTGCTTAATGTAATTTCCAAACCAGCATAAATATATAGTCCATCTGAAGTTATTACCTTAATATTTTGAATTTGCTTTGAAAAATCTTTGGTAACAAGGCAGCAGTGAAAATGTTAGCACTTTATATAATACAGGTGTAACCATCTTGTCAAAATAACTATTCATTTATATGTGAGCTAAAAAATAATTTAAGGCATAAATTATAGACTTTTTATTTATCAAAAATTATATTTTTACTATGTCATCAGAAGAGTCCACTAGATAGACATGAGAAGTTCACTTAAAAAATGTTTTATGGATTTTGAAATATTGGATCATTGACACAGAAGCATGTTTACAAAGTTTGAATGACAAGATCTTTTGTCATGAGTTGTCATCATAAAACTCCGATCTCTTTGTGGCTTTAGCACATAATCTCTCTTCCAAAATCCTGGATTACCTACAGTAGCCCAGTAATTAATCAGGCTTATATAACAAAACTTTGCATCTTTTACTGAAATATGTAACAAAAAATGTTTCACTCACTTTGAAGTTCTATTAATTGATAATTTTTTTTTTCTTCATTTCAGGACAAAGATGAAACGTTTGAATTTCCCGATATATTTGAAGGGAAGGCACCGTACAGCGAGACAGAATTAAAAGATTATAAAAAAATGAGCAACGAACAGAAAAGAGAACAACAAAAAAATTGGGACAAAATAATGATTCCTTCTTGGTTCCGATAACATTGGCATTACTAGAGAGTGTGTTTAAATTAGTACGGACTAAAAAATAAAATCATTTTCAGTCAAAAGAAAAAACTTTTATGCAGTTCGAGTTTTATCTGACCCTCATTATTTAGAAATTAGCAGGGATACCTCAAATATAAGACAACACAGCACATGAAAATGTACTTGTTACTGAAAGAAATATTCTGTAATATGGTAGATATCTAAGTTTATTAAATCTTGAATGTGACAATTAAGCAATTATAAAAATTACTAGCATAGTACCCATCAAAAATTGAAGGGATTCTTTATGCACTCTTAGATGCCAAAGATATGGGGGATTTTTTTTTTTTTTTGTTTTTTTAATTCCTTCTTCCCCAAAGCTGTTTAGGCCTGTTTATATTAAAGGGTGGAAGTGTAAGCAAAAAAAAAAAAAAAAATTATTCATCCAGGGTTGTACAGACCAAGGATGTTTTAACTTGTCTACACCTGGACAGTTCTACCATTTAACAACATAGGACTGTTCTTATATGTTACTATAGCCAACTTCTCTTCTTGACACAACCTACAACTGCTAACGCTTGTTCTTGACTTTTTTCAAGGTATTCCACTTTATGTTTGGGCTTCTGCCATGCTCATCTTTTAACATATGACATAATAAGAGTGGATGATTTGACTTTCCCCTCATAGTTTACTAATCCCATGCAAATTCAATATGAAAGGCCTTAATAGTCAAATTTGTCAGTTTATGCTGATGTTACAAATGCCTCGCGCCAGACTCCAACAAAGTCTGTAACAGATTGTCAGAATTAGATATTTGATACAAGGCAAATCCAAAAAGTTATATCACCTGGCTCCGTTAACAGATCACAAAAATAATCATCTATAGCCTATAAACAAGTAAAAACAGATCAATCAATACCAAGAAAAATTTATTCAATAATTATCCAAGCTCAACTTGAACTTGCTGACCAGAAATAGAGGCGTTGGTCACCAGCCACAACCAGAATTGGGAGTCTCAGGTGCCATGACAATCCAGACCCTACAGGGTAAGACTGTGACATCAGAAGCTGAAAACAAAAATAAAATAATTATATAGCCACATGTTAAGTATGAGCTCTCTGTTAATAATCACAATTTAAAAATCAAACAGAAATTCAATGATAATTAATCAATAACCATTAATTCTCTTCTCTGTTAACAACTTGTGTGAGGCACCTAGTGAGAATCAAACTATGGTAAAAAAAATGGTTTGGATGAATATCTAATACCAGTTTTACGAGGAGTATATCTTTTTGAAACAATAAAATTCAAATTACCTGCTGTTGTTTGACACTGAACACCTTTAACTGACAGCCTGGGTGTCCGATTGTGGCCAGGAGATTATCTGAACATCTGCACCATCGAATTTGTTGGATTCCTTCTGTATGGGCTTGCTTCTTGTCAGCAGGAGCACTAGAAAACAGAAAAAAAAATGGTCTACAACTTTAAAAATCAGTAACATTGTGACCATTTTTTTTTTTTAAATTTCTACCTCTTGTTTTTTTTATCTGTCAACACAATGTTTCAGACGATTAATTCTATGGCCTCCTTGCAGGAGGAAAAGATGCTCTCTTTGAATAGTGTAAAGAAAAAAGACAATGTTTTCAATAATTTCAGAGATGAGGAGTTAACATTATTTACACTATTTTCTTTTGGACTATTATCCTCATCTTCATTGTCGTTATCACAACATTTTGGCCATTGTGTCCTCCAGCCTTCATCAAGTGTATTTCAATCCTCGTAACCTGCAAGGTATTTCAAACTGAACCTTTTATTTAAATAAATAATGACGCCGAAACGTGCAAAAGATGATAGTAATATTCCAAACATAGAGATAGGAATGCCTATCATCCGGTTCTTTTGAATAGAAGTAGAGGTTTATCCCTTGTTTCTGCTTTAGGATTGGGTTTCCGGTTCCTTCTAAAGTCTTTTCATTCTTTTACTCTCAGTAACCCCTTGTATCTTAGTGGCATTATCACCTTGCTTGCGGTGAACTGATTAGGAGGAGAAAATATAAAAATAGTAAAAATAAAACTTGATGAATTTTGAACATGTAAAAAAGGAAATTCTCATTGGTCAATTATTCCTTTTTGATTAATATTGCTCTTATTTGATTTTTAGTATTTTGGTCTGATAATAAAAAAACAATAAGAGTAAAGAATGGTAGAAAATAAAAGAAATACAACAAACGTGGACCTTTGTGTCTGCAAAAAAACAGTGTCAAAAGGACAGTTTTTCCCTTGAGAGCACAATTATTTTAACTACCTTCACTCCTTGGCAATGTTTATTATTGTTACCTCCCTTTGGTATTTTTTACTATATCATAAAGTCAGTTTACAAACCAGTAACAAACTTTTACCAAACAATTTTGGTATGCTTTTGAATATTTACTATACTGGTAGGCATTGGAAGATCTTTCCTTGTGAAAGTGGATGATGACACAAAAAAGGTTGTGAACCCCTGAAATAAGTATATAAGCTTGTCATCTTCCTAATACGTTTTCCAGGCTTCGTATTTGTCTAATGAATATACCAGGTTTGAATGAAAATACCATTTTGATTTACTGTTTCATTTTCCTCCAACTAGCAGAATTTTTTCTCTCACTATAGATTTAATCTTAGAGTAAATGATATTTTTTATACATTTGTTTATTAATCCTGCCAGGTGATATAAAGAAAAAATTCCTGCACAACAACAACAAAGACTTAAAAATCAGCTTTCAGGTGCTAACCTTGAAACAGATGAATCAAAAAGCAGCCAGTCTGTTGATGCTCCAGCTGCAATGGCAAGAGAATTCATACTGCACCAGTCTGCAGACATTAATGGAGACTGGCCACAATCAAGAGACATGATTGGTTGTTGGTTATGGAGACTGAAGAAACGTAAAATACCATTCTTTTGAGCAACCAGGATCTGGAATAAAAACAAACAAAAAAAAAAATTAGTGGCAACACAATTCGACATAGAATCAAAGAGGTGGTAGTGTCTTTGCCAAATATTTATCCAGGGCTGCAAATAACGGAGTTGTATTTGTGTGATACCATAGACACCCACATAAAAAGGGAAGTGATGGTCTTATCTCGATCTCGAGTGTTTTTGTTTGAAGAATCAGCAGATGGTTCCTTTTGAATTCAGTCTTCTAAGCAGCATCTACTTTGACCAAAGTGTAACACAGAAGATAAGGGACTTTTTGAGATCAAGTGGCAACAAATCTGGAAATAGGGTATATCCAGATGCTTGTCTATATTAACAGTCATGCTTGAGATTGAGTGGGGAGCTCTGGTCTGCCCTTGATTGGATATGGACATGTCCATTGAGTAATTCCTTTGCTCTCAATCTGTATTGCCAGCCACCATGTCAGGATGAGGAGTTGGTCAGAGGAAAAGCTGACATAGCAGAAGTTATCCCCTACCTGCCCACTTGGACGAGCAGGCCAATCCCTAATTAAAAAATCTACATATAATATGTGAAAAAATATTTTGCATTCTTTTTTCTTGACATAGCATTTGTCTTTCATCGGGTTTCTTTGGGAGGGTGCATCATGCCCTTCCCCAGCTTTCATTGCACTCCAACAAGATCAAAAATCAGAATGTAACGCAGGGTAATCATCGGTCAGTCAGTGGGAAGCTTGGGCAAGGGTTAGATGTATGTTTACATTAGGTATTGCTGACAGGAAAGTAGTGAGATCTGCAATATCCCCCATACATGTTCAGTGGGGATTAAATCTAATAAGGATTGGTGCTCATGGTGTATCTGGAAACCAGCTAAGCATTCCTGGAACTATTTTCATATCCGGAGTAGGGGGTGGCATTATTCTTGCTGGAACAAAGTCATCATTTTTTTATGCTAAAACTTTTGTTCCCTTCATCAATAATCTAATACAATGTGGGTTTTCTTATCTATAATCTATCACAATCATTCATTTACATTGGTTGAGTAGATGTTCATATTTTGTGGTGTTTAATACACATATATACTTCCTATTTCTTCTTGTTACCGTCTTCAGGAATTATACATACACACAGATGCTACGAGACAAAGACAAATGCCCACAAGAATTCAGACCCATAAACACCAGAAAATATGAACACGATATCTACCCACCCAATGAAAACAAACATAATTTAAAATAAAACTTTCACCAACGGGTCCCATCATGTAAAAATTTATCAGTGTCTTCCCTATTTTCATTATTCTATGGGTTTAATCCATATTTTTCAGTTTATATATATATATATGAATCATCTCACAATCCTCACACTTGCTCCATATGTGGCCTCCTTTGTAAATCACTAGCGGGTCTTAAATGCCACTTAAGATTATTACACAAAATTTCATAACCGAATCAACTAAGCTGTCAGATCCTCATACGTTGAAACCAACGGGAGAGTCCATTATATATATATATATATATATATATATAGTTTTATCATATGTGCTATTTATGGATAAAAGTGCTCAATATCAGAGTAAAAGCGTATATAATTATAAAACTGGACACTGAGGTCAACACAAAGCGGCAACAATTTGTCTCATGCAATCTTCAAGCCATGTGTGCTTTGGCTCATCTATTTATATATGCTGGTCAATGGTGTATTATGGGTAGTAAGGTCTATTGTATTATCTTAATTGTCAGGATAATACAATAGACCTTACTACCCATAGTGCACCATTGACCAGCATATATAAATAGATAAGACAAAGCACAACACATGGCCTGAGGATTGTATTCGAGCATGAAAGACTGTTGTCACTTGGTGTTGATCTCAGTGTCCACTTTATATATGCTGCAATGAATAAATTGTCATCTAAATTACACAAAAATAAAAATAACACTGACATCTTATTTTAACAGATATATTTACCAAAATTACACAAAAAATATCCTGAAATACTAAATTTATTCAACAAGACAACTTTGGAATCTCCTGCAACTATTCTGGACAGTCTCCTTGTTTAAGTTGGTGAATGCTGCCATAATCCTTGCCTTCGGTTCATCTTTAGTGTTACAAGGAGTTTCATTGCTCTCTTGCTCAACTGCACTCAACACATAATCGGCAGGGGGGGCAGTCTAAGGAGTTACGTGACCAGATGTAAGAAGTGATGTGGTTGCAGAAATTATCTGACAGCCCTGACCGGGTTCTCCTGCTTGTGTGGCAAGGTGCAGATTCCTGTTGCCAGACATAGGGTCTTCCAGCAGCCACCCTCTTGATTCAGGGTATCACTACTGCCTCACGGCACTTGATGTAGGCCTCCGTGTTCTGGGAAAATGAATGGAGGTATAATGTCACCATCACTCCAAGCATCTTCGTAATCATCATTAGACTCATCCAATTCTTTTCAAGTCCTCTGCGCTGTCCTCAGACTGACACCCAAACACTCTGAAATGTTCATATTGGAGCTTCCAGTGGGAATACCAAGCAGTACAGCATGCCATTTCCAAATTTCTGGTGAACTGAATTTCATCATGGCACTCTTTTTCTCAGAGACAGTGCCCAACTGACTCTACTATACTGTGCAGTTGAGTTTGCAAGAAATTAAAAATATAAAATGGCGACAATATAACTATCACACGCCCCTCCCTCTCTCTCTCTCTCTCTCTCTATATATATATATATATATATATATATATATATATGTATGTTTAGGCAACATATCTTCATTCATGGATGTATGATTGAATAATTTAGATATATTATGTCTATTTTTATTTTAATCCTCTCATATTCTCAGATCTTTTTTTAAGATTTTTACAATATTAATAAAGTTACTTCCCTTACATATCATCAGGGTATTGCTTATTGCAAGACAAAGATTGTAGTGTTCATTAATTTATTACTACTGTGTGTGTGTGTGTGTGTGTGTCTTGAATAAAAAAGTTACGAAATTAAAATTTCAGACACACTGGGTGGTATATTAATATTTTTTTGTTTTCCTATTTAAATTAGGTTCCTCAACTACTTTTGGCCAGCATGGCCATCACCAAGAAAAAAAAAATCCTTGCTTGTTAGCAATGAACTACAGGAGTGAATGACTGTCTCTGAAGAAAGTACCCTTTTATCTGTAGTTTTCATTTGTTTTTTTTTATTGTTAATTTGGGTCTGTCCTTGTATTGGTTAACTGGCATTATTGGTATGGATTTTCTTTTATTAATCCAACAGATTTTATCACTTTAAACATTATTTTTAGTGGATACTTGTATTTGACTAGATGCTCCATTTATTTATTAAACAGTACATTTATCTATTTTTCTGTCTCCCGGCCTGGATATTCAAGAAATCTTTAAAAAAACATTTGCACTCTCTGGCAGGAATTGAATCTGCATCCCTCAGGGCAGAGGGAGCTACTGTTTACCCCAGTATGACTTACCAACTTGGCCACAGTGGGCAATCAGTCAGGCAAGGCCAAATTTCATACTTTCAAGCAAATAACATTTAAAGTGAGATATATATGTATGTATAAATGTGGATATAAATCAGATAATTGGATGTTAGCAGCGTTAGCATGCATACACAGGTAAGTGAATAAATATTTAGTTAATTTAAGGTGTAAACAAAACAGATCTAACTACATTCAGTACTAAGAAGTATATATTAATAAATATACATATACCTACATTCCAAGTGCAACTTAGTTTCATGGCTTAATAACTCATCAGGCATGAGTTGGTAAAACCACAAAACTAAGTTGCACTACAAATGTAGGTGTGTATATATATATATATATATATATGCATGTATGTATGTCATCCACAGACAGACTGTTTTGCAGCTCATCAGTGTTGCTAGATATGCAATTGCTTCAAGCCGGGATTGAAACCCGACTGATTTGACATCAGTCAGAGACTGTCACTCTAGGCCATCAAGCACATGCTAGAAAGAAAGGGAATTTTTAACACATTATATACAAGATATATGCATTACCAGCTATCAGAGAGCTCAATTTATAGTGAAGAGCTTAACATTAATCATCAGCAGCAGCCTATATATATATATATATATATATATATATATATATATATATATATATATATATAAATTGCCTTTCCTTGTGACCGTTGACTAATTTCTACTGTTTGAAAAGAGCTGCAACAAATTGAAAAAGACAATTATTAAATATATTTTAAAATGTAAAATACCTTTTTGGGTTCTTCATGATGCCAGCAAACACTGACCCCTGGTGACATGAGGTAGAAACACATGGCTTCTTTACTCTCACTACTGTCTTTGTCTTTCTCCCACACTCGGCAGGTGTTGTCATCACCAACACTGGCAATTTGCTGACCCAGATTAGGTTCATAAGCAACAGCATTGATGAAACTCTTGTGACCTTTGAGAAACTGAAGATGAGAGGTCGCAGGTCAAGAACAATTATTGAAATTAGAAAGTTTCAAGTGTAAAAAAAGAGAAAAGAAACTGATAAAGAAATGACTGCAATAAAAAGAAAAAAAGAAAAATTAACTAATTGGGGCGTCCTGGGTAAGATGATAAATTACAACGGCATCCTGAGTAAGATGATTAACTACATTCAACAGCCAGGCCTCTGATAAGGAAGTTTTGAGGAATGTGGAACCACCTCTTAATTGCTAGTCTTCCCATGTTCACCATGACTTGCGGTGGTGGCACCTGCTAAGGTCCCAGCTATGGGCAAATAGTTAATCCCTAAACTGGAGTCAAAACACTGAAAGTGTATGAAAGCAATACATTTTTGTAAAAAATTATTACCAGCAATGAAGTTTTAAAGAAAAATTATTACAAGCAATGAAGTCTTGAAGAAAAAATATTATCAGCAATACATTTTTTTTAAAAATATTATCAGCAATACAGTTTTGAAAAAAAAATATTACCAGTATTAAAAATCTTGTCGGTATTAACCTATTGAAGTTGATATGCCATAAAACAAAAGAAACCAAACTAATTGGGTTATTTAATGTTGAAATCTGTTTTTTTATTATACTTAGATCTAGAGGTAAACATTGGTCATGTCTATACTTGAATCTGTAAGGATTCATATACACACAGCACACGGAACTAGAACAATCTACCCCAGTGAACAAAATAAAGGGTTCAGTTTTAAATTCCAATTCAACTGAAGAAGGCTAGAGCATACAACAGCTGAAATGTTGTGAATATGACAATGAAGATGAGGATAACAGTCCAAATAATGTAAATAATGCAAGTAGTCTTTCAATTGCTTTCAGACTCATATTCTAAGTATGATCCAAGTTCTAATGGTCACAACACCTATGAACAACTGCAGTATTCAGTTAACTAAAATTTTCAACAGCAAAAAAATAAAATTCTACGCTAAAAAATGTCACTTACATAAACTTCTAAGATAAATCCTTTTCATCATTGTTCATTTTTATGAGTATTTTGGGGTAAACTTTGACAAAAGTTTACCCCAAAATACTCATAATTTTTTTGTGGACACTTTTTCCATTGACACCACGATTATTTTAACTACCTTCACTCCTCAGCAATGTTTGCTTTAAAAAGTGAGGGTTAGAATTTTAATAAAACCTAAACATAATGAAAGGGAATTTGTACATTTTCTTTGTTCTTGAAAATTGACAATGAAATAATAAAAACTATTAGATTGTTTATTTACAGTATTTATTTATTAGATTGTTTATTGGAATGGTTGGCAAAACACCGACTAATTGCCAATTGATTGAAACATTATAAAATGGTAAATAAGGATTTCCTTATAAACTGCGTCTAGAGATTATATGCAAAAGAGGTATTGTCAAATATTTTATGTAAAATTCATAGATATGTGTTATCCAATGAAATAATTTGTACTATTATGTATAGCGAGTAAGCATGAAAGCAATTAAGTCCCAATTTTCAATTTCAGATTGATATTTAGTATATTTTCAGTAATTATAGCAATTTGCAGTGTCAAGAGATTATTTGCAAGAACTAGAATTTAGTATTATGGCTCGTAAAAAAGAACTAACAATGAATGAAAAGAACTATATAATCAAAGAAATTAGCAAAGGAAAGTCTTCACTTCAAATTTTTAAGGATTTGAAAAGGGATCATTGAACAATCAAGAAAATATGTCAAATGGGATGTCAACCAAGGAAAAAAAGTCTCGGGCTGAATTCGGGAATTTAACAAAGCGAGATCTATCACATATCCGAAGAGAATTAATAAGAAACCCAAATGCGTCAAGTGCATTCATATTTGAGGTCGCTGGAGCTCCTATGGTGTCAAGGGAAACAAGGTGTAAAACATTAAGGAAGTTTGCTGATGTAAAAAATCAAATAAAATCAAAAAAACATAAGGAAAGAAGATTGCAGTGGGCAAAAAAATACATGAAAACTGATTTCAGTAAAGTGCTTTTTACAGGTGAATTAAGGATCACCCTCGATGGGCTCGAGGATGGGTTTGCAAGCAACATGACTCAAGAAAATTTTTTTAAACGGCAACAAGGCGGCGGTGGGATCATGATATGGGCTGGGATTATTGGTAATGAGCTCGTGGGTCCATTTAAACTGAAAGACGGGGTTAAAATGAATTCCAAAAGTTACTGTGATTTTCTAGAGCAATATTTCTTTGAATGGCTTGATAACCAGTCTTTAGCCAAGTGTAGATCTATGATCTTTATGCAAGACAACGCACCAAGTCATGCATCAAAGTTTACTAAATCCTGGTTGAAAGAAAAGGGATTTGTTGAAGATTCTCTCATGGACTGGCCTTCAAATAGCTGTGACTTGAATCCCATTGAGAACCGGTGGAGCATCCTCAAGAGAGATATTTATTCTAATGGAAGGCAATTCAACAGCAAGTGTGACCTCTGGGTGGCAGTTAAAGTTGCTGCAAACAACTTACCAGCCGCTAAAATTGCAAATCTAACATCAGATGTTAACAATAGGCTATTAAGAGTTATTGAAAAGAAAGGAGCATTTGTGCAATAAATTTTAGGAGGTTCTTATTATTTTTTGTTAATATATCTTTTATTTTTAAAATAAAATGTTTTTTTATATTTTTCCTTGAAAAAGAAATTGACGAATTTGTTCTAAAATCTTTTCATATTTTTTTACATTAGTTTTACAAGGTACAATAATGTAAAAGTATCAAAATAAATAGTTGCAAATAAACTACTGACAGTCAAATTAGTCTGTTTTGTTAACTTAGTAAAATTTTTTCCAACCAAAAACAATAGTTTTCTCTATCACTATATATAAGTTAATAATATTGAGTAGAATCTAAACATCATAATAGGACTTTTAACATTAAAGACATAACTCTTTATACCAATTCATAACTTGTATATAATCTCTAGACACAGTTTAGCTGGTTCATATATTTTAATTTAATAAATGTTTATAAATTTATGAATAAAAAATTGTTTTCATATTTATTTCTTTATAAATTGGTAAATGATAAACATTGCATTATATTAGTTTTAATTATATTAGTTTTTAGAATGTTGTAAATATAAAATTATTCTTGTAAATAAACAATCTAATAAATAAATAGTGTTTAATATTTTTGTTGTAAATTTTCAAGAACAAAAAATGTATAAATACAATTTCAGCATATGTTTACATTTTATTACAATTATAATCATTGCTTTTTAAAAGAATAAAATTTGCTGAGGAGTGAAGGTAGTTAAAATAATAGTGGTGTCAAGGAAAAAAGCCTCCTTTTGATATTTTGTTTATTTGTGGGCATGAAGGTCTAAGTTTGCCTATTTTTGTATCATTCATTTTCTTCACTTTGAGCAAACTCGATCAACATTAACTAGTTTCTAGTGGTCGATCTCTTCCACTGGAATTTTTTGTGCAGATTGAGGCAAATGAGAATCAAAACACAACATGGAATGATTTGTCCAGCTGGTGAAGTACTGTACATTTATAATTGAAATAAACTCATTTCACATCCATCAGATTTCTTACTCTTGAGTATGCAACATACAACTGGCCATGCGTAAATATTTCTTTCTGGAACCAAATTCCAACTTTTTGAAGCATTTGGACTTGTGCTTTGTTTATAGTTCTTGCAAAAGCAGGGCGAACTGGAAACTGGATTCTTGTATATAAATACAAGATATGCAAAAAAACAATATTGTATTTTTATTAAATAAGTATTATTTTAATTATTAAATTGTTTTTAAAATAGTGTGAGTATTTTGTCTATTTAATAATAATTTTTTAAATTTTTCAAAAAAAAATTAATGAAAATTTATTGTTCTAAGCGACACACCCTAATAATACCGTGTACCCACTTACCTGTTTGCACTTGTCGCCAAAATTTGGTTTTGATCAGTTAATGTATGCGTACTTTAGAGGGTGTGATGGACAGACAGACTGATGAAAGTGAATTTTATTGTAATATGCGGACACGTATTGAAATCCTCACAATATTTAGTATTGTTGAAGTTATCACTAACATTTTCTTTGCAGGATTTAGAAACTATCTATTCCGCAAACCAATCAATGAAATTTGAATAAATTGATTTGTTTGGAAAAATACTTCGACAAAAACCCTACCTTGTAGTTTTAATGCACCATCGTAAAACCAATATTCGGTTTCAATCAATGTATGGCAATTTTAGGGGTGTGACAGATGGACAAACAGCAGTCACAGAATTTTACATATATATATATATATATATATAGATTCTTTTATGTGCCGTGTCCATTCAGAACATGGGAGATCATCACTCTCCACAACTTCCTATCCTTTGTAGCTCTTAGTAAATTGTCTTTTCACTCTCTTAATCCCTGTTTTACCAATCATTTACAAATGTTTTTAAAAGCATGTAATGTTTAAAGCAGCTATCAGTACATTGCAAAACATTACAAAAGCACTTTCTTTATAGCAGAAAACATTCTTCTTCTATATGCCGTGTCCATTCATAACGTGGGCGATCATGGCCCTCCACCACTTCCTATCCTTTATAACACTTAGCAATGTTTATCTTTTTACTATCTCACCCATTCCCTGTCCTGCCATCCATTTATACAAGCTTGTTAGGTAGGTGGATCATGTCTCTCCACAACTTCCTATCCTTCATAGCTCTAAGCAATGTTTGTCTTTTTACTATGCCTCCCACTCTCTGTTCTGTCATCCATTTACACAACCTTGTTAGGTTAGTTAAGCGATTAAAATTGGACTCACTTCAACATCTGGATCAGATTTCAAATTTAGATTTACTATTCTCAAATTATGGTCCATTCCAGCAGCTACAAATCTGGAATAAAAAAGCAAGAAGACATTTTACAAAAGAGAATTATTTTTCCAAATTGGTTACAATCTTCAGGGAATGAATATTTATTTGCCCCAGATATACAAAATGTTGCACAAGGCCAAAATGGAGGGATGGGTAAGGCCGATCTTCTCTAGTCCTATCTTAAACTAGGTAGTTTGTTGGAGATTCTTTTCTACTTGGTTTGCTTTGGGTGAAAAGAGTTTCGTATAGGTTTTTATTATCTGACATTTTTAATTTGACTGAGCAAGATCTGTTGCAAAGTTTCATATTTATCTGTTTACAGGCCTAACAAGTTTGCAATGGATAAAACCTGACTACTTATAAAATACCTCATTTGCTCAATGACATTCTCAAGTTAAAATATATATGTACAATTTTGGTGGGGAGGGGTAAAAATACTAATCCCCAATGATTTTATACAATACAGAAACTAAAAACAGTATTAGTATTTGACTCCCTCCTGATATTGTAACAGAGAATCTCTGTTGACTGCTAAGAACTCCCCCTACCCAAATTTATAGACAAATCCTACAGATGCCTGCTGGGATTTCTAACCAATAAAAATGAGGTATCAAAAGTTACAAGCCAGTTGAGCTGTTCAAACTAGGGCAGAGAAATGAATTAGCATGATGATTAATGGTAGCGAAAACAGAATCTGTGAAAAGAGTTCAAGTCTTGACCAAGGCTAGATCATTATTATTGTGGAGCAAAGACAGAAATACACACAAAGACAGTCAATCATCAAATGACAAAGAAATGGTTTCTTAGTTGGAGGATCAACACATCCTTCTGGTTAATAAATTAATCCATTGAAAATAAATATTTTTAACATTTTTCAACCAATGGATTGTGTTCCCGCATACAATGAAAAAACATGCTTGTGAGCCCTTTGAAGAGTATTTAAGTAAAGTCTCTAGATGGACAAAAACACTATGGCAACATACAATGCGAATGGCTTCAAAAGGAAATTCTCTTACTCATTTACCCCTTTTCCTCACCCAGCTACATGACACTCGACACTCTTCCTCACCCAGCTACGTGACACTCTTCCACACCCAGCTACGTGACACTCGATTCTCTCCTTCTCACTTTCCCCCTTGCCTCTTTTTCTCACACATTCACATGAAAAAAAATCACATTCTTTTTCATCTTAACAAACAAGAAACTTTAGCATTCATCTATGCAAAAAAAATTTACTTGTGAAAACACAATATTTTATAATTTTATAATTAAAAACCATTCTTGCCTTTTTCTTTGTTGTGGGTGGATTCAATTTCGCAACAATGATGATAGCAAGTTGACCCACACTTCTATCTATGTCACTGGAGAGCTGCTACCCACTCCTGGGTTTGTTTTTTTTTTGTCATTATGATTTGATCCTCTCGGTGACTAAGGTTTTGTTAGGCTCCTACCCATTGGCCTTTCTAGATAGGTTGGACCCACCAGCAGATAAACTACGCCAACATAGCTCCCTGTCAGACGAGCATGCAAGCCACTGCACCACATTAATGTACTTAAACATTTTAAACTAGTATTTTTTTCATTTTATTAATCTTTTTTCGGAGTCAGACAAAGCTAAAGTCACATTTATTAGGGAGATTTACCAAAAGCACAGAATTATATTTACAAAGCCTTAATTACCTTAAAGAACTGGAAATAACAGAAACGGAAGTTTCTGGGCTCCAGCTGAGGGCAGTGATGCTACATCCTGGCTGAAAAATTTGCAACTCTTCATACTCAATGTCTTCCAGTTCTGGGTCCTCTTCCTGAAATTAAATTGAAATTAAAGAGGATAACAAAAAAAAAAAAAAAATGTAAGAAATTATTTTTTATTTACACTATTTCCATTATTCAGACTGTTGTCCTCATCTTCATTGCCTATTTCTTAATGTTTCGCCTGTTGTACACTCTGGCTTTCTTCAGGTGATTGGAATTTTAAATCGAACTATTGATTTTGTCCACCAGGGTAGATTGCTCTAATTCCGCATGCCATGCCTCTTTCGAATGTCCCGTTATCAGTTATCTCCCTTTAGTAATTCAACTCTTCAAGTTTTTGTTCACCTCTGCTGTAGCCAGATACTGAACTCACAACTCTGGGTTAAGTCATTGGATTCAACCAATGCATCATACTTATGTAGGAGAAACCACTGTATCAGTTAGTACACTTTTTGACTGGCTTCATGGTAAGGTAAGGCTGAATTTTCATTATGAAGTAATTTTTGGCTGTCAGTCTAAAAGAACATTGGGCTATAAGGAGGGATACAGGCCTGAATCTTTCCAAAGGGTACATCGGTTTTATTAAAGACTCAAAAATCCAAGCAGTATCTACTAAATATGGTGCATATAGGAACAAGAAAAAATGTGGGATTACTGTTGTGGTGCTCTCCCTCTAAAGAGTCTATGTTGGACTCTTCCACCTACTATAAAATTAGTAGGAGAGAAGGCCTTGGGGGAACAGTTGCATAGATTGTTCATCTGTCGAACTCTCTGCCTCAAGCAGAGAGGAACCCGGACGAGGGTTTGGCGAAGGACAAAGTTTCATCCGGGGAGGTAGACAGGCCCTGAACCCGTTTATGCTGGTTCTAAGGGAATTTTTTGGTCGAGTCTACGGGCTCGGAAAATCCATGGTAAATTCGGCCTTGTGCCACATACATCCTTCGGGAGTGGGGGGGGGGGAGCTGTTAAATGTAACAGTCGAATAGATTGAACGCTGGGTCAACCGACACAAACTCACTAGTCATGTAATACTCTTCTGTTGTACTTACTGTTTATATATATGATATATAGGTAACACTTGTTTTGTTATTTCTTTAACCATTTACTTGGTCACAACAATTACAAATGAAGATCAATTAAAGAACTTATATAAAAATTATTGTAAATACACTCTATCAATGTCACATTGTACACTCTGCCCTTCGCCAGGTAATATACATCTATCACCTGAAGAAGGTTGGAGCATATAACGAATATGGCAATAAAGAGGAGGACAATTGCTTATTTAAAACATTTTCTTAAAATAAAACACATCATATATATATATATATACACACACATATATATATATATATATATATATATATATATATATATATTGTCATCCACAGACAGACTGTCTCGCTGCATCACAGCCCATTAGTGTGGCCAGCCGTCCGGTTGCCTCTGGCCAGAATCGAAAACCGGCTGAATTTGCATAAGTCGGAAATTTTACCTTGTAGCCGTTGGCGCACGGCAGAGAAGGTGAATTTAAGCGTATTTATTTTTAGATAAACACACAGTGACTGAGAGAACTCGATTCGATTTATCAAAGAGTCTTGCATTATTAGCCGTAATAGTCACTGTTTACAAACCCACACATCCTCCCCAGAGAGCTCAATATATATATATATGAATTAAATAAATATATATACAAGCAACCATACATGCATGTAATCACACACATATATAAATTTGCAAATAAATATTTTATTTAATTTTTAATGTTAACAAAAGAGTGCTCAATGTGATAACACAGAGCTACAAAGTATATATTAATAAATATACACATTACCTTATCTCAAACAAAAGTACGACTTGGAGTTTCATATTTAATATAATCTTCAGGTACTTATAATGCTGATGAACTGTTCATTACGCTAATTAGTATTTTAAACAATTCTGGGTCTTGTGGAAGCAACAGTATATAGTATATTAATTCTATGTTTAATAATTTTTTTATCCCCACCTATAATTTTGTAACTTAAATCCAGATCTATACCTCAATATTAGATTCTAATTATATAATTATTAAACGTAGAATTAATTTACTATATAATGTTACTTCCACGAGACCCAGGATTTTTTTAAAATACTAACGATCCTAACGTACTGTTCATCACCATTTGCTTTGATTTGGCAACAAGCCCGGGAGAAGGAAAACTCTGATTTCAAAAACGGTTTACAAACGTAAAACTCTACTTGATACAGTGACCACAGCCGAAAAATCACACATAGTGTGACCGTGGCTCTATTCTCCAAGTGAATGCCGACAGGGTTAGCCTAATACAACACGTGTATTTTGGCACGTCAGGGTATTTACAAATGACAGCTAAAACTCGGACAAGTCGACAGTAATTAAACCTCTAAATATTTGCTATCAGTTAATTCAGGTAAAAAAAAAACAGCAAAACCTGTGGACACAAAATGAAGATCGAATTCATTGTATATATAATTAATTTGACATATACTGGCATATCGTGCGACATTTGAAAACCTAATTCTGAAGCTAATTTTAAGAGGGTCGCATTATACACGAGACATAAAATTAGCGTATATACTGCTGATGAACTGTTCATTATGCTAATTAGTATTTTAAACAATTCTGGGTCTTGTGGAAGCAACATTATATAGTATATTAATTCTACATTTAATAATTTTTTTATCCTATCTGTAACTTTCATTCCTATCTGCTCTCACTCAATATTAGACCAAGAATTTTTGAAAATACTAACGATCCTAGCGTACAGTTCATCACCATTTGCTTTGATTTGGCAACCAGCCTGGGAGAAGGATATTTTATACTTATTCATTCATATAAAGCTCCCCCTCCTGATTCACTATCACTTTAAGCTTAACGTTATTTTAAATATATCGACTTCATGTTTCAATGTTTTTTTATTATTTAATTTCTTCTTTTTTCTTCCGCACCTATAATTTTGTAACTTAAATCCAGATCTATACCTCAATATTAGATTCTAATTATTAAACGTAGAATTAATTTACTATATAATGTTGCTTCCACGAGACCCAGAATTTTAAAAATACTAACGATCGCAACAAACAGTTCATCAGTATTACATGTACCTGAAGAGTGTATTGAACATGAAACTCCAAGTCGTACTTTCAACATAAGTTTTTATATATATATATATATATATATACGTTACTTAGTGGAAAGTGCTCAATATATGTGATAGAGCTCCCCCCTCTCTCACACACAAATAATCAAACACAAATAAGCATAAATAGATCCACTTTTTAAAAAATAAACCAGTTTATCTGATGATCACAAAAGCGTGAAACCCAGGGTTACAAACTAATATCCATACAACTGAATATATATATATATAATTTTTTTTTTTAATATATATGTTTTATTTTATATTTTTTTATTTTGAATAGATCTTTTTTATGGTTAATATTGAAATCTTTAGCTAGGCTCTTAACATTTTTTTGAATGTCCTTAGTCAGCCACTATTTTTAATATAAATTATAACAGGTTTTTTTTAAGTTTAATACATGTGTCAAAATCTTAACCGAGGAAGGATCCAGACAGATTTTCGAATTTACACTTAAAATCTTTTTTCAAATGTATTCTCAATTGCCAATTTCATGTAACGATTTTTGTCTACAATCTGGATGTCAATTTAGGTCATGACAGAGCTAATACAACTGAGATGACACAGTTTTCTTTTTCCCCCTTCCTACACAATAACTTAATATTTTTCTTTCCCCCTACTCTCTATATGAAATCACTATTCTTAATTTTTAAACCTAGAGTAAATTTTTCCATCTTTATCTGGTTTACAGGTCTGAGGATTTGAAGCCATGTTTTATCGGCTTCAATGAAATAAAATATCACCTATGGTTTTTTAAGTGTTTGCCATTATATAATAATTTTTGCTCTGTCTTTTGACAGAGCTCTCAACGGATCTATATCCTCTTGGAAATTCCATACTGATTAACAATAATTTTATATATATATATATATATATATATGTATACATACATACATACATACATACATACATACACACATTTGCCTTTATTTAAAAAGAAATCTTTTTGTAAAATAAAAAAGTCTGTTTTTGTATACAGATATGGCATTGACACATTTCAAACTTGACATTTGTAAACAAAAAGCTAATTTCTGATAACTCTATTATAATTTTAGATTATAACGAAATTATGAAGAGGACACCTTGTGGGAAAATGAAACAAAAATCAATAAATAAAATAAAAATGAATAATAGAAAAAAAGAAAAAGATTTTCCTATGATGCTAGTAATAAAGAAACCAGAAACTTTATTACCCTATCTGGCTTCATCAAACACCCATTAGGTGGTACTCTTTAAGTCTATAGAAAAAAAAAAACCCCAAAAAACAACCCCTTCCTCTTCTTTATCCCTCTTGCCCCTGGATGTAAGCAGCACGCAGAAAAAGAACATCTCTGCCAGTGCACGTTTGTTTCTCTGGTCCACTAACAACAGAGCATCTCTCTTTCTATTTTCCAACACATAGCATTTGCATGTGTCTCCCAAAACCTCCACCTGTGAAATAAACCAACCTTTTCTTTGGTCATTCCAACTCAACACTGATTTGAGCTCAACCATTATAACCAAGCTTATCATGACTTGCCCAAACTTATTTCTGGACTAGAAAAAAAAAAAGAAGAAACTCAAGCAGTCGTGTGGCTTGTAAAATGCCTTCTTTGAGTATCTGACCCACCCCTGGGCTGTCTGGAGTCAAAGTTTTTATACCCAATGATAGGTTCCCAGACAAAGATTTGGATTTTAACGGGAAGATGTTTCATTGGTTGGCATTAGCCAATGAGAGTGTTGTGCCTAGTGCAATAGTTTTTGTGCAGAAGATCATGCCAATTGGAAGGTGAATAAGGAGGTGAATAGGAGTAGGTGATAACAACATGCACACCCCTATAATACACCAAACTTCAAATACCAAACCCTTCTTCTGAAAGGATAACAAATCAATTGTGTTCGATTTTGATGAGTGCTTACAGAAAGTCTAAAAGAATGCTAATCTACGAATATTTTTTTACAAGTGGATCAGTTTACTTTAGTGGCAAGGCATGAACCCATCACATATCAGGGTAAACCAGCAATCAGTCTAAGAAAAGGACAACTCTCTGAATTCAAAACCGTGAATAAGGTAACATGAAACTGAAACAACTTCACAGATAATAAACAAAAAGGTGTCTGTGGAGAACTATGACATTAAAAAAAAAAAGTAACTTTGAATTATTCTTTCTTTTCTTCTTCAGTTTGGCCAGTCCCGGAGAAAAGTTTGATCAAGTAATAAGAATACTTCTCTTCCCTGAGATGCGCGTGCGGGTGGGGGGGGTGGGGGGTCTGAAATCATTATCTCGCACCTGAAACGTATCCAAAAGAGGAAGTCCTAAAGTAGGGCCTTCACCAATTTCTGTCCCTCGTCCTGTACGCTAGTGGTCTCACTTTAAACTCAGCCTTGTGTCAAATTCCGTTCAAGTACAAATAAACATTTTTTACTGTCAGTTTTTTCTTTCTTTTCAGTTGTAATGCAAGTCGTGGAAATTGATATTTCACATGCAAAAAAAGTTTTTTTTTTTTTTTAATTAAAAATAAAATAAATAAAAAACTGAAACCGTTATTCTCTAGATTTGAAAGAAAAAAAGACCTAGAAATTTTGAACACACAATTAAAATTATAATAATTAAAATTAATCATAGATTTAAAATAAAAGAATTTAATAATTTACGCTAAAAAATGCATAGTTTTTTAAAGAGAGCAAAAGAGACTTTTACAAATTGAAAATAAATAAATAAGAATTCAGTTATTACAATTCTAAATTTGTAAATTAAATTCAATATTTATCAAGTAAATTGACAAACCTGCGTTATACTTTTTTAAGAATTTAAAATAATTTTTTTTCACATTTCTAAACCAAAAAATGTGACTAACTGAACATTTTTTAAAAGTAAAACTAAAAAAGTCATTTTTTTTCATGAGAAGTTCACTTCAAATATCAGTAAAACAGACATTTAAAATTTTATTGTTAATAATAAGCATGAAAAATATTAATTATTGGATAAATAGATCAATAATTAAGATTTAATAATTTGTTTCGTTAACTTACAGGGAAACGGCATGACGCGATAATAATTTGTGTACTCGTGCCGACAGCCAACAATTTGCTGGACAGTTCATAAGGCGAGAATTCCACCACTCGAGCAACGTCTTTACAGCGGACACTGTAGGTATAATTCTTCTGATTATCGATCATTCTGAAATGTTAGCAAAACTAAAAAAGATCTTTTCCTGGTCAGATTTTAAACAAAAAATAGAAAGGTCGAACTTTCGCGCGATGATATTATACGAGTTATTGTTCTTATGTTCTAAAGAATTTGGAGTTACTTCCCTTAGTTTATCAGTCGCGACAATTTTCTTTAAAAAATTATTTGGCAAGAAAAGACACACATACACGAAAATAATCACTTTATCCTCTTAAAAAAATACAAATAAATACACAACTGATTTTGAATTTATTTCCATTTGTCCACTTCAATGAACTACAAGTTCTTACAACATTTATCATTAGTTATCTGTAGTTGGTGTTTAAACCAAGATAAAAGAAAAAGCCAGTAGATCAAATTCTGATTTTTCAATGCAAGCAGTTATACTCAACTTGGCAGATTGATACCACACAATATTCTTATCATTTCCCCCAATTTAGCCTTGTCTAAAATTTAAGTGTTGTATCAAATTGTCATCTTTCTTTCTCTCACTCATATACGAGGCTAAGTCAAAAATTATACGTACTTTTATTGCGATCATCACCAACACACATACACCCACACAAATTCAAATCTCCAACAGCATTCATTCATTCATTGGGCAGGAAGCAACGCTGCATTTGTGTGGGTGTATGTGTGTGTGGTGATGATCGCAATAATACCTATACTTGTCCCTTTCTTTTAGATCAGTTTGGGTTCCTAAACAAATTAAACAAAATTAAATAAATGTGGTAAAAGGCTGCCACACTTTTGCCATAACATATCATTAGGTTTATCACAATGCCTTTTGCTCCTGTGTGATTATAGTTGGTACTATTTTGGTTATGTGATCAAAATTTGAGCTTGACCACACCAATTTTCTTGCTGCTGTTACAGTGTAAACATGGCTGCTCCGCTATTAGTGTGCACCAAAGAACAAAGAGCAGTAATCCTATAGAGTTTAACCTCTATACACCAAAGATCCATTATTAATTATCATATTATTCTGATTTAATGATTTTCATTGGATAACAAATATTCAAGTACATTTACTGTATATTTACATATGCTAATGACAAATTTTGTGCAACCTAGACACAATCCAGGCTCAAAGCTTAAATCTTACATTAGTCATCGTTGATTAGACAATATATATATAAAGTTGCAACAACGCCTACCCAATAGTGTTTAAATTTGGGTTAATGCCAGAGTCTTTAAACATGTTCATGAGCCAATCACGTGATTGAAACATAAATAGTGCCTGAGCACATTTTCTTTAGTGAGTTTTTTGCACGGCTAACAACTGCCAAACTAGTCTATGATGCTTGTTTCTTTGAAGTTATAAAGTTAGAATTACTTCAACACAAATCAAACTTCAATATAATTCAAATCAAGTCATGCTAATTTAATGCAACTATATCCAATTCATTCACTCATCATTTCTGGATTCATTTATCACATATTGAAAATTCTCAATCATAGAATTTATCTTCCACAGAACATTTTTGATGTAATGGAATAACCTGTCATCCCTATGAGTGACTACACTATAGGTAGTAACTGCCTATAAGTATCTGTAAGTCAACGGACTACAGAGACTAGCTGAGATCTGTTCCAGCTATTCAGTCGAACTCTCTGCCTTCGGGCAGAGAGGAACCCGGACAAGACTCTGCCCTTCGGCAGAGCCTTGTCCGGGGAGGTAGACTGACCCTGAACCCGTTTCTTACGGGTTCAAATAGGAAATATTTTTGGCCGAGCCTACGGGCTCAAAAAGCCCATGTTAAACCCGGCCTTGTGCCACATGCAACCCTCGTGTGTGTGTGGGGGGGGGGGTAGGTAGATATCGCTAGCTGGGATCTGTTTATCAGCTCTTAGCAGTTGTTGAACTCTGTCATGCATACACACTATTCTATAATGTTCTTGCACACTGTTTATAGCCGTTCTTGAAAGGAAACTGTGTAGAGTGTGGTTGTCTCACTACACCACAGAGGTTTCATCAGTAACCATGGTTTGTGTAGCAGTTTTTGGCCAAGAACAACATTCCCAAGGTTTGAAAATCACCTTATTTCCAAGGTCATGCCTCTTGCAACTTTTCTTCTTCAAAAACAAATCCCACTTAAAGGGAACAAGATTTCAAGATATTGTAGCAATTCAAGAGAATGCAACAAAGCAGCTGCTCATTATTCCATAAAAGGAATTCCAGGAATGCTTCCATCAATGGAAATGATGTTGGATGAAGTGTGTGGCTTCAGAAGGGGACTACTTTGAAAGAAGATTAAATGCTGAATTATATGTTTTGTAGTTTTCTTTTTATAACACCAGTCCTGATATTTTTTGATCAGACCGTGTATGTCTAGTACATCAATTTATTTGCCAATTTTTAGCAATAAAAATGTTGGGTTAAATTTGACTAAACACCCTAGTTAGTGTCCCCCAACAAGAAAACACCAAGAATAGAGTATGTGTGAGATGTAAACACAGTTTTTAACAGAGAAACATTTATTTAGCATAACCAATAAAACATTAAACTTTAACAATATATACAAAGCAAAATAAGATGGATGTATTTATAACCATTGTACTACTGTAGAGTGTGTCAACAGGAACATCCTCAATATCAGATAGCCAGAAGTTGTCTCCAACAGCCAACTGTGGGACAGGACCAGACAAGCCTCAATTGGGATTGACATCAAGAAACAGAAATGGGGATGGATCAGCCACACACTCCATAAGCCTGCTTCTAGTGTCACCATACAGGCCCTTGACTGGAATCCACAAGGAAAGCAAAAAGTGGGTCGACCAAAACAGACTTGGTGCAGAAGTGTCGACACAGAGGTGAAGGCAGCCAGCACAACATGGGCTGAGCTGAAGTGGATCACCTGGAACCACATTCGTTGGAGAGGTGTTGTTGCGAACTTATGTTCCCCAATGAATCAAAAGGTATATAATATAATATATATAACACATAAAATAATAATATAATCTATTCAGGTATATAGAATATTGTATTACTTAACAGAGACTGGAACTTGGCTCTTTGATTAACAATTCCAAAACATTATTCATTACAGCACCTGTACATATGGGACCAGACAAGCCCCAATCGAGATTGACAGCAAGAGATGGAAATGGAGATAGATTGGCCACACACTCTGCAAGACTGCTTCTAGTGACTGGAATCCACAAAAGAAGTGAAAAGTGGGTCAACCAAAGCAGACTTGGCACAGAAAAGTTGACGCTGAGGTGAAGGTAGGCGGCACAACATGGGCCGGGCTAAAGAGGATCGCCCAGAACTGCATCCATTAGAGAGGTGTTGTTGTGGCTTTATATTCCCCAAGGAATCAAGAGGTGTGATAAAAAATAAAAATAACACTACTGTATTAATTTCTTTTGTTAAAATTATATTGTACTACATTGTTATGGGACCTACCTTTATGGACTAAATGGACTCAACCTATTACTATATATATGGGGAGATTATGCCTCTCAGCAGAGCTGTCTACAGTTGACCTGTTCTAGCAAGATGCTCGAACTCTCTGCCTCTGAGCAGAGACGAACCTGGATGAGCTCCACCGAAGGGCAAAGTCTTGTTCGGGAAGGTTGACCAACCCGATTCTGTTTTTACAGTTTCTGCGGGCATTTTTTGGCCGAGTCCACAGGCTCAGAATACCCACGTAAAACTTGGCCTTGTGCCACATCTTTCCCTCATGGGGGGGGGCAAGTAAATATTGCTGTCTACAGTTGACGAGTTGACTACTGTACTTTGCCATCAATCGAATGTGCAACACTTTTGTATTCGTTCTTTTGTTTAATAATATGTTTTCACTAAATTGCTGAGTTCAAGTTTTCTTTCGGACCTATTCTGGGTCCACAACATACATATTAAATTTTAGAGTTAGTAATGACTATTTAGGTTTTGCACATGTGTTACTTGAATACTGTCATGCCTCCGACGAACTGTTTTTTTTTTTGGCAAACTCATGTGGCAATTTTTTGATAGGAAAGTGTAAGCTGCTTGTGTGAGTGGCAAACTGGCCTATTTGGATACTAGGAAATTTCCCAGTGGGTCCCAAAGTAATAATCCATCACTTTAGAAATAACCAAAAAAAACTAAAAACTAAAAGAAAAGTGTGTAGATACTAGGAAGATTTAAATAATACTTCTTTGATGCTATAATTTCTTTCAGTAAATAACAGATATCCTCAGTTCCTTGTTTGATGAAGGTTATTTTCATTTTTAAGGATATTTTTTAATTTTGTTTTGGTTATTTTTGGTTAATTAGTTAGTTTTGAATAGTTCACACTTCAGTTCTGCACAAGATTCCCACCAGGTCAGACTAGTTCATTTTGAGCTGACCAACTGATCAGTGGGTCCTTTTGACTGGGCCCTTTTACAAGTTTTCCCAATAAAAATTTTTGTGGTTCTGTGAATTTATCCACCATCATGTTGCTGGTTGCCATGTGGCATTTTCTTGTTTGACAGACACTTTGCAGCACATAATCAGTTCAGGAAGGTCTTTTGCATTTCTGTTGTAATACTGCTGTTGTTTCCTGCATTTGTCATTCATTTCTTCCCAGACCTGATTGTCTTTTGGAGTGTCAGTGTTCAATAAAGTTAGAATCCTTATTCTTATTTTTATATTGTATAGTATCTCTGCTGATGATGGTATAGGAATTAAATCCTATATATATATATTTTTCAACCAATAAAATTCCATCAGAATGTTTGTTGGATAAACAATCAAAACAAGGGCAAATACTACCAAAATACTTGTGGACATTGTTGTAGTCATACCACGTGTTATTTTTGGACCATTTAGAAAATAACAATAATAACTCCCTACAACACTCCTGCAAAGTCAAGAAAAAGATTTTCACGAGCCAATGTGAAATTACTTTCTAACCAATGAAAACCTTGTATTCAAAAAGTTCACCACTCTATGTAAAATTAGATTTTGATTCCCCTTACAGATATAAAAATAGAAGCCTACTGCTTCTCAAGATTCAAAATTATGGAGGCCAGTTTGATCTACACGTGCATACACATACATGCACCCACACACATGCACACAATAGAAGAGAAACAGCCAGCAGCTACAGACTAAGGTCTTGTCCATGCATACAATAGAAAGGAATAATCAGCAACTGCCTACTAAGCCTTTGTATACAAATTCACAAAGACATTAGACTGATCATCATAATGTAAATCTGTTCACATATTTTACATAGCACTAAGAACACTTAATAAAAAAACACTTTATAAAAACAAACTTCATTGCAAGGAAAATTGAACATTTTATTGTATTTTCCTGAAAAGAATGTATAAATGTTATTTCAACTGACATTCTGCTTCTACTTTTCTTCCGGAAATAACCTTTTACATGTTTCATTTAAAAGATGTGTTGTTGTTCCTAAATGTTTGGAATCCCGACACTCAACAACAAAAACTTGGATAGATGGATCCCAACACATTCAATATGAACAATAAACAACCTGTTGGAGAAACATTGACAAGTGATGTTGCTGTCTGCTGCTTTATGCATTTCCCTGTGATTTAAAGGTTGTTTGAAAGAATTAACCTTAGCACATTTGATGTACCTTTCAAAACACAGGATTCTTATCCCTCTCCCATGAATGATGTGATGCACATTGTCTGCAACCACTTTACTTCCTTATTTCTATTTTCCCTATCTGTATATTAAATATATTTAAATAGTACAGGTTGTGTGTTTCTTTCTCTTCAAAAGCTGTTGACCAGTTTATTTGAGAACCCAAGGACTTACTCTCCATAAACTTTGGGTTGTATGTTGGTATATTATCATGGATTTAATCACCATAAAATGGAGCTGGAGAGCCAAGTTCAAATTCCAGCCTGATCTGTTGCATTAACTTTCACACAAATGCCTTTAAGAAAGGCCTGAATCCATCTCTTCTCCACTTTGTTATGGATTAAATAACAGGTTAGGATGGTCTCTTTAAATATAGGTGGCAACAAATCTATGTAAAGGAAAAAAAACCCTCTGAATTCCAAACTATAGTAAAAGCAATTAGATACCACTCCACTATCTTTCCCAGGATAGTACAGCAAATCAAAATTATAAAGAAAAGGAATCTGTGGAGAATTATTGTTGCCTACATCTATGATAGGCATGGTGTTAAAAAAACAAAAGGAAAAAGATAACACACTTTATAATGATGAATTCATTGTTTTTTTTATGAGACTGAGCCCAAATGTTCAATTTTCGTAATGTTTAAGCAATATAGGAATCAAAGTAAGAAAGAAATTATTGATTAAATTGATAAACTACAAAAGGTAGGGATGAACATTGTCAATTGTTTCGAGATGTATTCAATTTGTAGACTGTTTTTACCTCTTGTGTGCTGAGAGCTCGTGGTCAAGGGAGGTAACGCGGAGCTCTGCACGCGGTGCTCGCTATGGCGGACCCTCACCACGGCAGCAGACCGACCACAACAACAACGCCGAGCTATGCCTCGGCCACAAACGAAATAACTCACTACCTCAATGTAGAAAATGCAAAAATAGTAGCCTTTGTTATGGTTGTGGGCTTTATTGCCTATCACGGAATAATACACCTGAAATACGGTTGGTTTCATTTTTGCATGTGTTTTTTTTTTCTTTCGTGTTGTATTGTTGATGGTTTATGGATGTTGCTGCTCGATAGGTTTTTCTGTTTCTTGTGATAATCTACGTTTATTTTGTGTGTTTCTGTGTCAAATTATTCCAGGAAAAAAATAATTCTTCTTTCTAGTTTAAATTTAATTATTTTTTTCTTTACAATACTCATGGAGTTTTATTTATGTTGAACTTATATATCAATTTTTTTATTTATTTATTTTTTAGGAGGTAAATTAGGTTTGAGTCCGATGTTGAACGATTTTTAAAAAGGAAAATAAAATTTGATATAATTGTATTCTCTATTTATCTTATTTGAAATAATAAATTCAGATAAAATAAATAAAGGATATTTTTAATATCATTCTTTGAGTAGTTTGTTCAAAGAAATTTTTATTATTTGCGATTTTAAACCTTTTGAGGCGGGGAGACATCAGTTTTTTTTTAACTTTTCAACAACGAATCTGTTTTAAAATTTAAGTAATTTTGATAACTTCAAAAAACTTTAGAAAATAATGCTTCAACCTCTTCTCTGCAAAAGAACGAGTGTTGATGTTCAGTAATTAAAAAAAATCGTTTCTCTTTTCCTGTTTTTGTATATAAAAAAAAATCTAAAAAAAAAAAAGAAAACTCGATTTAAATAGTTTTACATTGTTTATTTAATTTAATTTCTAGTTTTAACAAAAAATAAAATAAAAAAACATATTTACATTAAAATCCAACTATCTTTAAAAAGTATAACATTGCGTTAATGCATTGCCGGTTATTAATTGGGGGATCAATTTTTTTATTTGTCTTCATTATAAATTGAACCCCCATATCATTTGTCACTGTGAAATGATTTTCTTTCATGCTTTTTCCTCGTTTTCTGTCGCATTCACATCAGATCTGATGTTAGATTCAGTTGTGCCTCTTTGTTTTCTTACCTTAACCATGCCATTTTATTTCTAATTCTCAACCCTTTTATTTAAATTTATAATCCTTACAACTTTTTACGTTTTCTGATTTAATCGGACTTCGCGTAATTAATTCGTTTGCAAACGGAGAAAACCTAAGTTTCATTTTTTTTTTTCCACTACGGATGGCCAATAGCGTTAAAAAGTAACCTTTTCTATTATTGAATTTTCATCAGTTATGATGCTTTGCATATGTAACTTTTTAAATTACAGTACACTATTGTCATTTTCTAATTTAGAAAAAATATACAATCCCCCCCCCCCCACTGCAAATGATTATTACGAATTCATTAGTTTTTGTTGCATTAAAAACTGAAAAGAAAATTAAATTATAATTAACTTGCGCGCAAATATAAAAAAAATTGAAAACTTTTGTGTTCGGAAACCCCTTTAGTACTTGCTAGGTTGTTTATTTAAAAATGAAAAATCAATAAACATGCGTTTGCACTTTTCAAAAATCGGAAAATATTTGCTTGATCTAGCAGCAATGAAACGAAAAAAAAGGAAAGAAGAAAAAAACGTCTGGAAAAGTAATGAGTAAAATTCAATGAATAATGATTTTTAAATTTTAATATTGAACTAGAGAAACAAACATTTGAAGTAACTATGTTTTAATTTGAATTGATAAAATTATTAATTCTACCTGTAAGTCACCGTAGCTTAATTGATAAAACAGCTGTCGCGTTAAGGAATAGGGACTTGAGTTCAAGGCTTGTTTTATTTTTTATCTGCACCACTTACTGACGATTGTAGGGAGTGACTGTCTGGGAGTTGAGGTAGAAAGCAATTGAAATTAAAGTCTGGAAATATTAATCAATCAATAAAAAGTAAATAACCGATCCAGGTTTTTATGTCTGTTTTTGCTCTGTCTTATTAATACCCCTAGGCATAGAGCACTGTTAGTTGCTGCTTAGGTAGGAGCCTGCCTTTTGTGTGTGTGTGTGTGTCTACGGGGAGGGGGGCTTGCTTGTTCTCTCTCTTGTTTATTTTCTTGTTCTCAGTAGTGTGCAGCATGAGGTGGGGGCAGAGGGTGCAACATCTCCAGGCATCCATTCAAGGAGTGAAATAAAAATTTAGCTTACAATTTAATTTAAATAAAGTGTTTATATCATGTTTCATCTGTGTTTACATATTTGAAATTTCTTCATTTCTTAGTACTAGACCCCCCCCCCCCTATTTGAGTCTTAGAGACATACAGTCAAGGAGTTGGCCCTGGAAACCACCAAACCTCAACACATTACTGCATGTTCTATAGGTTTACTTGATTTTTGTCGATATTAATTTTTTTTTTTTTGGTCACCAGGCAGGCTTTCTATTGATTATACCAACACTTTGGATATATATATATATATATATATATATACCACAAAAATTCATCCATGTATATGAGTGCAGTAAATATAACAAGTTCTCATTCATCTTACAGACTCTTCAGCATGTTGTTTATAGATAATTATATTCAAAATTTAATATTGTTAATGCCCATTTTAAAAGTAAAATATAATTTTATAAACTGCAATGTATGATTTGTTTGTTTGGTTCTTTTTTTGTGGGGAGGGGTAATTTCCATTAATGTTTCTGAACACTAGGCTGTAGGACACAGTATTGTTTCTTTTTATTATTTTTTTTAGTTTACCCAATATATGGCCCGAGGAGCATTCAAGGTAAACGGTTTCTGAGTGAGAGTAGAGGATGACGGAGCATAATATGTAGGATGGATATCGATTGATCCTAGACTTAAAGACATTAAAATTGTAATGATTGGGGGAGGCATCCTCTCCGGAGTCTGTTCCACAAAGTAATAGTCCTGGGTAAGAAACTTTGAGTGGAACTTATTTCTTGCTCAAGGGATGCAAAGCTATGAGGATGAATTAACTCAGTATACATGTTATGGTGGATAGTAGCTGTGAGAGTCTGAACTGATGGAATTAAGGAATGTAGCTCAGAACATTTTTTGATCTTTTTATATCTGGCACTAGAGCAGCATGAGTTATTTAATTTTTTTTTTTTACTCATTTATGGTATATATATTTTTCATAAGACTTATCCTTCAGGACTTGGGTGATCAAGTCTCTCTACAGGTTCCTTTATTTTTATAGACCTAGTGGGGAAAGAGATGGATTCATCCCCCAAGACATTGGTAAGAAAGTAAATGCAATAGACTAGACCCTTTTCCACGCCAATAACACATTCCATAATTTTAGTTAATTTCCAAAAACAATAAATCTGAACCCAAATGAACTTTGCATTTTCTTATCCCAAAATCGCAACAAGCATGCACGCTTTTGTGCAGACAAATATCTTAAATATTAAAATATTGTATTAAAAAAATAAATTTGTGTGTATGTGTGAAAGGGCTATAAATTGTGAATTTGTTGATGTCTTTTGAATCTAGGTCAAAAAAAAAAGTCGCAGGACAAGGTTAGCCTCTTATCCCCAAAATGGACAACCATAAAGTCATTGTGGCTGAGTGACCTCCTTTCTGCCTTCTATCAGTATGGCTGATGCTAACTTCTAGGAGAGTGACTGGTTGTTCCTTTTCTGGTCAACATGAAGTGGAAAAGCTATATTGAATCCATTGCTAGGTCTGCTGCTAAGAAAGTTGGTTCACTGTGTCGTGCTAGACAATTTTTCAAGAATTTATCTTGCATATCTATAAGTCTACCATTTCGTCCATGCTTAGAATGTAGCTGCTATATATAGTCTGGTGATTCTTGATAAAATCTAAAGATAAGAATCAGCAATATTACTGGTCCTGAACTGGCATCTTGGCTTCAGTCATCTTTCCACCATTGTAAAGTTGCTTCTCTGTGGTTTTTCTATAAATACCTTCATGCTAATTGTTTGGATGAGCTCTTTGCCAAGGCACTTAGACTATGAATTTAAGCATAGTAGTAGATTAGCAACAAGGTCTCCTCAATTTACAGTGGAAATGGCTAGATGTAACTGTAAGTTCTATGCTAACAGCTTCTTTTCTCACACTTCTTGCTTGTGGAACACTCTTCCAGCTACATATTTTCCAGCCAACTTTAATCTTCCAAAATTTAAATGCAATGTCAATCGTTATCTATTGTCGTCCTGATTACTCTTCTATTGTTCTCACTCCTTAATAATGTTTTTGTTTTACAATTCTTTCACATGCAGTAACCCCTTGTATCTTAGTGGCTTTACTGCCTTGCTTGGGAGGGGGGGATAATTAAAAAATAAAAATGTTGCTTGGTGATCTTTTTTGTGTAGAAGTATAGAACACTATGGTATGTTGTGTTAAGTGTTTACTTATCTTTAATGGGACAATTGTTTGCTTTGATAGATTATTCCTTAATATGAAAACCTCATATATAGGCTTAAAAAAAAAATCTAATTTAGTATACACTCAGGATGTTTCCGATGATGGCTCTCAATAACTTCCTATCCTTTGTTGTGATAAACAGGGTTTTCATCTTTTTTTCTTTTTTTTTTTTTTTTTAACCATCTCTCACATTCCCTGTTATATCATCCATTTACACAAGATCAATATGCCGTGTCCCTTCAGGACGTGAGTGACGATGGCTCTCCACAACTTCGTATCCTTTGTAACTCTTAGTAAATTTTGTTTTTTCACCATAACTCCCATTCCCTGTTCTGTCATCCATTTACACCAGCCCATTAGGTAGGTTACTTGCTGTTTCCCTTGCCTTTAATATACCCTGTGAGTGTCAAATTTTCCAAGCTGTTTTTCCTCATTATGTGTCTTAGAATTTTCAACTGTCTCTTTCTGATTCTAAGTGGCCGTTTTGTTTCCCTGAAACTCTCATTGCTTACATGCTTCATCCATGATATTCTCAGCATCCTTCTGTAGAACCACATTGTCTCAAGTCTCCTATTGATGTGTGAGAAAATTATCAGGCATTCACTGCCATATAAGAGAATTGATGCTACATAGCTGTTCAGCACTCTTTTCTTCCATTTTATTTATTCATTTTTTTTCTTAACAAAATTTCTCGATTTTTAATACTTTTAGTTTTTAGAAAGCATCTTTTTCTATTCCAATGTGTCTTTGGATTTCAGTGTCACATTTTCAGTTTCTTGTTAAAACACTCCCCAAATGTTTTAAATTTCTATACTTGTTTCATTTTGACATCTCCAATTTGTTGCTCCCATCTTGCGCTGTTCCCCTTGCTGACAACCAAACATTGTTTTCTTACAATAAGTTCACAATACGATAATTTGATTGTATTTTTTTAGTGCCCAGGAAACAGATACTTTAAGTTCACAATAGGCTACTCTAAAGCAGTGTTTTTGAAACATTTTTTTTTAATGCCAATCACAGCTAGAACTACAATTTGCATTACGACCCATTATACCTGTGTGTAATAAATCAAAGATAATCTCTTTTAACTAGGTTCATTTATTTAACATCGACAATTTATATTTCTTATGGTCGGCACATGCTGGAATTGCATTTATCTATTTGTATTATCTACTTGTATGAATATAAAATTATTACTTTTAGAAAAATAAATTTAAAAGGAAATTCTGACACAAAGGTAATGTAAATAATAAACTAGTACTTTTCAAATTTTGCCGAAACAAAAGCTAACTCACCAAAAATTCTGAGACTTCAAATGAATACAACATATCATCTTTACTACCACACAAAGAATGTACTGGTACTTGACATTGACATTGAGTCAGGAAATTCACTTTTAGCCCTGACATCAAATGCAACTGAATTATTCAACAGTCTTAATAGCTTTCACCGGCCATGAAGATGAACGCACTGCACACCTTTTGTAGCTAAGTTTTGACATGAGATCTCTTTGTGAGAAAGAACTGATGTCACTCGGTCCACAACAAGTTTGACAAACAAGATACATAAACTCAATGAGAACAGACT
>OZ038496.1:14068075-14080575 GCA_964036315.1 Acanthosepion esculentum | reverse complement strand
GAGATAATAACTGTTGTATATAATTGATAGTTTAGAAATTTTGAGCGAGATGAAGAATCACATCTGACAGTTATTTAAGAAAATGACTTTAATTCTTAGGTTACATTTTGTTTTTGTAGTAGTTTACATTACAAAGAAGACTGTTGTTAAAAAAGTAATTTTATTTAATCTCTGTAAAATTACAAGTGGAAAAATAGGCCCATCATAAAATGGCATTTTGAAAAAAAAAAATATACACAAAATAAATGGTAAATTATTGTACAGTCTCCAGCAATGGAAAAAAGTGCATATTTCTAGGTGGGTGATAGTTTTTTAATAGAATCTGGGTAAATTTTTCATTACAAAAAAGAACAAAAAAAAACAAACTGTTATTCCAATATATTTCTATTTGGTACCATTGAAGTTCAAGAGTGAATTCCTAATTGCACTTGTAATAATCTTTCTTTAGTCCAGTTCACACTTCTCCCCGTTTTTTTTTTAACAGGAGGTTTATCCATTGTCTAGGATTGGGTTTCCGATTCCTTCTAAGAAAGCCTTTTCATTCTCTTTCACTCTCAATGGCCTCTTGTGTCTTAGTGGCATTATCACCTTGCTGGGAGCGAATTGATTAAAAAAAATAATAGAGGCCATAAAATAATATTACTAGTCATTATTGCTTGACTTATGATGACTATGCTTGACTAAATAATTTATATAACGGTTTTGAACACTTCAAATAATCCCTCCCTCTCTCCACAAGTGCACCTTGTTTTATGACAGTGCGAGTGACATCCGGAAATTGCATTACCCAGCTGTTGAAAACATTTGATTTTAAAAACGTTCTCTTGAAATTTATTTAGAAATTTCAGTTCTTCATAAAATTAGTACCGAAAAGAAAAACACAGATTGATTTCAAATTTGCTGTCGCTGTAAGCCACAGCAAAAGAAGATATATTTTAGCACTTGAAAAGTCTACTTTAAAGCGATTGAATGCATTTTGCTTTTTTGTACTTTTGGTCATCCATAGAAAATCATTCCGATATAGTTCTATTTAGGTACCATCAAAGTTCAAGAGAGAATTCCTAATTGCACATGCACATGTAATAATCTTTCTTTCGGTACGTTTTTGCACGAAAAATTTATGGTGTTTTACAATATTCTAATTAATTATGTGGGTGATTTTGTTTATTTCTGCGTAGAAATCACCCGTTGTATTGCGGTACACAGTTTTTGTGTGCTTAAAAAGTAAAAACATAAGAGTCAGTTTCATTTTGCTTAAAAGTGGACCCTCGATTTCTCTTAGTTTTACTTTTACTTTTACATACCTGTCATATTTTTTTTTTTTTCAATTTATTCTGGTGTGTAAAATGTTTATTCCAAGCATTAAACAAAACAAAATTATTATGAATTTTAAAGTAGTAACCAGTAAAAAAAAAATCTTTTTTTTTTGTTTGTTTTAGTTTTTTTTTTTTCTCAGTCCGGAACCACGATTTTTGTGTGTGTCGAGAGCATCTTTAATTTTTATTTTTTAAGAATTGAAATTCACTGTTTCCAAAAATTTATAAAAAAGGGAAGAGATAGTTAAAAATAAATGAACTCTTTCCATTTTTTTTTCCCATATAAAAATATCGGCAGTAAATTCTTTCTCTTTTGTTTTTTTAAGATGAAATTACGAAGCCTTAAGGAAAACGTTTGTTACTGACGATTATTTTCTTTTTAAATCGGACCTATGGAGATAATTTAGAACTTAACTATTTCTGAAAATAATTCTGTTTAATAGTTCCTATTTTAAGGATTAAAAAAATGCACTTCATACTTTAATTTTGATGAATGATGAATATAAAAGTCTCGTGTGAGCCGGAGAAGACAAGAATTGTGTTCTTCCCGCAGCAGTGACGTCATCGTAGGTGTGTCTAGAGCGCTGGATTTTTCAGCTTGATCAGCCTTTGTGTTTTTCGTGTAAATTGCAACATGTGCTCATCGATTTGTCGTAAATGCTGATCACTGTATGTATTAGTTTGTCAGTTGTTAATAAATCTGGCATTTATGGGTTTGCTTTTAAAAATATTATCACATATTTATTTTCTCGTGCCAGGGTTGTTATGTGTCGTGAGTAAAAAGTTGTTGTTTTTTTTAGCGTTGCTGTTTTTTTTCCTTTTCTTTTTTTTAATAATTTACAACATGCATAAAAGTCGTTTCTCCTATTTACTAGCTGAAATCAAAGTGTAGTATCTGTTCTTTTCCTCTTCAAGTGACAAGGGAAGCCTAGTCCCTGGGATTCATCAACCCTGCGGCAGCATCTTCCTCATTGCATTACTTAGAGAGTGGGGTGGATTGGTGAAAACGTGACAGTTGAATTGGTCAGCTTTTGTCCTTGGCATGTAGGTTGTTGCAATTTTATTGAGAGATGTGGATATTTTTCAGTAAATAATTAATGGCTCCTGGTAAATATCTCCTGCAAACAATTCACCCATATGTTTCTGAGCAAAAAAAATTGCAGGAAGGCTGGTTGTGTCTAGGTAGAAAACACGTGTCTCCTGGTATATTTTTCCCACAATAATTATGTGGACTCAAATGCGAGTCCAGGTAATAATTGTATAAAAGTAACACCAAAACTACAAACAAACTACAATGTGTGTATTAAAAAAAAAAAATGAAGGTATACATAGATAATAAGAGATTATTGCATGTGACGAAACAATGAATATGAAAGAAGAAAAACAGTAAAACTAGTGATGGTGTTTTGGTGTAGGAGAAGTCCGGGAGAAAAATGAAGAGAATGTGTGTTCCCCACTGGGGGACATATTTTTACCATGTGTAAACTACATCTTATTGTCTAAAATAAAAATAGAATAAAGAGAATGACAGAGAATGTCATTTCCTATTTATAGGCTTAAGGAGCAGGCTCCTAGCAACGGTTTTTTTAGTGAAGTAGGGTAACCCGCACATGGAGTTTAAACAAAAACTTAATGAAGGTATTAACAAAGCAATTACATTAATGTGTACACAGTTGAAAAGGAAAAGAACTATACATTAAAATTTAACTGTTAAAGAATGTGCTAGTTTGTGTGTGTATGTTTGTGTGAGTGAGAGTTCCGTTATCAGTGGACCAGGGGAAACGAATGTGCCCCATTGGGGATGTCCTCATCTTCGTTTTACTACATCTTGGAGAGAGAGAGGAAGGAAATGTTTGTCTTTTTTTATAGAACTTAAACAGCACCACCTACCAGGAATTTGGTGAAGCCAAGTGGGGTAACCCACAAGATACAGCACTCCACCTTAAACCAAGCTCGTGTCACATCTTCTAGCTTCATGCATAAAGCATTTTTCAATGTCTAAGAAGTTGGGGGGGAGAGAATTCTCTATAGTTGATATGCACCCAGAACCAAAAGTTTTATATGTTGAATAAAGCTGGAATTAATATCTTTGCAAAAAGCTGGCATCCAGACGTAGTAATTAAAAAACAATAAAATATTGGTGCACTTGTACAATCGGTACTGCAACTAGAAATAATCATTTATTTTCATATTACAATAGATTAAATTTTATGAAAGTTAATATGGGTGTAGTCCAGCTTGCTGTGTAAATTCATTGTATATTGACCCTCTTTGAGTCTTACAAAACAAAATATTCCTATACAACATGATTTCTTAAAATGGAAAAAAAATTAAAAAAAAAAAAAAATTTGAACTATTTACATCATTCAGACTGTTGTCCTCATCTTTATTGCCATATTCACAATGTTTCGGCTGTTGTACACTCTGACCGTCTTCAGTTGAGATAGGTTGGAATTTTGAACCAAGCCCTTTATTTAGTCCAGGGAAGTAGATTGTTCTAATTGTACACGCCATATTGTTTTTGGATATTAGTTAATTCCCTTTAGCAACTCAACTCTCCAAGTTTTTGTTCTCTCTGCTGTGGCCAGATATTGGACTCACAACTCATTGGGTCAAGTCAGTTTTGGGATTACTTAATCCATGTTGTTCATTGTGAACATGACAATAAAGATGAGGACAACCGTCGGAACGATGAAAATAGTGTAAATAGTTACAATATCTCATCTCAGAAATAGAGACAGATACAAATTTTGAAGTTCGTAATCTAAAGTTATTTCTTATGTATCATCATCATCAATTAAGCATTATGAATTGCAAAATTTAAGAAAAAAATCTTTTTACTGCAGTCTGAAGTTATTATGCGAAAGTCCTTTTAAATCAGCTCCTTTATGGTTTGACAGCACATGGGAATAAAGACAAGGATATATCTTTGTGCCTTCTACTAGTTTAGAATAACTAAAAGACAGTCTTGTTTTCCATATATCTACAAATATCAATATCACAAGTCTCTCAAGTATTAGTTTAATCTGCATAATAACTTTAGACCATAGTTTTTAAAATAAATCCAATAACTTTAATAAAACATGTTGAAACTACCTAAAAATTTAACTCAAGGTTTGTTTTGACATTAAATTAATCCTTTGACAAATTCTTCAAAGCAAATTTGAGTTATTGAGGTTTGTGATTTGCATAATAACTTTAGATGGATTGTCATATTAATGTCAGTATGTGAACTATATCTTTTTGTTTTCACATAGCTGAAATGTTGATATTAATTACCTATATTTGTCATTTTATTTTTGATAGCCATTTTTTTGCAGAGGATTTTTTTTTATCACATTCTAGATTGATACAAAGTCAATGGCATGCAATCAGAATAAAGAATCTTTGATTCTGTTCATTTCAACAGCCAAAGACATTGTTGACCTAGAAAGTTATGAAGAAAAGACTAGGCAAATATTAACAAAGCCATTTATTTAAGTCATACAATTTATTTTAAGGATGAAAGGATATTCAGTCTAGAAAGTTGTGAGGGGGGGGAAGCAACGGTAAAAGAAAGAAAAAACTCACAAAATATTAATAATGCAAATACTTTATTTCTAAAAGCAAATGTTTGTGTTTTGCTAAGTAGGTCATTAAAACTGCCGCTTGTATTGAACTTCAATTTAAAAATATTTCTGTGATCATGTGAATTTATTTTATCCAAATTATCCATAGTTTTATTTTTGGTTTATTTAATTTTTTTTTTTTTTTTTCAACACTGGGTAGAAGAGATTCTTAAGCATTACAATCTTATCCAAAAATGTGAGGAATCGGCTCATTTATGGTTTGACAGCACATGAGAATAAAGACAAGGATATATCTTTGTCTTCTACTGATTTAAAATAACAAAAAGACAGTCTTGTTTTCCATATACATACATATATAAGAAGTCATTTGCATTATAGATGTCAATGTAAACATTTTAAAAAATAAATAATATTGTAAATTCAAGTTGAGTATAGAGCATTCAAGTAGAGATTTTCCAAGCATAGCTTAGATGTGGCACAAGGACAAAAGTATGGGACACCTAGTGAGGATCGAACTCACTACTCAGTTGTAATTGTTCTAGCGAGACAAGCTTGCTAACCATTACACTGCCCTGAGGTGCCCATAGAGCATTCAAGTATGTACTGACTTGAATCACCTAATTCAGCAGCATTCCAAATCACTCCAATTAATTAGAATATTTTCCTCTCTCAATGTATACAAATGATGTAAATATACATCATTACCTTATAATCTATACCATAAATGGTTACTATATATATATATATATATATATAATCTCCAAATGCAAAAGAACGAAGAATAAGATTGCAATGTTCAAGATTAATTAATTATTAATTTAAAACAGGGCTCAATACAAAAGTAGAGCAATAAATATTTATTATACACTGTTACATTAGAACATGTAAGTAACCACTACAAAATTGTACATTGATTAAACAATGTCTCATCAAGTAGTTAACAATGATGGTAATTACCATCATTGTTAACTACTTGATGAGACATTGTTTAATCAATGTAGAAACCTAATGTATAATTTTTGTAGTGGTTACTTACATGTTCTAATGTAACTGTGTATTATACATATATAATATATAGGTTCCAAAATTCACTTGAAGATGAAACAACTAATGCTTTTAATTTAATTATATGATTAAATTTCCTGTGTAGCAAAGAAACCATATTTTAAATCAGTTAATTTATAATATATATATATATCTAGGTAGAACTCAATGTCCAGGACAGAGCAAGAATATAAAAGGCTCAAACACTAATATTTGTGTTTGAACCTTTTATATTATATATAAGCTGTATTAAATGCACCATATGTTTAACATTTAATTGGATTTTTTTCCACTTTTCAAATATGTTGTTGCACATTGGGAGGAATCAAAATTTGTGGCTAATCTGTCCAAAGTCCATGTTTTTGACCATATTGACCTTATCCAAAACTTTGATACTGAAAACATTTCATTCCTTATAATAACCAAGATGGCCAAAAGGGCTTAAACAACAAAAATTTGAACAATTTATCCATATCGTTGTATTTTCTACCAGATTAAAATAACGAAAAGACAGCCTTGTTTTCCATATATGTACAAATACCAATAAGTCAGTGGCATTATAGATGTCAATGTAAACATTTTAAAAAAATAATATTGTAAATTCGAGTATAGAGCATTCAAGTATGTACTGACTTGAATCACTCAACTCTGCCGCGTTCGAAATCACCCAAATTAATTAGAATTTCTTTCCTCTCTCAATATATGCAAATGATGTAAAAAGAGCATTTGTCAAAGTTATAAACAAGTTTTAAAAAATGCCATAGATCTGTAATTTCCAGTCAAGTTGATTCTTTAATTTTTCTAAAACTATCCAAAAATGAAGAATATATTTTTTATTTTAAAATTTATTGCCCTGTTTATGTAGGTACCTCCACGATATTGCTAAAAAAGAGCATATCATGATGAAAAAGACACCAAACTTGACAAAAACAAAATTTTATCGTCTAAATGTTTGTTATTATTAAGAGGGGAGATCAAAGTTTATTTTAATTATCTTTTAAAATTTTCCTTCTTTTTAGAACAATCTGGATTTTCATTTTAAAATCCTTGTTTCTCTTTGTATCACTGGAACTAGTAAAATAACATATACAATTTTTAGCACGTTTTTTTGGTATGACACACATTAATTTGGAAAATCTTGCAAAAATAAAAATAATTGTCTGATGTTAATGAAACTTTCAGAAAATATTCACAGATGATCGAAATTATTATAAATATGTTTTTTTAAATTTTTTTTTTTCTTATTAAAGTCATGGCAGAAATATTTTTTTTATATTTATTACTCCCCCATAACTAATTTTATGAAAACTCTAGAAATTCGATCGAGTCCACTTTAGTGATTACAATAGTTAAAAGCATAAGGCTTTGAGGAATGCAAATTATGTTTTTTTTTTTTTTGTTTTTAATTGGACCCCCTCTACCTGAAAATCAGCTCTGAATTGTAACATACAAAAATCAATAAAACAAAGATATTATTTAATTTCAAATGCTTTTATTTGCTTTTATGAATATGGACAATGTTTTCTGAAAGCAAAAATTTTTTCAGTGAAAAATGAATTTTTAATACAATTATTTGTTATTTCTTTAATTATAATAGATTTTTACATTTAAGTTGTTAAAATATTATAAAATTAGTTAAAAACCACATCCACTTTCATAAGTGTCCTTATGAGATAAATCTTTTTTTTTTTTTTTTTTTTTTAGCGCATTGTAAATTGTATCATTTTGACTAATCAGAAGACCTGCAGTAATCAAGAAATGTAATTTTGTGTTTATAATTGGGCTCTAATTATAAAGTATGGAACACCAACCAGAATACAATTAAGTTGCGTTATTTGAGTTAAGCATTGTTCTCCGCTGTTAAGGCATTTACTTTTGTGAAACACGTGTCGAGAAGTTAATTTGATTTTTCAATTTCAACTGAGAAGGGTACCTACAAGTATCAGTATCATCTTATGAAATTTATATGATCTTATTTTTATATTAATCTCAGTTATGGCATTTTTCCCATAAATGAAATATCAAAATGAATAATAAAATGAATGGAAATACAAATAACACGGTAAAATGTAATAAATGTACATAAAATTATAGTATTTTATGTACACTTCTGATAAAATTTCATAAGAAAGGTACCTATAAATTAATTAGATACCTTTCTTATGAAATTTAATCACATTCTTAACAGTCTTATTTTAATTTCTTTACAATATATTTTCCATAAATCATTGTAAACATAAAGGTGAAAGCTAAGTACAAAAAAAAAATTAGAGTGCTGAAAGTTTTCCGTAGAAGGAATTATCCTCACGTAATCCGTCAATGTCATTCATCACCTGTCAAGTGATGCAAAAGTTTATGACCTGCTTTGTTTTATTTTCAAATTACATCTTTTTGGCGCAGAAGCTAAGTTAAGCTTGGTTCAAAATATTTTAAATAAACATAGTTTCTGATTTTCTTAAAATAAGTTTTGAAAAAATGATAATTGATTTTTAAAATAATTTCAAACTGAGATTTTCATTTTTTTTATAAAATGGAAAAAAATGGTTGCCATGATTGATTATCTGTCAATTTTGCTGACTCAAAAAAAAACAAGATTTTTAGCGAAAATTTCAGAAGTGCTAGAACGATTAAAAAATGTAAAAAATATATACCCCCAAAATACTTTGATCTTTCCTCTTCATAATAACATAAACATTTAGACGATAAAATTTCGTTTTCATCAAGTTAAGCGTCTTTTTCATCATGCTATGCTCTTTTTTTAGCGATCTTCTGAAGGTACCTATGTTTATGTTAAGCCATGATAGTTTGGTCTGTGTTGTTAGTGTTTGTTTACTTTAATTTTAATCACTATGCTTAGACCTACAAAAACAATCGATGTTTATTTTTAGTTGGCTTTGTTATCGTTAACTCACTACTACACTGAGGTTTTGACACCAGTGGATTTAAAACGGTCAGTCAGGACTGGGTTAGAAAAATATGATAAACTGTAACTTGCATCTTAGCTGTTTTTTTCCCCCCAAAAAACTTGGGGTGAAACAAAAATGATTTAATAAAAAGGTATTTTATCATTCATGTCTATGGATGTACATTTCTGTTTCTACCAATTTATATAGTTTAGGGACTTGATCATTGCATATTAACTGGGTTTGAGTACAGGTACATGCTAGGATTTTGAATGCTGATTTTCAAGGCAAGCAGGCTGCAGTTCTCTTTTTGGAAAATTGTGCAATGTTTTATATCTGTAACAGTATACTTATGTAATCATTCAATCTTTTGTAACAACATAGTACAAATATATATGTATATGTGTGTGCATGTGTATATATGTATATGTGTTTGCATGTGTATATATGTATATGTGTGTGCATGTGTATATATGTGTATATAGGTATGTGATGAAAAATATGGAAAAGACAAAGCAAAATCTGAATATGCAAGTTGTGTATTTATGTGTATGTACGTGTGTATATGACGGCCATAATAGACTACCAACAATAAGCTATATAAACAAATTTTTACTACGTTAATAAAAAACACTGATCAAAACAAAAAATAAATAAATAAATACATAAGATAAAAAATAAAAATATAAATAAATAAAAAAAAAGACAAAACAAACAAGCAAAATAATTTGACATAAATAAATAAATAAGCAAATAAGTGACTTCCGGTAAAAGTAACCACCAAAAGAGGTTACCCACAATGCACCACTGACCCTTATATATAAATAGCCGAGAAAAATAACAGCACTAGTTGCCTGACGATTACACTAGCATGAAACAGACTGTCGCCTCTAAGTGTTGACTTCAATATTCACTTTTATATATACACACACTCTATCTCTGATATTGAGCACTTTATCTCATAAATATAGCACACTTTAAGACTATATTTCTTTATATATATATAAGGCAACATCGCGTCTGTGAGAGCGACTGCAGACAAGATGACAGATCAGGGCCAATCACGTTGCCTATCCGTCTCTGGATCTTATCAAGAACCCTGAGGCAAACAGCAGGGGCCCCAGACCATATATGGCAGCAATACTCCATGCAAGGGCGAATGGTCGATTTTATAGACTTGGAGGATCGATTCCAGGGAGAAAAATTTCCTGGCTCGGCACAGAGAACCAACTTTCCTTGGATGATGCAACTGACTCGATGTATTTGTTCCATCTCAGATCAGCAGACAGCGTGAGACCGAGCAGCTGCAGGGAGGAGCTCTCGAGAAGTTGGTCTTCAGACATTCTAATGGGATGCAGAGATGGATCCTTGTGGTGGTTAATAGAGAGCATTTTTTTTTTTTATTAGAGGCGTTAAAGTTAACCATCCATTTCTCACCCCAGTTCACAACCGATTGGAGGTCCTTTTCAATTTGAGCTGCCAGGTTAGCTTTGTCCGCCTCACTAGATTTGTGCTTGAGGCAGGAGTAAATAGTGGTGTCGTCAGTGTAGATGCCGACTTGGGAGTCTATGGCATCAGGAAGGTCATTTATAAATATGAGGAACAGAGTAGGGCCTAGGATGGAGCCTTGAGGAACACCTGCGTCAGTGGGATAGGAGCTGGAGATGAATCCACTAAGAACAACCTTCAAATCCCGGTTTGACAGGAATGATTGTATTAGGTCAAACAATCGACCTGTGATACCATAACCCTGGAGCTTGCGAAGAAGGCCAGCATGCCAAACTCTATCGAATGCTTTGGAGATGTCAAGGGCCACGGCATGAGCTTCACCGTTATTATGGATAGCTTGGTAGACAAATTCAGTGATGACCGTAAGCACATCGGCAGTAGATCGGGCAAAGCGGAAACCATACTGCTTGTCTGAGAGCAGATCGTGGGATATCAGGTGATTAATCACTTTGGCGTTGATAATGGCCTCGAAGACTTTGCCGAAGAGGGGTAGGAGACTGATAGGACGGTAATTGGAAGGATCGGAGGGGTCACCAGAGTTCTTAAAGACAGGAACAATGGTTGAGGACTTCCAGCAGTCAGGAAAACAGGACTCCTTGAGGCAGCGGTTGTACAATTTAGAGAGGGCAGGTGCCAGTTCAGGTGCACATTTCTTCAGGACGATGGCTGGTATTCTGTCACCACCAGTAGACATGTGGTGATCTAAGTTAGAAATAATGCCCAATACCGATGACGGGGTTATGTGCAATCCATCCAGGAGGGCCTCAGTTCTGGGAGGGAAATCGGGCAAGGGTACCCCGGAAGAATTTAGCATAGAATTGGAAGAAAACTTTCGGCCTTGTCGGCAGAGGTGGTCAGGACCTCAAACTGATTGAACAGGGGAGGAATGGAGGGTTTGTTATTGTTCAGGAAACTCTTGCAGAGGCGCCAATAATCTTTGGAGCCAAATTTGCGGGATGCAATACGTTCCTTCATCCGGGCAGCAAATAGTGACTTGGCATCGTCGAGGATACGCTTACATTCATTGCGGGCAGAGGTAAATAGACGTCTATTGGAGTCGGACATATCACTACGAAAACGGTGGAAGAAGTGGTTCCTATGGGCAATGGCGGCTGAGCAAGCAGCTGTGAATCAGGGGGAGGAGCGCCGTTTGAACTTGAATTTCCTGGAGGGGATGAAAGCTTCAATACCGGCTTTAATCCAGGAAGAGAACTCGGAAGCACAATCATGAGTGGGGAGCTTAAATACAGCATCCCAGGGGACATCGCAGAGGAAGTCACGAAACGAGTCCCAGTCAGCCCGTTGGTAGCAGAATGTGGTTCTGGTGGTAGGAGGCTCTTTGCAGGGGGTGGGGCTGAAGGAGATGCTAACAGACATGACAGCATGATCGGAGTTACCGATAGGACAGAGCTGTGTGGCACTACAAGACTCAGGGATGGAGGTAAAAAACAGGTCGAGGAGTGAGGCCTTACAGTCACGGTTGTAAGCCAAACGCGTGGGGAAATCGATTATCTGAGTGAGGAATTGAGAGACTGAAAAGTTGAGAGTATGAATGCCTGCGAGGTCGGTAGCAGCGTTCTTAAGCCACTGGTTGTGATGGGCGTTAAAATCGCCAAATACAAATATGTGAGCGTACGGATGGACAGAGAGGGCCCTATCTATGCTGTCAGAAATGACATCAAGTATCCCACAGTCCTGAGAGGATGGAGAGCGGTAGAGGAAGAAAAGATAGCTTGTATCCGGTCGATGAGGAAGGACTCAACGCTGCAGAAGTTGGTTCTAATGCCATGGATGTTGGAGAAGGAGATATTTAAAGGTTTGGGTGATTTTTGGAAGGCTGGTTTAGGTTTATATTTCTGGTTTATGTACTTCATGGTGGGTAATTGGTTTTGGAAAAAGAGAAGGCCTGAGTTACAGGAAGCCGACAGTTATCACCATGACGCGAACAGAGAGGGGGTTTGACACAGCCTGAATCATAATGTGGCCTCAGGGTTGCCCACCAGAGATGACTGCAGGGACACCTATCCATGCGCAACATGGCACTACAGACACCCCGATATTATGCAACTGTTGATCAGTGTGTGTGTGTGTATATATATATATGTGTATGTGTGTGTGTATATATATATATGTGTGTGTGTGTGTGTGTATGTATATAT
>OZ038496.1:13968621-14058621 GCA_964036315.1 Acanthosepion esculentum | reverse complement strand
TCTGAATTTAAACCTCTGCTGCTTTGTGGCCATAATCAACCATGGGAAAGACTTCAGGAGTAAATTTTGAGGGTAAATCTGGATCAGGAATCTCTAAGACAGTTTGATATCATGTTCAATTTTGTTCTGGTAATTCCTGCAATGATAGCGGTGCCTAGCTGTATTTGGCTCTATCTTTCCCTTGGACAACATCGGTGTAGAGAGGAGACATGCTGCATGGGCAATTGTTGATCTCTTATAAAACTCTGCCCAATCCTGTACCCTAGAGAGGACACTCCAGTGTCACCTCACCATGACAGCAAAACAAGAAGAAACAGTCTTGTGTTGGAAGGATTCCAAAGTTCCTTCTGTACAGAGAACTGGCTACTGGCAAGGGGGCAACCTCATCTTTGCATCAAGGATGCCTGCAAAATGGACATTGAGAGGTAGGAAGACATTGCCAATGGTCGCTTGTGCTGGAAATGCAATTTACACAGAGGGATGAAGTGAGAAGAGAAGAAATGGACGCTTGCCGCTGGGGTGAAGCATGCTCGAAGAAAATAAAATGTGGCAACACCAGGGGAGAGCATCTTCACATGCATTCATTACAATTGAGATTGTCACTCCCGGTAGGGCCTGTACAGCCATAACATATGCTGCACCACCATCAGCATCAGGTATAATATTTTGGGTGCAGATCCATAGTCTCTTGGGACCGACGGATGCCACATAACTTATGAAGAATGAGTTTGGATAAATGTGACTAATCTAAAAGAGAAACTTGTTTGATTGAATTTATTGGCTTAAGAATGATCTGCTAAAATATCCTTCCTCTTGTTTTATCCAAGCTCAGCATATATAATATTATCTTGTTCAGTAATTTAATCCTAAGTTCAATAAGGGAACAAAGGCCTGCTCCTGCAGAGATTTTTAGTCAGTATGCAAAGCGTTATGCAGTATAATCTTTGTATCTTCTCAATTTGTGTATAAAGATGAGTGTGACACATAATGTGTGGGAGATGGAATGTCATCAAATAAGGAAAGCTTTCTTATTCCATTTTCAAAATTCTATCTAAACATGTCTATGTTGTTTATGACAGCTGTAGACGTCAGCCAATAACAAAACCTCTCACTTCTTTGAAAGGCAGACAGATCAGGTCATGTTAACATTCAGTGTCATAATGAAAATCAAAGTCATTGTTTTTTTTTTTGCGGAAGGTTGTTTGCATGCAAGTGCTGTTCATGTGTCATAGTTCACTGAAGGAATCCTTAAATCTGTAGCTCTAGGGAGTTTCTGAGCTTTGTCCCTTTCTCTCTCTCTCCTCTTTCTCTCTCTCTCTCTCCTCTTTCTCTCTCTCTCCTCTTTCTCTCTCTCTCTCTCCTCTTTCTCTCTCTGTCTCTCCTCTTTCTGTCTCCTCTTTCTCTCTCTGTCTCTCCTCTTTCTCTCTCTGTCTCTCCTCTCTCTATCTCTGTCTCTCCTCTCTCTATCTCTCCTCTCTCTCTCTCTCTATCTCTCCTCTCTCTCTCTTCTTTCTCTCTCTCCTCTTTCTCTCTCCTCTTTCTCTCATATCTCATCTTTCTCTCACTCTTTTGTAGGCTTAATAATGATGGTAGATTTGACCATGACTCTTGGGAGATTTGCCTATTTAAAAAGAAAACATTAACTATAGGTACAATCTATCAATTATTGTTATTGGCTTAGGTGACAAGAGACACTGGAGATATTGGGGTAAATTTTTTATGTTCTCTAGGATGCTCATTATCTTGGGCTGAATTTACAATGAATATTTTGAATTACGATCAAATAGAAATTGGAATCCGACTGGATGAGAGATAAAAACAAATAGGAAACATTTATCAATATAACATCATAAAAAGTGAAACATGTTAGATTGATAAACATTTACTACTTGTTTATTATCAATGAGTATTTTATTTGTATTTTTATTGCTGTAATTAAATACCAATTCTATACACAGTGGTGTATCAATAAGTTCATAGACAGATGCAGTATCTGGATTTTGATCTGAAAATATATATGATTAATGGAGAAGCATTAGATTAAGTGTATTGGAAAGGAAGGCGATTATGTTGAAATATGTGCAAAATAAATGCCTTTTTTTCTCTATCACAAGGTTACTTGATTCTTTGCTTTATTTATATTTGAGAGTGCTAAAAAGTTCTCAGCCTGTCCAACATTCCAAAGTGTAATCAAAAAGGTTTTCTTTTTTTAATCCCTTCTTGATTGAGCTGGGAACTTTTCAGCACAGCTGTGTGTGGGGAGGGGAGGCGATGGGTAAATTGTCGCCATTTTATATTTTTAATTCTGCACATGCACACTGTTTATTTTTAATTTTGTCAACTGCACAGTTTAGTAGGGTCAGTTGGGCACCATCAGTGAGAAAAAGAGAACCCTGACGCAATTCACTCTGCCAGAAATTTGGAAATGACATGCTGTACTGCTTGGCATTCATGCCGGAAGCTCCAATACGAATATTTCAGTGTGCTTGGGTGTCAATCTGAGGACAGTGTAGAGAATCCAGAAAGAGTTGGATGAGTCTAATGGTGATTACAAAGGTGTTTAGAGTGATGGTGAAGTTACACCTCCATTCATCTTCCCACAAGGCATCAGGCTCAAAATAGAGGCCTACATCAAGTGCCTTGAGAAGGTAGTGCTGCCATGGGTCAAGAGGGTGGTTCCTGGAAGACCCTACATCTGGCAACAGAACTCTGCATCATGCCATGCAAGCAGAAGAACACATTCATGGCTGTGAGACAATTTCTGTGACCACATTACCCTTTACATCTGACCACCTAACTCCCCAAACTGCACTCCCTTGATTATTATGTGTGGGGCGCCGTTGAGTGAGAAGTCAACAAAACTCCTTGTAACACTAAAGATGAACAGAAGGCAAGGATTATGGCAGCATTCATCAACTTAAACAGGGAGACCAGAAAAGTTGCATGAAACACTGTCGCCTCTAAGTGTTGACTTCTATGTTCACTTATATATATATATATATATATATATATATATATATATAGTGTGTGATGGATAAATTGTCATATAAATTATGCACAAATGAAAATAACCCTGATATCTCATTTTAACAGTTATATTTACCAAAATTACGCAAAAAGATCTTGAATAGTAAAGAGTAAAATTATTCAATTAAAATTGCCACTGGTGTCAACCATGACCTCCTGCAACTTTCATAAATGTAATGGATTCTACTGGAATTTGAACTTCTCAGCTCTCTCATTCTTCAATCCAAGCCGTTATCCATTACTCTACCATACCTCTCTCTTTTTATCTATCATGTATATAAACAAAAATTTTGTACCACAGAATTTACACATGGCTTTGAAAATGATGGAATACATTCTTTTAAAGGGACTTCTTTCGTTCAACACTTCAGAAAGATTTGTTGGAACACCAATAATCAAAATGGTGAATCTCTTTCTTTGTTTTCGCTGTGTTATGGGTGGGTTGTGAGTAAAAAAAATTTTCTCTTTCATACTCACTAGGAGCTTATTTACACCAATTTTGATTTTGTTTGTTTGTAGTAATGACTTTCTTTTAGTTGTGGCTCCTTATTAGCCCTCCCCCCCCCCATTTAGCTTTTACATTTTTGCCATTTTGATTATTGTTGGTCCAGTGAATTTTTCTGAAGAAGTGTTGGATGAAAGAAGGTCCCTTTTTAAAAAAATGCTTTCTGTCATTCTCAAAGACATATTTACACACACACGCACATATTGAGGCAAGTTTAGTTGAATAGTTCAGACAAGTTTTGTCTGCTTATTTTCAACAGGATCCATTCATATTCTCGGATGAGCTTTCTGCTGTTGGTATTAAAAGAAGAGAGGAAATTACTGTGTTGATACATATTGTTTTATTCCGAGTACTTTTGACATTAACACAATGTCATCCTCAGGGTGTGTTTGCTATGTTCATCTAAAAGTTATAATTTTACATGTGCAGTGTGGACTGCTAGTTTTTGTGCCATGCGGTGTATGTTACCTTCTAGGGGAGGTAACTAATTATGATATGTGAAGAGATCTTTTTTTTTAAAAAAGAAGAAAATAGTATGAGAAGCTATTACCTTGATATTTTAGATTATCTATTGTAAACGTTTCAGAACATTTGTGCAGTATTCATAATTAATTTTGTTAAAGTTTAGTTTCAGTTTTTTAATATACGAGATGGCTTCAAGTATTTTTAGTTTATGCTTATTATTTGCATGAGAAAATATGGATACATTTTCAACAAGAATTTTTTGCAAATGTGGACAAGCATGATGTTAGACATATCATTCAAATAAAAATCCAACTGCTGAGACAATATGGTCATAGTATGGCCAACATAAATATTATTTTTTCCACTGGAGATACATCCAGAGGACATTTAAATTTATATACAATGTTGGTCTTCTGTAACACATTGGTTGGTAGGGAAGAGTCATTAGGAATGATTAAGTTGGAGATACTGAATTTAGTGTAGTATATAATTAAATTTTTTTACTAGCATCTATGGTGGATATGTTCATATTTATTAATTTCTTAGTATATTTTTATCTTGTCTATATTTCTGAGATGAGGTATTATGTACAATATTTACATTAGTCGGACTATTGTCCTCATCTTTGTCGCCATATTTGTCACAACGTTTCGGCCGTTGTACGCTCCGGCCTTCTTCAGGTGGTTGGAATTTCGAACCGAACCCTTTATTTCGATCACTGGGGTAGACTGTTCTAGTTCCACGAGCCATGTTTGATGGATGTCAGTTATCAGTTATCTCCTGGTAATTTTCCCTCTGAAAGTTCTCCACTGCCTGAACCGGGTATTGAACTCACACTCTTTGGGTCTGTCACTGGATCTAACCAATGCCTTTATCCACTGTACCATGTGTCCTTGAGGTACAGTGGATAAAGGCGTTGGTTAGATCCAGTGACAGACCCAAAGAGTGTGAGTTCAATACCCGGTTCAGGCAGTGGAGAACTTTCAGAGGGAAAATTACCAGGAGATAACTGATAACTGACATCCATCAAACATGGCTCGTGGAACTAGAACAGTCTACCCCAGTGATCGAAATAAAGGGTTCAGTTCGAAATTCCAACCACCTGAAGAAGGCCGGAGCGTACAACGGCCGAAACGTTGTGACAAATATGGCGACAAAGATGAGGACAATAGTCCGACTAATGTAAATACTGTATATTTTTATCTTGTTTGTAATTAGAATGCATTTGGTTATGATATACAAGATTAATATGTTTGGGGTTAGTTGAAGCAGTATTATATTCAATTTACTTTATATTTGCATTACTGATAGAGCATCTTATTTGTTCATCAACAATATAATTAGGAAATTTATTATTAATAAGAGTTTTATGTTTTTTTAGTTCACTGTAGAAGATCTGTTTTGTGGAAGAATTAGTTTTTGCATGGTTTATTAGGTTTTTTATATTTGTTATTTTATAATAATTTAGACATTCACTCTTATAGTTAAGGGTGCACGGATTTATGCTGGTAGGTTTTTATATGGGGAGATAGTGAATTTATTATGATTAGTGTTTATCAATATAAGTAGAAAAGGAATTTTATTACTGTTATTTACTTTGTATGTAAATTTAAGAACAGAATTATTTTAGAATTGTCTTTGGAGTTGATGTATTTCGTCCATATTTGTGACGAATATAAGGATATTATCAATGTATCTTAGGTGGATGGAGGGCTTTTTAAAATTGTCAAATGTATTATTTTCGAGATTGGACATTAAGAAATTGCTAAAAGTTGGATAGAGAACTGAACCCATGGAGACACCATCCTGTTGTATATAGATATATGATTTTTATGATCGAAGAATGGGACTAGTAGTTTTCGTAAAATGCTAGGTCTAATTTTAAGTGGAGTTAGAGATGGATTATTGTATATGTTCCTTATAATTATGTCAATAGTTTCGCTAACAGGGGCGTTGGTGAATAAATTTTCAATGTCAAGTAGGGCTATGGTTTCATTATTAGGTTTTTCATTTTTTAGAATTTGAATTACTTTGAAAGTGGATTTTACATTATATTTACCAGGAATGATGAGTTGGTTTATGATTTTTGTTAACTGATATACAGGACTGGGAATTTGTGATATAATATGATGGAGAGGATAGTCGTGTTTATGTGTTTTTTACAGTGCCATATATATAACCAGGCCTATAGTCAGCTACAATTTTAGGAAATTTCAAACTGGCCTGTTCGGCATTATTAGCAGTGATGAGTTTATTAATTTTTAATTTTATTTGGTTGGATTCGTTTTAATATTTTTTTGTGTGGTCAACTTGTTTATTTATATCATGGCGTTAAAATTTTGTTGGATTTTTTTTTTTTTTTTTTTTTTTTTTTTTTCAAATCTTTAGTCAGACTAAAGCATGTTCTACTTTTCATGTTAATAAATTTGATAAAGTAAAATTGATTTAAAAAATAAATTGGTGACTAAAGAACGAGGATTTTTTTAATGCTAATTTTTATTAAAACATTTTGCAAAGATTGACTCTGATTCTATCTTTAGCTTTCTGGTTGTAAGTGTACGAATATCCTGCTATACAGTCTTTAGTTTCAGATTTAACTTGTCATAGACACTTCAATACATTAGGCACTAATAATGTTGAAACTAACCAGAAATGATTGTAGCATTGTCATTCCTGTTTGGTCTCTAATGTCAGGATGTGCTTCATTTGAGGCGTTCTTTTCCGGTTGGCTATATTCTATCTCAAAATCAGCACATGACTCTGGTAATAGTGAATCCAGACAATAGTGCCACCTGTCAGTCTCTGCTTGCCTCTGTGATCAGTTAGGCCCTTTGTATGCCTTTTCTTTTGTTGAGTATTGTTATGAAAATTACATTGCTTCTTAGTTGAATGTCTGGGGTAATATGACTCTTCCAATGCCGTTTTCTTGCTTGACATACATCTGCTTGTTTCACACTTTCCCTTGCATCCAAGATAAAAATACATTCTTTGTTGTAAGTTTTGTTAGGGGTAACAAAATGACAAACTTGTTTGCTAGATTGTCTGAGATTATGTATTTTCTGTCATAGTTTTTCAAACTTGTATTTTTATTTTCTTCCTTTTGATTTTATTAATCTTTGTGGTTTAGCTGATTTTTTCTTTTCTATTTCTCTCTCCAGCCTTCAAGAATAAATTGGTTAAAAAAAAATAATTCTAAAAAAAAAAATGAAGATGTCAATCTCCAAAAAGGAGTGAAATATTGAGATTTTTTTCTTTTAATACCATTCTGTTTAATTAATTATTAAGGAGGTGCAAATGGTGTAATAGGTATTGGCACAGAAAAAGAATCTCATGTGACGAGTTCAATTCCTGCTCCTTCACTTCATGCTAATGGTCTTGGAAAGAAATTGATCCTGACCTGGTATCTTGACTCCAGTTACTTTCTCACTGATGTGATGTGGCTTCCCTTTGTCTTTTCTACAAATATTTTCATGGCAGCTGTTCTGATGAGCTTTTTCCTTAGTACCTACACCACATGAATTCAAGTATGCTACTAGATTGGCAACTAGGTTTCACCATTTTACTACTAAACTAGCTAGATGTAACTGTAATTTCTATTCTAATAGTTTCTTTTCTCACACTTCTCGGCTGTGGAACTCCCTTCTGGTTTCTTGCTTCTCTGCCACCTACAATCTTCAAAAATTTAAATGAAATGTTAATCATCATCTATTGTTGTTGTTTTTTTTTTTTGTTTTTTTTTCCCCAGACTCCTACCCTTTTTTTTGAACGGGAATAGAGGTTGTTTCCTATTTAAGATTATGTTTCCGGTTTCTTCTAAAGTCCTTTCATTCTCTCTCATTCTCTGTAGTCCCTTTTTGCTTTCGTGGCATTATCACTTTGCTTGGGGTGAATTCATTAATAAAAAAGAAAAAAAAATTCTGTTCTTTTTCCCCAATGAACTCTTATTCTTTTTCACTCCTTTTAACCCCCTGCATCCTAGTGACATTATCTCCTTGCTTGGGGTGAAATGATTTAAAAAATAAAAAATAAAGAAAAGAAAACATTAATCCATCTTCTGTCAACTATGGATTAAATAGCAGGGCAGACTTTGCTCCTTTGCCTTGAGGTAGCAACCAGTCTTGGAGAAGGAAAACTGAATTCAAAATTGGTCTGAAGTGAGATGGGCTCCATCAGGCTATCTTGATCAATACACACCACTCTTTTTATAGCTGCAATATGTCGTGCTTTTATGATGCTAAGGGGTTACAGAACTCATGACCTGATCTTCTTATTAATTCAATACTATAAAATTAAGTAACTTGTTTTGTAGTGGAGATTCAGGCTCAGTACACATCTGGGTCTTGTAGTTCATAAAAATAACTAAAAAAAAAAAATGTTTGCTAAATATTCTTCACTCTGCTTTTTATGGGTGTGTGGGGTGGTGCCCATCACTAACCTGTATAAACAGCTCATGCATTTGAAGAGTGCCACCATTGGAATGTCTGTCATATAACAGGGTGGCCAATAAAATATATTCTGAATATATCTTTTGAAATACCCCCTCCCTGATGCATCCATTCTCCATGCTCTTATCATTCTCAACTTTTATTAGTGAACGTAAGAGAGCAATGCGGTAAAATGTTTACATTCTTTATTACACACTATCAGATTTTATTAGGCAAGACAATGCCTTTATAATAAAATTACTAATGTTGGTGTGCTCTAGGTATGATGATAAAGTACATCTGGCAGCAAGGCCTCTGATCAGAAGGTTTTGAGGCGCATGGAACCACTAATATATAACGAAGATTTTACCAACATTATATTTGTTTAGTGGCATATCAACTCCTTATGGGTCATTTAATGCTGAAATTTAATTTTCTTGAGAGCATTAGTAATTTCTTTTACAAAATGCAGTGCTGGTAATATTTTCTTTTGTTTTTTCAAAAATGTATTGCTGGAAATATTTTTTTTTAAATGTATTGTTGGCATTTTTTTTTTTTTTCAACAAAAATGTATTACTGTAATTTTTACTATAAAAATATATTTTTTATACTATCATAATGTTTTGACCTCAGTTTAGGGGTTCACTATTTACCTATAGCTGGGACCCTAACAGGTGCCCCACCCCAGGTCAGGAGGGCTCTGGGAACAACAGCAATTAAGAGGTGGTTCCATGCTCCTCAAAACCTGATCCAGAGGCCTTTAGATGTTATAAGCTAAAATTGAATTTTAGATTATAACATCTCGTTTTATTAGAAATATTTATGATAATTCATTTAGTGGTGTAAAATTTTGTTATGCAGATTGTGATTTGTTCATCATATTTTAAATAAATATAATAGTTGGTGTTATTTATTTTTTAATTTCAGATGCCTAAAGCTTCTCGTGGGTCATAAGAGAAGTATAGTTTCAAAAAAGAAACAAGGTATAAAGTTATTAAGTGATAGGAACACAACATTGGAAGTTGTGAAAAAGTTGAACAGTGTTCATAGAATAATGAGAAAAATAAATTGAAAGGATTGGCAAGATAGGAACAAAAAATATATTTTTTAAAAATGGCTTTAAAAATCTTGCAAAAAGATTTTAGACAAATTACAAATAAGTGGATTGACCAGCAAGAACCTATTTGAAGAAGTTGCTGTTGTGAATGTCAAAGATGAAAAATTAAAAACATTGGCTAAAGACAAGAATGCAAACAGACTACCACTTTTTAAGTTAACATTACAAAGAGAAATGTATTTGTTGAAGAAGTACATGAAAACTAATTTCTCATTGATAATCTTAGTGATGAATGTATAGCTACATTGGATGGACCTGATAGTTGGGTCCTTCATAGAAATAGTCAACCAGCTTGACTGAAAAGACAATTGTGGGTATAGGTAGAGTAATGCATAAGTCGAGTATTGTGGGCTGTAAGATTATAGATTCCTTCAATATTTAATTCTGAAAAGCTGATTATTGTCTACCATGCTAAGAAATGTTTAAAAAAATGCCAAATTAATAGAATGCCTTCTCTGCCTCGCCAGATATTTTAATCCAATAGAAAATTTGTGATCCATCATTAAGCGATGTTTAACAATAGTAAAGATGATTTTTGGAAAATAATAAAAACTGCTGCTGATAATCTTTAAGTCAAAACAGTAGAAAAGTTAGCAAAATTGATGGTTGAATGACTGATAAAGGTTATAGAATGTCAAGGAGCCTACGTTAATATGCCAAATAATAAAATAATTATCCATATATATGAAATATTGTGTTAATCAAATATGTTTCTATGGTTCATATTCTTACAGATTTATTAATAAATATACCTGTTCCACTTAGGTTTTTTTTTTGGTTTTTTTTGTTTGTTTGTTTTTGTAATAAAACCTGACCTCACATAAGTTATAATATTCTTGATAAGGATAGATATTAAAAACTCAAACGATATTTTGTTCATATCCTGAAATTATTACCAAAATCAGTTGGTTAGTACAAATTTATCATGAAAACATATATATACTTGTATAATAAAATCTGATATAATTTTTATTGTTACATCTCCAGTGATATAAGCAAAATAAAATGTCTTCATTGATTCTATGATCATAAAAAAAAATTTCATTAGAAACAAAGAAAAGAGCATTAAACTGTTATGTGATATCTGTCCTCCTGTATGGCAGCGAATGCTGGACAATCTCCACAAAGATGAAGAAGAGACTTGAAGCAACTTAAATGTGGTTCTACAGAAAGATATTGAGGATACCATGTACGGAACATGTGAATAACAACAAGGTTTTGGAAAAAATGGAAACTAAAAGGAAACTTACACTTAACATCAGGAAGAAGCAGTTGAAATTTCTGGGGTACATAATGAGGAAAGAGGGCTTGGAAAACCAGATACTCACAGGACAACTTGAGGGACGGTAGAAAGCATACTTGATGAGCTTGAGTCAATGGATAGTAGAACAGGGTTTGGGAGAAATAACAAAAAGACAAAATTTATTGAGCTACAAGGTACAGGAAGATATGTAGGACCATGATCGTCTACATCCTGAAGGGTCACAGCATATAAAAGAAAGATCATAAGTATAAAAGTACAATCTTAGTTGCTACATAACTTCTATAAAATATTTTTCTGAAATTTTTAAATGCATCTGTGTTATATCGCTTAATTTAATATTCATGTGTGGAGAAAAAAAAAACCCTCATGTTTTTGATTTGCTTAATTATACGTATTAAATGAACGAAACACTTAGCATAGATTTCTTCTGAAGGTAACATTTTGAAAAATATTATATAATAATGTCTTCCTTCCTATAGAAGGTTAACATACCACAAATGATTTCTTTGTTATTAGTGAATGGTATCAAAGATCTATTATTTATTTTTTAAGAAAAAGAAAAACAAAACGTGAATGCTTTTCTGCACATTGCAAGCATCTGAGATTTGAAATCTTGCCAACATTTTCCCAGGCATGACTTTTAGTGTACCAATTGTGGTGCCTACTTTGTCATTTTGCCAAAATACTTTAGTCCTGGGTATGATGATAAACTATATTCGGCAGCAAGGCCTCTGATCGAAAGATTGAGGATTTTAAGGAGCATGGAACCACCTCTCAATTGCACTCTTTCGTTTTATATCCATTTCTCGTAAAATTATCATTAATAAATAAATATTTTAAAATGGTGAGTTACTTATCAATCACCCTGTATATCTAAAATAACATGTTTGCCATGAAAGTATAAAATTATTTACAAAATATTTGTAGTTGAAGCAATAAAATTCTGTACAAAATATTTAGATTTCAGCATTAAATAACCCATAGATGCTGATATACCACTAAACAAAATCAACCCAACCCAAACCAAACCAAACCGATCAAAATGTTTAAACCTTCTTTGTATAAAGGAAACTACTATATTTGGTGCTATGTAAGGCCCTTTTACATTCATTATTATAGTATTACAGAGTTAGGTACAGGTACTGTTAGTCGATGGTATCTGGGTAAAACTTAGCTTGCCAGATCCCTCAATTGCATCTACAAGACATTGGATATTCTGGAGAAAAGAAGAATATTGTTGAAAGACCTGATTCTTCTATGTGCTGTGTCCCTTCAGGACGTTGACGATCATGGCTCTTCACAATTTCCTCTCCTTTGTAGTTCTTAATAATTTTTGTCCTTTTTTTCCATCTCTTCTAAACCTGGCTCTGCCATCCATTCACTCAAGCTCACCAAGTAGTTTATGCATTGCTTTCCTCTGACACTCTTACCTTCAGTCTATCCTGTGAGTATCAAATTTTCCAAGCCCTCTTTCTTCATTATGTGCCCCAGAAATTTAAACTCTCTTCCTGATGTTAAGCATGTGTGATTTTTGTTGCCATTGTCTCTAAAACTCTGTTGTTACTCACATGTTTGGTCTGTGGCATTCTCAGCATCCTTCTGTAGAATCACATTTCTGTTGTTTCAAGACTCTCCCTCTACTGTAGAGGGGGACTGATACTGCATAACTGTTCAGTACATTTTTCTTTGTTTCTGACAATATTTTTGTTTGTTCATATTTTGTACTTTGTTCAAAGCAAAAATGATTTTTTGTTATAGCTGTTTCTTTTTCTCTGATTTTCTTTCTTTCTTTTTTTTCTTTCTCTCTCTCCCTCTTTTCTTTCCCTCTCTCTCTTTTTTCTTTCCCTCTCTCTCTTTTTTCTTTCCCTCTCTCTCTCTTTTCTTTCTTTCTCTCTCTTTTTCTTTCTCTCTCTTTTTTCTTTCTTTCTCGCTCTTTTTTCTTTCTTTCTCGCTCTTTCTTTCTCGCTCTTTGTTTCTCGCTCTTTGTTTCTCGCTCTTTGTTTCTCGCTCTTTGTTTCTCGCTCTTTGTTTCTCGCTCTTTGTTTCTCGCTCTTTGTTTCTCGCTCTTTGTTTCTCGCTCTTTGTTTCTCGCTCTTTGTTTCTCGCTCTTTGTTTCTCGCTCTTTGTTTCTCGCTCTTTCCTTCTCGCTCTTTCCTTCTCGCTCTTTCCTTCTCGCTCTTTCCTTCTCGCTCTTTCCTTCTCGCTCTTTCCTTCTCGCTCTTTCCTTCTCGCTCTCTCTCTTTCTTCTCTCTCTCTCTCTTTCTTCTCTCTCTCTCTTTCTTCTCTCTCTCTCTTTCTTCTCTCTCTCTCTTTCTTCTCTCTCTCTCTTTCTTCTCTCTTTCTCGCCTCTCTCTCGCTTTTCTTTCTCTCTCTCTCTCGCTTTTCTCTCTCTCTCTCTCGCTTTTCTCTTTCTCTCTCTCTCTCTCGCTTTTCTCTCTCTCTCTCTCTCGCTTTTCTCTCTCTCTCTCTCTCGCTTTTCTCTCTCTCTCTCTCTCGCTTTTCTCTCTCTCTCTCTCTCGCTTTTCTCTCTCTCTCTCTCTCGCTTTTCTCTCTCTCTCTCGCTTCTCTCTCTCTCTCTCTCTCGCTTCTCTCTCTCTCTCATTGGTTAATTTAGATTTTCTTCTTAAATACCTTGTATTGTCTTTCTGATAATCTAAGCATAAAAGTTTTTCATTTTTTCATTCATTTGTTTGGGATCCGTCTCTCATTCTTTCATTTACTAAAGGAGCAATGAAAATTAATTGTGCTGTTAGTTTTGATTCTTATAAGCAAACAGTTTCATACTTCAGAAATATACTAAAAGATCTGTTTGAGAGTTGCAGTTAATCTACTCATAGGCATTCCTCAAATTAATATAATTAAATCAATTACTCAGTTTGCTGCTAGGTAAGTTGGTTCAATGTGTCATGCCAGACAGTTTTTCCCACCAGAATCTGTCTTAGATATTTATAAATCTACCATTTGTCAATGCTTTGAATATTGCTGCCACATATGGTCTGGTGCTTCTGCTATATATTTAGAGATTCTTTTGATAAAATCCAAAGAAGAATCTTCAATGTTATTGTCCCTGACATCTCAGCTTCAGTCACTTTTCATCGCTGTAGTGTAGGTTCTCTGTGCCTTCTCTATAAATACTTTCATGTTGATTGTTCTGATCATCTTTCCTCTTTTGTACCGAGACTTTATAAAATTGATGTGCTGATTGTTATTATTGAATGTGACTAACAAAGAGATATTAGTGTACAAATATACAAAGCCCAATATACCCATCAAGACACCCAGTCTGGTAAGAGTGTATCAGGCATGTGCATGATATGGTGACAGCTTTTGGTAAAAGCAGTGCATCAACTTACAGGTTGGCTAACCCTGTCTGTTCACATGGTTTCCAATTGAGGGTTTACCCAAGTATCTAGATGAGACTCTCAGGTTGCTTTGGCTGCCTCATACTTAAAGAAAAATCACCCCCAACCCTCTCAACACCTAGCTATGATGCTCCCCCACTACTTGTGATCATGAAGAGAGGTACACAGTATATCACACCCTAAGGAGTATCTCTAACTGATTAAAGTTAGGTACTTGATAAGCAAAACTGTAACACTGAATGAAATATTAGGTTGGTGCAAAAATAATGTCGTTTTCTCACATGAAGTTGAACGTCAAAAAACAACATTATTTTTGCACCAACCTAATATTTATTCTAACCTATCTTGATTCAAAACAACAAAACATGAGCATATTAGTGATATTTGTATTTTGAATAATTAAAATTTGTGTATTTCCTCTTTGCATTTCGAATACTTATCATTTAGTATAATTGTCCTTTCGATTAATTTTCGTTCAATTTACAATTCGAATAAATGTTTTTTGAATAATTGTTTTTGAACAATGTTCACACTATCTCTTGTTTACTGTTTAGGATTGGATTCCTGGTTCCTTCTAAAGTCTTCTCATTCATTTTTATTCATGGTGGCCCCTTGTGTCTTAGTGGCATTATTGCCTTGCTTGTGGTGAATTGATTAAAAAAAACAAAAAATATAGCTTAATTTTTTGCCCAACAATAAGACTAACACAATAATTAACATTCTCTTCAAATATTATCCCTTTTTAATTCTATACGCATCTCTCTTCATTTTTGTTTTTATATTTTTTTGCTTTAGGTAATGATTCCTGCAAATGGCTTTTAAGTGATGGACGCTTTCCTGGTTATAGTACCTGGCAGCCTTATGGGTGCATGACGCACAAGTACACCAAATCGTGAGTATCTACTTTTTTCTTTTTTTTTTTTTTTTTCTGATCCTCTGTAATCCTGAGGTGAATTCTTGTCATCCTTCCAAGGATTATTTCAACTTATATTTTCATCTTGGCTATTTTGTCATTATTTTTTTATTTTTTTTATTTTTTTGACAATGTTTTCATCTGATGTATTCTTCAGCCTTTCTTCAAGTTTGTTTTTTTTTTTTTTTTCCCTCTCTTCTAGATGGTTCTAGCTTAATGCTGGCAGAAAAACAATCAAAAAGTCAATGAGGTGGCGGAGGGGAATAACGGATTACATGTTATCTTTTCTAAAATTGAAATTTCTCATGCTAAAAAGATGCAATAGGTTCGAGATTGATAATAAATTCACCTACTAGATCTTGAATATCAAATAAGCCTTGGCCTTTTAATTACATTTTGATTATATGAATGAATTGGCACGTGAATTACTAGGTAATGTTTATGTAATGGTGAACAAGTTTGTTTATAAAATAGATTCTCATGGTCTTTAATTAGTTGATCAAAGTTATGAAGTCTTGTAGCCATTTTGATTATTTGAGGAAGGTAAATAGGTGCAGTATCTTGTCCAAGTGTGACCCGGAACTGTTCATAGCAGAACCAATTTTCATACATTTTATTAATTGGTTATCACTTCTATCTACTTTCTTGATCGGGCAGGGAGAGAGAAAAACAGGTTGTGACAAAAGTAATGACCCCATTTTTTTTTTTTTTTTTTTTTTTTTTTTTTAACTTTTATTGAACAAACATAAATTACAGTAGTTTAAGATGGCTTACACATTCAGGAATAGTTAAATCTTAATTTCAAGCTGAGGTAGATATGACAACTGAAGCAATTGAGTTACCATCATCAGACCTAACAGCTCCAGACATTTTCTTGTGGGGTGTACTGAAAGATCTTGTTTATAGGCTCAAACTGAATATAATGCTTGAATTAAAACAAGCAATTTCTGATAAATTTTATGAAATTAATGTAGAAATGAAATGTATCAAATGGTTTGTAGAAGAGTTTTTGATTGGGTTCAATGTTGTATCAAACGAGAAGGGAAACATTTTGAACACGCTATATAGTTTGTCAATTATAACAGAACTGCTCTCTATTAATCACCACAGGGATCCTTCCCTGCATCCCATTAGAATGTCTGAAGCTCAACTTCTCGAGAGCTCCTCTCTGCGGCTGCTCGGTCTCACGCTGTCTGCTGACCTGAGATGGAACAAATACATTGAGTCGATTGCTTCATCCACCGCAAGGAAAGTTGGCTCCCTGTGCCGGGCCAGGAAATTTTTCTCCCTGGAATCGATCCTCCAAATTTACAAATCAACCATCTGCCCTTGCATGGAGTATTGCTGCCATATATGGTCTGGAGCCCCTTCTGTTTGCCTTGGGGTTCTTGATAAGATCCAGAGATGGGTATGCAATGTAATTGGCCCTGATCTGGCTTCTCGTCTGCAGTCTCTCTCTCACAGACGCGCCGTCGCCTCTCTCTGTCTCTATTACAAATACTTCCATGGTAATTGCTCCGATGAGCTGCTATCGCTGGTTCCCAGGCTCCATGAATTCAAGTGTCCTACGAGGCTGTCATCCCGTTCCCACACTTTCACTGTTGAAACTGTTAAATGTAGACGTCTCTTCTACTCCAATAGTTTCATATCTCGCACCTCATGCTTGTGGAACTCCCTTCCTTATTCCTGTTTCCCTGACAGCTATAATCTCCAACTATTCAAATGTAATGTCAATCGACATCTCCAGTTGTCTTGATCTATCCACTATCCTCTCCACATCCTTTCCTCTATCACTCCTATCTGCTCTCGCTCCAAATCCTCTGTAACCCCTTGCGTGCTAGTGGCTTCCAGCCTTCCCTGAGGTGAAAAGCTTAAAAAAAAAAATCATTTTGGTTTGATGTGACAATACATATAAATTTTCTGAAACTTCTCTCATTTATTTTTGTTAAATAAAAGTTAATAAAAAACAAAAACAGGTGTTACTGTTCTTTTTGGTGTCTTTCTCTCCAATTGTTTCTGCATTCATTCTTTGGCTTTTCATTTTTCAGTTGTCACTCAATATATTGATTATTCTCTCTTGTCTGGTTTTGTCATTCATATGCGATTCAGTAATGATTTTACAACAATTCAATGTTTTGCTCTGCTTGTCTAAAGTCTAACATCATTTACATTCATACTGTCATCATCTTTGTCGTTATTATCACAACATATCCTGTTGTGCTCTCCAACCTTCTTCAGATGTCTGACAATTCAATTAACATTTAGGGAATTTTGAACTGAACCCTTCCGTTAATCTTTGGAGGTAGATTGTTCATCTTTTGCTGTCCATGCCTAGGGATATCTTGTCTTTTTTGTGATTATTATTATTATTTTTTTTTTTTTTTTTTTTTTTTTTTTTTTTGAGTACTGCTCAGTTATTATTGTGGATTAAAGTATTGATTTATGAATTTTATGGTATAGTAATTTTGAGTTCAATCCACAGTTCTGATTTGGACTCTGTGGAAACAGGGCTAGCAATAACAGTAAAAAAAAAAAAAAAAAAAAGATGTGGACAGCAGAATGAAATAAAGCATTCACTTTTAAATGATGGTTACCTGAAAAAAGGCCGAAGGTCGCAACAGCCAAAATGATGCTATGATAACAACAAAAACAGACATTAATTTGAATATAAATAATGATAATTCTCATCGCAGAAAAGCTTATGGGCCACGCCACATTAAAATACCAGTTCCCATTTAATCATCAAAGTTAAAGCAATGTCAAGTCTGGTTAGTACCTAGATGGGTGACTGCTTGGAAGTACCAGAATATGTGGATGGTGTAATGGACAATGGCTCAGAATTGTTAATTGCAGAGCCAAGTTCTAATTCCTATTGAGTTTGTTATATTCCCTTAGACACAAATACCTTTGAGAAAGGTATGGATCCATCTCTTCTCTCCCAGCTATGGGTTAATTAGTAGGACTTGTATCACTAAAACCATTATTATCTCTCCCTGGGCCCGCCCCCCAAATAAAATTGCATACAAAATGTTTAGATTTCGGCATTAATTAACTCCTACAGGTTGATATGCTGTTAAGCAAATGCAACCAACCAATTCATCCCAGAAATTGAAGTTTGAAAGTGTTGAATTGGAAATTTTTTTTTCTCCATATGTCCTTTAATCAGCTATTCTTGACATCACAAGAAAAAAAATCACTATAGTTTGAGAATGAATCGGTTAAAATATTCTGATATTAAGAACAACTGAGAAGAAATTCAATTTTTGATATCTGATGTTTGTGTTGAAAAAATTTTTTTGATGCTTAATAAATGTAATAAGCTACTTTTAAAGAGTAAATTTGAATAAAATCATTTGTAATACTCTTTCCTGAAATCTAATGAAATATTTTTGTTGTAACCTAATCTGCTTTGTTTATAATATTTAAAAAACTCACAATCCCATAATTCATTAGGGTTGTGGGACCACCACAAGCTGGTTTGAAGTCAGTTTTTCTTTATCTAGACTAGTTGCCAAACACACCTATAGGGCCCAGTCTGTTCTGCTATTTATCCATAGCTGAGGGGAGAATAGATGGATTCATACTTTTCCCATAAGTGAAAATAACAAACTTGATTGAAATTTGAACTCTGCTCTCCAAGTTTTCATTCCAAGCCAGTATCCATTACAGCACAATGCATCCATAAACTAGAAACTAATTTACTGCTGGAAAATGATGGCAATATTTAAGCAATTTTACATTTTCATTGGTTCTTATTTTCTGCATGTGTAAAGATTTTATTGATAAAATTAGTTCTAGTGTTGCATGTAAGAAAGGACTTTTTTTTTTTTTTTTAAATCATTAAAAGTAAAAAAATATCTATCTAAAGAAAACCAACATGAAACAAGCAGTGTATGGACAGTCTGGTTTCCCTTACTAATGAAATATTCTATTGTTATAACACAAGGCTGGTTTTCTTATTGGCATAAAGTAATCTCCCGTTATCATAACAATGGAAAATCTCATTAATAAGGAGAGATTGGGCTGCATGGCCAATAACTACATAAAGTCACATTGTGTTTTCTATTATAAAATAGATTCTCTTTATTAGGTCTAAGTATTTCTTCCTTTTATCTTTTATCATTCCCTCAACATGTAAATCAGGTCTCCACCCAACCTCAGAATTTAACTTACTCTCTTTTTCTCATTTATTTAAGTACTTTCTGCATTTTTATGTTAGTCTTCCCCTGCCACCCTGTTTTTTTTTTTTTTTTCCTCCATCAAAAACTAAATTCACTTTGTATCCATTTTCAGTCACACCCTGAAAATAAATAACTTTGTGTGGGTATCATATGTCATTAAATTCCCAATCAGTTCAAGGCAACACAAATCAACAGCCAGTGGCTGTTTTCACTTATTGATTTCATATCCAATAAAACCAAACTCAATTTTACTACTTTTTTTTTTATAATTTCTTTTTTTCTCTTTATTATTATTCTTGATTGATGAAATGATAAAAGATCAATAAGTCTTTTTTATTTTCCATAAGACTAAACTTGAGAAGTAAAAGACGACACATATCTATGCATTCTTTACTCATTATTTACATTGTTTTATGATATTTTAATTGATTTTTGGATGTACAGAAAGTGGAATAGGGAAACAGAAGTTTCAGCCTTGCTTGCTGTGTTCATTTTTACACTTGGGAAAGGCAGGAATCCCTCTCTCTTCCCCTCCGGCTATTGGTTAAATAGTAGGGTGAGCTATCTAGAATTGGGTAATAATCAATCTAAGAAAAAGAAAATTTTGAATTTCAAACTATGGAGAAAAAACAGGAAACTACTTCAATATCTTTTGCAATAAGTCATGGCAATCCACAGAGGATAAAAAAAATGAATCTGTGGAGAGCCAGAATTGCCTACATCTTAAAGGGACATAGCATTTTTGAATATATTATTTTTTGTTTCCAAATAATAGCATTAAAATGTAGCATCTTTTGTGCAAAAAATGATCTTAATCTATTCATACCCTGCTATTATTATTATTAGGACTCAAACTCCAAATCATTTGGGGCTGATTTCCTTATATATGATATGGCAGAAATACTGGCCCACATATACCATTGCCACTTATACCATAGACATTAGTGGCAATGGTGTCTTCATCTAGTTAATATCTTACCATTATGTGAGATATTTCTGCTGCATCCTATCTTTAGATATCCCCCTCCCACCCAAAAAAAAACTTGTTACAATCAATGTTCTTTCCTATAAAAGGCATCAGTTCTTGTTGCATTGTCTCCAGAAACCATGATTTGGAATGAGAGTAGTGATGACTTTTTCTGTTTTTTGTTTTTTGTTGTTGTTTTTTTTTTTCTTATATAAAATGAATGGAGCACTTCGATTGTTGAACATTTGTTTACATTTGTAAAAACAATACACTAGATTTGGCCGACTCATTCTGTCAAGTGAAGCTAGCTCAGTGGTAGGGACTCTGACTGAAATCAAATTGGTTAGGTTTCGATCTGGGCTTGAGGCATTCAGATGTCTAGTTGCACTGAAAAGCTGTGATACAGTGAAACAGTACTGTCTGCAAATGACAGACATACATACATACATATATATATATATATATATATATATATATATATATATATATATATATATATAGCACAGGTGATAGATCCGTTGGTATATAATCCAGGTGGAACCTAGTAATACCTAATATTAAAACTGATCCACAGAGTTCTCTGTATTTATTATAACAGAGTATTGTTTTTTATTCTTTTTTTTTTTATTCTTTCCAGCAAAAAAAATCCCAAGTTACCTCATGTGGGTAAAGTCTATTTCAGATTGGCACAACTTAATGCCAATCCTCATCCGCACTTGAATGCCTGTCTGGAATTGGGGTTTTGAATTTATTTTAGATAGCAGTCTTACTCAAAGGGACGCCTTATTTTTGATAAAGGATCATTGAGTGATTTCCCATTGCCTTCTCCTTGGTTTGAAATTCAGTTTTCCTTCTCTTAGACTGATTGTCACTCAAGATGAACAAACTCTGTCTACCTTTGCTATTTAACCTATAGCATAATTTAGGCTGTGAGTATTTCAGGATAAAGAATTTCATTATAATTATTGTAGTTATTATTCAGAAATTTTCTACTCACCCCCTTTTATTTTGATCACCCAGTCTATTTGAAACTCTAATATAACACAAGTCATTAAAAAGTATCAATTGAGTAAACTTTAAGTTGAGTACAACAACACTTGGTCTTCAGCAAGTTAGCAAAGACAAAATATGTTGATTCTTTGCAACAGTGAACTCCTTGATGTCATTTGATACCCCCTCCTCTCTCACACACTTGTTAAAGATTGTTTTGTTTTTATCAAATCTTCTTCATTTTCATGAATTGATTCAAATGCAAGAAACCACTTATAGGTTATGGGTAATACCTTTCTTTATACCACAATGAAAACCTTGAAATAGATGCTATGATATTTTATCTGATACAACCTGAGCTGGGATAACTATTATTCATTCTTCATATATATATATAATATATAGTACAGAATACTTACTAATAAATCAATAACAGCTGAACTTTTTTTAACTCTCAATTTTCATCAATTGGAGTTAAGAAAAAAACAGACTGTTTCTATTAATATGAAGGTAGATTATTTTAATCAGAAATTTTCACTGTCTAATATTCAATCTGTGTGATTAATTGAGGAGTGTTGGCTTAAATTGATACAGGAGATTATGTGGAAAAAGAAATATTTGTCTATAATAAAGGTATTTTTAATCCTTAAGCTATGTAGTTGTTGATGTATATACATAAATTTACTTGTCTTATATATGCCTTGTTCTTTCAAGACGTTCATGGTTATGGCTCTCCACAACTTCCTGCCTTTTGTAACTTTTGACTCTTCACCATCCTTCTTTGTCCTTTTTCTGACCACCATTCACACAAACCTGTTAAGTAGGTTACTCACTATTTACATGCGGAATTGTCTTCGTGTTTATTGTTGTTGTTATTACAACATTTTGATAGTTGTGCCCTCCAGCCATCACCAGGTGCTTGTTGATCTGATTAACATTCAGTGAATTTCGAATTGAACCCTTTATTTAAATTAGATTGTTCTTGTTCTGCTGACCATGTTTCGGGATATCTTGTCTGGTTCTTATTTAGTATTGCTCAGTTATGGCTGACCTTGTTTCCACTAAGCCCAAGCACACACTGCCAAGAGGAGAACTTGGAACCTCGAATTTAACCTGCCAGCTTTGAAGGCTGCTACTTGCACTCATGAAGACTTCTCTTTTCTACTGTGGCTGCTTTGCCATTTCTCTTTCTCCATTAATGGCTCCCATATTGTATTTATTTCTATGCTAGGCCTACTAAAGAGGTCCTTATAGCTTAGCATATGCACTGATTCTTGCTGGCATCTGGCAAAATCACTCTTACGTCATCACAACAATGAACAACTTTGCAGAATCTATTCTGCCATATTTTAATTACACCAAATATTTATCTTTAGTCTTGTCTTGTGATGTGCCAGTGGTGTAATGGATAGGAACTCAGAATGAGAAATTGCAGAGCCAAGTTCAAATACCACTTGAGTTCATTACATTCATTTATGCACAAATACCTTTGGGAAAGTATGACCCCCCCCCCCACCAGCTACAAGTTAAATAGTAGAATATACGGGTCTCTTCAGCCTTGATTTGTAGCCAGTCTAGGAGGATGACAACTCTGAATTCAAAACCCTATGTAGTCCTGGCAAAGCACATACTATTTTGTATTTGTAAGCATTACCAATTTACGTATGGAAGATAAATTATATTTGACAAAGTTACTTAAAGCAATTATATTAACAAGACACACCAGTGGCTATAATTTAGTAGTAAAAGGATTGGACTGTTGTCGAACAAGTTTGTGATTTTGTTTTTCAAATGAGAGGTACTAAAATGAATCAAGTAATTTTTGTTTAAATTATAAAATAACTGAATTTCTACTAGGAATTATTTTAAAAGTTTTTTTCTCCATATTCTATTTTGTATCTTTTGTATGATTATGTCGCTTTTCAGCATTAAATGCTTTTCACAAGATGTCAAATATTTTTTCTTTTCAAAATTTCATACTTATCCCAATGTAAATCAATGAAATGGAAAACATGATTTATAACATTTGAATCCTGAGAATCAAAATATTTTCCATTTTAACTTGTAATGAAATGCTTAAATATTCAAATTACAAAGAAAGCTTTTTTTTTTATATTTGAAAAATTTAGTCATGCAAAATTGCAAATATCTGTCTATATTTCTCAGATGAAGTATTGCAATTATTTACATTGTTTGGACTGTTGTCCTCATCTTTGTTGCCATATTCACATTGGGATAAGATGAGGACAACAGTCTGAAAAGTGTAAAAATTGCTTTTTTCCTGAAAATGAAAATGTTGATACTGAAAATTGAGTTTTAATATTATTAACATGTTGTATTTTTTTTTTTTAAAGTTGGAGTTGATAGATTTTTACTGACTTTGTCTCTGTTTAAAATGACTTCTCCAACTTCAGTAAAAATAATGATTATCATCTGTGTCCATTAGTAACATTTATTAATAATACAAAAAAAACATTTTTTTTATTTTCTTTTTGTTTTTTTTTGTTTTTTGTATTTTTTTTGTTTTTTGTTTTTTTAAATGTGTTCTTCATTGGCTCTTTTAATTTTTCAGAGATGTACGAATGTGTATGCATTATATATCTTATTGGGGTGGACGCAATCACATAGCATTTGTTGGAGACTCACGGATACGACAGCTTTATTTTGAATTTATGAATTTGGTGAGCACCAGTGAAGTTAAAGAGGGAAAAGAGCACAAAGACATACATTACATTGACGACCAAATCAGTGCCAGCGTGGTATGTGATTCTTCTTCCCATTTGAGCTGTTTTTAATCCTTTTTGTAACCCTTTCTCTGCCAAGAATTGATTTTCTTGTAGAAACCTAAATCAACCAGACTCTAACATTTTTATATCTACCTTCATCAAAACCGCCTGTCTAGAGTCTAGTTAGTTTGTGTTCATTAAACATTTACTCTTCTGTCTGCATTTTGTTTTTGTGCAATTGATTTAATTGTTTTTGTTTGTGTTTTGTACATTAAGAAACTTTTTTGATAATGATGATAAACTAAATTCATGAAAGAAGTACTCCACCTTTTTTTTCTTTTTTTTTTTAATATACTAATGTTCTACCAATGCAAGACCCAAGAGCCACTCAAGGTAGTGTTGCTGTGTGGTGTTGTATGAGCCTAAGAAAAGGCAAGAAACCAAGACTTGAAGAGGTCAAGATTGTACTGATTGGGAAAACATCCTGCCAGGAGTCTCCATTCCACAAAGCATCAGTCCTTTGTAAGAATCTGTCCAAATGGAACTTATTTCTTACAAACGGAATGGGGATGATTCATCTTTGTGTATGTGGTATGTGGGGGGGGGGTCTCAGTTGTAAAGGTCAGGAGTGGTAGGACCAAGGAATGTACATCACCAGAAAACTTATTTTTATTCCATGAATTAAGTTTTCTAGACATTGTCTAAATGATTTTTAGAACACCCAAAACCAAATAATGTATATCTTAAACATCATCACTGATGTTTGTTTAACCTTTTCTTGGATTGATAAAAAATATTTATAATGCAACTTACACTTTAATAGCTTTTAAGTAAAGTTGATATAATCAGTGCAGTTTAAATGTTGAAAAAAATCTTGACTGTATGCATGATGCCATTTGTAGCTACCAGATTAACTATTCATTCAAACTAATATCATTATTTTTAGTCAATGCATTCTTTAGCTTTGTATGTTACAGTCTTCAGAAGTTAAAAAGTTTCTTCTTTTTTCAATAAGTTTTTGTAGAGGAGATGAATTAGAAAACAAACTTTTCTTATTCGGAAGATTAAAAACTAAGCTACTGGAGGCAACATAGAAGTCCTGAAAGTATTAGACTGAAGGAAGCTCATCCATCAGTGTAAGCCTGAAGGACACCCACTCAAAAAAAGAAAACATAAGACTGAAGGAAGTGTCCCCCTCCCGCAAGACGGAAGGAAGTGTCCCCCTCCCGCAAGGCGCAAGGAAGTGTCCCCCTCCCGCAAGGCGCAAGACGGAAGAACCACCACCACCAGAAAGCATGGCTGATTGAAGGCTCCCAGAAAGCTTAAGATTGATGGAAAGCCCCCAAAAGCATGTTGTCAGAAATGTTGTTAACAAGAATAAAGATAGAAAGGCAACATTGAAAAATGTTTGGAAGAATGAAAATACCTGTCTATATTTCTGAGATGAGGTATTATGTACAGTATTTACATTAGTCACAACATCAAACATGGCTCGTGGAACTAGAACAGTCTACCCCAGTGATCGAAATAAAGGGTTCGGTTCGAAATTCCAACCACCTGAAGAAGGCCGGAGCGTACAACGGCCGAAACGTTGTGACAAATATGGCGACAAAGATGAGGACAATAGTCCGACTAATGAAAATACCTCTCTGAACTTCAGAAAATATTAACTAAGTCTGATAGTTTTTAGGAACATTTTTGTCATTATCTTTTATCCTTGATGCAATTATGACATTATCATGTCATAATAATATTGAAAAGGGTAGGATCTGAATACATCGAGCTAAAACAAGTTGCTTGCTACATGGAGAATGTAAGCCCCCCTCACAGGAAAAGGTACTAAAGAGACTTTCACCTGTGCAGAATGCAGGTGCATGTGCCTTCCAAAAGCTGGTTTGATTAGTCAAACACATTGCCAGGACAACACAATCTATGGTGTACAGCCTGATTTCACTTGCAATCTATGAAACAAAGTGTGTAGGTCAGTGAGTAGACTTACCTGACATTACAAGTTATTACATCATGCTACCAATGCAGCATGTGGCTTAAAATGTAGGTGACCTATTCAACTAATGAGTCATCAGTAGCAAGGAAATTAACAATAAAGCCATGGAAGTGGTTGTACTTGGGCATAAGTTTATTTTTCATCATCATGGAATGACCTGACAAATATGACAGATTGTAGTAGATATTTACTAATGTTAATTTGCAAAGAGGTGCTGAAAAGTTTTTGGCTTGATGCACTTTTGCTTGAAACCTGAACAAACATTAAAATTTTTATTTTACCCCTAATCTTGGTCTTGATGTGATCTTTTCAGTAACTGTTTGTAGTCTGGCACAGACACAAGAAAGGAAGATTGTTATGTCAGTCTTTCAAGCGGGTGAGGGAAGTTCACGTACCTTGAAAATCAGCATTCACAATCTGGCGTTTACTAGAACTCAAACATTAACAAATTGAAGTAGGTAATACACAGCTATCTTCGCCACAAAGCAAGCATGAAACTAGTTTAAGAAAGACTTTAGTTTCTTTCCAGTTTGGTTACAGCCACACTTCTGCCTTTTAATAAATGTTTTCCTTGCTTTTAATCCCTTCCTGAATTTATTTACTTGTAGCTCTTTTCTCCTGTTTCTTCTTTGTAAACCTTTTTACATTCGGTACAGGAATTTTGATGCTGCTTTATATAAATAGAGGAATTTTTTTTTTTATTATAGATGCATATATTTTTGTCCTTTCATTTTAGTTTTGTTTTGTTTTTTTTTACTGTATTTTCTGGCTTACAAGATGCACTTTTTTTTCTAAAAAAATACCATGAAAAATACATGGGCATCTTCCAAGATGAATGTAAGGCAATGCCCAGGCTCAAGTAATCTTGGACAGTCAACTAATTGGCTTGACTGATAGGGACATAGATTGGTATGTTGAATCATCACGCTATAATGTTAACAATCTATCTAATTCAGCCTTTCTATATACCTTCCTGGAGCCAAGCCACAAGCTTAAACATGCTCTGTTTACTAGCAGCGGCGGGACCCTTTCTGCTCTTGATTAGTATGTCATTGCCATACAAACAAAATCGGACGAGTGATTAATGTAAACAATACCGGGCACCAGTATGTGAGGGATGCATGGTGAATTTGTTTTTGTATGAGAATGACTTTTTTTTTTTTTTTTCTTAGAAATTTCTTTCTAAAATTAAGGTTCATTTTCCAAGCCACAACGTCATGTAAACCAGAAAATACAGTAATTAAAAATCATATTGCATCTGAGGAAGGGGAGTCAGTTTAGAAATTCAATGTCAATTCTGAAAGCTTCTATAAAAGGGAGTAACTATTATCACCGCATAGTAATATTACAGTTGACGTTATGATCACCGTACAGAAATAGGTTAAGTGTTCTGAGGGTAGTGATGGTGGATTGGGTGGGAGGGATATCAGCTTAGTTTATCGCTTGAAGTAGTTAGAGGGAGCTGGTGAGAGGGTAATGAGGGGAAAGTACAGTGAGAAGAATTTTGGGAGCTTTGAAACGGCCAGTAAAGTAGTTACAGAATTACTGTGGAAGAGGGGGGGGGGTAAACAGTCCCCCCCTCCAGTCCTCCTGTCACCACTATAGAATAAGTTCCAGACTATCCTTCTCCTAGCAGCCAAGGTAACATGGAAGAACACACTTATGTAGAAGTTCACTATACAGTGATAATAGCCTTTTATAAAATACCTTTTAATTTGAATAAAATGTATTTTTTGAAATACCTTTTTAATTTTCTACAGTGGTATTTGATAAGTAACCATTTTAGATTCTCTGTGAAAATACCAAAATAATATGACTGAATGGAGATAATAAAGCCGCTGTTCTTTTCAGCATGTGGTGACTGAGATCAGTAATATCACTATGATCATAATACAGACAGCCTATATAAGATTGGAAACGATTTTTGTAAATAGCTAAGAGTTAACAGTCTATGGAAAAGCACTCTAGAACTGTACATAAATTTTAGCTGATTATTTTTGCATTCACCTTTGGGAGAAACCAAAAGTTATGTTGACAGGTACAAAACGATATTAAAATATTCTTAAAAAAGTGCCATTCTTTAATAAAACGTATAACTGCATATTTTCATATTCATAAATGTATTTCTAGATTTGGTTTTAGACGAAAAGCAGCCACACTGAAAGCCAAAGGATTTCGAATTTTGTTGAAAATTCTCTTCAGAAAAACTAAATTAAACTGATGAAAAGTGTCTATTTCTGTCAGTGTGGTATTCCAGACACACTTCTAAACCATTCCTTTCCCTGTATAATCCCTTGGTTGATTTTTTTTTTAATTTGTAGCATTTATTGATTCTACAACTTCAAATTCTATTGTAGGATTTCCTTTGGCATCCTATGGTCAATACCTCAATGTATTATGTGTACAAATCTTGGTTGATGAGTGGCCCTACTGCTCGGCCAAACTTGATTGTCACTGGAAGTGGTACGGTAAGTAATTTTTACAATCTGTAAAATCAGAAACCTTGAAGTAATCTTCTGGGTTTAATATTTTTATTCTATTCTTATATTTGAATTTTATAAGAAAAAACTGATTGTGTCAAGCATAAAATATACAATGCTCAAAATGTTATTGTAAGAGTTAGTCGTTCCTACCAGGTATGCTGCAAAATGAATTTATTCTTTGGACACCAACATGGTTGCATTTGACAAAGTGTATCATCAAAGCTATAATAGTGATTGCTTTTAAATTGTTAATACAAACCCTAATAATTTTTATTTTTATTTTTCATTATTAATTGGGGGTGATGCACAATAGATGATGTGACCAGAAATAATCCTTTTTTTTTTTTTTTTTTTTTTTTTTTTCCATAGTTTTTTCTCATACTACTATATATTAAGCATTCCAGGCCACAAATCCCCCCCCCCCCATTTAATTTTTTTTTATTAATTATTATAAAAGTTAATAGTTTATGTAAATTCATTCCCGTAAATAAACCAAAACAAAAAATCTTTAAATCTTTTTTTTTTTATCATGTGCTACAATAGATTAAGTAGTCTAGATCAGTGGTCACCAACCGTTTGAACTTCATGGACCACTAATATGAATTCAAAAAAAAAAAGAAGGTAAATACATTTATATAATAATAATCAGGAAACTTTTATTTTATTAATATAAAATGCACCCATTAAAGGTAACAAAGTTATAGTGGAATTATTTAAATAAAACAAATTGAAAATTTGAAGTTTCATAAAAATTTAAATAATGTCCCAATTTTTCTACAGACCATTAAAAATTTTGCATGGACCACCAGTTGGCAACCACTGGTCTAGATCAGGGGTCACCAAGCTACTGCATGCGTACCACATGTGCCATACCAAGCAATTTTCAATGGCACGCAGCTGCAAATGACATCACAAAGTCCAAACCAATAACTACTACAACACAAAGAAGATATTTAGCTGTTTCAATTTTAATATATACTAAAGTATATATACTATATATTACTATATAAAATATATTGTAGAACAAGTATATTGATGTTGACTTGTATAGAAATACGTATGCTGTTGGCACAGTGAATGATTTTAAACACAGCACATAGTCAGCAAAAGGTTGCCAAAACCTGCCTTAGATCTTAAAGAAGACATTCCTTTCTCAGGCCTTATAGACTGACGCTGCATAATTGCAAACAAAGCGCTTTACCAAATAACAAAAATCACATTGCTTGAAGACTTTCAACAGCAGCAACAACTAAAAGGAATTGTACAACAGGTGTATTGATGTTGACTTGTATAAAAATACGTATACTGTTGGCACAGTGAATGATTTTAAAACCCTAAGTCAGCACATAGTTAGCAAAAGGTTGCCAACCCCTGGTCTAGATTATAATATTTAAAAAACAAATGTATTTTGGGAAATCACATATATGCATATTTTTTTTTGCTAACATAGAAGGATCAATTTACAATGAATTTATATAGTAAACTGGACCCCCTGTTAACTTTTAAGAATTCATATTTGTGATATGGAATGCTTAATCTATATTAATTTTTTTTTTTAAATTATTATTTCTGCTCTGATTAATCACATTTTATATGGTTATTTACTTTTAAGACTTTGTTTCTTTATAACAAAATAATGTCTGCTCATGATATTTACTTTCTTTTCTTTAGTGGAGCATAAAACTTAACAATGCCAGTGAACAGGCTTTAAAAAACTTTGAAGGTATACATACTTTTTTATTTTATTCATTGATTGTAAATAATTATGACTCCTTTTTTCCATGAAATGAATAAAAATAGTAGAGGAATATTAATACATGTCCAATGTACTGGTTTTATTGGAACAGTGGTGAGGACTTAAACTACAGTCAGGGAATCATTGAATTCTAGTAAAAAATCAATTGAAAAATGGCTTTCCAAATTAATCAGAACAGATTTGGTTCTTTACAATTTAAATATTAGGTGAGACATGCATAATTCACTAATATCTGTTATTTGAGGTTTCATCTTTCAAGCATCACCATTGCACTAAAAGATAGAGGGTGAAAGGCATATGCTGATGGGACTAGACAATTTTTGTTTCCAACATTTCAAAAATAATCTTTATGCTACATTTTATAGGTCAAAGGACAAATACTCATATAAATCTGTAAGTCATTCATCTTAGAATATTAACATATGAATATTGTATATAAGTATATGATTGTTATTTGTGGTGTTAGGGGAGAAACAAATTCTATAAATGCTTTTTGTAATTTTCCCCTCAACATAAAATACATTCTAAGAGCAGAATACTTGAACAAATTAGTCATCAAGCTAGAGTTGTATCATAGTCATAGTTGGTCAATGTTGACACACTGATATTTGGTAAGCTTAAGACTTGATTAAAATCCATTTCTGTAACAAAGCTCTGAACTTTTTAAATAAATAAAACAGAAAGAATATGTTAATTAGAAAAACAGTTAACAAATTCACTTGTGTACTGAGAAGAATTTATCTTACATATATTAAAGTTTATATGGCTTTCTGTTGAGTGAAGTGACTATGAAAATTTTATGTAAGATTGCTGCTAGTTAAAAATGATCTGTGTTTGCAAAATTCCAATGCTAACACTATTCAACAAAAAAAAACTCTTTTCTTTCCTTTAGTCAACCTCACCATGATTGTGCCCTTCTTGAACAAACTGAAAAATACTGCCTCAATACTTTGGATGCTACAAGGTAAGAATTGTCACATTAATAAATTCATTAAATCTTCAATGGCAAAAATTTATCAAGCAAATTATTTTTATTCATTTTAATTGAGCTGTTACATAAAATAACAACTTTCATTGTAGATTTTTCTTTTTAATCTCTGTCTATATTTCTGAGATGTTATGTACACTATTTACATTATTTGAACTATTGTCCTCATCTTTGTTGCCATATTTATCACAACGTTTCGGCTGTTGTACGCTCCGGCCTTCTTCAAGTGGTTGGAATGTTGAACTGAACCCTTTATTTCGCTCGCTGGGGTAGACTGTTTTAGTGCCATGTCTAATCCTTGAGGACACATTGATCCAGTGACAAGACCCAAAGAGTGTGAGTTCAATACCTGGTTAAGGCAGTGGAGAACTTGGCAAGGGGAATTAACAGGAGATAACTGACATCCATTAGACATGGCACATGGAACTAGAACAGTCTCCCCCAGCGAGCGAAATAAAGGGTTCAGTTCAACATTCCAGCCTTCTTCAGGTGATATACATTGGAATTTTGAACTGAACTCTTTATTTCATCCTCCTGGGTAGATTCTTCTAGTTCCACATGCCATGCCTTTTCTGGATATCTCAGTTTCACTTATTTCTCTTTAGTAACATAACTCTCCAAGTTTTTGTTCAACTCTGCTGTGGCCAGGTATTGAACTCACAACTCTTTGGGTCAAGTCACTGGATTACTTCAACCAACTTGGCTATGTGTCCTTGGGGACGAAATAAAGAGATTGGTTCGAAATTCCATTGAATGTAACCTGAAGAAGGCCGGAGCATACAATGGCTGAAATGTTGAGAATATAACAATAAAGATTGTGAAAATGGTCTGACCCGTGTAAATAGTTTTCTTTTTAAATATTTAAGAAAAATTTTAAATATTTTTCTGAAAAAAAACAAACAAAAACAACAAATTCTGAAAACAGAGACTAAATTTAAAAATATATTGTCATGTTATATTTTTCCTACCTCTGTCCCATAATAATTGTTACATTTAGAATGTGAAATGTGTATACAAATGTAACAACAATTATGGGACACTGGTTGTAAGTTTTTAAAGTTAGAAAAAAAAATGTAGTGATTCCTCTATTGGTCAAATCTAAAAAAAATATTATTTTGAGAGTTGAATAAGTTCTTTTCAGGGTGAAGATAGAATTTGAATGTAGATTCGGCAGTATATAAAGTTCTGCTCAAATCTGCTTCATATCATTTTGCATTGAATAATAAAGTTTATCCTGTATACATCTGATTATTTATACTATTTACATGTGGACTATTGTCCTCGTCTTTGTTGTTATCATAACGTTTCATCCATTGAGCCTACTTCCTACATCAGGTGTATGTTGATCCAGATAACCTACAGGGAATTCGGAACTGAACTGAATCCCCTGTAAGTTACCCGGATTGTCACACACCCTGATGTAGATCAGGGAGCACAATTGCTGAAAATTTGGAACTCGGTTCCATTCTCAATTTTTCTTAATACCTGCAGCTAAAACGGCTGCCAAATCCACAATCTTTCAATTAGATATGTTTATTCACAGTGTATGATTTAAGATTTTTATTATAAGAACAACTTTAACACAAGTTGAAATTCTCTTTTGTCTGCAGATCCAGTAAATGAGGAAAAATTATCAATCAACCGTTCCATGATCACTAACCAACAGATTGATGACTATAACAAAGTGGCCATTCAAATCTTGTAAGTATTTGTTTACCTTGAGCTCCTTGATAAAATCCAAAAAAAGAATTTAGCAATATTATCGGTCCTGATCTACTAGCTTGGCTTCAGTCACTTTCCCACCACCATAAGGTTGACTAACTGTGTTTTTTCTATAAATATTTTCATGGTAATTGTTCAGGTGAGTTCTCTGCTTTGGTACCTAGATTTTTTAAAATTTAAGCACAGTACTCAAATTGTAATGTAATACAAAATTTAAATGCAATGTCAATCACTATCTACTGTCCTCTTGATTACTATTTTCTTTTCCTGCTCATTATTAATGTTTCTGTTCCTAATTCTTCCACACCCAGCAACCCCTTCTGTCTTAGTGGCTTTTACTACCTTGTATGGGATGAAACTGATAAAAAAAAAAAGTATCATTCAGTCTATTCTGTGCCAATGAAAAAAATTTTTCTATCTTCAAATTTCATCAGGGTCCTTTATAACACCTATTAGGCAATAGGAAATTATTTGGCAACACCCATCTTCTCTCCAAATAATATCACAGGTAGCACTAAGTTAGATGGTACCACTAGCAAGAGAGAAAAAAATTATTTAATCAGTTGGAAATGTGAAGTGGCTTAATGATTAGTTGCTTGGAAAACAAAGTGTAAACAAAGTTTCTGGTTCAAACTCTGTTTAATTCATATTAATGTGTATTAATGAGTTAACAAGGCAAGACTCCAAATAGGGTTTGTTTAAAGTGAATCTTTTTCCCCTGGGCACGGTTAGTGCTTACCCCTAGATAGGGTGTGTTCTCTTGATGAACTGGCTATTTGCAAAAACCCTGACCAATTAGAACAGGTGGTTGTACCAACTAATTAGCAAGTTTTTGATATGTAGAACAATTATAAGAATCTAACAGTAAATGTAGGCAGGCCTTGCTGTGTGTGTAGAAATAATGAGAGGCCCTGCAAGTGGTGTGTGTCAAACTTTGTTTGAGGGCAAACTTTTGTAGGTTTGAAGAACCCCATCAATGTGGACAATTACATCAACATCATAAAGCCGATGAGAATGGCATAAATCCCCCTTTTCTTTTTCTCTGTTTCATTACCAGATGATTGATAGAAAAGAGAGCAAACATGGACCTTTGTGCCTGCACAAAAAATGGTGTCAAAAGGACAGTTTTTCCCATGACACTGCTATTATTTCAACTACATTCATGCCTCGGCAATGTTTATTGTCTTAAAAAGGATTGTAATAAAATTTAAACATATAATGAAAGTGAATTAATACATTTTTTTTTTTTTTTTTGAGAATTTACAGCAAAAATATTAAACATAATGTATGTATTAGATTGTTTATTTACAAGAAGATATTTACAACATTCTAAAAACTAATACAATTAAAACTAATGCAATGCAATATTTATCATTTACCAATTCATAAAAAAATAAATCTGAAAACAATTTTTTATTCATAAATTTATAAACATTTACTAAATTATTAAAATATGTGAACCAACTATAAGGAAATCCTTATTATTTACCAATTTAGATAGGTTGAATTAACTGGCAATTAGGGTTTGAATTGTTTTTTCTTTCAATATGCAATTTTTATTTTTGACTTGTTTTATTTCTTTCTTTAACATTTTTCTTTTTTCTTTTTTGTGGCCAGGGACAACAGTGCAGCTAACATCTGGAGCTCCTCTCGGCTGGTTGGGCAGGGGCTAAAAAAGGAATCTCTGGATGGACTGCACATTCCTCGATCAGCTCTGGAATTGGTGAGCCTTTACTATTTATATCCTCAGTAGAAGACAGATCTCAAAGACATTCATAAAGTATTTATGTCATAATCTCTTTTCACAGAAATAATACTCTTCCTTTATATTTATCAGCATTAGATCTTCATCAGAAGCCTTTCATATCTTCACTGACTTGTAAAAGCATACAATGTTCCCACATGATTTGGGTATAAATATTTTGATTGTTGACCTTTTGAATTTGTATACATCTGATGTAATTTTGATAGGATATTTCAGGTAGCATATTCGCAATATAAAAAATACAATGCTATCTTCAAATAAATTTTGAAAATTTACCCTTTGAGGCAGAATATTACATTAGCCTACATCTAATTAATGTAAAAGTATATTGGATACTTTTGTCCTCCCATCCTGGGTATGACGATAAACTACATCCGACAGCAAGGCCTCTGATCAGGAGTTTTTGGGGAGTGTGCAATGACTTCTTTATTGCTGGTGTTCCCAGGTCCACCCTGACCTGGAGTGGTAGCACCTATCAGGGTCCCAGCTACAGGCAAATACTTAACCCCATCAAAAAGGGGCAAAACACTATGAAAGTATAAAATAGATTTTAATACCAACGATAATTTTTGGGAAAAATTATTACCAGCAATACATTTTTGAAAAAAAAAATATTACCAACAATAAAAATCTTGTCAGCATTAAATAACCCATTGAGGTTGATATGCCATGAAACAAACCAAACCAAACTTTTATCCTCCATATTTAACTGGAAAAATTAAGAGCCATATCATAGAAACTGAAAAATATGGGATCTGTATTCAAATTTTCAGGTTTTTGTGCTTAATTTTTCACACTGAATTTCTGTTTTGGGATTGTTTCTGGCTTGACCATTTTCCTTCTCTCTCTCTTCACACCATCTATACTTTCTCAATTTAAATTGCTTCTAATATACCACAATATGAATTTTCTTTTTCTAATTGAAAGTTTTGTTTCTTGTAAAATAGCCAAGTGTACACTTGATGATCAACAGTTGATCAACATTTTTCACAAAAGTCTAAAACCAAGAATTTAATGTAAGGGTTTAATCTGATCCTTGACAGCCAGTATTCTGTCCTTAGTTTATCTGACCAACGTTTATTTCTTTCCAAATCAGAAACTGCAAGTCTTAAACAGTAGATTACCCAATGTCTGGTTTTATTAATCCAATTATTTAGTATTAACTAATGACATATTTATAGCTTTGTATATAGTCATGAGGAAGTTGGAAATTTGAGGTAAAAATGTACTTAGTCATCAAACTATCAGATACATTTTTATTACTGACTATATTTACTTACTGGCAGCTCAGAATGAGAAATTGGAGCACTAAGTTTGTTGCATTTACTTATGCTCAAATATCTTTGGGAAAGGCATGAATCCATCTCCTCTCCCAGCTATGGATTAAGTAATAAAACTAGTATCTGGAAAAAATCATTATCTCCAAAATATTGTTAATGCAATATTCACTTGCAGAAAAAAAAAATTGTTTTTCAGTTTTAAATAACCAAGAAAAGGTTGATAAGCTGTAAAAAAAAAAAAAAAAAAAAAATTCAACAATACTTTGTCTTAGTCTGGAATGAGGCCAAGTCAGACAATAAGAAAATTGTGTCACACCAATCTTCCAGAGGGGAAAGGCCTGCTTACCTTAAAAATCAACATTTTTAGATCTTGGTTTTATGTGTTTGAACACTACAGATTGGGAAAACACCTGATTATATCTGCTACTAAGCAAACTCCTATTTATCTACAAACTGGTCTGAAAAAAATCACTATATAATTGTTACTATGCTTTTTTTTTCAGAAATTAAAATAAAAATAGATAATTATTCAAATTATTATTAACTTTTAACATTCTGGTGGTGGTGTTTGCAAAGCAAAAATTTTATCCTGCCACTGCAAGTGATTCAAATGAATGATAGTACATTTGAAATTTCCAGTTGTGTTGTCATATCCTGCTATGGCAACAGTAAATAACCATGACTGAAATTCAGTAGTGCAGTAGAGGAGCCTTAAAAATAATACACTGGAAAGGAATGTAGTGAATAATGCAGAGTGTTAAAGGTTAAAAACAAAAAAAAACATTTTTTTTTTCTATAAACAAATTCCTAATTGCAATATTGAACATCTCCTACTGATTGGTTGTTTTCTATTTAAGAGCATTAATACCCCCCCCCCCCCCGAAAAAAAAAACCTTTTCTAGTTCACTTGATGTTTTTGTAATATAATTTATTTATTGTTCTCTTTTCAGGATGCACAGATTTTGTTCAACATGTATTGCAATGATCATATGAATTACAATGATGGAACTTGTTGTCGAAGTCCTGATCCTGTATCTACTTTACAACTAATCACAGCAGCAACATTTCTTGTCTTGTAAGTAATTATTTCAAGTCAATTTACTATAGGTACAGTCAAGAAACCAAAAAACATATATAATATATATAATATATAATATATATAATAATTTTTGGTATATATCATTGTTACTTTAAGTTTATTAAGATTTGTTTGCTGAAGGACTCTGAATGGTTATGGCTCTCCTTGCTTTCTTCTTGTAATCAAATCAAAAAGACCTTAAAAACTTTGTGACTTGCTAGATAATACTTTTTGCTCAGTGTGCTTTTCTCTCTCCCTACGACTCTGATGTCACCTTCTGCTATTTCTTATTTGGTGGAAAGCCAACCTTTATAAATACAGGTGTACACTTGAGTAGTAGATATATACCTAAAGTTTTAAGTCACCTTTTTATGTGAAGAACCTCGTTTTGAAGTAAAGTAAAGGTCAAAACTAATTATGATCAATTGTGAGAGAAGGTGATATATGTCATTTGTTGAGTGATACATAATGAACTGTAGTATTCAAGTAAACAGTTCTTTGTTAATTGGCACAACCAGAGACGGGTGCAACAATATATTCGGTTGAATATGTTGTTGCACCCGTCTCTGAGCAGTTAGAATCATGTTCTTACAGACAAGAAAAACAGCAGATATAACAGCTTCTATTGTTTTGCGATCGTTAATCTCATTTTTATTATCAAAACCCTGTATTCAGGAAAGGAAAAAGGAGTAAATAAAAATTTTATGGTATCGGATTATATATTTCAAATAAATTGTTGGGAGTTGGAATTGTCTAATAAAGTTAAAATAAGTGATAAGTGGCTTATTTGATGTTAGATTTGGGCCTTGTCAGGATTAACCCAACATAAGGGATTTATGAAGGAATAAGTAAAACATGATAAATCAATTTAAAAAACGATCAAGTCTGGAGTATAACAATAATAATTTATATAAACATTAAATAGTGGTTTTATATTTTACAAAAACAGTAAAGTTTATAGATGGCACAAGGTTGTTATTTATAATTTAAGTAAAATTAAATAAAAATTTCATTTGGTAACGTATCCTGTGAATGAGGAAAAGGAAGAATGAATGTATGAGAGAAGTAAAAGGGATGAAAATGACAAGAGAAGTGTGAGGAGTTGTCGTGGTTGTTGAAGCCAAGATCTCTTTGATGTATCTGCTCACGGTTGTGTTTGTCTCTCTGTGACTTCTCTGTTGGAATCTTTTGTTTGAATCTTTTGTTGTTTCAGACATGGGTCTATTTATATTATTAGCAAAATTGAAAGAGGCTGCGATTAAGTTGTTGATTATTTTAGGCATGTTCATTTCTCATTGATCAACATATATTTATTTAGGATTGTAATTTTTGGTAATGGTTGTTGAAGCCGAGATGCCTTTGATGTATCCGCTCACAGTTGTAAGTGTTCGTCTCTCTGTGTCTTCTCTGTGTGCCTCTTGTTGGAATCTCAAGATTTATTGTATAAAATACAATTTTGACACAAGGCTGAAAATGGCTGGTCATCATTCAATCTCTTATACCTAGCTAATCTGATTCACAACCCATTCACTCGTTACAATTTGCACATTCACCGCAAGAACTCATCCATCATCAATCAATCCTGCATATACCACAATACCGCATACTCTCAGGGAACATAGAAAAACACTCCATGACATAAAAATTTAATGGAGGGGATGAACCCCAAAACACGCTATCTCTCTTTCTTTTAGATGGGGGTCTATTTATACGATTAGCGAAGTTGAAAGAGGCTCCAATTAAGTTGCTGATTATTTCACGCACACTCATTTCTCATTGGTCAACATATATTTATTTAGGATTGTATTTAATCAACTTAAAGTTATGCGTGGAGCCTATTGCACAAAGCCCAAAATATGTCATTGCATTTTAAGCTCTGAAAGAGATAACTTCCTGTTTCTGCTCTTAGTGTCACGACAACATTGCTGTTGTTAATACTATTTATGTAAAAACAAATGTGACACTAATAAAGAATATGGAATCGAGTCATGAGTTATAGATTAGATTTGGTCTTCTGCAAGCCAGTAAGTTCTTTTACCCCTGCAGTTAAAACAGTTAGGCATTTACCAGGTCTTCCTGTGGCAAAAGGGATAGGAGTTCAAATCTCACCAAGAGCTTATTTCTGATTGTGCACAGTGCACTTACTTCTGTACATTGATAACCTTGGTAAAGTTGTGACAAAAAAAGCAATTAAAAGATGAATGTCTAAGTAAATACTTCAATTCATAAAAGATGAAGATGAAAGTAAATACTAATCAAAAACTAATAATAATATTTGACAATGCTTCATGTAATAAAAATAATTAAAGTAAACACTAGACTAAAATGAATAATAATGTTTGATAATACTTCATCTAAATGAAAATGAACCAGACAAAAATTAATAATGGTTGAGAATGTTTAATCTAAAACAAAATGAAAATGAAAGTAAATAATAGTCAAAAATTACTGATGATGGACAATATTTTATTTCATAAAAAATGAAGATAAAAATAAATACCAAAATTAAAATAATGGCTGACAATGCCTGATCTAAATAAAATAATGCTGCTACTAAGTAGTTTTTCTTTTTTATAATAGCTGAGAATACCAAAGAAATTTGGATAAATTATTGTATGATAAGAATATGTATGTTACTTCAGAAGTAGGAGAGGTAAAAACAGATTACATGACAAATTAATAGAACTGTCAATCATAACATGTTAGAAAAAGTCTTCACTATAATATTGTAAAGGATAAATGTTGATAATTTAGAAGCCATTGTTAAAATGCAAGATAAATAACACAATCAGAATTAATAAAGTTTGCAATGAAAAGAAAAAAGTCAAAAATATGAAACAGCAACAATCATGCAAACAAGCAAACAATATTGTTAAAGGAAATCAAAATTGATAAGAAAGCGAAAGAATTCACAAACTAGGTTGACCAAGCGAACACAGTATGTCTGTCTAGTAGTTAAGGCAGGTCTGGTCAGAGTCATGTCAAAACACAAGCTATTTCATTTTATTGGCTAAGAAAAATATCCCAGCATGCATTCTGTGTCCTTCTGAGGGGGGAAAACTTTTGCAATCATTCCCTTCACACCATTAGGAAATCAACAAAGGTAGTTTTGAAAATTGTGTTTTCAGTAATCAGTCTTATAAGAAAGAAATTTTGGTTTATTTTACTAATATTTTTCCATTCACATCATTATCAAAACATTAAGAATGAAAGTGGCTTTCTCTGCTTTATTTATAAGATTACATCCCTATACAGTGCAATAGAATAAAATAAAGAGTAGATTAAGGTTATGGATATAAAGGGATTTTTGTATTGGTTGGGTATCTGCTAAGGAAGAGGGATGGGAAACTCAGAAGTACCATAATCAAATACTGCATCATAATGAGGTAAGACTTCCATACGGGAACACCACACGTATGGGAAGAATTCAACCAAGACACTGGAAACACAAACAAGGATGAATAAATTTGAAATGATGCTAGGTAAGATGAAGAGAAATCCTTGTTAGTGCACGGCAATCCCATTGTATGTTCAACATGGTGCACTGCCAGACACTCCTCCTTTCCAGAAAATGTGCCTGCTTTTATGGAGCCTAAAAGCTTAACAGTTGGCTATCAAAAGGAATCATTTGTATCGTCAACACCACTCGGCTCACTGTCCCGACTATCTCATGGGGAAGCTGGTAGACACTTTCTTCATAAGTAGACATCCCAGGGTTTGCACTGGCTCTGTTCCAGCAGGGCGACTGTTTACTTTCTTTCTGCAGACACAGCTCACTAAACTTTGTCTCTGACTGACAGTGGTGGGTACCATTATCAGTAGCCGTAAGCACTTCCACCTGCATTTTGTTTATGCCACAGAGATAGCATTATAAGGGACAGGTAAAACAAATTTTAATGTAGCCATGATAAAAAGAAAATATTTTAGTCAATCAAATTTCAGATTCAGCAGATTTGCACAGTAATAGAAAACTATTCTGAGATGAATTATTTCCATGATTAATTTTTGACTAGTCTTCATTTTGTTGTTACTCTTTATCATAACTTTCCATATCAAATGGACTTTGTCTGTTAAAGATAGTCATGTGAAATAAGATTTAATAAGCAGCTTTTGACAAAACTTGAAGTTGCAAGTTAATGGTGGCTGAATTGATTAAAATGTCATCCATGAACGACAAGCACCTAGGGCAGTGGTTCCCAAATGGTGCAGCATGTCTCATAGGTGCAGCAGAAAAGGATAGCAGGTGAGGTGATTGGAAGACAATCAAAGATTTAGAAACAGTTTTAAAAAAAATTCATATGCCAAAAATAAATATGATTTCAAAATTTCAAATATTATTATGAATTACTTGTAATTGCATGTATGAGTCCCAGAATAAATAGTTATAAATAATTATTGACTGATTTTATTATTGTGATATTTTTGCATTATATCAAGTATTAAGAATATAGTAAGTAGGCTCCACAAATTGGAGGGGAGAGTTATCAATGATAATGTTCTGACATCGAATCCTTGGTTATCTCCCTTTAACACTCTCTTTTTTTTAATTTTTAAATGTACTTTTTATCACATAACACTTGGTGAGACACAAGCAAATTTTCATTCTGAAATTGCAGCCCAGAGAAAAAATGTTTGGGAACTACTGACCTCAGATATAGGTTCAAGCCTTATCAAAACTAGTAGTAATAGTATCTTAGAATTTTTTCATGTTTTGCTCCCTGGTCTGATATAAGTGAGAATATGAAGTGCCAAAAGAAAACAAGTTTTAATTCTTCATCTGAAGAATTATATTGGCATAATGTCAGAATAAAACTGAAGATAGAATTTTTCGCAAAAAGAAAATTGAGCATAACAAAGAAAAAGAAGAATAATGCCATTCAGAAGAAAGCGTATCAGGTTAATGATGAAACTGCATTTCAGTATAAAAATAATTCTAATGAATAACTGATTAATTTGTACAAGTGATGAATAATGTTTCAGCTTTTAGTATGATATGAAAACATATTAAAATAGGAATTCATTTTTTAATGAGTTATCAAATTTACAAATACTCTCAACTTAATTCAAAATCTCCTGTTAGAAATTATTTATTGTGTATAACTTTATCACCTTTTTGTAATTATTTTTTGTTACTGCTTTCATGAATGTCTGTTTTCCATTTGAAATGTTAGAATTATCTCGGCCATAGCCCTATGGGTTTACCGACGAAGAAAAACTCGAAGAAATGGAGTTAAAGCCAGAGCTGGTGAGTGAATTAGATTTTAATTTTGTTTCTGTTTTCGTCAAACATTTATACTACCAGAACATGCATTGACACACTTGATTTTAAGAATATCCCTCAAAATCATCAAAATATCTCTTTTATTTACTTTTTGGTATTTCTTTCCGAAACTGTTTTAACAACTAATTACAAGGTACGTTAGCAATCGGAAATTCTCCTTTGACTGTCTCCCTTACATTGCATGTAACACCTCACAGCTTCAACCTGATTGTTATAATTATTCTGAAAGTTTAACATTTAAAGGTGTTATTAAAAGTGAAAGGTAGGTTTACCTGTTTTACAGGTGTTCATGAGTCGTTAAAATTAGCATTATATAACAGTAATAACACCAGAACCTTTTCATTGCCAAATCAATGAAACAATAATTTAGAAAAATGGAATAATCTTCTTTTTTTTTTTTTTTTTTTTTCAGATAACTTTCATATTTCTCTGTCTATATTTCTGAAATGAGGTATTGTAACTATTTACACTGTTTGGTTATAATACCTCATCTCCGAAATATAGAGAAATATGAAAGTTATCCACAAAAAAAAAATGTGTTATTCCATTTTTCTGAATCATTTTACACTGTTTGGAGGTGGCACAGTGGAGTAATGGATAGCGGCTCGGATTGAGGAATCTGAGAGCCAAATTCGAACTCCAGAGGAATCCATTACATTCACTTATGTGCTAATACCCTTGGGAAAGGTATAAATATTCTTCTCCCCCAGCTATGGATAAATAGCAAGACAGACCAGGTTCTATAACCTTGGATGACAACTGGTCTGCCACAGAAAGAAATGGCAAGCTACCGTGGGAAAAAAATCTGCCTCGTCAGTCATGTATCGATACACGCTTAGGCGATCATGTATCTTTTGATAATGCATGATCATCTAAGCATGTATCACATATGGCATATAACTGACTGACACTGTTCTGACTGTTGTCCTCATCTTTGTTGTCATATTCACAACATTTTGGTCATTGTACACTCCGGCCTTCTTCAGGTGATTGGAATTTCAAAATGAACCCTTTATTTCGTCCACTGAGGTAGATTGTTCTATTTCCGCGTGCCATGCCTCTTCTGGATATCTCACTTTCAGTTCCAGTTATTTCCTTTCAGTAACTCAACTCTCCAACTCTCACCTCTGTTGTAGTCAGGTATTGAACTCACGGCTTTTTGGGTCAAGTCACTGGATTACTTCAACCAATGCTTTTATCCACTGGGCCATGTTTCATATTTCTCGCTCAAATTTCTTTAATATTGGATAGTTTACTCTTAATATTCTAACTATTCAATATATGTAAATAATCTGGCATTTCCTTCCTGACAATTAAATTTATTTAATCATTTACATATGAAGTATTTCATGAGTATTCTCAGTGTCTAGTATCTTGAAGATAACAAGGCAAACTTTTTCAAGACAATCTAACTGCAGTTTCAAAGTCAAGACAACAGATAGAGATGTAGGTCTACTGAATAGGATTTTCTTTTCTCAATTGATTTGCTTATTAGGATGAAATTTCCAAAGCCCAGAATGATACTGGTGTAGGTGTTTCTTGATCTACAACACTCCGGATACTCTATCAGCTCGGATATGACAGCAGGATACTAATTTTGAAGCTCCTACTAACTTTTAAGCAGAAATGAAACTTTAATTTGGGATGGAGACCATTAAAGTTGGTTTATTGATCAATAGAACTTGGTCATTTTCAGTGATGAACAAAATTCCATATTTCATTTAGTGATCATGGCACACCTGTATGAAGAAAGTCATATGATAGTGTCATGTGTGCAACAAAAGAAATAAAGAGAAGTAAAGGAAACGACAAGAAGACCAACTAAGTTTTATAGTCAACAAAAAGGTTTTATTATAATTTTAGTGATTATGGTCAGTTGTTAAAAAGACAAAGACAAAGACATACTGGCAAGTAGTTAGAAATACTTCAAAATAACTTCAGTTGGGAGTTGCTGGGTTTTGGTGGTATAGTTTACATGTCAGGTCAGCGAATGGCAGTAAACAGACTACCCTTTAGCAGATTTCTACAACAACTAATTTTGCCAGTCAACTTGCTTAATTTTGGTGCCAAAATAGATATCCTGGGAAAACGCATGAAAAAAAAAAAGGGTAAAATCCTCTCAATCTGTGATGATTTGGGGTTGTCTGTCTCACCAGTGTTGAAAAGGTTGGTTGATGCTACGATCAGGATGTTCTAGATTTTCTCCTTATCCCATACATTGAGTGCAAATTTTGGGGGCAATAAATTTATCTTCCAGTGTGACATTGCTTCACTCCATGCAGCAAAATCTGGAAAAGAATGGATTAGGGAAAAGAGGATAACTGTCCATGATTAGCCCACAAATAGGCCAGATGAGAATCCCCAAGAGGAAAATATTAGCCATCAAATCTTGTGGAATTGGAGTCATTACTAAAATGTGGGCATTGGTGACACCAAAGGAATGTTAATCAGTTCATTACTACAATGAATAAAAAGTAATAAATGCAAAAAGTGCTACAACAAAGTATTAATGTACTAACACAGGTCTTCAAACTTTTGAAAATTTCACATTTCATAGAAAACCTGGTTGGTGAAATACTACCAGATAATTTTTGTATAGCAAATTGATATATCTTTAAGAGTAAGCTATCCAATTTTAAAGGATTTCAAGCAAGAAATATGAAAGTTACTTGCAAAAACAGAATATTCTATTCTTCTGAATTGTATTTAAAATACATCAAAAAAGTTATCTTCATCTTTTACAGTTTAAAATTGTTTGGATAAAACTATAATAAAATTCACTGCTTACTATTCAAAACTGTATCTGTCACAGTATCTCTCGCTCTCTCTCTCTCTCTCTAAAGTGCCATGTTTCTTCAGGATGTAGGCAATCCTGACTGTCATCAATTCCTTTTCTTTATCTGTGAATTGCCATGTCTTCTTGGAAAAGATAGTGGAGTTGTTTCCCATTCCATCCAAGGTCTTGAATTTAGAGTTTTCTTACTCTTAGACTAGTTGCCAGTGTATTCTGTTAGTTAACCCATAGGGAAGAGATGGATTCATGCCTTTCCCAGGGGTATTAGTACAGAAGTGAAAACAATAGACTAAGCCAAAATTTGAACTATGGTTGCTGATTTCACTTTATAATTTCCCTAAAAATTTTTTACAAGAAATTTCACTCATCCTCGAGACAGGGGTGTTCATATAAGGCATCCACAGTAGAATGTTTTAAATAAGTATTTCTTTTCTTTAGAAATTTCAATTGTCTCTTCCTAGCATTAGGTACAAGCTCCTTTTAGCTTCCACTGTCTCTAAAACTTCCTCATTGCTCACATGTTCAGTCTATGGTATTCTCAACATCCTTCTGTAGAACCACATCTGAGTTGCTTCAATTCTCTTCATTTGTGAGGAGATTGTTCAGTATTCACTGCCATATAGGAGGACTGATATAATGTAACAGTTCAATACTCTTAATTACTCTTCATTAATAAATACTTTGTTTTGATTAAAAAGAGAAATCAAATTATTTTGTTACTAGCTATAACAATCATCAGATTTTGAAAATTTCACATTTGCCTTCTCCAAGGTTTTGAATTCAGTTGTCCTTCTCTTAAACTAGTTGTTAGCCTAGGCTAAGGAGCCAAGAATCTACCCAACTATTTACCCCATTGCTCAACAATAATTTCTGTTGGCATTTATGGGTTACTATTTTTGACCTTAGTGAAAAAAATACCATTTTATCTTTTGTAAGAGTTGTGTATATTTATTTAAAAAATGAAAGTTTTTAAAGCTATTATTTTATAAGAATAACAGATATGAAGTAAAATTAGTTGTAAAGGTAGAATATTAAGGAATTATGTCAGAGATAAAATCTGTTTTCTATTCTTTTTGTTACTTATTTGGTTTTTTATTTATTTTTTTTTATTATTTTTTTTCCCTCATTATTTCTTTTCTTGCACAGAATTTTAATTTACCTGTTGTGTTTTTTTAGAAAATGGACCTCGTAATGGACAAACAAGCTCCCAAAATAACAGCACAGATACATGCCAAGAAATTCTTACACATTTGGCCAAACTGGGGATTATCATGTTTTATTTTTACCTTTGTGATAGGTAAGTCAGAATGTTTCAGTTTCTTGTACTTGCTTGAGAAAGAAGTTTTGTGGCAAGATCAAACTCATCTATAGTATGATTTTACAAACAAGTAGTAATTTTGTAATACATTTTGGACATATTGAAAACAATAATGAGCAAATTGTTTGTTCTGACTGAATTTCTGGGATGAGGTGTTATCATTATTTACATGTGGCTTGTAGATGGTGCAATGGATATCGACTTGTAATGAGAACTGGGAGAGATGGTTTTGAATTCCAGTCGAGTTCATTAAATTCATTTACATGCAAAAACCCTTGGGAAAGGTATGAATCAATCACTTCTCCCCCATGTATAGGTTAAATAGTAGGAACTTACATCTGGAAAAATCATTGTTATTCTCATAATTATTAATGCAATATTCACTCACAGAATAGAGTTATTCTTACAATCCAAAAGATGTTTCGGTTTTAAATAACCAAAAACAAATTAATCTGAAACATAAATGTGGACTATTGTCCTCATCTTTCAAACTGGACCCTTTATTTAATCTGCTTATGACAGTATAGCATTAAAACACCAGTTTCTGTATGATCACCAATGTTAAGCAACATTGAGCCTGGTCAGTACCTAAATGCGTGGTTGTTTGGGAATACCAGGTGCTGTAAGCTTGGATGTGCAGGTGGTGTAATAGATAATGGCTCAGAATTGTTATTTAGAGAGCCAAGTTCCAATTTTAGTTGGGTTCATTATATTCACTTATCTGCGAATCCTCTTGGGAAAGGTATGTATTCACTTCTCCTGACAACTATGGGTGAATTAGTAAAACTTGTATCACTAAATCATTATCACCAAAACAAGAAATTCTTACAATCTAAAAATATTTTCTGGGTTTAAATAACCCTCAATGGGTTGATAAGCTGTAAAAAAAAAAAAAATCAATCAGTTTATTTAATATATGGAGGTTGATTGTTCTTGTTCGCCTGGTCATGTCTGGGGATATCTCATCTTGTTTTTATTTAGTATTTGCCCAGTTATTGCTCGCCACATTTCAGCAAAATGAGAACAATCTACCCCCATTAGATTAAATATAAAGTTTGGTTTGAGATTCCCTGAAGGTTATCCAGATTGACTAGCACCTGATGAAGGCCAGAGGGCATCATGGTCGAAACATTGTGAGAATAACAAAGATCATTACTACCAAAATCTGTTGAAGGAATACAATAGGACTGCTTCATAACTGAAGAAGGGTGTCAGTCTATGTACCCCTTCTAAGATACTGATCATGGCTAGCATGGGACACAGTTGAAGATCCAGTGAAGGTGGTAGGTTCAAAGTCTAGTTCCATTGGGGGGGGGATCTTTTAGTGATGTTTATTAAAACTTCAGCAAACAGCTTTTTTTTAATAGAGATGAGGGGTCAGTTTTAATGTTGTACAGATTTTATTCATTTATATTATATTTTTATCTTTTGGAATTAGAAGTTTTATAAAACTTTATTTTTCAATAAATTTTATATTACATAATTGTTCAGTATTTACATTAGTCGGACTATTGTCCTCATCTTTGTCGCCATATTTGTCACAACATTTCGGCCGTTGTACGCTCCGGCCTTCTTCAGGTGGTTGGAATTTCGAACCGAACCCTTTATTTCGATCACTGGGGTAGACAAAGATGAGGACAATAGTCCGACTAATGTAAATACTGTACATAATACCTCATCTCAGAAATATAGACAGACTACATAATTGTTAACAGACCTCCCCCTTTTTTTATTTTTTTAACATTTCAAAATTTAAGTCTGTTGTTCTTATCTGATAGGTAAGAATCTAAGATAATGACGTTTTGGCTGTCAATTTCATATGTGATGAAGCATAAATTATCGCTTTATTAAAATTTTGATTAATAAAATATTGAATTCTGCTAACTGCGCTTTTTCTTTTTAAATTAAAATTTTCTTTTATGGAGAAAGAAAATATTTTACTATTGTTTGACAACTGACAATATATTTCTGCGTGTAAGGTGAGGTAAAAAAAATATAGCAAATTTTCATGAATATATCTGATATCTGTAGTATAAGACAACTGATAATTGATTATATAAAGATGATGTTATTGGAAATGTTGTTACTTACTGTATCCTTAGAAATTCAAAATAAACGAAATAACAAAACCTATTCTACAGGGTGCGATGTGTAAATTGTCGCCACTTTATATTTTTAATTTTGCGCATGTGCATTGTTTGTTTTTGATTTTGTTGACTGCACAGTATAGTAGGGTCAGTTGGGCACCCTCTGTGAGAAAAAGAGTACCATGACGCAATTCGCTCTGCCAGAAATTTAGAAACAGCATGCTGTACTGCTTGGCATTCATGCCAGAAGCTCCAATACAAACAAGTCAGTTGGGTTTCAATCTGAGAACAGTACAGAGGATTTGGAAAGAGTTGGATGGTTATTATGGAGGTACAGCAGCTTGGAAAACTTACGCTGATTGTTCTGATAAGAACACCTGAATTTGTTGGTGAGAACCTACATCAAGTGCCTTGAGGAGGTAGTGATACCCTGAATCAATAGGGGAGCTGCTGGAATACCCTGTGTCTGGCAACAGGAATCTGTACCATGCCAAACAAACAGGAGAACCCAGTCATGACCATTAATTAATTTCTGCGACCACATGACCTCTTACATCTGGCCACCTAACTCTCCAGACTGCAACCCCCTTAATTATTATGTGTGGGATGCAGTTGAGCGAGAGATCAACAAAACTCTTTGTAACATCAAAGATGAACTGAAGGCAAGGGTTATGGCAGCATTCACCATCTTAAACAAGAAGACCGTCCAAAAGAGCTGGAGGAGATTCTGAATCGTCCAGAAGCCATGGTTGAAGCCAATGGTGATTTTATTGAATAAATTCACTTGTTAGTATTTCAACATATTTCTGTGTAATTTTAGTAAATATATCTGTTAAAATGAGATGTCAGTGTTATTTTCATTTTTGCATAATTTGGACGATAATTTATTCATCATTCCCTGTATATATAACAATTATTGTTTCATTTTCTTAAACTACCAAAAGTGACTACACAGCAGAATATAAGCTATATATATATATATATATATATATATATATATATATATATATATATATATAGTTCTGGGCTGGTTTATTTATATCTTTGCATTAAAATTTAATTCACAAAAATATTGACATTTTATTTTTATTTTTTTTTCAGTTCTTCAATCAGTCTAAAGCTTGTTCTACTTTTCATGTTAATAAATTTGATAAAGTAAAATTGATTTAAAAAATAAATCAGTGACTAAAGAACAAGGATTTTTTATGTGAATTTTTATTAAAACATTTTGCAAAGATTGACTCGGATTCTATCTTTAGCTTTCTGGTTGTAAGTGTACGAATATCCTGCTATACAGTCTTTAGTTTCAGATTTAACTTGTCATAGACACTTCAATACATTAGGCTCTCATTATGTTGAAATGATATCAATGTTATTTTTAATTTTTTTCTCTTTTTTTTTTTTTTTTTTTTTTTGTGTAATTTAGACGACAATTTATCCATCGCACCCTGTATATTGTGTTTTTCCTACACACGTCCCCTAAAAGGGAAAGCGTTGTTTTGTTTACATTTTATCACCTGATCTCTTGTGAATATTGATTCAACCTGGTGTACTAGTGGCCATTTACTTATACTTCGACAATCACAAATAAAGTTTGTATGTAATCCTAAATTGTGTTATTATTTAACACGAAAATGATAATGTATTTTTCATGAGAAATGAATATTATTTTATCCTAAATGTTATTACTGCCATAATTAACACTACCATGATGATTATTGAAAGTTTAGTGAAAGACAAAGATTGCTGTGAGTGAATCATAACTCGATTTTTACATTTTCTCAGCTGAGCTTGCATGGCTACAGGTTGATTTCACTAATATGGAATTATTCTTTGAATAGGCAATTTATTATGAAGTTAATGCCAGTCATATATAAGGTAGAAATGGTTTTATTACTTTTATTATCAGTCTATTTGATAATGTGAATCTTTTAATGTACATTATTGGTTATTCCACCAACACCGAGGTTAGCCTACTGACAGACATCACTCAGAATTTAAGATTTCATTTTTAGAACTGGAGTATAAGACAACCCCCAATTTTTAAGGTTGATTTTAGGGATTTAAAGGTCATCTTATACATGGAAATATAAGGTATATTGAGTGTAAGAACAAGATTAAAAACAATTCAAGATGCTTTATTATTTTTTATTTTATTTGTTTATATTCATTTATTTTTATTTTTTTTTGTTTAGGACAAATTTCTTCATGAGAGAAAATAAATATTACACCCATGTGAACTTTTTCCTCCCCTTTGCCTATGTTATGATTCTGGGATTCTTTTTTACTGAACCAACAGAACAGGTAGGTACCATCATCCTCATTAGCATTATTATTTTATTACAATGACAACTATAGTAATTATAATAATAATAATAATAATAATAAGACCTATTTCTCTTAGATAAATACTATTGGTGCTGTCACTTTGAATTTAAATGGAACAAAAACAATTCCTCCTTAAAAAAATGTTCAAACTCAACTATAAACTTAGGGTTAAATCTAACCATTTGAAAATGGATCTTGTATTTTTGCCTATTTGGCAGTCTGATTTGAAACTTATAATACAAAGGACCACTCTTCCAGGCTAACTTGGATTTTATAGGCTAGCTGTAAAAAAAAAAAAAGAAACTGTATTCAGATTGGTTATTCCGAAGTCGTCTGGAAGCTGTGGTTGAAGTCAATAACAATTTTATTGAATAAATTTAGTCTTTAGTATTTCAAGATATTTTTGTGTAAATTTGGTAAATTTATCTTTTAAAATGTGATGTCAGTTTTATTTTCATTTTTGCATAATTTAGACGACAATTTATCCATCACTCCTTGTATATATAAGTTATTGTTTCATTAGATTAAACTATCAAAAATAACTACACAGCAGGATATAAAATATGTGTGTGTGTGCGTGTGTGATAGATATTGTTTTAGACTTGTTTGTTTATATCTTTGCATTAAAATTTAATTTCCCAAAATATTGACATTGGTTTTTTTTGTTTTTTTTCAATTCTTCAATCAGACTAAAGTTCTACGTTTCATTCCTCCTTAAAAAAATGTTCAACCTCAACCACAAAATTAGGGTTACATCTAACCATTTGAAAACGGACCTCATATTTTTGCCTGTTTGGCAGTCCCATTTGAAACTTATATATAAAAAAAAAAACCCCAAAAAACTCTCTTCCAGGTTAACTAGGATTTTACAAGCTAGCTGTTAAAAAAACAAAACAAACTGTTATTCACATTGATTGGTTGAATATTGGGATTAAACATACCAATCCTGTACCAGTCTTGTTGGGTATGTAAAAACGTTAAAAAGGAAAGATTTCTCAACCAATATTTTAAAAACATTAGAATTGGGCTAAAAATAAAGAACACTTTAACATAGAATAATTTATGTCTGCTTAAAATTTGTATTATATGTTGAAATATTTTGAGATTGTTAGGAGACTATAATTGGCAAGTCATGAATTAGGTAGTTAGCTGTGGTTATCTACCCATCAAACCATTTGGCATCTGACAAGCTACATTCCTTATTTTCTACAATTCTCACCTTCACAGCTAAGACCCACCATGACATGTACACTGAGGCAAACCATCCACATTCCCTTTGTATTCCATTAATAAGGAAGTTCCACTTGAACAGCTTTTTCCCATGAACTGCTACTTTGTGGAACTGACTCCTAAGAGAGTTCTTTCTTGACCACTACAATCTTAACCTTTTCAAATCTAGGGTTAACAGTTATCTTCCTACATATCTTCATAAACTGCATTTCTTAGTCTCTTTTTTTTTTTTAAATTTTGAGCAATTTACCCCAAGCATGGCAATAATGCCACTAAGAAACAAGGGACTACTGAGAGTGAAAGAGAATGAGAAGATTTCAGAAGGAGCAAGGGCATCCACTCCTAAACAAGAAACAAGGGATAAACCTCTACTCCAGTTCAAAGGACCAGGGTGTAGTGTGAACTGGACAATATCACTCATGAAACAAAAACAACCTCTTTCAGTAACCCTCTACCTTGAGTGGTTCTTGAGCATTGTATATGGTGAACATTAGTAAAAAACAAAAAAAATCTGTGCTGCATTGATAGTGATGCTTCTAGTGACAGTAGCTGTCATATCTGGCACTGAGACGAGACTGCAGCAGATAAGATATATCACTGACAGTCGTGTCTATATTCTAGGACTGTGCTTCAGGCCCAACCTTCAGATGGAGAAGAATTGGTTGGTGGTCAAGGCAAAGGTAGGCACGTTGGTCCAGGTTTGACTTTGAAGATGGTTCTCTTTAAAGGGTAGGGCCAATGTGTGCATCATGTACATCTTTCACTGTATTCTTTACTGATTTTCAGTACTTCCACTCTCTGATTGTCATCTGGGGGGCGTTCAACTGCCCGCTCCTCTCCCTGTTGTGGATTGGAGGTAAGCCGATTATCTGCATAGAGATCTGTATCCAGTGTCACAAGGGGGCTGGGAATGCTGCTCTTTCTGAGTCACAACACACTTTGAGGCTGCTTTCCTATGCCCCACATTGACAAAGAATCCTTTGTGAGCAAGGAGTGTTAGGGTTGCTTTCCCTAGCCTTAGTGTCACTTCTTTCCAGCACAGGGATGAGTGCTGGGACCTATCTCAGCTCCAGAAGGCTTTCCTCAAAGAGTGTCAGCAGGCCTTGCATGTTACTCCTCATTCCAGTGACCTTTCACAGCCTAGGAAAACATTGTATCAGGCATTAGTGAAGGGGGTTGTGTCGGGTTCACTCTGTGGCTAGCTTGGCTTGTCAGTGGATGAGTTGCACTCTTTTTGGTCCTGGACACAGTGGCAGATTATCTCAGTAACTGATTTTTTTGCTTACCTGGCGATTAGCCCAGAATGTACTGCTTCTCAATGATGTAGGTTTGCTATCAGTGTGATTGTAGTTTGGAGAAAATGACCAAGCACACCTTCCATTGTCTGCTGGTGCACCCATTTTGGGTCCATGACAATATGTTGATGGCGCGTATAGATACCGAATATCTTGTGTCCATTGATCTTGCGTATGTGTGTTATAATTTGTCACCCCGTGGTCTGGGGTGAAATGATTGTTATTTCTCACGCTGATTGCCATTGCAAGTATAGTGGCATGGGTCGTGTTAATGGAAGGAATTGTATGGAATGAACACTATTCTCATCAGGATCTGATTGGATTCTTTAAGCATCAGCTCAAGGTGAAGATCACCACTGATAGGAAGTCATTGGTTTTGTCAGATTTCAGCAAAAGGTGGATATGTGTTGTGAGCATGGTTTGCGTGAATTGGGTCAAAGTTGATTTCCTTTTTTAGTCCCTTCAGGTCACAATGGAACAGATTCCTGGCAGACCTCACGCCTGGTTTAGCTAGTCTTCTTGTTCTCCTAGTTAATGTGAATGACTGTTGTTCCGGGACCTCTCTTTTGCTATGTTCCTTTTCAAGATTCCCTACGTCCCCAATTTCTATTCTCGTTTTTGTATCTTGATTGGACTAGCCTTTTACACTTTCCCCATTACCATATTTTCTTTTTGCCCCTTCCCCTCCACCACTAGCAAGTGAGCCACTTGATTCTGTCTGATGACAGAGTACAGCAGCCATTTTCATTTTTGTTTGACGGACAGTACCTTACTAACACAATTTTAATTTCATTTAAACTGTTTACTTGACATTTTATTTGATTGTAGGCCCCTCCCCTTTTTTTCGTATAATTGTATATATTCCATCACACATCACGAATTTGTATATATTTTTGTAAAAAAAGAAATTTTACATACATACATATATCATTGGTGTATTATTATTATTAGGTCCCCTGTGAAAATGCAGTATTTTGGTGCATGTTCGAATTGAATAGCTAAGGATGAGATCTTGCTTGCGTAAATTGTTAGAATGAATGGGTCACGAATTGAACTAGCTAGGAGTAAGATAGTTACAGATGAGCAGCCTCTCCCCACCACTCCTCATTTGGCCGTGTGCCACAAATAATGTATGTCATTATTAAATAAATGATTTTTGCGAGGAGGTTGCATGCGTGTACATGAAGATTTGTTCTTTGTGAACTCTTATTACACACCATGTATTTATTCCTTTTAAGTTTTTGCTGCAGAGTTTAGTCTTTAATATTTTTCTTGAAAGGCTACTCATAAAAGCTAAAAACTGCACTGCCATCAACTGAAGAAAGAACAGAAACTTAGAAACCACAAGAACTCAAAAATGGGGGCGGGTCAATTATCGAGACACTTTAGAAGACAAATCAATGGAATAGCAGACATAACATGAATAGAGTTACATTGAAGACACTTTAAGAGAGAAGCTGAGACACTTTTCATTGTGACTCAAAACAATGCCATAAGAACTAATTATATAAATGCTAAGATTAGATAAAACGTCACATGAAAACAGCAAAGGTGTGGAAATGAAGAGGAGATGGTGAAGCACATAATTAGGGAATGTAGCCAGAATTTAAGAAGAGGCATAATTGGGTAGAAAATTGTGCAATTGACCATAGAGAACAAATGGCGTATGCACAGATCAGAATCATGTCTTCAAGAATAAAACCTGCATAATTGTCTAAGACTTTTAGAGTCAAATGAACTACCCAATCCAGGCTAAGAGGCCAGACCTAACAGTAGTAAACAAGAAAATATACAACATACTATATTCTGCTGTTATGAAAGAGACTGAAATATAGATAAATACATCACTATGTGGGATGTACTTATCTATAGGATATATCTATATCCTATAGATAAATCACACTTTGTTAGAGAGTTGGGGAGATTGGGACACAGGAAGGTAACAGTCATGCCTGCCATGAAGCACTAGGAACAGTCCCAAAGAAGCTGAAGGAACTGGAAATTAAGGGAAGAGTAAGAAATAAACAGGTGATAGCATTACTGAAATCTGAATGCTGAAGAAAGTGCTGGAGTCTTGGAGAGACTTGTTGTCACTTAATCTTCAGTACAGGCCAACAGTTGTAGTCATAATAGTATCAGTACTCTTTTTTTTCTTTTTGCTTTCAGGCCTTTCTGAAAATAAGATGAAGATTTAAAAACTGAGAGAATATATAAATAACTTTCAATATGAACAAAGAATTATAAAAAAAAAAGATACAGAAGAAATATTAACGGCTTTTTTTAAAAGCCGTTCATTTTAATTCTTTTCTTTCATCATAAGAAACACCAGCTTAGTGGGAAAAGTACTAATGATTTATTATTTAAACACCCCCTCCCCTTATTTCTTTCTTTCATTTTTGGATCTGATGAAGCCTAGAAAGGTGAAATGTAATCAAATCTAGTTTCAATGAAACGGTTTTACATTTATCATATTTCTTCAAAACTTTGTCGGGATCCTATTTTATACACATAAAAAAAAAAAAATCTTAAGAATACCAAATGGGTTAAGCAGACATGATCATCCTTCAAATGTGATTATTTTCTCTTATTACAGACGAGTGTGTTACACAGAGACCAAACTGACGAATGGAAAGGCTGGATGCAACTAATAATTTTGATTTATCATTTTACTGGTGCCAGTCAGGTAAGTGCATTTCTCATCTAGTACAAACAAGATTTCTTTTTTATTAATTGACCTCATATACTATAGGTGCACTTTAAAAAAAAAAATCTTTCAAAAGCACTGGTTGCAATATGCATGGAAGTGTTTGTATATGGTGTAAAATTAAATTTCAAGGTTTAATAGTTGTATACATCTATCTATATGTATATCTGTCATTTAATTACATGACATTCTCTGTTAGATTGTCTCCCAGATGGTGTCGTCCACAAGATCGTCTTGCAGATAATGTTGTTCATTATTATTACTACTACTACTACTATTATTATTATCAATAAATAAAAAGTTCACAATACTTATCCACGACTGATTAAATGTTTTGTGATGTTATTGCTCTTCAGTGTCAGATAAGAATATTGTATTATTATTTTAATAAAACATTGAAACTTGTAAGAAGAATATTCATGAGTATAGAATCAATGCGATACTCACGTTCACAGGAAGGTTCCAAACTAACAACTAGTTGGCAGACAGGGGTGAGCAAGCTCTAATTCAATACAGCTCTGTACTCAAACAAACATAATGATAAATGATCTATCAAAATATACACACTAGAACCAGCAGCCAACCAGGATTCAGGAAATGGGATTGCCTAAGTGGCAGAATAGAACATTCCACCTTGCTACATATACTAGCTGTTCTAACCTCTGGGGATCTGATGAAAAATGGACTGACAACCTGAATGTGGAGGGGATTGCAAGATCGTTCACAGAATCTCAAACATTGGCACGCAATATAGCTTACAATACAGCAGAGCACTAACCTGTTTATCCAATAACATCAAGGGGCTAACAGTCTTTCCACTGCCATCCTGCAAAGTATCAAATTAGGCAAAAGAAGAAGAGGCAGTCAAGGATGAAAAATGGACTGACAACCTCAATGTGGAGGGGATTGCAAGATCGTTCACAGAATCTCAAACATTGGCACGCAATATAGCTTACAATACAGCAGAGCACTAACCTGTTTATCCAATAACATCAAGGGGCTAACAGTCTTTCCACTGCCATCCTACAAAGTATCAAATTAGGCAAAAGAAGAAGAGGCAGTCAAGGATGAAAAATGGACTGATAACCTCAATGTGGAGGGGATTGCAAGATCAGTCACAGAATCTCAAACATTGGCACGCAATATAGCTTACAATACAGCAGAGCACTAACCTGTTTATCCAATAACATCAAGGGGCTAACAGTCTTTCCACTGCCATCCTACAAAGTATCAAATTAGGCAAAAGAAGAAGAGGCAGTCAAGGATGAAAAATGGACTGACAACCTCAATGTGGAGGGGATTGCAAGATCGTTCACAGAATCTCAAACATTGGCACGCAATATAGCTTACAATACAGCAGAGCACTAACCTGTTTATCCAATAACATCAAGGGGCTAACAGTCTTTCCACTGCCATCCTACAAAGTATCAAATTAGGCAAAAGAAGAAGAGGCAGTCAAGGATGAAAAATGGACTGATAACCTCAATGTGGAGGGGATTGCAAGATCAGTCACAGAATCTCAAACATTGGCACGCAATATAGCTTACAATACAGCAGAGCACTAACCTGTTTATCCAATAACATCAAGGGGCTAACAGTCTTTCCACTGCCATCCTACAAAGTATCAAATTAGGCAAAAGAAGAAGAGGCAGTCAAGGATGAAAAATGGACTGATAACCTCAATGTGGAGGGGATTGCAAGATCAGTCACAGAATCTCAAACATTGGCACGCAATATAGCTTACAATACAGCAGAGCACTAACCTGTTTATCCAATAACATCAAGGGGCTAACAGTCTTTCCACTGCCATCCTACAAAGTATCAAATTAGGCAAAAGAAGAAGAGGCAGTCAAGGATGAAAAATGGACTGATAACCTCAATGTGGAGGGGATTGCAAGATCAGTCACAGAATCTCAAACATTGGCACGCAATATAGCTTACAATACAGCAGAGCACTAACCTGTTTATCCAATAACATCAAGGGGCTAACAGTCTTTCCACTGCCATCCTACAAAGTATCAAATTAGGCAAAAGAAGAAGAGGCAGTCAAGGATGAAAAATGGACTGACAACCTCAATGTGGAGGGGATTGCAAGATCGTTCACAGAATCTCAAACATTGGCACGCAATATAGCTTACAATACAGCAGAGCACTAACCTGTTTATCCAATAACATCAAGGGGCTAACAGTCTTTCCACTGCCATCCTACAAAGTATCAAATTAGGCAAAAGAAGAAGAGGCAGTCAAGGATGAAAAATGGACTGATAACCTCAATGTGGAGGGGATTGCAAGATCAGTCACAGAATCTCAAACATTGGCACGCAATATAGCTTACAATACAGCAGAGCACTAACCTGTTTATCCAATAACATCAAGGGGCTAACAGTCTTTCCACTGCCATCCTACAAAGTATCAAATTAGGCAAAAGAAGAAGAGGCAGTCAAGGATGAAAAATGGACTGACAACCTCAATGTGGAGGGGATTGCAAGATCGTTCACAGAATCTCAAACATTGGCACGCAATATAGCTTACAATACAGCAGAGCACTAACCTGTTTATCCAATAACATCAAGGGGCTAACAGTCTTTCCACTGCCATCCTACAAAGTATCAAATTAGGCAAAAGAAGAAGAGGCAGTCAAGGATGAAAAATGGACTGATAACCTCAATGTGGAGGGGATTGCAAGATCGTTCACAGAATCTCAAACATTGGCACGCAATATAGCTTACAATACAGCAGAGCACTAACCTGTTTATCCAATAACATCAAGGGGCTAACAGTCTTTCCACTGCCATCCTACAAAGTATCAAATTAGGCAAAAGAAGAAGAGGCAGTCAAGGATGAAAAATGGACTGACAACCTCAATGTGGAGGGGATTGCAAGATCGTTCACAGAATCTCAAACATTGGCACGCAATATAGCTTACAATACAGCAGAGCACTAACCTGTTTATTCAATAACATCAAGGGGCTAACAGTCTTTCCACTGCCATCCTGCAAAGTATCAAATTAGGCAAAAGAAGAAGAGGCAGTCAAGGATGAAAAATGGACTGATAACCTCAATGTGGAGGGGATTGCAAGATCGTTCACAGAATCTCAAACATTGGCACGCAATATAGCTTACAATACAGCAGAGCACTAACCTGTTTATCCAATAACATCAAGGGGCTAACAGTCTTTCCACTGCCATCCTACAAAGTATCAAATTAGGCAAAAGAAGAAGAGGCAGTCAAGGATGAAAAATGGACTGATAACCTCAATGTGGAGGGGATTGCAAGATCGTTCACAGAATCTCAAACATTGGCACGCAATATAGCTTACAATACAGCAGAGCACTAACCTGTTTATTCAATAACATCAAGGGGCTAACAGTCTTTCCACTGCCATCCTACAAAGTATCAAATTAGGCAAAAGAAGAAGAGGCAGTCAAGGATGAAAAATGGACTGATAACCTCAATGTGGAGGGGATTGCAAGATCGTTCACAGAATCTCAAACATTGGCACGCAATATAGCTTACAATACAGCAGAGCACTAACCTGTTTATTCAATAACATCAAGGGGCTAACAGTCTTTCCACTGCCATCCTACAAAGTATCAAATTAGGCAAAAGAAGAAGAGGCAGTCAAGGATGAAAAATGGACTGATAACCTCAATGTGGAGGGGATTGCAAGATCGTTCACAGAATCTCAAACATTGGCACGCAATATAGCTTACAATACAGCAGAGCACTAACCTGTTTATTCAATAACATCAAGGGGCTAACAGTCTTTCCACTGCCATCCTACAAAGTATCAAATTAGGCAAAAGAAGAAGAGGCAGTCAAGGATGAAAAATGGACTGATAACCTCAATGTGGAGGGGATTGCAAGATCGTTCACAGAATCTCAAACATTGGCACGCAATATAGCTTACAATACAGCAGAGCACTAACCTGTTTATCCAATAACATCAAGGGGCTAACAGTCTTTCCACTGCCATCCTACAAAGTATCAAATTAGGCAAAAGAAGAAGAGGCAGTCAAGGATGAAAAATGGACTGATAACCTCAATGTGGAGGGGATTGCAAGATCGTTCACAGAATCTCAAACATTGGCACGCAATATAGCTTACAATACAGCAGAGCACTAACCTGTTTATTCAATAACATCAAGGGGCTAACAGTCTTTCCACTGCCATCCTACAAAGTATCAAATTAGGCAAAAGAAGAAGAGGCAGTCAAGGATGAAAAATGGACTGATAACCTCAATGTGGAGGGGATTGCAAGATCGTTCACAGAATCTCAAACATTGGCACGCAATATAGCTTACAATACAGCAGAGCACTAACCTGTTTATCCAATAACATCAAGGGGCTAACAGTCTTTCCACTGCCATCCTACAAAGTATCAAATTAGGCAAAAGAAGAAGAGGCAGTCAAGGATGAAAAATGGACTGATAACCTCAATGTGGAGGGGATTGCAAGATCAGTCACAGAATCTCAAACATTGGCACGCAATATAGCTTACAATACAGCAGAGCACTAACCTGTTTATCCAATAACATCAAGGGGCTAACAGTCTTTCCACTGCCATCCTACAAAGTATCAAATTAGGCAAAAGAAGAAGAGGCAGTCAAGGATGAAAAATGGACTGATAACCTCAATGTGGAGGGGATTGCAAGATCAGTCACAGAATCTCAAACATTGGCACGCAATATAGCTTACAATACAGCAGAGCACTAACCTGTTTATCCAATAACATCAAGGGGCTAACAGTCTTTCCACTGCCATCCTACAAAGTATCAAATTAGGCAAAAGAAGAAGAGGCAGTCAAGGATGAAAAATGGACTGACAACCTCAATGTGGAGGGGTTGCAAGATCGTTCACAGAATCTCAAACATTGGCACGCAATATAGCTTACAATACAGCAGAGCACTAACCTGTTTATCCAATAACATCAAGGGGCTAACAGTCTTTCCACTGCCATCCTACAAAGTATCAAATTAGGCAAAAGAAGAAGAGGCAGTCAAGGATGAAAAATGGACTGATAACCTCAATGTGGAGGGGATTGCAAGATCAGTCACAGAATCTCAAACATTGGCACGCAATATAGCTTACAATACAGCAGAGCACTAACCTGTTTATCCAATAACATCAAGGGGCTAACAGTCTTTCCACTGCCATCCTACAAAGTATCAAATTAGGCAAAAGAAGAAGAGGCAGTCAAGGATGAAAAATGGACTGACAACCTCAATGTGGAGGGGTTGCAAGATCGTTCACAGAATCTCAAACATTGGCACGCAATATAGCTTACAATACAGCAGAGCACTAACCTGTTTATTCAATAACATCAAGGGGCTAACAGTCTTTCCACTGCCATCCTACAAAGTATCAAATTAGGCAAAAGAAGAAGAGGCAGTCAAGGATGAAAAATGGACTGACAACCTGAATGTGGAGGGGATTGCAAGATCGTCCACAGAATCTCAAACATTGGCACGCAATATAGCTTACAATACAGCAGAGCACTAACCTGTTTATCCAATAACATCAAGGGGCTAACAGTCTTTCCACTGCCATCCTACAAAGTATCAAATTAGGCAAAAGAAGAAGAGGCAGTCAAGGATGAAAAATGGACTGATAACCTCAATGTGGAGGGGATTGCAAGATCAGTCACAGAATCTCAAACATTGGCACGCAATATAGCTTACAATACAGCAGAGCACTAACCTGTTTATCCAATAACATCAAGGGGCTAACAGTCTTTCCACTGCCATCCTGCAAAGTATCAAATTAGGCAAAAGAAGAAGAGGCAGTCAAGGATGAAAAATGGACTGACAACCTCAATGTGGAGGGGATTGCAAGATCGTTCACAGAATCTCAAACATTGGCACGCAATATAGCTTACAATACAGCAGAGCACTAACCTGTTTATCCAATAACATCAAGGGGCTAACAGTCTTTCCACTGCCATCCTGCAAAGTATCAAATTAGGCAAAAGAAGAAGAGGCAGTCAAGGATGAAAAATGGACTGACAACCTGAATGTGGAGGGGATTGCAAGATCGTCCACAGAATCTCAAACATTGGCACGCAATATAGCTTACAATACAGTAGAGCACTAACCTGTTTATCCAATAACATCAAGGGGCTAACAGTCTTTCCACTGCCATCCTACAAAGTATCAAATTAGGCAAAAGAAGAAGAGGCAGTCAAGGATGAAAAATGGACTGACAACCTCAATGTGGAGGGGATTGCAAGATCGTTCACAGAATCTCAAACATTGGCACGCAATATAGCTTACAATACAGCAGAGCACTAACCTGTTTATCCAATAACATCAAGGGGCTAACAGTCTTTCCACTGCCATCCTACAAAGTATCAAATTAGGCAAAAGAAGAAGAGGCAGTCAAGGATGAAAAATGGACTGACAACCTGAATGTGGAGGGGATTGCAAGATCAGTCACAGAATCTCAAACATTGGCACGCAATATAGCTTACAATACAGCAGAGCACTAACCTGTTTATCCAATAACATCAAGGGGCTAACAGTCTTTCCACTGCCATCCTACAAAGTATCAAATTAGGCAAAAGAAGAAGAGGCAGTCAAGGATGAAAAATGGACTGATAACCTCAATGTGGAGGGGATTGCAAGATCGTTCACAGAATCTCAAACATTGGCACGCAATATAGCTTACAATACAGCAGAGCACTAACCTGTTTATCCAATAACATCAAGGGGCTAACAGTCTTTCCACTGCCATCCTACAAAGTATCAAATTAGGCAAAAGAAGAAGAGGCAGTCAAGGATGAAAAATGGACTGACAACCTCAATGTGGAGGGGATTGCAAGATCGTTCACAGAATCTCAAACATTGGCACGCAATATAGCTTACAATACAGCAGAGCACTAACCTGTTTATCCAATAACATCAAGGGGCTAACAGTCTTTCCACTGCCATCCTACAAAGTATCAAATTAGGCAAAAGAAGAAGAGGCAGTCAAGGATGAAAAATGGACTGACAACCTCAATGTGGAGGGGATTGCAAGATCAGTCACAGAATCTCAAACATTGGCACGCAATATAGCTTACAATACAGCAGAGCACTAACCTGTTTATCCAATAACATCAAGGGGCTAACAGTCTTTCCACTGCCATCCTACAAAGTATCAAATTAGGCAAAAGAAGAAGAGGCAGTCAAGGATGAAAAATGGACTGACAACCTGAATGTGGAGGGGATTGCAAGATCGTCCACAGAATCTCAAACATTGGCACGCAATATAGCTTACAATACAGTAGAGCACTAACCTGTTTATCCAATAACATCAAGGGGCTAACAGTCTTTCCACTGCCATCCTACAAAGTATCAAATTAGGCAAAAGAAGAAGAGGCAGTCAAGGATGAAAAATGGACTGACAACCTCAATGTGGAGGGGATTGCAAGATCAGTCACAGAATCTCAAACATTGGCACGCAATATAGCTTACAATACAGCAGAGCACTAACCTGTTTATCCAATAACATCAAGGGGCTAACAGTCTTTCCACTGCCATCCTACAAAGTATCAAATTAGGCAAAAGAAGAAGAGGCAGTCAAGGATGAAAAATGGACTGACAACCTCAATGTGGAGGGGATTGCAAGATCAGTCACAGAATCTCAAACATTGGCACGCAATATAGCTTACAATACAGCAGAGCACTAACCTGTTTATCCAATAACATCAAGGGGCTAACAGTCTTTCCACTGCCATCCTACAAAGTATCAAATTAGGCAAAAGAAGAAGAGGCAGTCAAGGATGAAAAATGGACTGACAACCTGAATGTGGAGGGGATTGCAAGATCGTCCACAGAATCTCAAACATTGGCACGCAATATAGCTTACAATACAGTAGAGCACTAACCTGTTTATCCAATAACATCAAGGGGCTAACAGTCTTTCCACTGCCATCCTACAAAGTATCAAATTAGGCAAAAGAAGAAGAGGCAGTCAAGGATGAAAAATGGACTGACAACCTCAATGTGGAGGGGATTGCAAGATCAGTCACAGAATCTCAAACATTGGCACGCAATATAGCTTACAATACAGCAGAGCACTAACCTGTTTATCCAATAACATCAAGGGGCTAACAGTCTTTCCACTGCCATCCTACAAAGTATCAAATTAGGCAAAAGAAGAAGAGGCAGTCAAGGATGAAAAATGGACTGACAACCTGAATGTGGAGGGGATTGCAAGATCGTCCACAGAATCTCAAACATTGGCACGCAATATAGCTTACAATACAGTAGAGCACTAACCTGTTTATCCAATAACATCAAGGGGCTAACAGTCTTTCCACTGCCATCCTACAAAGTATCAAATTAGGCAAAAGAAGAAGAGGCAGTCAAGGATGAAAAATGGACTGATAACCTCAATGTGGAGGGGATTGCAAGATCGTTCACAGAATCTCAAACATTGGCACGCAATATAGCTTACAATACAGCAGAGCACTAACCTGTTTATCCAATAACATCAAGGGGCTAACAGTCTTTCCACTGCCATCCTACAAAGTATCAAATTAGGCAAAAGAAGAAGAGGCAGTCAAGGATGAAAAATGGACTGACAACCTCAATGTGGAGGGGATTGCAAGATCGTTCACAGAATCTCAAACATTGGCACGCAATATAGCTTACAATACAGCAGAGCACTAACCTGTTTATCCAATAACATCAAGGGGCTAACAGTCTTTCCACTGCCATCCTACAAAGTATCAAATTAGGCAAAAGAAGAAGAGGCAGTCAAGGATGAAAAATGGACTGACAACCTCAATGTGGAGGGGATTGCAAGATCAGTCACAGAATCTCAAACATTGGCACGCAATATAGCTTACAATACAGCAGAGCACTAACCTGTTTATCCAATAACATCAAGGGGCTAACAGTCTTTCCACTGCCATCCTACAAAGTATCAAATTAGGCAAAAGAAGAAGAGGCAGTCAAGGATGAAAAATGGACTGACAACCTCAATGTGGAGGGGATTGCAAGATCGTTCACAGAATCTCAAACATTGGCACGCAATATAGCTTACAATACAGCAGAGCACTAACCTGTTTATCCAATAACATCAAGGGGCTAACAGTCTTTCCACTGCCATCCTACAAAGTATCAAATTAGGCAAAAGAAGAAGAGGCAGTCAAGGATGAAAAATGGACTGATAACCTCAATGTGGAGGGGATTGCAAGATCAGTCACAGAATCTCAAACATTGGCACGCAATATAGCTTACAATACAGCAGAGCACTAACCTGTTTATCCAATAACATCAAGGGGCTAACAGTCTTTCCACTGCCATCCTACAAAGTATCAAATTAGGCAAAAGAAGAAGAGGCAGTCAAGGATGAAAAATGGACTGATAACCTCAATGTGGAGGGGATTGCAAGATCAGTCACAGAATCTCAAACATTGGCACGCAATATAGCTTACAATACAGCAGAGCACTAACCTGTTTATCCAATAACATCAAGGGGCTAACAGTCTTTCCACTGCCATCCTACAAAGTATCAAATTAGGCAAAAGAAGAAGAGGCAGTCAAGGATGAAAAATGGACTGATAACCTCAATGTGGAGGGGATTGCAAGATCAGTCACAGAATCTCAAACATTGGCACGCAATATAGCTTACAATACAGCAGAGCACTAACCTGTTTATCCAATAACATCAAGGGGCTAACAGTCTTTCCACTGCCATCCTACAAAGTATCAAATTAGGCAAAAGAAGAAGAGGCAGTCAAGGATGAAAAATGGACTGATAACCTCAATGTGGAGGGGATTGCAAGATCAGTCACAGAATCTCAAACATTGGCACGCAATATAGCTTACAATACAGCAGAGCACTAACCTGTTTATCCAATAACATCAAGGGGCTAACAGTCTTTCCACTGCCATCCTACAAAGTATCAAATTAGGCAAAAGAAGAAGAGGCAGTCAAGGATGAAAAATGGACTGATAACCTCAATGTGGAGGGGATTGCAAGATCGTTCACAGAATCTCAAACATTGGCACGCAATATAGCTTACAATACAGCAGAGCACTAACCTGTTTATCCAATAACATCAAGGGGCTAACAGTCTTTCCACTGCCATCCTACAAAGTATCAAATTAGGCAAAAGAAGAAGAGGCAGTCAAGGATGAAAAATGGACTGACAACCTCAATGTGGAGGGGATTGCAAGATCGTTCACAGAATCTCAAACATTGGCACGCAATATAGCTTACAATACAGCAGAGCACTAACCTGTTTATCCAATAACATCAAGGGGCTAACAGTCTTTCCACTGCCATCCTACAAAGTATCAAATTAGGCAAAAGAAGAAGAGGCAGTCAAGGATGAAAAATGGACTGACAACCTCAATGTGGAGGGGATTGCAAGATCGTTCACAGAATCTCAAACATTGGCACGCAATATAGCTTACAATACAGCAGAGCACTAACCTGTTTATCCAATAACATCAAGGGGCTAACAGTCTTTCCACTGCCATCCTACAAAGTATCAAATTAGGCAAAAGAAGAAGAGGCAGTCAAGGATGAAAAATGGACTGACAACCTCAATGTGGAGGGGATTGCAAGATCGTTCACAGAATCTCAAACATTGGCACGCAATATAGCTTACAATACAGCAGAGCACTAACCTGTTTATCCAATAACATCAAGGGGCTAACAGTCTTTCCACTGCCATCCTGCAAAGTATCAAATTAGGCAAAAGAAGAAGAGGCAGTCAAGGATGAAAAATGGACTGACAACCTCAATGTGGAGGGGATTGCAAGATCGTTCACAGAATCTCAAACATTGGCACGCAATATAGCTTACAATACAGCAGAGCACTAACCTGTTTATCCAATAACATCAAGGGGCTAACAGTCTTTCCACTGCCATCCTACAAAGTATCAAATTAGGCAAAAGAAGAAGAGGCAGTCAAGGATGAAAAATGGACTGATAACCTCAATGTGGAGGGGATTGCAAGATCGTTCACAGAATCTCAAACATTGGCACGCAATATAGCTTACAATACAGCAGAGCACTAACCTGTTTATCCAATAACATCAAGGGGCTAACAGTCTTTCCACTGCCATCCTGCAAAGTATCAAATTAGGCAAAAGAAGAAGAGGCAGTCAAGGATGAAAAATGGACTGACAACCTCAATGTGGAGGGGATTGCAAGATCGTTCACAGAATCTCAAACATTGGCACGCAATATAGCTTACAATACAGCAGAGCACTAACCTGTTTATCCAATAACATCAAGGGGCTAACAGTCTTTCCACTGCCATCCTACAAAGTATCAAATTAGGCAAAAGAAGAAGAGGCAGTCAAGGATGAAAAATGGACTGACAACCTCAATGTGGAGGGGATTGCAAGATCAGTCACAGAATCTCAAACATTGGCACGCAATATAGCTTACAATACAGCAGAGCACTAACCTGTTTATCCAATAACATCAAGGGGCTAACAGTCTTTCCACTGCCATCCTACAAAGTATCAAATTAGGCAAAAGAAGAAGAGGCAGTCAAGGATGAAAAATGGACTGACAACCTCAATGTGGAGGGGATTGCAAGATCGTTCACAGAATCTCAAACATTGGCACGCAATATAGCTTACAATACAGCAGAGCACTAACCTGTTTATCCAATAACATCAAGGGGCTAACAGTCTTTCCACTGCCATCCTACAAAGTATCAAATTAGGCAAAAGAAGAAGAGGCAGTCAAGGATGAAAAATGGACTGATAACCTCAATGTGGAGGGGATTGCAAGATCGTTCACAGAATCTCAAACATTGGCACGCAATATAGCTTACAATACAGCAGAGCACTAACCTGTTTATCCAATAACATCAAGGGGCTAACAGTCTTTCCACTGCCATCCTACAAAGTATCAAATTAGGCAAAAGAAGAAGAGGCAGTCAAGGATGAAAAATGGACTGATAACCTCAATGTGGAGGGGATTGCAAGATCAGTCACAGAATCTCAAACATTGGCACGCAATATAGCTTACAATACAGCAGAGCACTAACCTGTTTATCCAATAACATCAAGGGGCTAACAGTCTTTCCACTGCCATCCTACAAAGTATCAAATTAGGCAAAAGAAGAAGAGGCAGTCAAGGATGAAAAATGGACTGATAACCTCAATGTGGAGGGGATTGCAAGATCGTTCACAGAATCTCAAACATTGGCACGCAATATAGCTTACAATACAGCAGAGCACTAACCTGTTTATCCAATAACATCAAGGGGCTAACAGTCTTTCCACTGCCATCCTACAAAGTATCAAATTAGGCAAAAGAAGAAGAGGCAGTCAAGGATGAAAAATGGACTGATAACCTCAATGTGGAGGGGATTGCAAGATCGTTCACAGAATCTCAAACATTGGCACGCAATATAGCTTACAATACAGCAGAGCACTAACCTGTTTATCCAATAACATCAAGGGGCTAACAGTCTTTCCACTGCCATCCTACAAAGTATCAAATTAGGCAAAAGAAGAAGAGGCAGTCAAGGATGAAAAATGGACTGATAACCTCAATGTGGAGGGGATTGCAAGATCGTTCACAGAATCTCAAACATTGGCACGCAATATAGCTTACAATACAGCAGAGCACTAACCTGTTTATCCAATAACATCAAGGGGCTAACAGTCTTTCCACTGCCATCCTACAAAGTATCAAATTAGGCAAAAGAAGAAGAGGCAGTCAAGGATGAAAAATGGACTGATAACCTCAATGTGGAGGGGATTGCAAGATCAGTCACAGAATCTCAAACATTGGCACGCAATATAGCTTACAATACAGCAGAGCACTAACCTGTTTATCCAATAACATCAAGGGGCTAACAGTCTTTCCACTGCCATCCTACAAAGTATCAAATTAGGCAAAAGAAGAAGAGGCAGTCAAGGATGAAAAATGGACTGATAACCTCAATGTGGAGGGGATTGCAAGATCGTTCACAGAATCTCAAACATTGGCACGCAATATAGCTTACAATACAGCAGAGCACTAACCTGTTTATCCAATAACATCAAGGGGCTAACAGTCTTTCCACTGCCATCCTACAAAGTATCAAATTAGGCAAAAGAAGAAGAGGCAGTCAAGGATGAAAAATGGACTGATAACCTCAATGTGGAGGGGATTGCAAGATCAGTCACAGAATCTCAAACATTGGCACGCAATATAGCTTACAATACAGCAGAGCACTAACCTGTTTATCCAATAACATCAAGGGGCTAACAGTCTTTCCACTGCCATCCTACAAAGTATCAAATTAGGCAAAAGAAGAAGAGGCAGTCAAGGATGAAAAATGGACTGATAACCTCAATGTGGAGGGGATTGCAAGATCGTTCACAGAATCTCAAACATTGGCACGCAATATAGCTTACAATACAGCAGAGCACTAACCTGTTTATCCAATAACATCAAGGGGCTAACAGTCTTTCCACTGCCATCCTACAAAGTATCAAATTAGGCAAAAGAAGAAGAGGCAGTCAAGGATGAAAAATGGACTGATAACCTCAATGTGGAGGGGATTGCAAGATCGTTCACAGAATCTCAAACATTGGCACGCAATATAGCTTACAATACAGCAGAGCACTAACCTGTTTATCCAATAACATCAAGGGGCTAACAGTCTTTCCACTGCCATCCTACAAAGTATCAAATTAGGCAAAAGAAGAAGAGGCAGTCAAGGATGAAAAATGGACTGATAACCTCAATGTGGAGGGGATTGCAAGATCGTTCACAGAATCTCAAACATTGGCACGCAATATAGCTTACAATACAGCAGAGCACTAACCTGTTTATCCAATAACATCAAGGGGCTAACAGTCTTTCCACTGCCATCCTACAAAGTATCAAATTAGGCAAAAGAAGAAGAGGCAGTCAAGGATGAAAAATGGACTGATAACCTCAATGTGGAGGGGATTGCAAGATCGTTCACAGAATCTCAAACATTGGCACGCAATATAGCTTACAATACAGCAGAGCACTAACCTGTTTATCCAATAACATCAAGGGGCTAACAGTCTTTCCACTGCCATCCTACAAAGTATCAAATTAGGCAAAAGAAGAAGAGGCAGTCAAGGATGAAAAATGGACTGATAACCTCAATGTGGAGGGGATTGCAAGATCGTTCACAGAATCTCAAACATTGGCACGCAATATAGCTTACAATACAGCAGAGCACTAACCTGTTTATCCAATAACATCAAGGGGCTAACAGTCTTTCCACTGCCATCCTACAAAGTATCAAATTAGGCAAAAGAAGAAGAGGCAGTCAAGGATGAAAAATGGACTGATAACCTCAATGTGGAGGGGATTGCAAGATCGTTCACAGAATCTCAAACATTGGCACGCAATATAGCTTACAATACAGCAGAGCACTAACCTGTTTATCCAATAACATCAAGGGGCTAACAGTCTTTCCACTGCCATCCTACAAAGTATCAAATTAGGCAAAAGAAGAAGAGGCAGTCAAGGATGAAAAATGGACTGATAACCTCAATGTGGAGGGGATTGCAAGATCGTTCACAGAATCTCAAACATTGGCACGCAATATAGCTTACAATACAGCAGAGCACTAACCTGTTTATCCAATAACATCAAGGGGCTAACAGTCTTTCCACTGCCATCCTACAAAGTATCAAATTAGGCAAAAGAAGAAGAGGCAGTCAAGGATGAAAAATGGACTGATAACCTCAATGTGGAGGGGATTGCAAGATCGTTCACAGAATCTCAAACATTGGCACGCAATATAGCTTACAATACAGCAGAGCACTAACCTGTTTATCCAATAACATCAAGGGGCTAACAGTCTTTCCACTGCCATCCTACAAAGTATCAAATTAGGCAAAAGAAGAAGAGGCAGTCAAGGATGAAAAATGGACTGATAACCTCAATGTGGAGGGGATTGCAAGATCGTTCACAGAATCTCAAACATTGGCACGCAATATAGCTTACAATACAGCAGAGCACTAACCTGTTTATCCAATAACATCAAGGGGCTAACAGTCTTTCCACTGCCATCCTACAAAGTATCAAATTAGGCAAAAGAAGAAGAGGCAGTCAAGGATGAAAAATGGACTGATAACCTCAATGTGGAGGGGATTGCAAGATCGTTCACAGAATCTCAAACATTGGCACGCAATATAGCTTACAATACAGCAGAGCACTAACCTGTTTATCCAATAACATCAAGGGGCTAACAGTCTTTCCACTGCCATCCTACAAAGTATCAAATTAGGCAAAAGAAGAAGAGGCAGTCAAGGATGAAAAATGGACTGATAACCTCAATGTGGAGGGGATTGCAAGATCAGTCACAGAATCTCAAACATTGGCACGCAATATAGCTTACAATACAGCAGAGCACTAACCTGTTTATCCAATAACATCAAGGGGCTAACAGTCTTTCCACTGCCATCCTGCAAAGTATCAAATTAGGCAAAAGAAGAAGAGGCAGTCAAGGATGAAAAATGGACTGACAACCTCAATGTGGAGGGGATTGCAAGATCGTTCACAGAATCTCAAACATTGGCACGCAATATAGCTTACAATACAGCAGAGCACTAACCTGTTTATCCAATAACATCAAGGGGCTAACAGTCTTTCCACTGCCATCCTACAAAGTATCAAATTAGGCAAAAGAAGAAGAGGCAGTCAAGGATGAAAAATGGACTGACAACCTCAATGTGGAGGGGATTGCAAGATCGTTCACAGAATCTCAAACATTGGCACGCAATATAGCTTACAATACAGCAGAGCACTAACCTGTTTATCCAATAACATCAAGGGGCTAACAGTCTTTCCACTGCCATCCTGCAAAGTATCAAATTAGGCAAAAGAAGAAGAGGCAGTCAAGGATGAAAAATGGACTGACAACCTCAATGTGGAGGGGATTGCAAGATCAGTCACAGAATCTCAAACATTGGCACGCAATATAGCTTACAATACAGCAGAGCACTAACCTGTTTATCCAATAACATCAAGGGGCTAACAGTCTTTCCACTGCCATCCTACAAAGTATCAAATTAGGCAAAAGAAGAAGAGGCAGTCAAGGATGAAAAATGGACTGATAACCTCAATGTGGAGGGGATTGCAAGATCGTTCACAGAATCTCAAACATTGGCACGCAATATAGCTTACAATACAGCAGAGCACTAACCTGTTTATCCAATAACATCAAGGGGCTAACAGTCTTTCCACTGCCATCCTACAAAGTATCAAATTAGGCAAAAGAAGAAGAGGCAGTCAAGGATGAAAAATGGACTGATAACCTCAATGTGGAGGGGATTGCAAGATCGTTCACAGAATCTCAAACATTGGCACGCAATATAGCTTACAATACAGCAGAGCACTAACCTGTTTATCCAATAACATCAAGGGGCTAACAGTCTTTCCACTGCCATCCTGCAAAGTATCAAATTAGGCAAAAGAAGAAGAGGCAGTCAAGGATGAAAAATGGACTGACAACCTCAATGTGGAGGGGATTGCAAGATCAGTCACAGAATCTCAAACATTGGCACGCAATATAGCTTACAATACAGCAGAGCACTAACCTGTTTATCCAATAACATCAAGGGGCTAACAGTCTTTCCACTGCCATCCTACAAAGTATCAAATTAGGCAAAAGAAGAAGAGGCAGTCAAGGATGAAAAATGGACTGACAACCTCAATGTGGAGGGGATTGCAAGATCAGTCACAGAATCTCAAACATTGGCACGCAATATAGCTTACAATACAGCAGAGCACTAACCTGTTTATCCAATAACATCAAGGGGCTAACAGTCTTTCCACTGCCATCCTACAAAGTATCAAATTAGGCAAAAGAAGAAGAGGCAGTCAAGGATGAAAAATGGACTGACAACCTCAATGTGGAGGGGATTGCAAGATCGTTCACAGAATCTCAAACATTGGCACGCAATATAGCTTACAATACAGCAGAGCACTAACCTGTTTATCCAATAACATCAAGGGGCTAACAGTCTTTCCACTGCCATCCTACAAAGTATCAAATTAGGCAAAAGAAGAAGAGGCAGTCAAGGATGAAAAATGGACTGACAACCTCAATGTGGAGGGGATTGCAAGATCGTTCACAGAATCTCAAACATTGGCACGCAATATAGCTTACAATACAGCAGAGCACTAACCTGTTTATCCAATAACATCAAGGGGCTAACAGTCTTTCCACTGCCATCCTACAAAGTATCAAATTAGGCAAAAGAAGAAGAGGCAGTCAAGGATGAAAAATGGACTGACAACCTCAATGTGGAGGGGATTGCAAGATCGTTCACAGAATCTCAAACATTGGCACGCAATATAGCTTACAATACAGCAGAGCACTAACCTGTTTATCCAATAACATCAAGGGGCTAACAGTCTTTCCACTGCCATCCTACAAAGTATCAAATTAGGCAAAAGAAGAAGAGGCAGTCAAGGATGAAAAATGGACTGACAACCTCAATGTGGAGGGGATTGCAAGATCGTTCACAGAATCTCAAACATTGGCACGCAATATAGCTTACAATACAGCAGAGCACTAACCTGTTTATCCAATAACATCAAGGGGCTAACAGTCTTTCCACTGCCATCCTACAAAGTATCAAATTAGGCAAAAGAAGAAGAGGCAGTCAAGGATGAAAAATGGACTGACAACCTCAATGTGGAGGGGATTGCAAGATCGTTCACAGAATCTCAAACATTGGCACGCAATATAGCTTACAATACAGCAGAGCACTAACCTGTTTATCCAATAACATCAAGGGGCTAACAGTCTTTCCACTGCCATCCTACAAAGTATCAAATTAGGCAAAAGAAGAAGAGGCAGTCAAGGATGAAAAATGGACTGACAACCTCAATGTGGAGGGGATTGCAAGATCGTTCACAGAATCTCAAACATTGGCACGCAATATAGCTTACAATACAGCAGAGCACTAACCTGTTTATCCAATAACATCAAGGGGCTAACAGTCTTTCCACTGCCATCCTACAAAGTATCAAATTAGGCAAAAGAAGAAGAGGCAGTCAAGGATGAAAAATGGACTGACAACCTCAATGTGGAGGGGATTGCAAGATCGTTCACAGAATCTCAAACATTGGCACGCAATATAGCTTACAATACAGCAGAGCACTAACCTGTTTATCCAATAACATCAAGGGGCTAACAGTCTTTCCACTGCCATCCTACAAAGTATCAAATTAGGCAAAAGAAGAAGAGGCAGTCAAGGATGAAAAATGGACTGACAACCTCAATGTGGAGGGGATTGCAAGATCGTTCACAGAATCTCAAACATTGGCACGCAATATAGCTTACAATACAGCAGAGCACTAACCTGTTTATCCAATAACATCAAGGGGCTAACAGTCTTTCCACTGCCATCCTACAAAGTATCAAATTAGGCAAAAGAAGAAGAGGCAGTCAAGGATGAAAAATGGACTGACAACCTCAATGTGGAGGGGATTGCAAGATCGTTCACAGAATCTCAAACATTGGCACGCAATATAGCTTACAATACAGCAGAGCACTAACCTGTTTATCCAATAACATCAAGGGGCTAACAGTCTTTCCACTGCCATCCTGCAAAGTATCAAATTAGGCAAAAGAAGAAGAGGCAGTCAAGGATGAAAAATGGACTGACAACCTCAATGTGGAGGGGATTGCAAGATCGTTCACAGAATCTCAAACATTGGCACGCAATATAGCTTACAATACAGCAGAGCACTAACCTGTTTATCCAATAACATCAAGGGGCTAACAGTCTTTCCACTGCCATCCTACAAAGTATCAAATTAGGCAAAAGAAGAAGAGGCAGTCAAGGATGAAAAATGGACTGACAACCTCAATGTGGAGGGGATTGCAAGATCGTTCACAGAATCTCAAACATTGGCACGCAATATAGCTTACAATACAGCAGAGCACTAACCTGTTTATCCAATAACATCAAGGGGCTAACAGTCTTTCCACTGCCATCCTGCAAAGTATCAAATTAGGCAAAAGAAGAAGAGGCAGTCAAGGATGAAAAATGGACTGACAACCTCAATGTGGAGGGGATTGCAAGATCGTTCACAGAATCTCAAACATTGGCACGCAATATAGCTTACAATACAGCAGAGCACTAACCTGTTTATCCAATAACATCAAGGGGCTAACAGTCTTTCCACTGCCATCCTACAAAGTATCAAATTAGGCAAAAGAAGAAGAGGCAGTCAAGGATGAAAAATGGACTGACAACCTCAATGTGGAGGGGATTGCAAGATCGTTCACAGAATCTCAAACATTGGCACGCAATATAGCTTACAATACAGCAGAGCACTAACCTGTTTATCCAATAACATCAAGGGGCTAACAGTCTTTCCACTGCCATCCTGCAAAGTATCAAATTAGGCAAAAGAAGAAGAGGCAGTCAAGGATGAAAAATGGACTGACAACCTCAATGTGGAGGGGATTGCAAGATCGTTCACAGAATCTCAAACATTGGCACGCAATATAGCTTACAATACAGCAGAGCACTAACCTGTTTATCCAATAACATCAAGGGGCTAACAGTCTTTCCACTGCCATCCTACAAAGTATCAAATTAGGCAAAAGAAGAAGAGGCAGTCAAGGATGAAAAATGGACTGACAACCTCAATGTGGAGGGGATTGCAAGATCGTTCACAGAATCTCAAACATTGGCACGCAATATAGCTTACAATACAGCAGAGCACTAACCTGTTTATCCAATAACATCAAGGGGCTAACAGTCTTTCCACTGCCATCCTGCAAAGTATCAAATTAGGCAAAAGAAGAAGAGGCAGTCAAGGATGAAAAATGGACTGACAACCTCAATGTGGAGGGGATTGCAAGATCGTTCACAGAATCTCAAACATTGGCACGCAATATAGCTTACAATACAGCAGAGCACTAACCTGTTTATCCAATAACATCAAGGGGCTAACAGTCTTTCCACTGCCATCCTACAAAGTATCAAATTAGGCAAAAGAAGAAGAGGCAGTCAAGGATGAAAAATGGACTGACAACCTCAATGTGGAGGGGATTGCAAGATCGTTCACAGAATCTCAAACATTGGCACGCAATATAGCTTACAATACAGCAGAGCACTAACCTGTTTATCCAATAACATCAAGGGGCTAACAGTCTTTCCACTGCCATCCTGCAAAGTATCAAATTAGGCAAAAGAAGAAGAGGCAGTCAAGGATGAAAAATGGACTGACAACCTCAATGTGGAGGGGATTGCAAGATCGTTCACAGAATCTCAAACATTGGCACGCAATATAGCTTACAATACAGCAGAGCACTAACCTGTTTATTCAATAACATCAAGGGGCTAACAGTCTTTCCACTGCCATCCTACAAAGTATCAAATTAGGCAAAAGAAGAAGAGGCAGTCAAGGATGAAAAATGGACTGATAACCTCAATGTGGAGGGGATTGCAAGATCGTTCACAGAATCTCAAACATTGGCACGCAATATAGCTTACAATACAGCAGAGCACTAACCTGTTTATCCAATAACATCAAGGGGCTAACAGTCTTTCCACTGCCATCCTACAAAGTATCAAATTAGGCAAAAGAAGAAGAGGCAGTCAAGGATGAAAAATGGACTGACAACCTCAATGTGGAGGGGATTGCAAGATCGTTCACAGAATCTCAAACATTGGCAAGCAACTGAGATATATGGAGGGAAGTAGTCAGGTGCTAATCTTCATGGCACCCATTTAACAGTTTCAACAGTGAAAGGGTGAGAGCGGGATGCCAGCCACATAGGAGGCTTGAATTCATGAAGTCTGGGAATCGGTGCAAGCAGCTCATCGGACCGGAGAGCGTACAATACAACAAAGCATTAATCTGGTTATTCAATTATGAGAATGTGGGAATCTATAGAAATCAGCCAACATTCAAGATGCCAAATTGTCTACTAAGATTGCTATATTTGTATGTTTTTTTAAAAAATCATTCCACTCCCCCCCAACTTGTATTTCTTGTCATTGTATCTCTCATAAGAAGATTGTTTTAAATAGAAAAAGGCCAAAATAATTATCACTATCCATCATCAATGGCAATACAAACTGGTTAGAAAGTGTCTAAGACTAAAGTATAATGTGGCCTCATGACACTACAAATACCCTGGTATTATGCAACCGTTGATCAGAGCAGCTTCTCTAAGTGCTACCAAAGTGTTTGGACCCCTCATGATCAGTCAGATGCAGCAACCAGAAAAATTCCAACCTCGTACTCTCATAATGAGAAGTTGCATCCACTGATCAGTGAGATCACCAAAAAGTTAAGACCGTTAAATCATTAAGTGCCATGGAAGAAAGGAACCATATCCGAAACAGGAAAAAGGGATAAACTTGTACTTCTGTTCACTAAACATGCAAAGACTACTGGCCAGGTGATAGGCCAACTTATCTGCTAAAATGATTATGACTCCTTTTTATAAATAGTTTCCACTTCCTTATGGACTTCAGCTGGTCGTCTCTGGCTGTTCGTAAATTTATATTCTATTTGGGATTTTTTTTTATAGTTCTTGCAAAAAATGTTAACAATAACTTCAACAATATTAGATATTGTGATGATTTCAACATGCGTAAGTGTGTTAATTCTGATTTTTGTTTTAGTCAGATTTTTAGAAGTGAGTTGGGTTGAGAAATTTTCATCATAACCCTCATATATTCATGACATATTGTAGGGATCTTTTGAAAACCTGACAACTCAACAGTACCCCTCGTATATGTGTGCGTGTGTGTAGATAAATCACTATATCTGTAGTCTAATGATGAGAAAGCATTGATTTTATATAACAAATATTTATCTTTCAACACAATCTCTACCCTTGTCAATTCACTTAACCCAGTGCTTCTCCGTTCCTCAGATAGACTGAACATTATACAGTGAAAACTTCATATCCAAATTAAGCTAATATGACGGGGTGCTGAAAAAGTCTTTAGTTCCATCAAGTAACCTTTAAAAAAAAATTCTGATGTTTAGTCTTTGGGTCAGATTTTGACATTTTCAGCACCCCCTGTGTCACATTCTGTCCACTTTGATGTTTGTTTTTGTATGTGATTGCAAGTCTACACTTTTTTTTTTTTTTTTTTTTCCAGGTTTTACCTATCTACATGCATGTACGAGTTTTGGTGTCATCATACCTTTTTCTCTCAGGCTATGGCCATTTTACTTACTTCTGGCAGAAAGGAGAATATGGCCTCTTCAGATACTGTCAGGTAGGAGACTGTTGTATAGCAGGTGTTATTTTCCATTTCCTTTGACTTGAATCAAAGGACCTGAAGTAACAAGGGAGAGATAATCTGTTAACAGTCTTGGGTGGCTCCTCCAAACTTCTCTTATTCTGGTTTTAGGGACAGGAATTTTTCTCATAGAGACTTACATAAATGCTTTTCTGCCTTTTGATGTTGTTGTATAGGATGTTTTGATTGAGCTTCTGGATACAAAAAAGTACCATTTCAGGGTTTCTAGCGGAAATGTATTATAAAAAATATTAAAAGGCAGGTACCTTCACTGAATTTTCGGTACCTAAGGTTTAAAATGAATTTTTAAAATTGAAAAAGATTTAATTTTAGCTTTAATTGAAAGCTAAATGATTAAATTTACTATTTCCAGTAAGTAAAATACTCTGGTGTATTTCAAATAAAAATTATATTGATTGGAACCTCAATATTTTGCTCGCTTTCACAAAATCTGCCATTTTTGACACATTTGTAAGCAAAAGTTAATTCACAGTTTTAAAAATGTTCCAAAAATAAAATGTACTTTCCTGAAACTTCATTTGAGGAATATTTGCTGATTTAAAGTATAATTAATCTGATTTGAAAAAAAAATATTACTTTAAGTTTAAAATATCAGAGAAATGGATTTTTAAAACAAATGGTAGCGGTGATTACACACTTATCACTGTTGCTTGTCACTCGTAGATCACTTGACAAGTGATGATAAAATCTGTCAATACCTTTACTGCTGTTCACTGGAGACTTTATATGTTAAAGCATAATTTAAGAAAATGATGGGTGAGTACCTTTTTAATATAATTTTTAAGTACTCAGTGATCTTAAAAATGTTGGAAAATATTCTCAATAATCTAATTTTAAGAATATTGAATTTAACTTGACTATAGTCATCACTCTTATTTTCTGATTATATCATATACGGTCAACCATACTTTCAAACAGGGGCAAGTTATGTAATATTTTATATACATAAAAAATTCAAAATTTTTTTTAAATATTGGGTATAAGCAACTTATATTGAGCTTTTCAATTTTTGATTCGTAAATATAGTTTTCACTTAATAATAATATCACCTAACTGGATTGAAGTATTGCAGAATTTTAAACGCTTTATAATATTATAAATTATTATAATTAAAATAAAAAAATGGAAACAATTCTCGTAAAAATTCATTATCAAAAAAAAAAATTTTTTTCTTAAGACAATAGTATCCTTAATAAATCTTATTTATAAAAGCAATTAAAAACTTTTCTATTTAAATAATGTCATAGTTTTATTGCATTTTTTATTTTAAGATACTGAGCAGATTTTCTGGAAAAAATTGGTTGTTTGAGAAAAAAAAAAATTGATTTACATTCTCTAAGGAGTCCTGCTTTTAACTAATAAAACAAATTTTGGGATTGCAATTTAATTTCTCGAAATAACATAAAATTAAGTAAGTGGGAGGATAACATTAAAAAAAAAAAATTTTAACCAAGATTTTCTAAAAAAAAATTTCAAAAATAATTTCATCCTTTCATGAATAAGTCCTGAAATTTCCATTAAAATCTGACAATTACTTGATTTTTTGCAAGAATTATTTTTCACTGGAAAAAAAACGACAAAAACATTAATCGCAAATATTACATCAACCACTGATGCAAAAAAAATAAAATAAAAAGATTTTTAACCAAAATTTTGAACATGATAGAAAGGATTAAAAAATTTAATAAAATAACGAAAAAAACTTTGGTCTTTCCTTTTAATAATAATAAAACATTTTGATGATAAAACTTGGTTTTTATTAAGTTTGGGGCCTTTTTTTCATCATGCTATGCTGTTTTTCAGCAAAAAAAGTGGAGGTACCTATTAAAAGGACTTAAAATTCTGAAAAAAAAATTGAAAATAGTCTTGAGATCCTTGAAAATGTCACTGTATTATTGACAAATTCAGACTTGAATCCTTTATACTTCTTGAATATATTTTGAACTACTTACAGTATAATAATTTCAAGATAACAAATCATTTCTCTCACGGTATCTTTATTCTAATATTTCTGTGCTTGTCTTTCCTTAAAACTTATACATAGAGTTAATGTATTAATTAATTATTAGTCTTTGCAACAAAATTTTGAAATTGATAAATAGTAAGAAATACAGTCATTTGTATGAATTTCTGGGTTTTTTTTTCTGTGTTGACATCAAGTTCTTAAATGTTTTCTGAAAATGGTGTGTCAGTGATTTGTCTGATGTAAACTGAATTTTGCCAGCAACCCAACTGACTATGCTGTTTAACCAGAGCTACAAAAACCTGTTGTTTGGGTCTGAAAAAGACCTTGATTAAGCAAGTTTTAACCTTGAAAAATCTACTTATTGGCTAGAATAAACATTGAATAAACTGTTATTATATTTTATATTTTTGCTATGAACCCTGTATTTGTTATAAGGCACATTCTGTTATAAAATCTGCTGGAGATAAATTTGCAAAAATAGACAAAATGACAATGTTTAATCTTCATGTCTGCAAAACAAAAAAAAACCAGTGTCAAAAGGATGGTTTTTCTTTTGACACTAGTATTACTTTGAATTACTAAAACTCCCTCAACAATATTTATTTACATGATTATAAAAATATTTGCACTAAGTACAATGCAATATTTATTATTTGCCATTTTATAAAGTTTTATTGTTTATCATTTTATAAAGAAAGAAATTTGAAATCTTTTTATTCAAGAATTAATAAAAACCTACCAAATTTTCAACTAATTGTAATGATTGGCAAAACATCAGCAAATTGCCAATCAATTCAAACTTTATAAAAACGCTAAATAATAAAGATTTCATTACAATTGGTTTACATATTTTTGGCTTTAGTAAATTTCTATAAATTTATGCATAAAAAAAATTGTTTTTATAATTATTACTTTATAAATTAATAAATGATGAACATTGTGTTGTGTTAGGTGGCTTGCATTTTTAGAATGTTGTAAATATAAATTTATTCTTGTAAATAAACAATCTAATAAATAGAATTTAATATTTTTGTTGTAAATTCTCAAGAAACAGAAAATGTATAAATTCACTTGTTTGAGTTTTATTAAAGTTCTAATCATCACATTTTAAAACTAACTTTGCTGAGGGGGTGAAGGTAGTACAAAATAATAACAATGTCAAGAAAAAAGAGTACTTTTGACACAATGTTTTATTGCATGCACAAAGGTTGAACATTGCCAACAAAAAATTCCTCTTTTCCATTCAGTCATGGAGACTTCACAACTTGTTAGTTTTTATATCTAACTTTTCTTATTTTTCAATTAAGTTTGGATATAACAAGTTATTCTAGGAGTTTGATAATGAAATGCCTTCTTAAATGTATTGATTTTAAAAATCCTTTCTTAACAATTTTTAATGAGTGATTAAAATCCTTGTTCGTCTATTAAAACCTCTGCACTTTATTTATTTATATTTGATTCCCAATTTTTTTTTTTTTTATAAAAGAGACAGATTTTAGGATGTTTGTTTGTCACCTTAATCACGCATGTTTTATAACTAGTTTTTCTCCATTTTTTTATTTTTTATTTTTTTTTTTTGATAATTTTGTTTAAATCGTGGTTGTTAAAGTCCCTTCATTGTCTTCTAAAAGTTAACATTTAATATTCTAATATAGAAATTCTAATCTAATACCAAATCAACAATCAACAATTGATAGGATTTAAAGGCACAAACATTAAAGATTGCCAAAAGTTCATTATCAAATTTTTTTTTTTTTTTTTTTTTTTTTTAAATTTAAATTTTTTTTAAAAATTTAAATTTTTTTTTAAATTAAAATTTTTTTTTTTTAAATTTAAATTTTTTTTTTTAATTTTAAATTTTTTAAAAAATGTTAAATTTTTAAAAAAATTTTAATTTTAATGTTTATGTGTACATGTGTTTGATCAGTCTGTATGAGCTGGTTTAATTCTGTTGTGGATCATTGATCTAATTTTGATTGATAAACTTTATATTTGAGGCCGATCAGATAGTTTAATATTACGTTTATATTAATGGATTCTTCTTAGATTGAAATTGATTCTTCTTAGTGTTCAATATATGAACTAAATTTGATAGATTTTGTTAATGAACTTGTTCCTTCTTCTCTGATTATTTTTTTTATCTCCCCTGTCCTCTTTTTGTGCATCAGTAAGAATTATTCCTTTTTAAGCATTTTCAGAAACAATGTCATTAGAACATTTTAGAGGTAACAGAATATTTTGCCATAGTTTCTTCACGCAGATATGTAAATATATTTATACCCGTGTGTGTCTACACAGATGCATAGCTACATTTATACACAAATGTGTATAGATATGTATCTTGAAATGGAAAAAATCTCTAATCTAAGCAAATCTATAAAAAATGACAATCTTGTATACCTGTTCATTATATCCTTCATTATTTTAAACCTCTTTAGAGTGGCAAGTTCTCAATGTTCTAAAATGTCAGATTCCATGTTCTTCCATAATGGTAAATTTCAAGTTTCTGTTTAAAAATTATACAAACCCATGAAAGACAGAGACTTGTGTGTAAACAGTAAAATATACAACTGTATAACCTACTTGCCTGTCCTACAAAGTCATACGAACTTCTATGTCATCATTAAATTTTAACATTTGGAGCTGCTTGGTGTGTTCTTCTGTCAGCATTCTTTTGTGTTGTTCTCTGAGACCCCCCACTTCATCTCTGATTTTTCATGGGTACTGGTCAGTTTTATAGATAACATTATTCTTTGTCTTGTCTAAAAAAAAAAAAAAAAGAAGTAAATTATCTTCATTCAGCTATTTCTCTTTGCCTGGCCATTTGCCCTGTATTTGTGAATTCAACTTCATGATACTGATAACTGTAGTAGGAAAATAAATGTTCCAAATCGGGTTCAGCTGGTTTTCATTTAATGAGATCTCAACTGACTGATATCACTACAAAAGCGAAGATGTGTATGTGGTATTGCTTTGAATTTGCACTATATGTAATATAAAGAAAGTATCTTTAAATGGGTGTGGGAGGGGTGAGGTGTTAGGGGTTGTGTCTTGGGAGCCAAGGAGGTGGCATCTGGATGGAGCTTGGGAACTACTAATTTATATGAACACTACATATGAATGATTTGTGTTTATTTACAGATAGAATAAATTCTGTGATTGTCTTGAAGGCAACACTCTTCCATTTTTGTCAAAGAGTTTCAGGTAAATCTAATACCTTTTTAGTGATTTTATTTTTATTGATATTTACAAAGCTGAATAGTGGAGAAAAGTGGAGAAGGTGGTTCTGTCATAATTTTCCAAGTGAATATTTTTGCCTTAAAAATCAGCATTTATAATATTTTAAAATCTGGGTTTGAACATTTACCACTGGAGTCAGTAAAAAGAATACAATTACCTTAGCCTTGAAACAATGACTACATTCTTATTAACCTTCACATTGAATGTATTTTCCAATGTTGAGAATGTTATTATTCTGTTGAAAAACAACCTGCATCTACATTTATTTTATCATATAAAAACTCCTTCCTGGTCTTTTGTACAGGAGTAGAGGTTTATCATTTGTTCCCTGTTTAGTACCGAGTTTTCGTTCCCTTCTAAAATCTACTCCAACTCTATACTTCTGACCTGAACTCTGAATATTTTTTCGCTATTTTATTTATTTTTATCTCCTCCCCCAATCATCCGGTTCATAGATGGTTATCCCTTGTTTCCTGTTTAGGATTGGATTTCCAGTTTCTTTTGAAGTCTACTTCCACACTATACTTTTATCATCTCCAATTGAATTCTGAAATGTTATTCAATTATTAAATCTTGACCCCTTCTTGTCTAGAGTTGTTATCTTTCCTTCATAGTTACAAGAATTTCACTTCTTACTCTTTCTTATGCTCATACAACACCACACAATAACTCTCTACCTTGAGTGGCCCTTGGACTTTATTGAGTGAACATTATTAAAAGCAAAGAAAAAAAACACAATGACTACATAGTTATAGGTTATACATCCTGATCTTCTCTGCTTACGCTAAATCAATAAACAAACGTATTTTGTCTTATGGAATATCCCCATTAGTAAAGACAGCTAGTTGCTAATACATTTTTGTTTGGATATTTTTTACTTCTAATGATTTAAAAAGAAAAATTCTTTTTTACATTACATTCAACAAATAGCGTTGATTGTATAAATAAAAATTTTATCATGCCTGTTTAATAATTATCTTCATTTTTTTTTTTTTTTTTTTTTTGATACAGTAAACACTGACAAAATAAATTGAGTTCTTTTTTTTTTTAATTTAATTTTTTTTTTTTTGAATATCTCCTTGAGATTCAAATTATAAAGTACTCTGACAATTAGAGAATGAGTTTATTAAAATTTGGTGAAGTTATTCATATATAAAATACGTTTTCTTTTTTAACACTGATCTTTGGTTTCTTGTATTGACAGTATAATTAGTCAAACTGGGATACTGTTGTATTGTCGTGGTGAATGATACACAGAGAAGAATGAGTGCTTAATATCTGTATTCAGTACCAGTTTCTGGTGCTAACAGTTACATACAATAAGTTACAAAACAATTAACAAGACAACTTACAAGGAATAGAGGAGGGTTAAATGCTGTATAGCCAAATGAAGTAAGATCAGTCCGAATATTAATCGTCTTAGTACCAACTTAATCAATTTTGAAGTCCTTAATTGTAGGCTACTCAAGACTATGAGCCAGGTCATCTGGTAGAGTGCTGAAGGGGTGCTAGTTACTCTACAACAGGTACTAAGAACATTTAGTGTTTTTGAAGAAAGAAAAAAAACTTTAAAAATCTGTATAAATTAAAATTTGGTAAAATGAACAAATTAGATTGAAATTCTAGTGGACATATTAGAATATATTCTATTGATCAGTTTCAGACAAAAAGATTTTTAATAATTCTTAAGATGCAATATCTCTACTGTGTGGATGCCAACTTAATATAAAATTTAATTATAATTAATTGAGAAAGATAAAAAATACACAGCATTTAAAATAAATATCAAGTTAATAACTTGCAAAGTTTCAGCTTTTAAGCATGCATAGTTATTAAGTTATTAGAAATGATATATCCTTGAAATGAAACACTTTGTAGCTACTATTACATCAGTTTGTGAGATATAAATGAAAGGACAACATATCAAGTAGTCAACCAGTTCACATGATAGTCTGTGTAGCAGACAGATGCAACAGTTAGTCATAAAGAAATCTTCCTGTGTCACATCTATTCACTGTTACACAAAAACTCTTCATGAGAACAAAGTGGACTATAAACAAGCAAAAACAATTTTTGGAATTTAAAAATTTATCTGCTTTATTCTTTTCCTTTCCTTTTACTTTGTAAGGAAGTTGAATATATATATATATATATATATATATATAATATATATATATATATATATATATATATATATATTTTAGAAGGCCAAATTTATACCCCCTCAACCAACCACGGACATATCTATGATTAATTGTGGTAGAATAAGGGGAACAAAATTCTAAGTATCTCAATTACACATGTTTATTTTTAATAAACTTTCTGACTTTTAAATGAAAATATTTAATTTAATATTTTTGCAGACTTTCAAGATCTGTTTTGGCTTCTTCATAGATTTATGAAATATTTGTTCATTTTGTGGACCTATGAGGGTGTATGGTAGAGTAATGGATTGCAGCTTTGATTGAGCTGAGTTCGAATTCCAGTTGAGTTCATTACATTCACTTACATGCTAAAACCCCTGGGAAAGGCATGAATCCAACTCTTCTTCCCTCAGCTATGGGTAAATATCAGGACAAACTGGGATCTATAACCTTGGGTGGAAACCGGTCTATGAGAAGGAAAACTTCATTATTCAGAACTGTATATAGCCCTGGCAAGGCACATACTATGCAGCTAAGGAAAGGGTCATTTCGCATTGACTCGATAATCCCGACTATGGTCGACGCCTTCCTTTAAAGCATATAATCTTATCTAGATGAGTGTGTGAAAAAGCTTTATGGTTGTACTTGTCTCCAGTTCTTTACTACAATAGATTCTGTTTACCTTTTAGTGCCTATTATTCCGCTTGTTGACTAATATCTGCAACCGTCTCCGGGCACTACAAAGCCAATTGATTTGTGTACATGTTTTCACATCTGCATCAAGTGTACATGTCTTAAGTTTTAGTCTTTTGTTTCTCTTTAAGAATAATTCTTTTGTGTAATTTTAAGCAACAGAAAGGGATTGGGGTAAGTTGAATGCATGTTTTGTATTGTTTCTCAAAACATTCTCTTATTGAATTGACAGCATTGTTCTAGAACAGAACAGTTACAAAAATATATACTGTATATATTCGTGTGATGCACGATTTCGTGTAGCATGCAACCCCCAAATTTTCACTTATAAAAAATGATTTTATCATGTATCTCGTGAGTTCCTAAATTACAATAGACTAACCTCTTTTTCCTATCTTCTAGTTAAAAAAGAATGATTAAGTTATCGTTAGTCATGCTATACTCATTGTATAAATGCATTAATCCATAAACAACTGGACAAGAAACCACAAAACATCTTATAAATGTAAACTATAGAAAAGATGCATATTTGCTGTGTTTATATTTTATCATACAATACTAATATGTGACTATTACATGCATTATTATTGGATACAATTAAGTGAAACATCAGTGTTATCAAAATTATGTTTAATTTAGATACAGCTGTACTTTTTGATTACAGTAAATGGATATATAGTTTAGTCAATACCAAAGTCAAGGTCAGCAGTACATACACTAATTTTATATCTTGTTTATGATGTGACCCTCTTAAAATTAGCTTCAAAATTAGGTCTTCAAAAGTTGCATGATACACGGATATATACGGTAATTTCCTAGTTTTTAATCTTTTTTTTTCTTTATAAAGACTATAAAACTATTTTTCTTTTCTGAAGATCATATAAAACTTTTAATTGTTTTATTTATTTATATATAATAGGCTAATGAATGAAATTCAAAAGATAATGAAAAAACAACAAAAATGATAATATTGATAATAAGACAAATAATATTTATTGTATATTAGTAGGCCATTTACTAAATGAAAGCATGACGCAATGTTAAAAAAAAATCTGTATTTTCAGATATGCCTGTATCCTTTCTCAACAAGACAAAAAATAAAAAATGAGATGTGACACTTTTTTTCCGTGGGAATTTTTTTCAGATGTGCTATATTAATGATGAGATCTAGTAGCTTTGGGCTAGTTGTTTGCTACAATTAGTGTTGTAGTGGGTTTTTTTTTATGGAAACTGTATTCATTTAGTATGCCCAAATTCCTATTTAAACCTAGAATCCTTACTAGTATATATATATATATATATATATATATATATATATATATATAGCTTCTCTTAGGCAATGTGTTTTGTCTTCTGATAGACTTTATCAAGACAAATGTTAAATCCATCAGTGGATGAAGCACAGAAGTTTTCCTTTTGTCTTTATTCATATTGTCCTTTTACAGATATATTTTTTATCTGTGTATAAAATCTCATCAGACCATGTGCATTCTGTTTTGGCCTGATTATATATGTTGGTCAGTGACACATTGTGTGTTGGTCTATTCTAATGGTTTTTGGGTGGGTTTAAATGGTTATGTTTCAAATTATTCTAGGGGCTATTGAGTGGAAATAATTTTAGATCTGAATGCAGGTAATTATGGCTATTTTCTCCTCCAGACAGAGTTTACAATTTTTGGATTTATTATTGTAGGCTGGTGCTGTTTTCCTTATTTCCCATGATATTTTTGGTATGATTTTGTTTTTAATTTCTCATACATGTTTAGAATAAATATATAAATATATATATATATATATATATATACACCTTCCTGGACAAACACAAATTACTAAATAAACAACCAGTGCTTGTCTCAAACTGAAGACACAAAAACAAGTATTTAATAGATTACTTGAAAATCAAAAACTAAAAATGAACAAGTATAATAAATTAATTCAAATAAATAAAATAAATAATAAACAACTTAACAAACTACAACTGCACACATAAATACAAGTAAATGTAATAATAATCAACAACAAATGACAAAGCAATCAATAATAAGTTAACAAACATTATAAAGTAGCCAAAAACTGCATTTGAATCCACAATTATTTCCACTTAATAGCCCCGAGAATAATTTGAAACATTACTGCCTACCCAGTAATTATTAGAATAATACAATAAACCTACCCATGATGCATCACTGGCCAGCATATATAAATAGTTGAGCCAAAACACAATGCACATTTACATTTAAGCATGAAATAGATGGTCGTCGCTGGGTGTTGGCCTAAATGTCCACTTATATATCCAGTAAAAGTTCTGCAAATCGGTGATAACCACTTAATAAACTCAATATTGTCATAATATTCAACTGACACACTTTTTCATCTCGTGTTTTAGATGTAGTTAAAAGAATTTTTTTACACAAGTATCAGTAATTTAAACAATGGATTTTTTAATCTGGCATTATTTTAATTACTATAAACTTTATTTTTATTGGGTACACATGTTTGAGTGACTATTATCGAAAAACTAACATTATATAACAATGATAGTCACCCTGGATAGAATAAGCTATTTTTGTTCAAGATTAGTTTTATGGAGTGCTCAGTAATGATCCAACTGAACTAGTTATAGCTTGGAAAATCAGCTCTATATTAAGTGCTTTTACAATGAATGAGATTGTTTTGACCTGAAGTGAAGTGTAATATTCTGAATATCTAAAAGGGAGCTGATAAGTTCTCAGCCCATCCAAACTTATGTGTCTGTTGTCTGTTACTTTAAACATTATTGATGTCCGTATTTGAGTAGTTGCTCCATTTATTTTAAACAGAGTTTGTTGTTTACCAGTCTGTACACTTGAGATTATTGCAATGGCAGTAAAGAAAATAAACACAGTTTAAAATAAATGAATCATCTACTCAAATAGGAGCATCCACTAAAAATAATATTTGAAGTTATATATATATATATATATATATATATATATATATATATATATATATATATATAAGACATTTATGATATGTTTAACGTTCTTTTTATAGATACAAGTATTTAAGCAAATGCTCTGTTTATAATAAACAGTATTAAATAACATTTACCGGCCTGAATGTCCGAGAAATGTCTGCTTCTCTGTGGCCGAACTGTCCAATTCAAAAATGTATATGCAGTGTAACCCAGATATAAGAGACCCTGATATAAGAGAAACCCGGATATAAGATTTTCTCTGGTCCCAAATTAAAGCCTGTGTTAATGTATATATAATAGACCAAACCCGGATATAAGAGACTTCTTATCCGGTCCCGACAACTCTCTTATATCCGGGTTATACTATATATATATATATATATATATATATATATATATATATATATATATACACACACCCATACAGAGTTGTGGACAAAATTATTTACTTATTTACTCTCCTTCCATAATTGCAAATAAAGCCGTAATACTTCAAATTTTCATGGAAACTTCATGTGCATTTTTTCACAATTGATGAAATAATGGATTTGAAAGAATGTGCAGTGATGCCCACAGCAAAATTTTTATTTTAATGTTAAACAATAATACAAAAAAAAACATCAAAAAAACATTTATCATAGGATAAAATCATTGGCCCTCTTGACTCAACAATCAATTGTGCCGCCTTTGTTCTTGAT